>CM062806.1:760706189-761313689 GCA_031772625.1 Pinus tabuliformis
GGTGCATTAGTTTGTGCTGTTTGAACTGTTGTGAAAAGAATTTGCCTTCTTTCTCTCTCAGTAGTTAAGATTTTCATCAGTCAAAAAGATTTGAAAAAGCTTGCTTCTCATCTTGGCTGCATTTAGGAATTTGTCATATACATCTCGTGGTGAACCTTGAAAGGCAAACTTAAAAGATCAACTTAAAATATACTGAATGAACCTAACAACGCATTTGAAACATAACGTAAACATCTAGAGGTCTAGGTAGAGACGTGTTCCGGCGTCGTTAAACATAGTGACTGTCGATCTCTACGAAGGTGGGTGATTCCTCCTGAGAGTCGGTGGCACTAATACGGACTTGTGCTCCCACGTACCGTCGTGTATATATTGGGAGACCCCTATAGGCAACTATCCTTTATCCATAGGAAGCCGTGTCGGCCGCCCTACTAATCGCGATGTAGTGAACACAGCATTCACGAAGATCGACCACCCGTACCGTAAAACGTATTCTGTGGTTTCGCGAAAGGTTTGGCACACCCTCTGCCTAGATCTCCAGAGCAGTTTCTTTTGGCCCTTTTCAAACTCTATAACTGAAAAGGTCCAACCGAGCATTTGTCACTTTGGGCTCGTTAATACATCGAAGGCGACTAGAGTCATCTTTAGCTTTTTCTCGACTCTTAAAACATGAAAAAGCAAAGTTATGTTTAAAAGCGTCTAATAAAATTCATTCAAATCGGAAACACAAATTTTCCCCTTATATTTTAGTTGATCGAGTAATCCGCAATTGTGGAAGAAAGTCAATTGAATATTCGTCGTTCTCGGAGGCTTGCGATTCAACCGTCTTTGTCTCCGGAATCGATAACAATCCGGACAAAGCGAGCTCGTCGAACCAGTTCAAAATCTCCTTTAAAAGTTAGAACAAGCGTTCCAACAACATCTGAGATTCTGTTCACTCCAAACATTTCTGGAAACCCTGCCTCAATAGAAGAAGTTCAATCGCCACAGAGGGACAGTAATACTGATCCTAGTCTGGGGGCAAATACTTGTATGACTGAACCAGTTCCAGCTGTAACCGGTCCAGAGAGTTTTGTTCCTCAAACATCCGTCGCGGTCGATACAACCCCTTCTTCGGCACCGGAAATCTTTTACGGACCTGACGGTCTTCCTCTTCCACCTGGTCTGATTACGATAGAGGAAATTATAGAGGAACCGCAAGTATCCACTCCAATTCAATTTGGAGTAGGGGTCACTCTATTTCCTGCTACAACAAAAGTTTGTCCATCACCAGTGGAAGTTCCTGTAGAATCACTGGGTGATCAATTGGATAGACTAAAAATGACTGAACAACCGTCGACATCTAGGACTGTGTCGAATGACACGGCGACGGCAGAATTACCTGCTGCAAATCCAACAATGTTCGCCGGCATACCATCTGTCCCAACTAGCTCGCAGTCGCTAGAAGGAGTCCAGCAAGAGACTATCTCGACAGTATGGTCTGTTCCTGTTTGTTCCGGAGTAATGTCTGGTAACTCTCATGGTGAGGCTCATCAAATTGACCCTTTTGGGAATCTAATTAGGCCATCCAGTCCTCCAAGGCAGGCAATTGCCTTGAGTTCTGGGTTGCTACCGTATGGGG
The DNA here is from genome assembly GCA_031772625.1 of Pinus tabuliformis. NCBI lineage: Eukaryota > Viridiplantae > Streptophyta > Pinopsida > Pinales > Pinaceae > Pinus > Pinus tabuliformis. The sequence continues at coordinate 760,707,808 of CM062806.1, forward strand.
GGCAGAACCCATACGGGAGCTCTCAACCTTATTCAAGTTATGGCGGAATTACAACGAGTAGTTGGGTACCTGTGCTATCCCAGCCACCGAGAGTTGTATATTCTATGCAACAGTGTGTACCTGTGACAAACATCCCAACTACACCGGCTATTATGACCGTGTCGCGAGTTCAAACAATACCTGTTGTGTGTCAACCTCAGATTGCTCAGGTTCTCATGCAACAGCCACTTGACCCTGCGACCCAACCACAATCACCTACTGGTGGGACAACACAAGTACAGTTGGGTACAACTACCCCACATCTTGGTCCAATGGTTAGTGTAGCGCAACAACCCATGGTGTCGCAACCGTGGATAATGCAATACCAACAGCCGCAATTCCAACAAGTGTACCAAGGTTCTGAACAGCAAATATTTGCGAATACTGGACAACCATATATTCAAAATGGTCAAAATCAACCACTTTATAGTGGTCAAGTCCATCAACCGTATTCATCATACCAACATCAACTCCATTATGCTGGTATGCAAAGACCGACTGTTCAGGCAATTCCATCGTATCCTGGTTACGCTTCGCCTAACTTAAACCAGCAGTTACCATTCGTGGTGACTTTAGAGTTGCCTGATTTACATCGGTTAACGAACGATCCAATTGCTTACGCCCCTTGGTGGCCAGTGATTCCACACAAACTCCCATCCGACATTCCTAAATTCAATGGAAATCCAGGTGAAGACCCGTCGAATCATGTGATGACATTTCATCTATGGTGTTCGTCGAACACTTTGAATGACGATTCGATAAGGCTTCGCCTCTTTCAGAGGACATTGACAGGTCCGGCGGCAAAATGGTATATAGAATTGCCTAGAGCTTCGTTCGACAATTTTGGCTCCCTTGCCACAACATTCTTGACCCACTTTCAATTACCAATAAGGTACGAAACGGGAACAGAGATATTGACTAACTTCAAACAGACAACCGCAACTCATATATCAGATCATATACATGAGTGGCGACGTCGACGAAGAATGGTTAAAACATACGTTCCTGATCAGCTTTTAGCTGAGTGGTTTATAAAGTCATTACTTCCGGCGATAACGGAAGATGTAGCAAAGGGAGGAGTCGTAACAGAAGAGCAAGTTATCGCTCGTGCCCAATACTTGGATTTAGTATATACTCAGTCCGGCACGCTCTATGACAAAATACCAGACGCCCCTAGACTAGAGTTTTCAATCCCTCCTCCTCCTAAATCAAACAGTGACTCTCATGCCGGCGATGGCGTGATTGGCACGGCAAACGCGAATCCGAAAAGGACCAATCAAAAGAAGGCCCGTAAGGATTCAAATCAAAATGCGCATGAAGAAGTTCTTGTTTCGGAAGTAAATGCCGTATCGACAAGTAGGGGCAAAGAAACCAATCAACCAGGAAGCAAGAAGAATCAAAACAAAGGGAGGAAGAATAAACAAGGTGGATCATCCCCTAAGAAAAATTCTTCAAACTCTCCTGGGAATAGGAAACGGCTTCCGTGTCACATATGTGACGACGATCATCGGACGGCAAATTGTCCGTACAAAGCTGAGTTTAAAAGATTCGTAAAAGATACGCATACTCCAGCTGTGTTGACTGATCCTTTTCCCAGCCCAAGTCAGAATCTAGTTGACAGTGGAAATGCTTCCCCATCACAAGTTATGATGTTGTCAAGTTTTAAGCGCCAAGATGATGCTTTAATTTCAACATTAAACAAAAGCCGTGGGAATCCACAGCCGTTGAATGGCGAAAGAAAATGTCGACCAGACAGTTCGACAACAACTTCGACAGAAGTTGAGCCGCCATCCAACACAAGAAGCATTCCATCGATCCATGGAAGCAATCATCCTATCCAATATATCGGAGTAATTGTCCCAAAAAACCCTCCTTTAATGGGCACTTTTACCCCACCACCGCCAAGTAATCTTGCGGAGTTGGACGCAACGGGATATGAAGCCTTCTATTTTTAATGGATCTAAAAGTTCCGAGGATAGTTAGTTCAGTCAACCTCAAGTCCTCGTTTAAAAATGAAATAAGGAGTAAAAGAGGATAGTTCTGTGCGATGTCAACCTCTTTAAAAAATGAAATGTCCCCTTATTATTTAGGGGGCATGGGCCTCATCTGCATTATTATTATGCTGGGGGCATAATCGAGCAGTTTTAGCAATGTTCATGCTCGTTAAAAAATAAACGCAAGAATCGAGCAGTTTTTGTGCAGAAGTTCATGCTCGTTAAAAAATAAACGTAGATTGTGAGCAATCTTTCCCTAGCAGTTCAAGCTCACCCAGAAAAATGAACCGGTAAACAACCTCGAGAAATGTAACCTTTGAAAGCCATATTAAAAGCCCTTGGTCGTGTTTATATGCCATCACCTCCATCTGTTCATTTGGCCAATCGTTCACCTCCATATGTTTGTTTACCCATTTTGAGGAACAGCTGCGAAGAGTGATTTCACTTAGCCATCCTTGTGACACTGCCGTGATTGGAGAATTCCAACCTGTACCTGGAATCTGCTGCTATCCCTGTTCATCACTCGTTCCTCAAAAGACGAGTCTTCTTTGAGCTCCTTTCACTGACTCGTAAAATATGAAAAGTTTGCCGAGTTTTGGCCTTCCAGCTCGTTAAAGCGACCGGAACGCTATCCCTCCTCTAGATTTTAATCTTTTTGGACCTGAGGGATTATTGCACAAAAAGATCGAGCGCTTGTTTTGTTCGGCTCGTTAAAGCAACCGAAAATTCATCCCTTCTGTATTGTTTTATACTTTTTCGGACTTAAGGGATTAGAAGACGAAAAAGGAATTTTGGAGTTAACTTTTCGTACCTTTTCAGACTCTCTAAAAATGAAAAGGACCGAGTTTTCCTTGTCGTTAGACTCGTTAAAATGATTAAAATAGCGACAAACTTGTCTTTAGACGAGAACGAGTTTCCCTATCGCTAGGCTCGTTAAAACATAGCGATGGGCTTGCCCGAAGGGCAGGTTATAGAACAAGCATATGTTATCCTCCTCAAGCTTGACAAAAATAAAGAGGTACTGGTTAGCAATGACTGGGGAAAAATTGGGAGAACCTCACAGTATTAATGGTAGCAAGTCGCTCTTGAACATGACACTTTGTCCTCCGTCCGCATCGGGTTGGGTTGTTTCATTCACCGGTCGCAGAATCATGGTCCTCGCCACACCATCCACAATTGGGGTAATGCTACCAATCCATCACATCAGTGTCGTTATATGTTCAAGAGATGTGGTTCTGTAAAGAGTCAACCCTGTTCCACCCACTGCCATACATTATCCTTCATCCACTTCATGACCGCCACCCTGAATCATACATCACAGTTTGTTTTCACCTCATCATAATCACTAGCTCCGTTCCGTGTCACTGATGTGGGATTCATTAAGGCCCTCCTTTGACGGATCGCTCCTTGTCGACATCAACTCATTATCCAAGGAGTTGATCTAGGAACACCCCCCTCAGTACTTTGAAGCTTGCATGCCTCAATGGCAAGTTTCTCACTTCCGGCGACAAGTATACATCAATGACCTTCGACCAGAAGATTTTGCATGGTGGTCGACGCCAAGTCCTTTATTCCCACCATGTAGATTGTACTGTCGTACCTTGAGGGTCATCATCCTTATCGGTGATTCCTCTCGCGCTTGTTAACGGTTTACATTATTGACCGGTAATCAAGTGATGTCTTTCCATGTTCGACTTCAAGAAATTCTCACATGGATTGACTTGTACATCGAGTGAAGATCGGAAGAGATTGAAGACCCCGGATCTAGTTTCATCCATCCGGGCTGCGATATATATTCAGGACATAAAGACATTTGATATGTACAGCATTGCAGTAGATGATCATCCTTTTCAAAGGATGATAAATTCGGCAGAGAATTATCAGTCTAGCATCAGACGATCGTCTGCTCTATGTACCAAAATGTATTTATAAAGCTGAGCATGGGAATGCCCGCCTCAGCTAGATCATGAAAAATGTATGAAAAATAATGTATTGTATTGTATCTTATTACAGGACACTTCTCAGCAGATCGAATGAACTTCGGATCCTCTCAATAAAGCATTTCACCCGATAAACGACCTCATACTTTAGGGGGCATCTGTTATAGACAATTTTGTGCCTTACAGCAACAAGCATGAATTGTCAATAATCCAAGGGATCCAAAGTTCCCTAAACATGATGTTCCTACCCCTAGAGGAACAAGGTCAGCAAACCAACAGCTCTCAGATCAGTTCTCCACCTGAAAACACTCAAAAACAAGCAATCCTGAAATCAAAGCAGGTGCTCCACTGGGTTTCTGCGCTGAAACACAACTGCTCCATGGTGTACCTGCGTTGCAAAGCAGGCAGAACAAAGCCCACCTGCGTTGGGCGAGTTTGGACATGTGGCAGAGTGAGTCATAGCTTTGGAATCTTCCAAAATTGACACTTGGATCAGGTATTTCGCCTTGTGATGAGTCAGAGGCTTTGTTTCTCCAAGTGGAAGCAAGGTTCACCAAGTGGACTCAGAACTGAAGATCAACTAAATATTAACTGAAGAGAGAGAGGACACAAGGCAGCTACACATCAGTTGCAAGCTGACTCATCCTTTCTCAATTCATCTATATATTGAGCTCTCTCCTATGAGCTCAGGGGGATGGAATTTTGGTGCAAAGTAATGTTATGTTGTTGGTTTCATTCTTGAGTTATTGGGTGATTGTTTGAGAGAGGTGAAGAAGAGCAATTCTTTCTGCTGGGAGGTGTTGCTGGGTTGGAGCCTGCAATGGTTGTAATCCTCTCAGAACCTTTATTTCTTCATTAATAAAAGCTATTGAGGTTCTTCTATGTGCTCTTGTTTCAATTATATTGTGATGATTGCATGTTTGGTTTACACTAATCCATGAACCAGTTATGATTGCATGCCTCTTGTAGTTTCCTTCTTTGTTGTTTTTGCAGGATCTCATTGCATCTGAGCGAGCAGAAGGACAAAGAGCTAGGAGCAAGCGGCGAAAGAGGAGAGTTTGGATTCGACATTAAGCGCAAGGCAACGGTTAGTGCTTTCTCCATTCTCCTTTGCTTTCATAAAGAAGAAAACTTTCAGTAGTTTGCTTTACAGTTGTTGCTAAGGAACTGTCACCCTTAGAGTGGGTTAGGGTCATCCGAGTCGGATACTTTTCCCTACAACAAAGCCATGGCAAAGTCACTCAGGATTTGCTTATACGCAAGAGCTTCTTTGACCATGGGGATTCCCTGCAGCATGGTATCATCAAAAAATCGTTGATGAGTCAAGGCTTGTCCATTTTCATAAAGTTGGAGACCTTTGATCTTACCACCTTCTTTTGCATGCTTGTTAGACTGACCCAGTCCTTCCATCATGAGGATGAAGAGAAAGGGAGAGAGTGGGTCTCCCTGCGTGAGGCCTCTTGAAGGAATAAAAGTATCCGAGGGGAGAACCATTAACCAAAATTGAAAAGCTGGAAGAAGTAACTAGGGCCATTACCCATCTAACCCAGTTTTGATTAAACCCAAAAGCAATAAGAACTTTCCTGATATAGGTCCAATTCAGGTTATCATAAGCTTTGGCTATGTCTAATTGCATGATCATTCCAGCCTTCCTATTGCTAGTTAGAGAGTGCACCACCTCATGTGCTTGAATGCTGTTATTGAGAATTTTTCTACCTTCCACATATCCAGATTGTTCCACAGAAACTAGGGAAGGAAGAAGAGGTTTGAGTTTATTGGCCACAACCTTGGATATTATCTTGTAAACCACATTGCACAATGCTATGGGTCTAAACCTGTCAGGAGTTTGAGCCAAATCCTGTTTAGGGATCAGGGAGATAAAGGAGGTATTTAACGCCTTCAAAATAGTTCTATTCATCCTGGAATCTTCTACTACATTCAGAATATCATGTTTGACTATATTCCAGCAAGCTTTAAATAAATCTACATTGAAACCATATGGGCCTAGTGCCTTACCATTCTGCATTTCTTTTAGGACCTCACTAACCTCCTCTTCAGTCACTGGCCTATTAAGGTTGAAATTGTCCTCTCTAGACACCAGCCTAGGTATATGTCTTGTTAGGTCCCTGATGGAATGTTCTCTATCTGAACAGGTTTCCTTTGCTATACCTCGAAAGTGCTGAACTAGCACAACTTCTATTTCTTCATGAGAATTGAGAAGATTACCTCCCTCGTCCTTGATCGAAGAAATCCTATTGTGAGCTCTATTCACCATAGTGGATCTATGGAAAAATCTAGTGTTACATTCTCCTTCTTTTAGCCATTGAACTATAGCTTTTTGTCTCCAAAATATTTCCTCTTGTTTACATAAATTCTCCCAGTCTTGATGATATTTGGTGACTTGATCACTTCTGACTTTATCAAAGTCATCCGTGATAAGGGCTTGGTTGAGTTCCCGCATTTTACCTTCAACATATTTTTTGCTTCAAAAATATTTCCATATTCATTCTTGTTCCAATCTTTGAGCCTAAGCTTGATATGCTTTAGTCTTTTTTGAAGAAGGAACATTCTTGTGCCCCGAATATTCAAATCTTCTGCCCACCAGTTGGCAATGTTGCTGATGAAATTTGGGTGGGAGAGCCAGATATTCTCAAATCTAAAAGGTCTATTCCTGGGGGTACCAATGCCCTGAACCTCCAGTTGAACCAACCAGTGATCAGAGCCTCCAAAGGGGAGAACTCTTGAGAACCAGATGCAGAAATTGTTATTCCTAAAGATGAAGTTGAAGTTGAAGAGTGCTCCAAATGGATGTTATGCTTCTTCATTGTTGCTTCCAAGGTTTCCATCTTCTTAAAGCATTTGGATTTTAAGTGGCAATGTCTATCAGTCTTCTTCCCTTTGTTTTTATTTTCCTTATCATTTTGTTGAAATGATTTTTCATTTTGAGACTGAAATTGCTTAGGACCCTTTTTTGGTTTAGGACCATTCTTTTGAGGATACTACTTCTTAGGATTCTTTGAATTTGGTTGTTGCTGGGCGGCTAAGGCTTTCTTAGAAGAGTTTCCAAGATTAAGAAGACTAAGATATAAGATATTTTCTTGTTCTCTTATTAAAGAATCACAAAAGGCATCAAAAGAGGGGGACTTGTAGTCTTGTCCTTGAGAAAAAAAGGCTTCTCTAGTAGAATGGAAAGTGGAAACAAACACAGAGTAGGCTGGTCCCAACTTAGTAAGAATGAAATAGAGAAGGCTACCTTCTACTTTCTTAACCTTAACACCTTCCAAGAGAAGTCTAAGGGTCTTGAACTTGGACAAAAAATATTCAATGGAAGAAACATTATTAAGGTCCAATGTAAGTAACTCATTTTCGAGTTGATGGGCTCTAATTTCATTTTTAATTCCAAAAACTTTAGTGAGCTATTTCATTGTTTCGTTAGGAGTATCAAGTTCTGCGATATGGAATCTAAAGTCTGGAGAAATAGACATCCCTATCAACCCACGTGCTTGATCTTGCCTATTTTCCCATTTGGTTGCCTTATCTTCATCTTGAGGTTTGGATTCTTGGCCTGAGGCTATTCTGTAAGGACCTTTACTTCTAAGTAAATCCACAATGTATGACCACCATTGGAAGTAGTTGGTGCTAGCAAGAACAACTTGGCATAGACTTTCCATTTTAACAGAAACTAAAGTTGTAGATGCTAAAACTAAGTGTTCCAATGGAAATATCTCGAAAAATTAGGCTGATTAAAAAAAACGCTCTGAAAAAAATTTCCGGATGAAGAAGTTATGGATTTTTGAAGAAAATTGTCAAGATGCCGACGAAGTGCGTGAATGTGCGGAAATGATGAAATTGTATATTTTAAAAAAGTCCCCCCTCCCCACCCTTTCCAAACTTAATCTAATTAGCTCACTTTAAAAAAAAAAAAAAAAAAATGTGACTCACTTTTACAATGATCTTATGATAGCTACCCACTAAATTTTAACTTAGATAGAAGATAAAGAGACTTAGAATTATAAGTGACTCATTTATAAAGTGAGAACATTTTTACAAAAACTTTATAAGACATAAGTTACATGTATTTTTGAAAAAAAAATACTCAAAAAAAGAAAGACTTGAACTCAAGACCTCTATATAAATAAATTTGACCAAATTTAAGCTAGTTTAGTAAAGTTTAATTAAAAAGAATTGTTTTTTTTTTTAGCCACTAAAGCTTTGGGGTGCGTTTTACTTGAAAAAACTCTTTTTTCCTACAAAACAAAAACCACAAAACCCAACATGGACATACAAAAAAAAAAAACCTTACGGCTTGAAGTTAGCTTTAGCCAGAAACTAAATATTTTCCTCAATGTTTCTGATTTTCCGAGATCACATTAAGGCACGTCGAAAAAGAGCATACTCATGAGAAAAATCCTTCCTTTCTATTTCTGATTTGCCCAAATCGCACAGTCACAGGGCAAAGAGCATACGTAGAAATGAAAGGTATAGATCTGGTAATAAAAAAACAGAGAGCTAAATAAACCGAAATAAACTGAGAGATGAATAGCTAGAACTGCAAATAAAGACTTTATACCTCCATATCTTAAAAATGATGTAGCTAGGGCTATCGGAAACCTTTTCGCATGAAACGAAAGGATTTCCTCATTGGAACATATGTTCCTAACACAATAGAGTAGTCCTCTCGGCTCGAAAGAAGCCAGAAACAATAGATCTAGGAAACGATAGTCGGATGCAGTTGTACTAGCTTCAAATTTGGATCACCAACTAATGTGGCCTTCAAATAGCATTGATACCATGTAGGAATTTACATGGTAAGTTCCTCAGACAGAACACCAAAGGACACCGCTCACAAACAAATCATCGATCAATACACTAGTATTCTTGACGTGGTTAAAACCCTCAAAGAGGGAAACAGTCCATGGACTGTGCCAACGCAACCACTTCAGGCAATTTATTAATAAAAGAATGAAAATTTACATAAGCTTCTCTCATGAACGGTTACCCTAAAATGACCCTCTATGCTCTTTAAATAGAGATCATGGACCAATCGGGTGTTAAGCCACAGATTAAATGTTGGTAATACGAGGAGAGAATGAACCGTCAGATCACTTCATGTCTAGAACATATCGTGACTGTCGGATTGTAAGTTACAAAAGTACACAGTAAAGAAACACACTTTACCTAACTCTACACTAGACCAAGTTATACTTAACTATTTCCTATGTGTCGGAATATCCCAACACCCTTCAACAAATTCATGTTCCATTTGTCTTGAATCATACCCTAGAATCCATCTCTACATATCTAACAACATGCATTGTTTTTTCATTTGCATGTATGAAATAAATGACCATTGTTTCTCATTGTGGAACAACATGGACCTTGGTTATCCACCACTTGTCCTAGCTTGTCTTATACAAACCGAAGAAATGCTCATAGCTAGAGTCAACTCGATACTCCAAGTAATGCATGCATGTGCTGTCCAATATAAATATAGTGGCCACACAATATTTTTCCCACAAGATATTACAACAATAACCAATGTATTACCTCGACATGTTGAGGACTTAGACATCTTGCTGGTTACTTATCATATCTTTGACCATCAAGTTTATGATTACAGTGTAAGTAGATATCGTGTTTTAGCCGCATTGGAATACAATCATCTCCAACTCATTTTGTATCCCATCTAGATTCCACTAACCCAAATATCCAATAAACATCATCATTTAAACCCAATATTCTTAGCAATGAAAGAAGAGTAAAAGACATAATAGAAATTTTCCTTCGATTCTTTTGTAATTACACCTTTCACTTAAAAGGGTGTAAATTTATCAGAGGTGTCGATGTTGTAAATCTTAGAAGTGTTATTTTTTTTAGGTAGTTTGGAAAAGAAGGTGCATATATTGTAGTCAAGGATGGAGAAGTTGTAGCTAAGCCTTCATTTGCGAACCATGCTTTGAGAGTGTGGGATTTTTTGATATTAAGGTTAACAAGAACAATGGATTTAGATGTAGTTCCACCTTTGTTTCCATTGAATTCATTGACACAAGTAAACTTAATTGCAAGGATAGAATTACTTCCTATGGCATGTGAAGGGGAGATGTCATTTGATCCTGCATCAAATCCCCCTCCCCAATAAGATGGCATCCATGGTATATCCATATCTTTTTTGAAGGTGGATTGTTTGTTTCATAACTTCAGATCCATATTTTCTATGTATAGTGCATAGAGGGGAGATATCAGAAACAACACCAATAACATCAACAATCAAGTAGATGTTTATCGATCTGATTTCATTGATTGATCTTATGTTGAAATGCATTGTGGGAGCATATTATCTTTCTCCTGGCACATGTTCTATAGTAAATGATGCATTCAATATGATCTCTCAATCATTTTTTAAGTGGTTGTCATGCTTGCTAACCAATTTCACATTGCAACTCCAATGAACACTCACACCTATTACATTCCAACCCTTTTCATTCTTCACCAACCAAGAAAAACAGAATCTGAAAGCTTCCACCAGATTCTATGTATAATTGTGCTCAATTAAACTAAAATTGACCCTTCAACCATCGTAGTTCAAAAATTCCTGTCAGAAACCCTTTTTGATTGTGACATCGAAGCACAAAAAAACTACCATATGTTGCAAAAACTTCCACTTACAATTTGTAGTTGATTTTTTTTCCTTGAATGTTAGCCCAAAAAACTAAATGTGTCTTCCAAAAGATCGCACCACCCCCTCTCCATCACGACACTTCATAGATGCATACATGGCATGTTCGTCTCCCCTCCACTCCACTTTACTTATAGAGCTAGCAATATCTTGGTCAAATATCCTCATCGAAACAAAAAAAAATGGAAATGTAGACCTAGGAAATACCATCCACAGATACACCCTCTTACGCTAACTTATGTAGAGTTGGAATTTTGCTATACAAACCATTTTCTAGTATTGTTTTGGATATAAAAAATTCAACTACGGATTTCATTGCAATCTAGCAACGCTTTCGCCCTTCTTACATATCTTGGCATCTTTGTCGCTCACATTATGAGCTTGCACTTTGAATTTCCCATCATTCAAAAATCTAATTTTTTTTCTTTTTCATTTGAATTTTCAAGTGATAAAGGAAACACAAAAGTCCCAATTATAAAAGATTACCCATTAGAAACAACATCAAAATTATTTTTTTTCATTCTATTTGAATTACATTTAGATCACATAATATACATCTATCTTGATCTATGTTCTTCTTCCATATGTTATCCACTTGCGTCATTTTCTTTATAACATCTCATACAATTGCTAATATAATATATTTCAATATTTATTTATTAAAAATTAAAATTTTATCAATTAGCTTGGTTTTTAAATTGAAATGAGGTGATTTAATATCTCATAAAATTGTCGTTTGATTTAATTATAACTTTAAATATTTGATTTAAGTTATAACTTTAAATACATAAATAGATTTAAAATCGTCAAATTTATAAAAAGATAAACGATTCAACCATGTATCAGGTAGAATTAATTAAATAATATTCTTAAAAAGCGAAAATTTAAAAGATTAAAACTAAACTATTTTGCTATTTAAATCATTAAAACTAAACCATTTACGACTACCGAGAGGTGATAAAATATAATATCTTATATTTATAAAATAAATATTTTATGTAAAATAATTTTTTACAAGTTATAAAGTCAAAAGTAAACCACTTAGAATTTCACTTCTTAAAATTTGAAGTTAGCTTAAGTGACATAGCCACTAGCCCTCTACATTTTTAGTGTTGTAGTGTTGTATGTGGTTAAGATTTCTTATATATCATATGTTTTAAGGAGGTTGGAAGTTTTAATGATGGTATTAGTTTTGTTAATATGATGTTATTGCGGAGGAAATATATATTTTTAATGATTAAATTTATTTTATTTTATTTGAAAAAGGTATATATTATTTTTTTTGTTATTAAAGAAATTAAAATCTATTTTAATTGATTGTTTGATAAATATTTTAAAAAAATTATTTAAATAAAATATTATTTTTTGAATTATTTAAAATGTTAAAATTTGTTGGAAATAATAATCTCAATTATCGTTTTAAAAACACTCACAAACACCATGCTTGCCCAGTCAACCACTGCGGGGTTGCAATGGTTGCGATTTTGTTTGCAAGCTAAATATAATGTTGACAGATTTGGTTTGCAAGCGAAGTACAACGCTGACCATTCGGCAACACAGCGGAGAGTTTAACACATTTAATGAATTTTAGTAAATAGGTATTGACAAACATTTACTCCGTGACTGTTGCCCACACTCCACACAGCGGAGAGTTTAACACATTTAATGAATTTTAGTAAATAGGTATTGACAAACATTTACTCCGTGACTGTTGCCCACACTCCACAACACCTGCAAGTTCAAAAAACCAACTATTTTGTATAATTGTCCAACCTGTGTATTAATTATTTGCTTTGTCATGTATTAATGTCAAATTTGTATGTTGAAATAAATATGAATGTAATGTCAAATTTGTATGTTGAAATAAGTCATTTGCATGTTAGAGAGCGAGAAAAGATGAAAGTCTTTAAAATAATCAGGGAAAAATTGTGTAGAAAATATTAATAAGTGAATGAAAACTAATTTTACAAAATTTTACAGATATTTACTTCACAATTCAGTGATACATAAATCACAATGTCTTTTATGTCTTCACTTGAAAACCTCAACTGCACGAATCAAATGTACAGAAATAATATAAGTATTAAGATCATGCACGGAGATCACCGAGAAGGCATTTAAAGGGCAATTTTTTTTTTACAAGGAATTTTAAAGGCCAAGAACTTAGCCTACTCTCTTTATAGGTCAGTGGAAACTGCCAACCAGCGTTGCGCCCTTGAAAACTGCGCAGAATATACAGAATCCAAAGCGAAAGCGGGACGTGCATAATAATTAATAAGTCTCACATATGCATAATATACTAAATCAAAGGCGGAATGTGCATGATAATTAATGCTTCCCTGTGGTTTAATTGTCAGCTGGTTGCGTAGCATACGCCGATTCCAAGGCGGGACTCTGTCAGTTAATTGTCAGCAGGATCCGCTCCTTCTCCGTCTCACAACATGACATGCGAATACCTGCTTCGATTGACCAAGTATATGTTTATATTTTTATAAAACAAATAATTTATTTTTTAAAAATAATGTGAATTGAATACTATTTTATTTCGTTAAATTGGATTAAATATTATTTTATTTCGTTAGATTTTAAAATTTTTTTAGCTGAAGTTATTCTATTTTATTTTTTATTAAAATGGAGTCCTTTCAACCATACCAACTCCGGTTTTTGGAATTTTGATATTTGAAACCGTTTTTGGAATTTTGATATTTGAAATCAGTTCACAAAAGGCCGACCCCTTTTCTATTTTGAATTAATACTGATATATTTAAATGTGAATCTAAACAAGATTTTCGAATTTCATTTATTCTGAATTAATACTAAATCATTTGCATATTAAAATATGGTTTTTCTATCTCAGATGCGGGTGTTTGAGGTGGCATTAGGGGCGAGGCAGATCGACACCTGCCCACCCAGTAAGAGTTAAATACAGGTAAGGTGGTTAGCTCTTGGCATGCATGCAATGCAAGGTTAAACGGCTCTCATTCCAGCGGCTCTGGTTCATACTTCATGTCTACAGCGATGGTCCTTCCCTCCGCACGCTCTGGCCTGCATCAAAAGGCGGCATTCTTCAATGCTATTGTAATGGATGGAGCATCTCGAGGCATGCCAGAAAAGGTTAAGGCCAGGCTATGTCTTGGGTATGCGATGAAGTCATTTATGCTGTTTCACTTGGTTCATTCCCTCGCCTCTGGCCTCATTTCTGATTTTAGGTTGTTTGAGGTAAGCTTTGTTATTCCTGAGGTCTCTCGGCACTTGCGGGGGAAAGTTTCTCTAGTGCTTGGCTCGGCCCTCCTAGCGGAGCGGCTCCTGCTGTCCCTCTCGTTCCTCTCCTGGGTTTCGAGCTGTTGTTTCGTTGTCTTTGGCTCATCGATTCATTATCTGGTCTCAGGCCTTGGCTCTGGTTTCGAGTTTCGGGTTTCAAGCTGTTGTTTCGTAGCCTTTTTCTCGTCGATTCATTATCTGGTCTCAGGCCTCGTCTCTGGTCTCGAGTGGTGGGTTGTCGGCCCTGTCATTCCTAAGGCCCCTCGAACTTTGCTTGCAAAGGATAATTCAGCGCTCAATTTTGTTTTTTCGGAGAAGGGGATCCGCGGGCTCCCTTCCTGGACTTTGAAGTCTCTGTTGCTCTGTCTACCTGGCTGTTGCTCTGCCTTTCTGGCATCCCACTGCTGCTCCCTCTCAGATGCCTCGTCTTCGCCAAAGAATAGGGTGCTGAAGAGGCCAGCCCCAGCGTACGCCTACCAGCTCGTCCTCTGATTTGACTTCCCTCTCCAGTGAGTTGTTTGCAAGCCGCTACCCCAGCACTCACAGTGGGAGAGGGCGACTCCATTTCTCCAAATACCACCCTGGGCTTCCTTCCTCGTCTGGCTCTGCAATCTTCTCTTTTAACAGCTCTCTAAATCTCCCTAGGATAACGATTCATATCTCGTTGTTCTTCCATGAGACTGATCAGACTGAGGACTCTGGATCTCATCTGGTGGTTCGGGGGCAGTCTCTACTCCTTCTTCATCCCTCCAAATGGGAATTGGAAATGCACCTCGGCAGGATTTGAATGTACAGGTTTGCAGTGCTCAAGATGCGGTGATGGTGCCGGTTGACCCTGGTCCCTCCGATCAGAACGTGGCTCAAGCAAGGGATTTTCCAGAGTATGGTTGGTGCCGTATCGAGGAAGAGCCTCCAGATGACTAGTGCGCTTTCCCCAGCTTCGTCTTCATGTTATGCGACCTTTACCACTGGGCAAGTTTGTAATGCAAACAGTTTTGTGGTTTTCCTGTGTTTTTTGACATTTTTGTTAATTATGCAGTATCAAGAGAATATCAACCCGGTCCCCTGCGTGGGTCCTGAAATCCGTCTCAACTATGAACTCACTGCCTACAGTCAGTCTTCTCACCTGCTTTTCTTGATAGTTATGCCTCTCTTTAGAGCAGAGTCTTGACTTCGGTCTCGATGTAATTGTACCTCCTTACTTTGTTAATAGATTAATCTTACTTAGAAAAAAAAATATAGTCTTTCTATTTTAAATTGATATTAAATTGGTATACTAAATCATTTTGAATTAATACTAAATCATTTGAATATTAAAATATGGTCTTTCTATTTTAAATTGATGTTGAATTAATATTGAATCATTTGAATATTAAAATATGGTCTTTTTAATTTTAAATTGATGTTGAATGGGTATACTAAATCATTTAAATATTAAAATATGGTCTTTCCGTCTTAAATTAATATTAAATTGTCAGTTGACATCATATAAAAGAAAATTAATATGTGATTTTGATTTATATGTAATACTATATTATTTACATTTTTTCATGGTTTAAATGTTTATAATGTGTCATGGATGTATATTGTCTGTTAGTCTCATATCGATTTTTAAGGTCAACCACTTAAAATTGCACTCCATAAAATTTGAAGTTAGATTAAGTGAAGATAGCCACTAGTCCTCTCCATTTCTAGTGTCCATTTTTAGTGTTGTATATTGTTAAGTTTGTTTATATATTTTGAGGAAATTTTAATGATGGTATTAATTTTGTTATTATGATTTTTTAGAAAAAAATATATTTTTAATCATTATGTTTATTTAATTTAATTTGAAAAAGTATATATTTATTTATTTTTTTATTATTAAAGAAATGAAAAATTAATTGTATTTTAATTGATTATGGCAAATTTGAGAAACACTTCAAAAGAAATATTCAAATAAATATTATTTTTCTAATTATTTAAAGTGTTAAAATTTAATAAGCAATATATAATTAGATAGATATGTTGAAAATTTTATAATAATAGATTTGTAGATTTGTTATATATACATTACTAATAATAAAAAAGTTATAGCCATTGAATCTAGTTTTCTTTGGAGAAGATTTCAAGTGTTAAAAATGTCCATATAAAGCTTTAGAGGCAATCACAAAATCAAATATTTTGTGAACACCCATATAGGAGAGGATGCAATTCATGTAATTTTACTATGATTAAGCAAAATTATTTATATTTGAGAACAATTGATCATGATTTCCCATGATTAACTTTAATTGATCATGGTTTACTATGGTTGACCTTATTTAAATATAGTTTGCTTTGGTTTTCCATGGTTGACTTTGGTTGGACATGGTTCACTATGGTTGACTTTGGTTTATTATGTTTGGCCATGTTTAACTATGGTTGATTGTGGTTGACTTAAGTTGATAATGATTCACTTTGGTTGACCATGGTTGAGTATGGTTGGCTAAGTTTATTATGTTTAACCATGGTTTACTATGGTAATGTCACATGGTTGACTTATGTTGAATTTCTATATTCATCAATGGTCATGTCATAAATGTATTGTTAATTAACAATTATGTCACATTGCAACATTTCTTAAGGGTTGTTCCTCAGTGGTCATGATGCATATTTATTTTGGTTGGACTATATAGAATGTTTATGTTCCTTAATGGTTATGTTGCATTACAACATTCATCAAGATTTTTGTCATATTTTGATCTAACTTAACGATTTTGTCACATTGCAAGGTTCATATTAGTAGGCTTATGTTGACTCACAATGTTTTTAAAGGGTTATATTGCATTTTAACATTCACAAAAGGATATGATGGATTGTGATGTTCCTCAATGATTAGGTAGCTTTGTGACATTCATCTCAATTGACTTATGTTGAATTTTTATGTTCAAGAATGGTATATATCATAATGTGATCCTCCAAGATTAGGTTATATTATGACATTCCTCAATGGTTATTTCACATTGTAATGTTTATAATGGATGACTTATGTTAATCGTGGTTGTCTTTAACTAGCAAAGGATCACTATGAATGAATTTGGTTGACTATGGTTGATGATGTTTGTTATAGTTAACCATAGTTAGCCAAGGTTGCAGCTACAACACTAGGGAAAATTTTAAGAACCCCTCTAAATTTATAAATATAATAAATGGGCGAATCTCCATGGTATATAGGAAAAATGGAATGCGATTTTATCAATAATATAATGTATATATAATTTTTTGGCGAATCTCTCACCAGGCATGGCTAATATTTTACTCAATTATAAAATCTTGTAAGATCTTGGCGAGTCTTTCACTAAATAATAAAACTTTGTAAAGTCCTAGTGAATCTTAGCATAGGCTACATGCTAGTTTAATTCCCCCATTTAAATAGGCTACATTCCAGGTGAATACCATGGGTCAATACCATGTGCCATTTTGGTGAATACCATGGGTCAATACCATGTGCCATTTTTATTTTTATTAATTATAATATTAGGGTTAATAATGGTTTTTTGCATGGTATTAATAACAATCTAGTCCATGGTATTTGTCCCATAGTATTTTGGCCATAGGTTTCACCTAAATATAACCCATTTTTTGAGTGTTCGTAAATATAAGGTGACTTATGGAGTAAATATAAAAAAATGTTTTATTTGTTTACCATACCTCTCGTTTATTTATATTTTTATTAATTTACCATACCTCTTTTACAAATATGGTATTTGGCCCATAGGATTCACTTAAATAAAACCTCTTTCTTATTTATTTACGATACGTCTAGTTTATTTATATTTTTATTTATTTACCATACCTTTTGAGTAAGTATAAAAAGATGTTTTATTTATTTACCATACCTCCACTTTACTTATATTTTTATTTGTTTACACCCTTACATGTATATAAGGTGACTTATGGAGTAAATATAAAAAATGTTTTATTTATTTACCATACCTCTCATTTATTTATATTTTTATTAATTTACCATACCTCTTTTATAAATATGGTATTTGGCCCATAGGATTCACTTAAATAAAACCTATTCTTGAAAATGGGCGAATGGATTCTCTTAAATAAATCCTATTCTTGAAAATGGGCGAATGAAAGTTTGTAAGTCCTAATTTCAAGGGCTAAATTTACCTTTTTTACCCTCTCCCTTAAAATAAGGTGGGCTATTTGAGGTGATTTGTAAAAATGTACTATGATACAAAATGTTCGCCCACTAAAAATTTAAAACCCCTTAATTTCGCCAAAGAGCGAACATTTGCCCCTAAAATTATCCTTGTACAATACATTGTGATTTTCAGCAAAGGGTATCTCACATTACAACATTCCTTAAGGTTTTTGATTAAGTTCATGATGTTCCTCAATGGCCATGATGCATTGTGATATTCATCGTACTCAACTTATATGGAATTTTTATGTTCCTCAATGGTCATGTCACAGTGTGATGTTTCTCAATTGTTATGTAGCATTGCAACATTCTCCTTGGTTGACTTGTTATGTTCCTCAATGGCTATGTCATAACACAAATGTTTCTCAAGGGTTAGATTAGATTTTGGCATTCCCTAAGGGTTATTTCATATTGCGGTGCTTATCATGATTAAATTATGTTAACCATGACTGTCTTTTTTGGCCTTTGTTGACTATGGTTTAGTATGATGGACCATAGTCGACTATGGTTGAATATGGTAAAAGATAGTTGAATTTGGTCAAATATGATTGACTTTGGTAAACCGTGATTATACATAATTAACTATTATTAATCATGTTTAGTATTTCTTACAATGGTTATTTTTTTCTAAGGAAAAAGATAGTATCTTTATTATGGAAATAAAATTAGAGTTATAGGTGCTTGT
This sequence comes from Pinus tabuliformis, assembly GCA_031772625.1. Classification (NCBI taxonomy): domain Eukaryota; kingdom Viridiplantae; phylum Streptophyta; class Pinopsida; order Pinales; family Pinaceae; genus Pinus; species Pinus tabuliformis. The sequence goes on from CM062806.1 coordinate 760,726,580, forward strand.
GGATTTCCTGTGGCTATGCAACACAAATCCCTTGATGAAAAATCATAGGGGTTTAGAGAAAATTTAGAGAGAGATTCTCTAGAATGGGACTTCAATATCACAAAATATCATACAATGTTCAGAATAGAAATTTACACTTTCACCACCGAACTTTGAAATTTTCACATAAATGGTTCACAAATACATATTCTAAGTGGTTTGGTTGTAGCTAGAATAAAGGAAAATAGTCCATCCAAAGGTCTGTTGGGACTCAAAAATGTCATATTTTCATCCACCTTTTTCTTCACTCTTCCTTACATTTCATCATCTCATTAACCTTTTATCATATCATTTTCATAAATACATTTGGGTTTCACCTTCTTATTTTCCATTTTATTCATTTTTGTATTACAAGTGAATTTATGATTAAATATTAGAAAATATACATATTTTTATATATATCTCAAGAATATGTGAGTTTTGTGATGTGTAGGAAATATGTGAAGAATTAATATCTCCTCCACCATATTAAGGAGATAATTATGCAAGCCTATTCCTAAGGAGAAAATCATGGAGAATTTGGTTGGCATATCTTATCCTATTCCTAAGAAGAAAGTCATGGAGGATTTGGTTGGCATATCTTATCCAATTCCTAAGGAGAAGATCATGGAGGATTTGGTTGGCATATCTTATCCAAGATATGTGAGAGATTTATGGAGGATTCAAAGGGATCATATTTTATTATAATGGGAAAGTAGTTAAAAATGCTTGAGAGATTTGTGGGATCATATTTTGTAATAATGGGAAAGTAGTTAAAAATGGTTGCAAGATTTATGGAACTAAAGAGAGATTAGTGGATGATCATTATGAGTTTGTTACTCATCCCATTGTATAAATAGGAGTACAATCTCCTCCATTTGTAATCTGGAAGTTTTTGTAATCTTAGAATTTTGGAGTATGTAATCTTAGAAGCTTAGAGTTGTAATCCTAGAGTTGGTTTGTAATGGAGATTTTGAAATAAAGGATCATACTTCAATTTTGCTTCTACATCTGAGTTCCATTGAAGTGGTGTGCTTGTGGAGTTATGGAGGGCCCCCATGGCCTCACTTGCATGCTTATTTGTTTATAATTTACTTTATGTTTTTGTTTGATTTCGGCTTTCAAGTTTTGTTAAATGTTCTAATATTGGAAGGATCTTATTTGAAAGTGTTCTTGTAAGAGAACCATAAGATCTCATACAATTATTAGACCTAGGTTTACTTCATTTCCGCTTTTAAGTTCTAATTAGATGATCTAATGTTGGAAGAGATCTTGTAGAATATGTTCTTGTAAGAGAATCATAGATCTCAAACAATTGTTAGATCTATGCTTGATTAGTTATTGAAAGAGATCTTAATGAATATGTTCTTGTAAGGGAACTTTAAGATCTTGGACAAATTATGAATCTTTCTAGATCTATATATTTTAGATAAGCACTTCTAAGTTTACCTTCCTGGGTTGACATTAAATTAAACTCTAATTTGCATCCGCATTTTAGACCATACAAGGTCCTTCAATGGAGTCAAGCAAAACTTGCAAATAATTGGCACAAATACATTATCATATATAAAGAGAGGCTAATCATACTTGGAGTGAATATGTGAGAAGAATGTTTGGGCTTCCATCTTAGGGATTTTCTCATATTTTCCATAATCCTTGATCCATTTATGTGTCAATTTTGGAGAGCTTCATAGCCTCTAAATTATAGTCCCTCAATATTGAAAAATGAAGCAAGAAATTGTCAATTTGATTTTGCCTTGATTAAATTGAGAAAATTTGAATTTCCACATCAGCAGACAACTTGATGCAGTTAACTGAGGTGGGATGGGTCTTGTGACTAAGTTAGCTCAGCAAATTAGATTTAAAGGAGTTAGAGTTCATTTACGCATGTTTGATTGCTAATTTCTAGCAATCAAGGTCAATTATTTCAAGTTGTTTCCAGTTAAACTAGTTCTAACTATTAGAGGAACTAGTAGAAGGTCAGTTGTGCAGTGAGCCTTCAATCAAACTCAATGATCATCCTAATAACTGATCAATCAACCCAAAATAGATAGTGCATGCAGATAATTCAAGTTCACTAGTTGTGGTGGATATTCCAAGGTAATGTAAAATCAGTTGTAGACCAGTCTTGAGTGCACAGGTGCTGCATGCAGTCAGATGATCAACCTTGGGAATTATGCAATCATTTTAGAGGAATTTCCTAAATAATAGGGGCCTAATTTCTAAAGGAAATAGGGGCTCAAGCTGAGGCAGAAATTGACTAAGTATGGGCCAAAGCTTCTCAATGAGAAGAGAGATAGGTTATTCACTTGCAAGTTGTGCTCAGTTGAGAAAATCATTTGTAATGCATCTCTACTCATCAGCTTAATGCAAGTAGGCATTGGGATTTTTAGCAGATAGATTTCCCTGAAAAAAATATTTAGTGCATGTGTGTTATTTCTAATTACATGTTTGTGATTGATGTTCCTGTTGACGTGATGAATTTTCGCTATGCCAACAAAGGGAACCAACCCGATCATAGAACCCAATTAAATCCGCTTTTGTTTGGAGTGGCTAGTTCCAACGGGTTTTAAAGGATCCTGTAAACTATTATAGGTGTTGAAAGATTGCTTCTTGGAGGAAGACTTCAATTAAATCAACAAAAGAAACAGCTAACCTATATGTATCAAGTCCTATCTACACTAATTCTACCTACTTATGCTAGTTCTAACTATTCTAATCTATCTTGCAGGAGCATAATAAAAGAGATTAAACATCATATATAGATTCCAAGTCCAAGTAAATCAATTACTGAGTTCACCGATGAATAAGGTTTTATTTAAGCTTGATTGAAATCTAATTATTCATACAAGAATAAAAACTCTTGTTTCTACAAATAAAACTTGCAACTGATGTTTAATGTAGCTTCGAATCGGAGACCACTCATGAGTTAACCATGATAACGAATTATATTCAAATAATCAAGACTAGTCATAAGCTGTCTGTTATCACTGTGCACAAAAACAAAACATATATATCCTCATGCCAGTCACAAAACCCTGATTCCAAACATTAAAAAAAAAAAATTGAATCTGGAAAAAAAAGAGGCTTCTTCTTGATCGAAATAGTCTTCTTTATTAGCACAATAAAATTGACCCTTGTTCTACCAAAAAAAAGTCCCCTTCCTCTATCCAGAGGTGATACTTATGGAGAAAGAGAACTGACCGTCGGTTTCTCCCGACCTTCCACCTTCCCTCTTCCTTTCCATATTCAAATTAAAATATACAAAATGTAATGGTTAATGAAACAGCGAACACGTTGAAGCCATTGCTATTGGATCGTTCTATTTCCTGAAGAAAAATGAACGGATGTCGGTAGAAAGAGGAATGACTGCATGCCATCCCTTTGCACACATATTGACTGAATGTTATTCCTTTTTATTCCCTGAAGGCAAATGCAGACAATGCGCTCATTTTTCGACATCTGGCTTGATTTAAGGTGTATCCGGAGGTAATAATAACTTGATTCGATGTGTTCATATGTTTCTTCAACAGATTTCGAGGTAGAGTGTTGTGCGGTTGTTTCCGTCCATCGAGCCTTATCAAACTTGCACAGATCTAGCAGACGAAGGCGTTTTTCTAGGATCCACAGAACACTGTACATATGAAACAAATCTCTGAGCTTGTACCTCCTTTTCTTGGACAGGTATTTCAGGATGTAAGATCCTTTTGCAAGTCAGCAGTTGCAATTGAAAGCTTTGTTACAAGAGTGGAAGGGCTGGAGGGAGGATAAGCAACAAGAAATCACCGTAGTCTATTGCGTAGCTCCCCACTATGTATGCCTTCCCTATTGCTTGTCATAAATTCCTCTGTTTCAGCTAGGTCTCGCTTGCATCTTTTCCCTGCAGCCATTCCTGATGCTTATGCATCAGCTCATCGACCTCGCTTTTCTTCTCTTGGTCCTCGCCTGCAGAAATAATTAACATTAGTTATGATTATGAGAGATATGGTAGAAATGCCCAAAAACAAACCTTGCCTTCATTAAAACTTTCATAAAGAGATAGACTCTGTAACTGGGAGCTCTGTGAGTCCTTCGGGCTCTAAGTCTCAAGAGGGCATGGTGATCTTTATTTGGTCACAGCACAATGATGGCTCTAAACTTGCTAGGCGATGGGGAACTGATGATTAAAGCAAAACAGATAGCCATGCGATGAAATGGTTAAAGTCTTTCGGCGCAGTGGGGATGCATCTCTTTCGAATTTTGTTTTCACTTATTCACATTCGGTACTGTGAACTGAGAGCCCTCAAGGAATTTCCCCGAAATCTAGAGTTCAGGCATCAGGGGAAGCGATCACACGACGATCTCAGACTCCTACTATCTTAGGTGAGGTTTCAACGCTGGACACGATTCAACCTTCAGGAACCTTTAGGTTGATTCCACGAATTATAGTATCAAGCATTTCATGACACTCTTCAGGCATGCACAGTCACAGTTTCCATTTTAATCTCAAAACACATTGCAACCATAATTATTAAACCATTGAACCATTCAGCTTTGAAGACATAATTCCATCTGACAACTCCAGTTATCATTCGGAGAAACGAAAGATCAAACTTCTTAGGGGACCCATTCAAATTTGCCCCTAGAGCAGGTTTTAATAGGGTGGTGGTTGTGGCCACAACAAACTCTAAAAGTGTTGTTCCCTGGAGGGAAAAATGAAAACTCAAAAACACTCAAAAAGGTGATGTTCCCGTGAGGGAACAACAACTGTTCCTTGGAGGGAACAACAGTTGTTCCATGGAGGGAACATCAGAAAAACTCCAAAAAGGTGATGTTCCCTAGAGGGAACAACAGCTATTCCCTGGAGGGAATAGCAAAAAATACTCGAAAGTGGTTGTGGCCACAACAAAATGGCGAACCGCTGGGCGATCCAGTTATCTATGTTACCAAATCAAATTTCATTCATAGAACATCAGGGTGTTAAGATAAACTCGAAATCCAAACTATATATATGGACAGGCATGGGTTCCACTTTAGCATTAATTTCTTTAGGCGGGATAAAGACAAATAGCTTCTACTTACTGATAGGGTTTTGATAGGCATTCTCCAATGGTCGTATTATGGGATTTATTGACCCTCGTCTTTCTGTATTCTACTTTCAAAACCCTTCCGGGGCCATCACCGGTTTGTCAATACCTGTTTAGGTGTGTACCTCAGCGCTTTATCGCGCATCAAGCTTGATGAATATATGTAGATATGTTTATCCGCACTTTATGTAAGAATTTTTTAGTGCTATACTTTTGCATGATCGAATGGGGCGCAATCATGGATCATGCCATATTTTTAAACCGATTAAGAAAGGTTGGGCTTGCTATTTCAACTGGTACTCTAAGTCCAGCAACAGTCCCTACTGCAACCAACTTACCAAACAACCTGTCCTTCTAGATTGGCACAAGGACTCGACATTTCATTTTCTTTCAAATAAGTCCTTCCAGTTTCAGGCACAAGGACTAGATCACAATTAAATTTGCCGCAGGATATACAATAGCAAGCTTAGCCCATGAAGGGAGGTTTACTTGTAGATGACAGATATTGGAAATTTAGTGTGGTGGATGGAACCAATGGAGAATGACTGCAAATCTCATAGGCAAGTATAGGTTAGGTCTAGGTGGGATTTAAAAAAAAAATGCAGTGTTCCGCCATGCCAGTCCAACCGTGGTTACACATTTTTTCATTTTATAAAGATGTCCCTACATGCTTCAGGTATCCAGATTATCAACAGAGCCTACCTAGTTCCCAACAGATGCCAATGAGTGGCTTCGATTTGAATTTTACCGCTGATTTTCCAGTTCTCATGGGCTCATCGAAGGTTCATTCAACTTGCAAGGTAATAATGAATTTAGGATCTGCAGACTCATCAACAGGTTAATGAGGGAAGAAAAAATGTTGAAGGTAATGAATGAGGGAAATCTAAATAAAGTTGCAAAAGGTGAAAACGAAACTGAAAGACTGAGATCAAATGGCTAAAAAGGACTGAAGTTCAAAAACAAAAGGAAGATAGAATTTGCATAAAAACAAAAATGAGAAAAAAAAACGAAAAATATAACTAGTTATATTTTTGGGAAAAATATAACTACACTAACAGCAAAAATAAAATAAATCCTAACCTACTCAAGAGGTAACCACCATGTGGTGGATACTTGAAATATTTCTTAAGATGCTAGCCATTAATAGGGAGTTTTTCGGTTTCTCCTTGTAAAGTTTTTAATCTGTTTCGGTGATAAATATGATCCCTTTTGCGATACGAATACAAAGTAATGTCATCCATGTAAACCAATACTGATCCTGTTAATCAATCCTCGAAAAGCTATGTCCATAGCTCTTTGAAATGTGGCACCTGCATTAATAAGTCCAAACGACATTTTACGATATGCGTAGGTGCCCCATTTAGTGTTGAAGGTTGTCTTAAGTTGATCTCTGTTGACTCCAACACTTGATTATATCCAGAAAACCCATCCAATAGGGACAACATTTCAAAACTAGAAACGCATTGAAGAAAGTGTTCCATAGAAGTGATAAGATAATTATCCTTCTGCGATGCTCTGTTCAAGTTCCTGAAATCGATACATAATCTGATGTCTCCATTTTTTTCTTACTGGCATGAGATTGGCTACCCAGCGGGTGTGCCTGACCGGAAAAATGATTTTAGCATCCAGCATTTTGTTCAATTCTTTCTTCACCAACGGTTCCAGGCTTGGATGCATCTTACGAAGCTTTTGTTGGTAGGGCTTAACATCCTTTTCCAAAGGAATTACATGTTGCATGATGTCGATATTTAAGGTTTTTAAGTCGTCATATGTCCATGCAAAGACATCCTTGTGCTATTTAAATAGCTTAACAAATGCAGCCTTTTCTTGTGGAGAGCATCCTAAGCCCAAATTGACATTTTTTGGGTCTTTTTTTGGTTCCAAGGTTGACTGACTCATACTTCATGGATGAGCTATGCGTTTTGCAGTTAGTTAGCTTTTTAAATTTATCATGTAGGTCATAGAAGTGCTCTATCTTGACAACTGACTTGGGAATTATATTGGACTGATCTTTTTCCTCATCTTCACTCTCATTCATAAGCCTGTCATGTTCGTTTTCATCAATGAATGTGTTTCTGAATGTCTTTTCACAATGCAGGAACTCAAGGATTTACTCGTCACCTTCGAATACCTACCAATTTGAGATGTTATCAAGTACGGATCGTCTGAAAATAAATTCAACATAATATTTATTCTTGTTTAATCTAAAGTCAGGCAAAAGTTTTGAAGCCATACCAGCGATCAAATCGGCATCTTGGTTTTGCCCTTGAGGTATGTATGTGATATTAAAAGAATCAAAACTGTCAATTAAGCTCCATACCTCATGTTGGTATCTTACCAGGTGTGGCGAATTGCAATGTATCATTTTCCTTACCTAGTCGACAATTATCTGTGAGTCACCAAAAACTTTAAGATTTTTCACCTTCATGTCAATGGATTTCTTCAGGCCCTGCAGCAAGCCTTCATACTCTGTTGTGTTATTGGCGCACATGAACTCCAACGGGCTGGCCATCAAATGTTGGTTCCCTTGTGGGTCAATGAGAATGCTTCGAGCACCTACGCCCTCTATGCAATTAGAGCCATCAAAGTAGAGCGTCCAAAATATAGAATCTAATGTTACATCAATTGAACTGCTTTCTATGAAATTAGTCCTATCATTTACTATAATACAGGATAGCTCATCAATTGGATTATGGGGGAGAGCTTCCAACTGTGTATTCGTTGCAATTTCTTCAACTGTCTCTGCACAGAATTCTCCAAAATAGGTTTCCATGGAACAAATTCGAAACTATAATTCCCAAGGATAGAGTTGGTAAACATTGCAGGTTCATTGGGGTCATTTAGTTTTGTTACTACATTCTTCATGTATCTTTCTCAATCAACTCTCAACATATCTCCTTTTCCTTCATGAGGTAACAAGAGATTGGAGCAATCAGTGGAGAAATATCCATTCAAATTTGTTGATCAGTCCCTACTAAGAAGCATTCCATATGCGTTAGGTATGTCGACTACTACTATTTCAATGACTTGCGTGTATTGTGGTTTGGTAGTCATCTGAATCAGTACATCTTTCAATTCTCCAATCACTTTTACATTAGTTCTATCCAATTGCATAATTCGAGTTCCAGTTTTCTCAGGCATTGCATGAATTATTTTAGAAACAGTGTAAGGAATAACAGTGGACGAGGCACCAGAATCTACCAAGAAATTGTGTAGATTCATGTTGAATATTTCAAATGTGATAAGGAAAGGTGGAGTCATAGATTTTGATTTCCTTCCTATCATGGTTGCACTGACATATTGGGGCGTTCGATTCATTTTCGATAGAGTGGCTTCCATGGCTGATGGAATTTGGGATGTACTGGAGGTACTAACGGGTCTGGACACAGAATTTTTGGTTTGACTATTCAGATTGGTCAGAGATTTGCAATTATGTTCATTCATAGCTTTCAAAAGCAAATCTCTTTGCTGCGTTAACTTTAACAAATCGAAGTATGTGATATTAGCCCGAGATTTCTTAAGATAATCCACAGTGTTGTAATCAATGTTATAAACAGGGTAGTGAAGAGTAAACATACCGGTCTTGCTACTCATAGGTGGGAATTTACCATTTTGAATTTCCTTCGTTGCATTTGGTGATGTATTATCCTTCTCTGGATAGCTCATGACTGGAGTACTCTTGGAATTACCACTAGGTTTATTCTTCTCAACAAGAACCTTAGGAGCGGATGTCTTCGAAGGGCGAACATCTCTCTTTGTCTGGTCTACAGGCTTCACCACATCTGCAAGTGGCCCTTTACTTCATGTGTGGATTTCATTAGTGTGAATTTCTTCTATAATATCTTCTTCGTCATCATCATTCCCATTTTCATAGAAATCCCACAGTACATTGACTTGAGATACCTCGTCCCTGGGCTCTTCTACCTTGTAATCTTCCTCATCTTCCTGTTCTTACTCCAGATCTGCTATAGGTTCTTCTTTGGTAAGAAGCAATTTGATAAGAGCAAGGTCTTCCATATTTAAAATCCCTTCATTAGGTGGAGCAGGCAATGTAGGTTGACCATGACCACCTTTTGTCTTCTTACAATAAAAAGGTTTGAAGGATTTCCTGTTGTTATTATTTCCTCCATTCCCATTTGTACTTTCTCCATAATTCATTTTCATATCGATGACTGTGTTTGTCAATTTCTTAATGATCTGATGCAAACCTTCCACATTTGTGGTGTCCTTTTCTTTGATCTCAGCCACTTTGTTATCACTCCCATTATTCTTCTTTGATGATTGAGAGGCTTTCTTTTCTTCGGTCGTATGATGACATGCTGTGAGACTGATCATTTCATTCTCAACTTTTACTGCTTCATCAATGGCACCCTGTAAGGTTTGTGCATTACTCCTTTTGACCCACATCACAGTAGGGACAGGGAGAGCAGTGATGTAGAATTCCATGAGTACCTCATCAGTAGGTCTAGCATTATCCGGGATTTTGTTGAACAAAGTGTTGAACCGGATGTTAAAATCCTTGACCTTTTCTTTGGTTTCCATTTTTAAACGTGATAGTTCTAAAACCAAGGCCGTAGGTGTCTTATCATTGCCAAACTTGTCTAAGAAGGCCCGTTGAAAAGCATCCCACGAAGTGATCGATCCTATTCTCAAGCTAAAGTACCATGTGGATGCTACACCAATCAGAGTAAAAGGGAATAAGTGACATACCACATCCTCATTGGCTACCCCCAACATGCGCACGGCTAGGAAGAAAGAGTGGATATGGTTATCCGCTGTGTCTCCCTGCTCAGGATCGAACTTGGGTGATACTCTTTCTGCATTCTTGGGTAAGGCATGTTGCTGCCCAAGTACTGTTACAACATCCTATGCAAGCCAGGGAGGGAGTCCTCCTAGAGGGGGTGGGGGTTGATTCCCACCTAGAGGAGGCGGTGGAGGTTGATTCCCACCTGGAGGAGGAACGTTAGCCATATTATGGTTAGGGAGGTTCTGGTTGAAGGTTTCCCTCGGGTGTTCTTTGTTAGGATTTCCCAAATCGAGCCAGGGATTACCTTTAGAGAGGGGATCCTTAGGAATTTCTTCCCAAGGAGTGTCGATACTTTGCAAGGACTCTAGCACAATATCTTCAAGAGAAGGGGCTGCAGATGTCTCGTCATTTATGGGACAGATCCTTGGCTTTCTTTTAGTTTTCAGAGGTAAAGAATGAAAGATGGGGAGTTGAGATAGGGAACGAGCGTAAGCACGAGTAAGTACTCTGATTGGTTGTTCCTGAGTGACAGGATACTCCCACAGTCTCTCTTCCTTGGGTGACCCAAACACGAGACTTAGAGGGACCTCTGCTTCTTCGAAATGAGGCTCTTCCAAATGGGCGGAAGGATCTTTTCGACCTTTACGATCCATACATCAATCTTTTCGAATCCATGCGTGACGTTTATAGATGAAATCCTGAAAGCTGTGGACGGTGGTTTAGGCCCTCCTTCTAGCGTAAATTTGTTGACACGACGAATTTTCGCTATTCCAACAAAGGGAACCAACCCGATCACAGACCCCAATTAGATCCACTTTCGTTTGGAGTGGCTAGTTCCAACGGGTTTTAAAGGATCCCATAAACTGTTATAGGTGTTGAAAGATTGCTTCTTGGAGGAAGACTTCAATTAAATCAACAAAAGAAACAACTAACCTATATGTATCAAGTCCTATCTACACTGATTCTACCTACTTATGCTAGTTCTAACTATTCTAATCTATCCTGCAGGAGCATAATAAAAGAGATTAAACATCATATATAGATTCCAAGTCCAAGTAAATCAATTACTGAGTTCATCGATGAACAAGGTTGTATTTAAGCTTAATTGCAATCTAATTATTCATACAAGAATACACATTCTTGTTTCTACAAATAAAACTTGCAACTGATGTTTAATGTAGCTTCAAATCGGAGACCACTCATGAGTTAACCATGATAACGAATTATATTCAAATAACCAAGACTAGTCATAAGCTGTCTGTTATCATTGTGCACAAAAACAAAACATATATATCCTCATGCCAGTCACAACACCCTGATTCCAAACATTAATAAATAAATAAATAAATAAAATTAAAATTTAAAATAAATAAAAATAAACAAATAAATAAATAAATAAAATAAAATAAAAATAAATAAATAAAAAATAAAAAATCTGGAAAAAAAAGAGGCTTCTTCTTGACCGAAATACTCTTCTTTGTTAGCACAATAAAACGGACCCCTATTCTGCCAAAAAAAAGTCCCCTTCCTCTATCCAGAGGTGATACTTATGGAGAAAGAGAACTCACCGTCGGTTTCTCCCGACCTTCCACCTTCCCTCTTCCTTTTCATATTCAAATTAAAATATACAAAATGTAACGGTTAATGAAACATCGAACACTTTGAAGCCATTGCTACTAGATTGTTCTATTTCCTGAAGAAAAATGAACAGATGTTGGTAGAAAGAGGAATGGTTGCATGCCATTCCTTTGCACACGTATTGATTGAATGTTATTCCTTTTTATTCCCTGAAGGCAAATGCAGACAGTGCACTCATTTTTCGACATCTGGCCTGATTTAAGGTGTATTCGGAGGTAATAATAACTTGATTCGATGTGTTCATACGTTTCTTCAACAAATTGCGAGGTAAAGTGTTGTGCGGTTGTTTCCATCCATCAAGCCTTATCAAACTTGCACAGATCCAGTAGACGAAGGTGTTTCTCTAGGATCCACAGAACACTGTACATATGAAACAAATCTCTGAGCCCGTACCTCCTTTTCTTGGATAGGTATTTCAGGAGGTAAGATCCTTTTGCAACTCAACAGTTGCAATTGAAAGGTTTGTTACAAGAGTGGAAGGGTTGGAGGGAGGATAAGCAACAAGAAATCACCGTAGTCTGTTGCGTAGCTCCCCACTGTGTATGCCTTCCCTATTGCTTGTCATAAATTCCTCTGTTTCGGCTAGGTCTTGTTGGCATCTTTTCCCTGTGGCCATTCCTGATGCTTATGCATTAGCTTGTCAACCTCACTTTTCTTCTCTTAGTCCTCACCTGTAGAAATAATTAACATTAGCTATGATTATGAGAGATATGATAGAAACGCCCAAAAACAAACCTTGCCTTCATTAAAACTTTCATAAAGAGACAGACTCTGTAACTGGGAGCTCTGTGAGTCCTTTGGGCTCTAAGTCTCAAGAGGGTGCGGTGATCTTTATTTGGTCACGGCACAATGATGGCTCTAAACTTGTTAGGCGATGGGGAACTGATGATTAAAGCAAAATGGATAGCCATGCGATGAAATGGTTAAAGTCTTTCGGCGCGGTGGGGATGCATCTCTTTCGAATTTTGTTTTCACTTATTCACATTCGGTACTATGAACTGAGAGCCCTCAAGAAATTTCCCCGAAATCTAGAGTTCAGGCATCAGGGGAGGCATCAGGGGGAGCGATCACGCGATGATCTTGGACTCCTACTATCTTAGGTGTGGCTTCTGTTATCACAAAATCACTACTGAGGGCTGCAACCAAGCAAGATTTCATGTAACTATTTCAACCTAACTTTAGACCAAAGATTAGCCTCTTTGATCAGAGAGGGCTCTCTCACAAACTCTTGATAAAATCCTTCACTACAATAGATGGCTAACTCTTTATTCATTCATGAAAGCAAAGCTGGTTGGAAACATATCAAACTGGTTCTCATTGGGCTATGGAGTCTCATATATTAAGTAAACAAGGAAAACATAGTCATCTCATGGAAGTCAAGGCTCTTTGCATTACATGTCAAACATACTCCATCAAAACATAGCTTGCCAAACACACAGGAAGTCAGAGCATAGGATTATGAATTTTGAGTGATTGTGTTACAACAAGACTATAAAAGAACATAAAGTATTAAACACCATCATTATATTTGAACATAACAATCCATCGAGAATCTTGAGTAGAGAACAACACTGTTTTACTATTACTGTCAAAAAAGTCTTACAATGGCCCAAAACAACTCTGTTTTTCTATAAAATGTCCAACCCTTTCTACATTCTAATCTGATCCCTTTATAGGCAAACAAACTTATCCACCTCGAGCTTCCTCCTCCAGCATGAGGGGAGCCTCGAAGGTGGCTATTGACTATCCCTATCTAGTGCATAACTAACTTATTAATTACATAATGACTAAACTGAAATTACAAATGGTTTTCATTTAATCAAAATCCACAATCTTTGCTCCTCGTAGCATGATGCTATTCTGGCTCTTGACACATGTCCTTTTGCTGCTTGAGTTGAGAAGGCTGAGCTACAGATACAATGAATACTGATTTTGGATGTTTGAAAGCGCTGATGGCTCATTAATTGACCAAAAGATGTGCTCCTATTTTAACGGTCTCTGTCTCCCATTTTCCTTCATCATATAAATACCACGCTCCAAACTCTTTAAACCTTTAATGACAACACATAATAACCATATGCCATATGATCTGGATACTTCATGGACCAAACAGGTGTACCAACCGAACATTCTGGTAACCCCACCAATACCCCAGTAGCTCGGTCATAAAGTGCCTTTAAGAAAACTTTATGAAAATAGACAAAATATTTTATTTTCCTTTCAAGACCTACACCTGTCACTGTTTGAGCTGTTATGAAATCCATGTATAATCTCCCTCCTGTGTTTGAGACCTTCTTTTACCATTCGCTGAGCTCATCATCAAAATTCATTGTTTTTCCACAAAACAGCATTCTACAGCAGTTTCGTAGCGCGCTATGAAACTGCTGTAGATGTCAAAACAGAACCTATGTATCTTTGAAGCGTTTTCTGCTTAGATTCATGATCTCTTCAGACATTTGTACAGCTATTAGGAACCTAAATAGTTTTAAAAGGATGAAGCTTGCTTCTGTCATTACATATCACAACAAACTTGATTAGCATCAAACAAATAAAAAGCTTCATAAATCCCAACTGGAACATAAAGTCACTGTAGTATTCCTTGCTGTCTTCAAATCTTCAAATGAGGTGGTCTTTTTCAAAGTACAGATCTTAAAGTTGGAAGAATTCAACACTTGGACATTAAGCTCCTTAGGATTATCAGACCAAACTATCTCACCCTTCTGTACCAATTTGACTGGGTCTACATATATCAACTTCGGCTTGTCTGTCAGAATCAGCTGCATCTTTTTGTTGTAAAGTTTCCGAATTTTCTTAACCAATGAAACCATCACAATGAACTCCCCTGGATCTAGAAATTTCTCCCATTTAGAGTCAAAAGCATCGATAGTATAAAATTTAGCCTTGTGCTCCTTATTCTCTACTGCCACTGATGATGAGGCCAACTCTTTCTCTTTGGGAGGTGCTTCATCATTAGTAGAACCATATCCAGCATGTGAAAGAAACCACCCAGCATCTTCAGCTTCATCTTCCTTGTCAACAGTTAATGATGGGGCTAACTTTGGAGCCAGCATACCCCTAACATTATCCCAGTCAACTCCCTTGAAGAAAGGATGGCTCTTGAGAGAAGCATACCCTTCAGGGCCAGAAGCCAATCTTTTAGATGGGTTCATATCCAGCAAACAATCAATAAGGTGCCGTGCTTCAGAAGAAAAATATTCAGGAATTCAATGATAACTTGAACCTGAATCCCGAGATTTGAAAAATCCTTTCCTTTTTCTTTCTCTAACTGCTCAATCAGAAGCTGCAAGTATTCTTTACATTTTCTTTGTCCATCATCTTCTCCAATCGTATTTCTTGAGTTCAACAAAACATGGAAGGTAAGATGCCTAATACTTCCGCTACAGAGTGCAGAACTAACAGCATAGTTATCAAAAATGTGATAGATGTAATCTAATGTAGCGCAAGTCTTCTGAGAGCCATGGTTCTTGGAATATTTACAATCTCCCTCTGAATTTGACTTGTGCTTTGGTAATTCTTTAAACTCCAAAACTTCTGTGGCTGGAAATCACCAACATCTTCAGCGATCTTATCCAAGGAAATGTTCTTCAAAAAGGACATGGCATCACCTAGCATGTAAACTTTGAGCTCAAATTCTGATGAAGCCTTGCTTACAGCTTGAGAAGTTTCTTGAGAAGAAGATGAGAAAATCTCCTCTTTGCGGTCTGAACACATTGTAGACTTTTCGGTTTCATCAAAGGCTGATGATGAAGTTCTACCACCCTAACCCTGTTCATGTCATCAACTAGAAGCAATTCTGCTTTCCCAGGAATACACTGCATCCATATTATACTTGTACTCGCAGAAAACAATTCCAACATAATTTCAACACTTGTCCATATTCCGGAATGATTCATCAAATCTGTATATTAAAACCTTGGACACTTGCGCATCATATAAAGCCAGGTATCGGGTACATTCATCAAAAGCTACCAAATCAAAACCCCGTTTAAATGTGCGAATAGGATTGCTCCCATGCAGGAATGGTCCTAGCTTTGGGGACATGTACAAGTTTAGCCAATTACATACTCTGTCATGAATAAAAATCAGCAACTCACCAGATCTCAGAAATGCCACCTTTTTAATATCTTCTATCTCAGGATCACAGCACACTAATTCAAAGGGATCCGAAAAAGACGGGACAATGCAATGTATGGAATTTGAATTTAACTCATCTAAATCTTTTCTAGCTTCTGACATTCATCATATTAACCAGTGTTTGCTAATCAACAGCAATTCCAGTCTCCGTGCCCAAACCGGTATTTTCAACCTTCAAGAATGTAACAACCCGTTTAATGAGTGATGTCAAGTCGATCCGGCGTTCCACCTTTAGGAGCACCAATTCTGATGACGGTGCCGCCAGACATAGATGGCATAATATCAAGAGCACTACACATGCAAACACCGAAAGCTTGAGATTTGACAGGATCACTCCACAAATCATTATTACCATTGCCCTGCCCACCATATGATGCTTGTAATCTAACTCCAGATTGTCGACCTTGTGGCAATCAAATTTTTATAGAAACCACTTGACAGTTGGCATTTAATCACTTAGGACTGCGTGTGTTTTCTGCAGCATCAACCATATGAAGTCGGTGATCTCCACCATTCAATTTCGGGCCCACCCTCTTCTTCTCTACTGGCCGGCCATCGATCTAGTAGCCAAAGCCTTGGTGTAGCACCTGTATTTTCACAAACTGATGCCCGCGTACCATTATCTATCAAACCTTCTCTGCTCTTTCTAACACTGGACCATCTACCAACACTGTCAAGAGCAGTCTCTGAATGAAGATACCTGCAAGATGATCCTCTGTAACACCTTCCTTTGGAAAAATCGTGGCATGGAGTAGCAGAACGATCATTGTAACCATATGACTCTTGATTCCTCCGCTCCACATAATAATCTCTTTCATGCTCATCCACGAATCTGTCTGATGAAATGCTCCTGGGTTTGTCCAACTCACCAGACCGAAAACTTTCCTTTACAGATTTTGCCCCATCTTGTCTGTTCTCTATCCTTTGTTATCTTGCTTTAAACGGACTTGCTTTTCAGATTTCACATCATTTGGTTCCAATGTAATGTTTGGTTTCATATTAACCGCCTCTGAGGAAATATTATTATTTAATGAAACATGATAATCCTTATTGTTTGAGTGATTGCCCTCTTTGACACTGTTACCATCATTACAAGGTTTAACATCTTCCAGTTTGCTGCAGCTCTTGCAAAGTTCGGGCTGGACTCACATCTTCAACACGTGGTACCTCAAATGCAGCTTTTTCTTTCTGGAGTTCTGATCGAGATGCCTCCATCTGACTTCCACTTGCAACCACTGAAGTCTTTTCCTCACAACCAAGAGCTCTTTCTTCTGTCTGTTGGCTGTTCTCAACAGACCGGAGTTCTCCTTCCATGCTCACAGTTGTCTGGATATTCTTGCTATCATTGGTTAGTAATATTGGCACTGCAACATCATTACCCAAGGAATTGTCTGCATCATGGTAAGCGATAGGGTACAGGCTGCCATTGAATTCCTCGCCTGCAGTGGAGGTGGTGGTCAAAGTCTCGTGATGACAAATTAAGGGGTTTTCTGCTACTACTATTGTCTCCAATAATGAACTGTCTAACCCCATGACTATCACGCCCATCTGCATATATAGGAAATCATCCTCTCATACCCTAGCCCTCTTAAGTTTTAACTGCATAAGGGCATGGAAATAAAGCACACATTTGAAAATCCCCTTGTGATTTGGCAGGATATTGTAGCAGTAATGCATCTGCCGCATCAATGTCTCCCAGCGCTGATTTTGACTAGCATGTTGACACTTTTCCTGTACCTAATGTGCTGATCCCTCTTGGATTATGCAATTGTATGTAGATTTGGTAATGGTGATTTCCCTTTGAAATAGAGCCTAACACAACCACCAACCCAACAAAATGATATTTTAAGATATGGCTTCAAAAACAACCTTTTGTGCCAACTTCTGCCATGGGGAACCCAGCCAGTATTCAAGACTGGGATTCAAGACTAACTCACTGTAGCACCCTTTAGGTTTTTTACTGCATGGATTAAGGATAAATTTTGCCTTCAGAGTTGGTAATATTGATGAGAATACCAGCATATGAATCCGGTCTTCTTGTGTTTTAGAAATAGTCATTTGGGTCTCCACTGAAAACTCGAACAAATCCCAAGTTTCGTAGCACGCTACGAAACCACGCAAACAGGTAGCGCTGCGAAACTGCCTAAAATAATTTAGGCGCTGCGAAAACACCCACTCTTTAAGCCAGGGTAAAAATTTTTGACTACAGCATTTTAAGTGATAACAGTGGCTCCACTTGGGATAGTGTGCCCTTGAGGTACACTAAGAACATGCAGCTCCAGTGCCTTATCCATTTTTGACAAACTAAAATTTGCTTGACAAGCCTGACTGTAGGAGAACGAAAACTATATCTACTGAGAAAAGAGAATGCTCAGTTAACCTTGAGCTTATTTGCAATTTACCTACCTACCTACCCTAACCATTTCAACTTCTTCAGCTCAATCAATGTGAAATTTCCAATGCAGCCAATCATTTGTCTTATCTGATATTTGGTTTCTTTGACTGCATCGGAGTTCAAATCCAATATGACATTGTAATGACCGCTGCCACTGAAATTTTCTCTGACTGTATCGGATTTCAGAGCCAATGTGATAGTGTAAAGACCGCTGCCACTGAAAAAGTCTCTGATCTTCATAGAAAAACTGAAACAATGGAGAGTAAAACTCTTCCATGTAATCAGCTATAGGATCCCAGAACACATGATCAACTTGTCCTTCCTTGAAACTTTCCAGCTGTGCAAACTGATCTTCAACCACAGTGTTCAGTTCCTCAATCATGAAAGAGAGAGGAACCAGCATAGTCTCCTTGCGTTCAGCCATAAAAAATTTCTGAGAATAATAATCATGATCAGGAAAACTGTATGCCTGAATTTGTCCTTCTAAACCTTCAATTTCTTTCTCAATGTCTTTGGCAAATTCATCAAAAAATTTCATCTTATCTTCTGATTTGCAGTTAAAGGATTTCAGATATGAGGATAAAGACAAAGAAAAAGATTCATTTGTTTCTTCTTTACTATGATCATCATTCCATTGTTTGAAACCCTCCACTGAGGGAGAGTCTGCCACCTCCTCTGTCCTATCTGTCCATTCCTCCAAAAACATGAGCCAAAGGTCTTGAAATGACTTAATGTATTCGGCAGGCAAGCATTCAACCCACTGTTTGCATTTCCCTTGAAGTGAATCATAAAATAACATAATGCAAACATCTTCATGTTTAACTCTAAGAAGCTCAGCAAAATGACAAAAATCTGTTACATGCTTCAAGGTTAAACTCAAATCCTCTCCATTGAATTTTGGACCATTCCTTATAAAGTATGCATCCTTGGGAAAATGATTTGGGAAACCATGAATTCCTGAGAAATCTATGCATGCATACCTTGAACAAAGAAGAGCAGCTTCTGGGTCTTTCATAACTCCAGTGGAATCACCATGAATATATAAACCTTGAATTCTTCAACAATGGAGTCGCCAAGGTAGTTTTGCAGCCTTGAAAATCATTTGAACTCCTGCTACCTTCAGAAATTCAATCTTAAGCTCCCGGCAGACGCACCAAAATGTTATCACAAAATCACTACTGAGGGCTGCAACCAAGCAAGATTTCATGTAACTATTTCAACCTAACTTTAGACCAAAGATTAGCCTCTTTGATCAGAGAGGGCTCTCTCACAAACTCTTGATAAAATCCTTCACTACAATAGATGGCTAACTCTTTATTCATTCATGAAAGCAAAGCTGGTTGGAAACATATCAAACTGGTTCTCATTGGGCTATGGAGTCTCATATATTAAGTAAACAAGGAAAACATAGTCATCTCATGGAAGTCAAGGCTCTTTGCATTACATGTCAAACATACTCCATCAAAACATAGCTTGCCAAACACACAGGAAGTCAGAGCATAGGATTATGAATTCTGAGTGATTGTGTTACAACAAGACTATAAAAGAACATAAAGTATAAAACACCATCATTATATTTGAACATAACAATCCATCGAGAATCTTGAGTAGAGAACAACACTGTTTTACTATTACTGTCAAAAAAGTCTTACAATGGCCCAAAACAACTCTGTTTTTCTATAAAATGTCCAACCCTTTCTACATTCTAATCTGATCCCTTTATAGGCAAACAAACTTATCCACCTCGAGCTTCCTCCTCCAGCATGAGGGGAGCCTCGAAGGTGGCTATTGACTATCCCTATCTAGTGCATAACTAACTTATTAATTACATAATGACTAAACTGAAATTACAAATGGTTTTCATTTAATCAAAATCCACAATCTTTGCTCCTCGTAGCATGATGCTATTCTGACTCTTGACACATGTCCTTTTGCTGCTTGAGTTGAGAAGGCTGAGCTACAGATACAATGAATATTGATTTTGGATGTTTGAAAGCGCTGATGGCTCATTAATTGACCAAAAGATGCGCTCCTATTTTAACGGTCTCTGTCTCCCATTTTCCTTCATCTTATAAATACCACGCTCCAAACTCTTTAAACCTTTAATGACAACACATAATAACCATATGCCATATGATCTGGATATTTCATGGACCAAACAGGTGTACCAACCGAACATTCTGGTAACCCCACCAATACCCCAGTAGCTCGGTCATAAAGTGCCTTTAAGAAAACTTTATGAAAATAGACAAAATATTTTATTTTCCTTTCAAGACCTACACCTGTCACTGTTTGAGCTGTTATGAAATCCATGTATAATCTCCCTCCTGTGTTTGAGACCTTCTTTTACCATTCGCTGACCTCATCATCAAAATTCATTGTTTTTCCACAAAACAGCATTCTACAGCAGTTTCGTAGCGCGCTACGAAACTGCTGTAGATGTCAAAACAGAACCTATGTATCTTTGAAGCGTTTTCTGCTTAGATTCATGATCTCTTCAGACATTTGTACAGCTATTAGGAACCTAAATAGTTTTAAAAGGATGAAGCTTGCTTCTGTCATTACATATCACAGCAAACTTGATTAGCATCAAACAAATAAAAAGCTTCATAAATCCCAACTGGAACATAAAGTCACTGTAGTATTCCTTGCTGTCTTCAAATCTTCAAATGAGGTGGTCTTTTTCAAAGTACAGATCTTAAAGTTGGAAGAATTCAACACTTGGACATTAAGCTCCTTAGGATTATCAGACCAAACTATCTCACCCTTCTGTACCAATTTGACTGGGTCTACATATATCAGCTTCGGCTTGTCTGTCAGAATCAGCTGCATCTTTTTGTTGTAAAGTTTCCGAATTTTCTTAACCAATGAAACCATCACAATGAACTCCCCTGGATCTAGAAATTTCTCCCATTTAGAGTCAAAAGCATCGATAGTAGAAAATTTAGCCTTGTGCTCCTTATTCTCTACTGCCACTGATGATGAGGCCAACTCTTTCTCTTTGGGAGGTGCTTCATCATTAGTAGAACCACATCCAGCATGTGAAAGAAACCACCCAGCATCTTCAGCTTCATCTTCCTTGTCAACAGTTAATGATGGGGCTAACTTTGGAGCCAGCATACCCCTAACATTATCCCAGTCAACTCCCTTGAAGAAAGGATGGCTCTTGAGAGAAGCATACCCTTCAGGGCCAGAAGCCAATCTTTTAGATGGGTTCATATCCAGCAAACAATCAATAAGGTGCCGTGCTTCAGAAGAAAAATATTCAGGAATTCAATGATAACTTGAACCTGAATCCCGAGATTTGAAAAATCCTTTCCTTTTTCTTTCTCTAACTGTTCAATCAGAAGCTGCAAGTATTCTTTACATTTTCTTTGTCCATCATCTTCTCCAATCGTATTTCTTGAGTTCAACAAAACATGGAAGGTAAGATGCCTAATATTTCCGCTACAGAGTGCAGAACTAACAGCATACTTATCAAACATGTGATAGATGTAATCTAATGTAGCGCAAGTCTTCTGAGAGCCATGGTTCTTGGAATATTTACAATCTCCCTCTGAATTTGACTTGTGCTTTGGTAATTCTTTAAACTCCAAAATTTCTGTGGCTGGAAATCATCAACATCTTCAGCGATCTTATCCAAGGAAATGTTCTTCAAAAAGGACATGGCATCACCTAGCATGTAAACTTTGAGCTCAAATTCTAAGGAAGCCTTGCTTGCAGCTTGAGAAGTTTCTTGAGAAGAAGATGAGAAAATCTCCTCTTTGCGGTCTGAACACATTGTAGACTTTTCGGTTTCATCAAAGGCTGATGATGAAGTTCTACCACCCTAACCCTGTTCATGTCATCAACTAGAAGCAATTCTGCTTTCCCAGGAATACACTGCATCCATATTATACTTGTACTCGCAGAAAACAATTCCAACATAATTTCAACACCTGTCCATATTCCGGAATGATTCATCAAATCTGTATATTAAAACCTTGGACACTTGCGCATCATATAAAGCCAGGTATCGGGTACATTCATCAAAAGCTACCAAATCAAAACCCCGTTTAAATGTGCGAATAGGATTGCTCCCATGCAGGAATGGTCCTAGCTTTGGGGACATGTACAAGTTTAGCCAATTACATACTCTGTCATGAATAAAAATCAGCAACTCACCAGATCTCAGAAATGCCACCTTTTTAATATCTTCTATCTCAGGATCACAGCACACTAATTCAAAGGGATCCGAAAAAGACGGGACAATGCAATGTATGGAATTTGAATTTAACTCATCTAAATCTTTTCTAGCTTCTGACATTCATCATATTAACCAGTGTTTGCTAATCAACAGCAATTCCAGTCTTCGTGCCCAAACCGGTATTTTCAACCTTCAAGAATGTAACAACCCGTTTAATGAGTGATGTCAAGTCGATCCGGCGTTCCACCTTTAGGAGCACCAACTCTGATGACGGTGCCGCCAGACATAGATGGCATAATATCAAGAGCACTACACATGCAAACACCGAAAGCTTGAGATTTGACAGGATCACTCCACGAATCACTATTACCATTGCCCTGCCCACCATATGATGCTTGTAATCTAACTCCAGATTGTCGACCTTGTGGCAATCAAATTTTTATAGAAACCACTTGACAGTTGGCATTTAATCACTTAGGACTGCGTGTGTTTTCTGCAGCATCAACCATATGAAGCCGGTGATCTCCACCATTCAATTGCGGGCCCACCCTCTTCTTCTCTACTGGCCGGCCATCGATCTAGTAGCCAAAGCCTTGGTGTAGCACCTGTATTTTCACAAACTGATGCTCGCGTACCATTATCTATCAAACCTTCTCTGCTCTTTCTAACACTGGACCATCTACCAACACTGTCAAGAGCAGTCTCTGAATGAAGATACCTGCAAGATGATCCTCTGTAACACCTTCCTTTGGAAAAATCGTGGCATGGAGTAGCAGAACGATCATTGTAACCATATGACTCTTGATTCCTCCGCTCCACATAATAATCTCTTTCATGCTCATCCACGAATCTGTCTGGTGAAATGCTCCTGGGTTTGTCCAACTCACCAGACCCAAAACTTTCCTTTACAGATTTTGCCCCATCTTGTCTGTTCTCTATCCTTTGTTATCTTGCTTTAAACGGACTTGCTTTTCAGATTTCACATCATTTGGTTCCAATGTAATGTTTGGTTTCATATTAACTGCCTCTGAGGAAATATTATTATTTAATGAAACATGATAATCCTTATTGTTTGAGTGATTGCCCTCTTTGACACTGTTACCATCATTACAAGGTTTAACATCTTCCAGTTTGCTGCAGCTCTTGCAAATTTCGGGCTGGACTCACATCTTCAACACGTGGTACCTCAAATGCAGCTTTTTCTTTCTGGAGTTCTGATCGAGATGCCTCCATCTGACTTCCACTTGCAACCACTGAAGTCTTTTCCTCACAACCAAGAGCTCTTTCTTCTGTCTGTTGGCTGTTCTCAACAGACCGGAGTTCTCCTTCCATGCTCACAGTTGTCTGGATATTCTTGCTATCATTGGTTAGTAATATTGGCACTGCAACATCATTACCCAAGGAATTGTCTGCATCATGGTAAGCGATAGGGTACAGGCTGCCATTGAATTCCTCGCCTGCAGTGGAGGTGGTGGTCAAAGTCTCGTGATGACAAATTAAGGGGTTTTCTGCTACTACTATTGTCTCCAATAATGAACTGTCTAACCCCATGACTGTCACGCCCATCTGCATATATAGGAAATCATCCTCTCATACCCTAGCCCTCTTAAGTTTTAACTGCATAAGGGCATGGAAATAAAGCACACATTTGAAAATCCCCTTGTGATTTGGCAGGATATTGTAGCAGTAATGCATCTGCCGCATCAATGTCTCCCAGCGCTGATTTTGACTAGCATGTTGACACTTTTCCTGTACCTAATGTGCTGATCCCTCTTGGATTATGCAATTGTATGTAGATTTGGTAATGGTGATTTCCCTTTGAAATAGAGACTAACACAACCAACAGCCCAACAAAATGATATTTTAAGATATGGCTTCAAAAACAACCTTTTGTGCCAACTTCTGCCATGGGGAACCCAGCCAGTATTCAAGACTGGGATTCAAGACTAACTCACTGTAGCACCCTTTAGGTTTTTTACTGCATGGATTAAGGATAAATTTTGCCTTCAGAGTTGGTAATATTGATGAGAATACCAGCATATGAATCCGGTCTTCTTGTGTTTTAGAAATAGTCATTTGGGTCTCCACTGAAAACTCGAACAAATCCCCAGTTTCGTAGCACGCTACGAAACCACGCAAACAGGTAGCGCTGCGAAACTGCCTAAAATAATTCAGGCGCTGCGAAAACACCCACTCTTTAAGCCAGGCTAAAAAAATTTGACTACAGCATTTTAAGTGATAACAGCTTCAACTCCGGACACAAATAAACCTTCAAGAAACTTTAGGTTGATTCCACGAATTATAGTATCAAGCATTTCATGACACTCTTCAAGCATGCACAGTCACAGTTTCCATTTTAATCTCAAAATGCATTGCAACCACAATTATTAAACCATTGAACCATTCAGCTTTGAAGACATAATTCCATCTGACAACTCCAGTTATCATTCAGAGAAATGAAATATCAAACTTCTTAGGGGACCCATTCAAATTTGCCCCTAGAGCAGGTTCTAATAGGGTGGTGGTTATGGCCACAACAAACTCTAAAAGTTTTATTCCCTGGAGGGAACAGTGAAAGCTCAAAAACACTCAAAAAGGTGTTGTTCCTGTGAGGGAACAACAACTGTTCCTTGGAGGGAACAACAAAAACACTCCAAAAAGGTGTTGTTCCTTTTAGGGAACAACAGTTGTTCCCTAGAGGGAACAATAGCTTTTCCCTGGAGGGAACAACAAAAAACACTCGAAAGTGGTTGTGGCCACAACAGTTCCAAATAGTGAATTGAATTTAGCCAGATAGTAGAGCAGATTTACGTCTTGTGATTTTGGTTAAAATTTCATAAGGAATTACAAATATACATCATAATTTCTACATGGTATCATAGCAAGAGTCACATTAGAGTAGGAATTTTGAAGTTTTTTTTTCAAGAGGTTCGATTTTGAAGTTTAGTGTAGTAGGATCTCTTGAGAGTTGAGAATATGACCTTGAATGGGTTGAGGCTAGAGTATGTCTTAGAAGGAAGCTCTAATTTCATCGCATGGAGGCAATATTGGATGACAATGGATTGCCAGAATACATCAAGATAGATGTTGCAAAACCACAAGCATCTGATGCCCAGAACCTTGCTAAGTGGAAGAAATATGTAGCCAAGGTAAGGAGAATAATCTTGGAGTGAGTACGGGATCACATTGTCTCAAATCTCCATAGAAAAGAAACTTCGTTCGCAATGTGGAAAGCATTGAAAGATTTCTTTGAGAATAATAGCGACCACAGGAAGTTGGTGCTAAAGGATAAACTTTGAAATATCAAAATGTAGAAGAATGACACTATTCCATGGTATCTAAGAAGGTTTGCACAAGTTCTTAATGAACTTGAAAGGGTAGGTGTTAATGTTGTAGAAGATTACTTGGTAATCCCTTCTAGGCCTTCCCAAGAGTTGGCATAACTACCAGAATTCGGTGAACGAGAGGGAGAAACTACCGAATTTGGAATGCTTATGGTCTAATTTGGTACAAGAGGAAATAAGGCGGAATACCAGAGATGGGAATTAATCCAAGGATGAGGATGAAGAAAACTTTGCATTGGTTGGAAAGGGAAAGAAGGGAAAAGGGAAGAAATATCAATCTAAACCAGAGTCCATCCAAGGGGGAAAGCAGAAAGATTTGTCCAAAATTAAAGGCTTCCATTGTCATGAATTTAGGCACTATGCCACAAAGTGTGGTGAGAAATAAGACCTCGGGAGGAGCAGTAGGAGAAGCTTTGGATTTGGAGTTCGAGCTTGAATTTACCCTTATCTCATGCATGGCCAACACAGTGATGGTGAGCGTGTGGTACTTAGACTCAGGTGCATCGTTCCACATGAAAGGGTGTAGAGAATTTTTGAGTGAATTGGAGGAGAAATATTTGCAGATGCACATTGAGCTAGGAGACAACAAAATGTACAACGCGACTAGGGTTTATACAATCACCTTTCAGAGGGAGTCGAGCTCCCCTCTCAGGCTCAAGGATGTCATGTTCGTTCTGGGCCTAAAGAAAAATCTCATCTTTGTAGCATTTTGGAAGACCGTGGTTATGATGTGATATTTAGCAAAGGAAAAGAATTCTTAAGACACATAGCAATGGGAGAGATGAAGCAAATTGAGGTTCATGTGAAGAACCTGTATAATCTATATGTGGAAAATTGTGTTGCATGAAGCACTAAGGCAAAGAAGGTAGAGGGCTGCAATGCTGGTCAAAGTTGGCATATAATATTTGGCCATTTGCATCATGGTGCCCTAAAGATTATGTAGCAAATAACCACTAGCCTCCATGAAGGAGTACTTGAGCATCCAAATGTATGTAAAGGACGTACATTAGGGAAGTACATAAAATAAACATTCCATGATAGGGACAACAAAGTAAATGCAGTGTTGGAATGGATCCACTCTAATGTGTGTGGAGCTTTCTCGAAAACCTCCACTACCAGACACAAATATTCTGTCATTTTTTATTGATGACTTCTCACAGAAGTGTTGAATCTTTTTCATGCAGATGAAGGAGGAGACATTCTCCAAGTTCGTGGAATTCAAGGCATTGGTTGAGAAAGAAACAACCAAGAAGGTGAAGGCTCTTAGGATCAATAATGGAGGTGAGTACGTGTCGAATGAATTCAAAAATTTATGTGTGAAATAAGGCTTTGACAAGAGTTGACAACACCCCACAACCCACAGTGTAATGGGGTGGCTGAGAGAAATAATTGTAGCATTGTGGGAGTTGTGAGGGTGATGTTGCATGACCTAGGCTTACCCCTACACTTGTGGGAAGAGGCATGCAACACAACAGTCTATTTCATAATTGAAGTCCTCATTAGATTTTGGGCATGATTACAGCGGAGGAGGTGTCACACTTCAGGATTTTTGGAGCCTCTGTCTACTACCATGTCTCCAAAGAATCAAGGAAGAAGCTTGAGCCAACAACAAAAATTGGCATATTTGTGGGTTACAGAGAAACTACTCACAAATACCATGTGTACTTGCCATCCCTCATAATGACATTTGTGCGAAGGGATGTAAAATTTGATGAGGAGAAAGCGATGTAGTTCTCTCTTGAGATGGAGCTTCAAATCCCAGCAAAAGAAAATCTTTTAGCTCCAAATGAGGAACCTCAGGTAGTTATGGAGTAGCCACAAATTGAGGAGCAGAGAATGGAGAAAGCCACTCAAGCCGAATCATCCAGAGAAGGTGGAAAAAGGACTAGGGAAGCTGATAAATTTGCGCAGGATGCCAAGGAGAATGTAAGAGCTCCTTCAAATTTTCACAGGCATAGAAGGTCACCTGATCGGTACACTGGCTACATGGCTCTAATGACTGAGTTTGTAGAGACTGAACCATTCTCTTTCGAGGAAGAATTAGATCAACATGTAGGGGTTGATGTAATGGTGGAGGAATATGAATACATCATAAAGAATAATGTTTGGGAAGTGGTCTCAAGACCAACAGATTAATAATTTATGGGTTTGAGATGGATATTCAAGGTTAAGCAGGCAGCAGACGAAAGAATAGAAAAGTATAAGGCCAGATTTGTGGCCAAGGGGTACTCTCAAGTTGAAGGAATTGAATACAAGGAGACCTTTTCTCTTGTAGTGAGCTACTCATCCATTAGATCAATTCTTTCTTTGGTTGTGCAGACACACACCAAATCAATAGGGAAGGGAAATCCTCCATGACTTCATCCAGTCCAACTCGGTATGAAATCACTTCTAACAACTCGCATTTCACGACTTTCAAACCATCTTCGATGATGCTCTCCAAATACTTGTCTTGGTCACTGAAACAACAAACAAATGTAGTTCTCATAGAAATTAGTGGCAACTATTTTAAATGAATCTAATACAGTACAAAGTAATTATAATGTATACATTCACCTTTCATTGGTTTTGAATGACATACCACAAATGTCTGCAGCTTCTTAGAGGGCCACCTTCTATTTTTGAATCACTTCCAGGGCTACTTTGCCTTTCATTTCGTGTTCTTGGAAGGCTTCAATGTAACGTTCCTCGTAAACATAACTAAGGTCAGTGGGATCAACATCAAAAAACAAATGGATGATTCTATGTTCATGAGATGAACTCAAAATCTAATGCAACTCACCCAAGCACCAACGGATTCCACATATTTCTTAGAAAAAATTGAGAATATGGACGAAGGCACTGTGAATGGCTCCTTGGATTGTAAGGTGGAGGTAATCTCCCATGTGAAGTTCCTCCTTGTCGAGAAAGATGTTCAACCCAGCTACCCACACTTTGTGAGACAATGGTAGATGAGGCTCGCAAGAGTGAGCTTCACATTGGTTCTAGTGTGGTTTATAAAAATGTGGTATGTTCCTGAAACTGGTTATGTTACTTGCTCCATAATTACATATTTCTTCATAATTCCTACCTTTTACTCTCATTGGATTAGATAGACGTCGAAATAAATGATCCACTTGACAGGTCACATCAATTGACAGATTTAGGCAATCACAATTTTTCAAATAGAGAAGCTATAGGATATGGCGTCACCTATAGGTTAGAGTAATCAACAGATTTTCTAGAAGGGAAAGACTATGGTGTTGACTAAATGGTAAGTGAAAGCGTTCTCTATGTTTAGATATTTAGTTTGAATTTTCCAATACTTGAGATTGTGATATTTGGTTTTTAAAATATTTTTTAATATATAAATATAAATAAATTCAATATTTCAAAATAAAAATTAATTTAATTCATCATTTCAAAATTTAAAAAAATAATTCAAACTTTGAATTATACAATTTTAATTTGTAATGATAATAAATATTTATGGCATTTCAAAAATTAACTAAAAATATTTCCATAACATAAAATAATTAGACTATAAAAACCTTTGAAAAGGGTCTGTACACCACCTGCCCTTCCAATACCACCTCCAACACTACCATCTTAAACATTCACATGCACAATGTCTTCGATCACAAGTTTTATGTATACCTTGTGAACTTTGAGGGACTCTTCACCTTCGACCAGGATCTCTACACTCATTCTAGCACCATAACAATTATCAAAAAAATCGCTTCTAATCAGAATATTTTCTTCTAAAATTTTTCTTTTTCCATTGTGAAGATGAGCTAGTTGAGCGTCTTGACGGGATCCAAAGGGGGATCAGGACTAACTATTCTGCTCCAAATCCTTCTTCCGTCGTTGAAGTCGCGACATAAGACGTCATTAATATTGAATCTTTTGTGGCTTTCATGTGAATGCAAGGACTGTGGCTACCCTTTGATCACACCTCTTCTCATTCATGGAATACACTTTGTTATTTATTTTTTTAAGCATGTTGATGTACAAAGAACTTCGTGATTCTGTATTTCACTCGACAAAATAACGGTTGTGTCCATGTGCATTGAACACCTCTTATCAAATTTTTTTGACTTAATGCAATTTTAACTCCAACATGTGACTAATAAATTCTAAATCCCACAAATTCCTCTCTCGATCTCTATCCTCATCTCTATCTAAATCTTCAACACTTAGTATTGTATTTCATATCCATATATTCTTTACCCACTCCTTCTCTGTTCTCATCTCTATCCAAATTTATACAATATGACATCCTAATACCTACAAATACCTACTTCAATTGACCAAACATATATTTATATTTTTATAAGACAATTATTTATTATTTAGGAATTTTGTGAACAACATGACATCCTAATACCTACAAATACCTACTTCGATTGACCAAATATATACTTATATTTTTATAAGACAATTATTTATTATTTAGAAATTTTGTGAATGGCTTAGATTTTTTTTTTAACAAAAGCTGCTCTATTTTATTTTTTATCACACGACACAAGAGCTTCGAACTTGCTCTATTTTGAATATGAACATAAACAAGATCTTCGAACTAGCTTTATTCTCAATTAATACTAAATCATTTGAATATTAACATATGAGTTTTCTATTTTAAATTAATATTGAATTGTTTGAATACCAACATAGATATGGTATAAAATTAAGTGTGTTTTGAATTATATGTAATATTGTATTCTTTACATTTTTTCTTCTGTTGCATGGATGTATATTTTCTTATGTGATATATGGCGAGCCTTCCATATGGGCTTCTCTATTTTATATATATGACTGCTTTATCGTATCATATTCGTAAGTATTTAAAATAATTTAGGTGTTCTTATAACTATGTTAAGTTTTTTTCTAGAAATCAATTCTTAAAAGTCAACTCCTTAGAATTTTCACTTCTTAAAATTTGAATATAGCCACACGTCCTCTACATTATTAGAGTTGCAGGGTGTTAAGCTTGCTAATATATCATATATTCCAAGGTTGTATTTTTTTGAGGTTATAATGATAGTATTACTCGAGGTCACATGTTTTTTTACAAGGAAACAAATATTCTTAATTATTAATTTAATTTAATTTAATTTGAAAAGATACATATTTATATAATTTTTTATTATTAAAAAAATTAATTATATTTAATTGAGCAGTAAATTTGATATTGTTAGGAATTTTATAATAAGCTGGTTTTGTAATTTTAAATATATATTTTTAGATAGATTATATATGTATCAGTAATAATAAAAGTTATAGCTTAGTTTTCTTAAATGCAAAAAATTTAAAGTATTAAAAATGACAATATAAAGTTTTAGCGAAAATCATAAAATTAAACAAAGTTATTTATAACTAAGCATGGTTGATAATGGTTTATTGTGGTTGAACATGTTTACATATAGTTGGTATTGGTTTTCCATGATTGAATTAGGAAAGTCATGGTTGACCTTGGTTGAACATGGCTCATTATGGTTGACTTTGGTTCATTATGTTTGGCCATGTTTAACTATGGTTGACTATCATTTACTTAAGTTGATTATGGTTCACTTTGGTTGACAATGATTGGACATGGTTAAGCATGATTGAGTATAGTTGGCCAAGTTTATTATGTTTAACCATGGTTTACTATGGTAATATCACATTACAATGTTTACCATGGGTGACTTATGTTGAATTGCTACATTCATCAACGGACATGTCATAAATGTGATGTTCATGAACAATTATGTCACCTTGCAACATTTCTTAAGGGTTGTTCCTTAATGGTCATGATGCATATTTATTTTGGTTGGATTATATAGAACTGCTATGTTTCTTAATGGCTATGTTGCATTATGACATTCATTAAGGATTTTTTCATATTTTTAATCTACCTTAATGGTTATGTCTCATTGCAGGGTTCATATTAGTAGACTTATGTTGATTCACAATATTTTTAAAGGGTTATGCTGCATTTCAACATTTATTAAAGGATATGATGGATTGTAATGTTCCTAAATGATTAGGTAGTTGTGTGACATTCATCTCGATTGACTTATGTTGAATTTTTGTGTTCGAGAATGGTATATATCATAATGTCATGTTTCCCCGAGATTAGGTTAGATTGTGGCATTCCTCAATGGTTATTTCATATTGCAACATTTATAATGTTTGACTTATGTCAATTACGATTGTCTTTAACTAGCCAAGGTTCACTACGAATGAATTTAGTTGACTATGGTTGATGATGTTGGTTATGGTTAACCATGCTTAGCCATGGTTGCATCTACAACACATTGTAATTTTCATCAAAGGGCGTGTCACCTTACAACATTCCTTAAGCTTTTTGATTAAGTGCACAATGTTCCTCAATGATCATGATGCATTGTGATATTCATCATATTCAAATTATATGGAATTGTTATGTTCTTGAATGGTTATGTCACATTATGACATTCAATATGGGTTATGTCACTTTTGTGACCTTCCTTAAAGGTTTTGTCACATTGGGACCCTCAACTTGGTAGATTTATGTAAGTTACAATATTTTTGAAGGGTGTTATCGCATTTTGACAATCATAAAAGGATATATCGGATTGTGATGTTCCTCAATTGTTATGTAGCATTGCAACATTCTCCTTTGTAAGTTTACCTCTGAAGAATTTAATGAGTTTTGTTAAGCTTGCTCATATATCATATATTCCAAGGTTCTAGTTTTTGAGGTTATAAGGTTATAATGATGGTATTACTCTAGTTAACATAATAAAAGAAAGACAAAATCCGCAATTATAAAAGGCTACCTAACAAAAATAACATTACAATTTCTCTTTCACTCAAACTGGGCTACATTTAGATCACATAATAGATCATATTTGTCTTCATCTATTCTCTTCTTCCATATTCTACCCACTAACAATGTTTCCTTTGCAACATATCATACAATGGCTAGTATAATATATTTTAATATTTATTTATTAGAAAATAATATATTATCTCAAAATATATTAATAGTTATATTTAGTTTTTAAATTAAAATGTGATGATTTAACCTTTCATAAAATTGTTATTTTGATTTAAATTATAAGTTTAAATACATAAATAGATTAATATCATAAAAATATGTATTAGATAAAATTAATTAAAAAATAATTTTTAAAGACTAAAATTTAAAGATTAAAAAAAACTATCTACTCCTACCCAGGGTTGATAAAAATTAATTTCATATGTCTAATAAATATTTTATATAAAATAAAATTTACATTTAAGTTATATAGTCAAAGCTTAGAAAAGAAAAAAACCACAAAATTTGACCACAATTGTTTGAATTGATATCCATTATGATATGTACTACAACTTGAGGAATGAATATGAACTTTCAAGGGTGTTAATTTTAATACTTGTAAAATTCTACACTTACTTCTACACATAAATAAGTGAATCCCCTAATATAATGATCACCCATGACCATCATGAGGCCGACCTTTAGATGATAGAAAAATTGTTGGAGCACTCCATCATCCCATTGGAGTTGTAGACAATCACGAACATCCACACCTGGTAGCTCTTATAGTTCATGGCATTTGCAAACATATAGTCTTCGAAGATTTGTATTGTCTAACCCTTGTATGCTCTTCAGGTTGTAACATCTACAGGCCTTCAAGTTCGTCAAATATTTCAACAGTTCCAGACTTGGTAGCTCCTCTATTTCTTCACACCCACTGATGTCTAGTTGTTCTAGTGTTGCCAGATAGCGAAGACCTTCTATTTCAATCAATTTCTTGAAATAGCTCAAGTCCACTATTACAAGTGTTTCTAGCAATGATCCAACCTTCACAAGATCTGTACAATAGTTGATCCAGAGATGTTTAAGCTTGGGACGAACGACCTGAGGATAAGTGCCTTGAGGAGAGATTTTATTATGTTCGTCTAGCATTCTCCCATCTCGTAAAAAGAATACTTGCTTCCATCCTTTCTAAATGACAGCTCGTCCAATGTTGAACATTTGTATACTCTGAAAACTTCGAGAGAGTTCATCTTCGTGAGATATTCCAACAAGGAAAATATCTCGCAATGGGCAGTGTGGTAGGTTCGGCATGGGTGTGGCAGTGACAGTTGAAAATGGTGAAGTGTCAGGTAGTCGACATTGACATTGGAGCAGTATGCGTCGACTTTAAATTTGTCTATACATTTAACATTCTCCCACTTGAAGCCAAATGAAGAATCATGAATCAAGTCACACCGAGTCCTACCAAGCCTCTACATAGCTCATGGTTATTTCTTGGTAGAATCTTAGTGAGCATATCAACAGGGTTCTTATCTGTATGGATATTTTCCAAGGATAACTGTCATTCCTCCAACACATGCCGAATCCAATGGTACCTTAAGTCAATGTGCTTGGTTTTTGAGTGAAATGCTGAGTTTTTAGCCAAGTGAATGGCACTCTCACTATCACAATATATATAACACACTTGTCCTAATTTATTCCTATCTATCCTAGGAATAATTGCATCCACAACATCTATTTACAAGCTTCTGTTGCAACTATGTATTCAACCTCTGTTGTAGAGAGAGCTACTCTTATTTGTAGCCTTGATACCTAAGATACAACTGCACCTGCAAATGTGTACAAATAACCTATAGTGGACTTTCTGGTGTCTGTATTTCTAGCCATATCTGCATATATAAATCCTTTAAGCATAGTCTCATTATGACCAAAACATAAACAATAATGACTAGTACCCTTAAGATACCTCAAAATCCATTTCATTGCTTGCCAATGTTGTTTTCCTAGATTGGCAAGAAACCTGCTCACTACTCCCACTGAATATGCAATGTTTGGTCGTGTAAATACCATGGCATACATCAAGTT
Organism: Pinus tabuliformis; assembly: GCA_031772625.1. Taxonomy (NCBI): domain Eukaryota; kingdom Viridiplantae; phylum Streptophyta; class Pinopsida; order Pinales; family Pinaceae; genus Pinus; species Pinus tabuliformis. Next base: position 760,760,980 of record CM062806.1, read on the forward strand.
GCCAACTGTTGAAGCATAAGGGATCTTGCTCATCTCTTCCTTCTCTTTGTCATCACTTGGACATAACTTAGTACTCGGCTTGAAGTGAGCTGCAAGGGGTGTACCAACTAGCCTTGCATCCTTCATATTAAACATGTCAAGCACCTTCTTGATATATTTTTCTTGTGACAGCCATAACCTTTTGATTTTCCTGTCACGCATGATCCTCATGCCCAATATCTGTTGTGCTGGACCCAAATCCTTCATTGTAAATTTGTTGCCCAAATCCTTTTTCAACCTATTGATCATATTCATATCATGCCCAACAATCAACTTGTCATCCACATATAACAATAATATTATATACTTTACTTGATCATACCTCTTTATATAAACACAATGGTCATCTTCCAACCTGTGAAAACCATGTTTTAAAATGAATGAATCAAATTTCTTGTACAATTGTCGAGGTGTCTATTTCAACCCATAGAGGCTTTTCTCCAACCTGCAAACAAGGTCTTCTTTACCTTTTTCTATGAAGCCTTCTAGATTCTCCATATAAATTTCTTGCACCAATTCACCATGAAGTAAAGCAACAACAAGACTAAGAATGACTCTAATGGATGAGATTTTGACAACATGTGAGAAAATTTCAATGAAATCAATATCTGGCAAATAATTTCACCACCAGCCTTGCTTTATACCTCTTCTTCTTTTCATCACCTTCATGTTTAATCCTGTAAACCCATTTGTTTTGTATATACTTTCTACCTTTTGGGAGATTTACCAACTCCCAAGTTTTATTTTCCAGCAAAGAGTTCATTTCTTCCTCCATCACTTTCTTCCATTCTTTACTGTGCTCAGCTTTACAAGCCTCTTGAAAACAATTAGGCTCACCTTCATCAGTCAATAAAATATAGTTTGAAGGAGGATACCTTTGTGAAGGCTTATGAGGCCTAGAAGATCTTTGAACCAACTGTGGTGGTTTATTATCAAGTTGAATCTCTTGTAAAGGTTCCTACAAGATTCCTTCTTCTTGGCGTTCATCATTACCCACTTGTTGTCGTTCCTGCTCCTGAATTTGTTGTTCATTTTATTTCAGTGGTGGGATATCTTCATGGTGCTCTTCAAACCTGTCAATAACTTTTTTGACCTCCAGATCACCTAAAGTCCTCTTAAACATTAATATAACATCACCGCTTCTAATAATTTTATGTTTGACTGGGTCCCATAGACGATAACCAAATTCTTCATCCACATATCCCAGAAAAATTGAATTTCACAGATTTATCATCTAGCTTAGTTCTATTTCATTTGGGAATATGTACAAATGGTTCACATCCAAAGATTTTCAAGTGAGAAGAATTCAACTTCTTCAGGGATACCGCCTTCCAAGGCTTTAGTTGGAGACCGACTTATAAGGTAGCAAGTTATCCTTACAACTTCTACCCAAACACTCTTCTCCAAACCAGAATTGGACAACGTACTTCTCACCTTTTCCATAATGGTGCGATTCATCCTTTCTGTGACACCATTCTATTAAGGAGTACTAGGTAGAGTCTTCTCATGCTTTGTGCCAAACCTATTACAATATTCCTTGAATGAATTTGAGAAATATTCTCCACCAATATTTGTTCTCAAACACTTGAGCAACTTGTTAGTCTCTCTTTCAATAACACCATGAAAATTTTGAAATATTTCAAACACTTCATTTTTACTTTTCATAGGGTAGACCCAAACCTTCTTGGATGCATCATCTATAAATGTTACAAAATATGATGTTCCTCCCAATGACTTGATGTTAACAGGCCCAAACACATCTGAGTGTATTAATTCTAACACATTTTTCTTTCTGTCATTGCCACCTTTAAGGAAAGAAACCCTTTTTTGTCTACCATATATGTAATACTCACAAAGGTTAAGATTGTAGGATTTCAAACCTGGCAATAAAATCTTACCAAAAAGTATTTTTAAGTTATTCTCGCTCATGTGACCCAAGCGTTTATGCCATAGAGATATTGAATTTCCTTCTTTTGTGACAATAGTCAAATCTAGTTTTCCTATAATTTCCTTCAATTTGTATAATTTTCCTATATTGGGTCCTTTGGCCATGACTAATGCTCCTTTGCTAATTTTCTAGCCTCCTTTTTCAAAGCTTGTGGAATAGCCTTCATCATCCGACTGTCCCATAGAGATAAAACTCATGCGCATTTCTTGTACATGCCTGACCTTTTCAACAATATATCTTGGCCATCCTTCATCTTGATCTAGACATCTCCCACTCCAAAAATACTTCAAAAATGATTATTCCCCAAATGCACTCTACCATAATCACCAGGATTATATGGAACAAAACTATCTTTGCATAGGGTTACATGATGAGATGCCCTAGAGTTAAGGATCCAATCAAAGCTACTATTAGACGTATATAAGCATGAATCTTCTACTAAAACAATAAACAACACATCACTATCTGTGACTACAACAGTTGTCTCACCTTCATTTGTGTTGGATGGCTTGTGATTTGTACTAGTCGGTCCCTAATCCTTTTGTCCTTTCTTCTAGCCTCGACATTCTTTCTTCATGTGCCCGGGTTTGACACAATGAAAGCGGATGATCCCCCCCTCCTTGATTTTGATCGGCCTCTCCATCTTGATCATCCTTTTCGACCCCGATCAATTCTTATACCATGGTCAGCTAGAGCTAGAGCTTCTCTTCCTTGGTTTTCCGCAATTGACTTGTGTCAAAACTCCTCATTCATTAAACTGTTGCGGACATCATCAAACTTCGAGGTCCCTGAAGTTGCTGAAGTGCTCATAGCTACAATTAAATTTTCCTAGTTGTTTGGCATATAACACATTAATAAAATAGCTCTAATTTCATCATCTAGAATGATTTTAACAGAGGCAAGTTGACTAATAATAATATTGAATTCACTCAAGTGCTCAACAACTGAAGCGCCCTCCTTCATCTTGAGATTATAAAGCTTCTTCATCAAGAACACTTTGTTTGATGTCGTGTTCTTCTCATATAGATCATGGAGCTTCTTTTATAATCCTTCTGTCGTCTTTTTCCAGATACATTGAAATACATATTCTTTGCTAGATATTGGTGGATTATTGCAATCACCTTTCTATATAGCTTATTCCACTCTTCATCTGTCATCGATGAAGGTTTCTTTGTTGTTCCCTCAATCAGAAAATACTGATCTTTTGAAAAATCAGTATATCCTCCACTTGTGGTTTCCATAGAGAAAAAATAGCCCCACTAAACTTCTCTCCATTGTCAATAAAATTCACGCCCCAAAAACAAAAAACTCCACTTAAAAATAAAACTTTAATTATTACCTTTTTCCAAAATCAATCTCCTTTAAACAAAATATTATTCTTCACATAATAATGACCTTTCCCCTTTTTAAAATATCCAACTCAACAAATTGCCAATAATTATAAAAACATATATAATATTTAAACCTTTATTATAAGGACATAAACACTTCACACTTCACATATTCACATATATGTGGACATATTAATTTGAAAAACTTATGAACTCCACATTTCACACTCCAGCTACACGTTTCACTGTATGTGGACGTCCTTTTTTTCTTCAAACAACTGTCTTTTAGTTTCAACATTCTTGGATATGGATCTTCGCTCTTTTCTTTTCAGCGATCTCCTGGACAGATCCTTCACCTCACATTTGGAGCGAATTGGCCTAAGTTCGCTCATCGTAATCTGTGGTTCTGTCAGTTCTACTATGTTATTTTTCTTTTTCTTTTTTGTTTTCCACAGTAATGGCGATTCTGGTGGAGAAAAATCAGTGGTCAGGGACAGATCTCAACACTCTTCTTCTTATCGATCAATCCTTCTGAAGGCTTCTCCGTTGTTCAATTCCGTGAGCTTCTGCGTGAAGAATCCATCACTTCTTCTAACGCCAAGCTCGACACTAGTAGCCCACTTGGCTCACACCATTCATTCTACAAATCTGCGCTTCACTCTATCTTAGTTGGGCATCACACACAACGTGAGACAACAAAAAAACATGCAATGGAAATCTCCACACTCACAACTCTTAGTTCTGATATCCATTGTTAGACTAAATAAGCACAACAGAAGATAAAAACCTCACAAACAACAGAGAATGGAGAAAAATAAATCACATTTGTATTACACACAACAGGCCTTGGCTTGCCTTCTTCGGGCAGAGAAAATACAAATTTATAGAAGAACAAGGAGGATGTATAATCCTGCATGTGATTCAGATGAAGATCTAGAAATCAATGGGTGGTGTGGTAGTTTCGGCGTGGGTATGACGTTGACAATTGAAGATGACATAATGTTGGGGATTTGGCGCTGGCATTGGAGTAGTATGCGCCGGCTTCAAATTTGGCTTTACGTTTAATAGCCACGAAGGAGAGGAACGAATAATAAGGACTCCAAAAGAGAAGGTAACAGATGATGGGTAGGAAAGCCCGTAACAATTGCAATACATAGAAGAGAAGGCGACAGATGATGGGCAGGCAAGTCTGAAAGAATCACAATATATAGATGAGAAGGCAACAAATGATGAGTAGGAAAGTCCGAAATAATTGCAATACATAGAAGAGAAGGTGACAAATGTTGGGTAGGCATGTCCAAAAGAATCGCAATACATAGAAGATAAGGCAAAAGAATTGGATTACATAATGGAGAAATCAACAAATGATGCACAGGCAAGTCCAAAATAATTGCAGTACATAGAAGAGAAGGTGACCGATGATGCGCAGGCAAGTCCCAAAGAATTTCAATACATAAAAGAGAAGGCGACAGTAGCAATCGCTGGTCTAGTGGGCAATTGCGTTTTCCATTGAATTGTTGGAAAGGCAGAGGAGACAAACACAATTCACACATAAAACATGAGTTGCTGCTCTTTTATTGATCACACAAAACATAATAATTACAATGAACCTAGTGAAGGGTATTTAAACCTTTTCCAACTAGCTAACTGCCTAAAATATCTTGACATGCAACTACATGCAATCTCACACTCAAAGTAGTCTATCACTTAACTCACTTGACTCAACACTCAAACACTCAATCATGCAATCACTCAGTTAACTGACTCTCTATTTTTATCTAACTCCTCATGCAAGAGTAATTATCTTATTTTAACACTCCCCCTTAATTATGACTACTAAACTAAAACATGACTCATGACAACTCAAACATGCCTGCTGGTCTATGTCTCAGCTAGGCTTACAACACCCAAGTTTCTTCTATGAAACTCAAACACATCTTGTGCTAATGACTTAGTAAATATATCAGCCAATTGATCACTAGATTTACAAGGCTTCAAGTGAACTTCTCCATTGCTCACAAGTTCTCTAATAAAGTGATATCTAGTATCAATATGCTTTCTCTTCTGATGAAACACACTATTCTTGGATAGTGCAATCGTTGAGGTGTTGTCACAATATATTTTTGTTGATCCTTGTTGTTTCTGCTTGAGTCCATCAAGTACTCTTCTTAACCACACTGCTTGACATGTTGCTGATGTTGCTGCTACATATTCTGCTTCTGCTGACGAAAGTGTCACAATGGGTTGCTTCTTAGATGCCCATGAAATCACACCTGAACCAAGGTGGAACACAAAACCAGAAGTGCTCTTCCTATCATCCAAACTGCCTGCAAAATCACTATTTGTGTATCCAATCAATTCTTTCTTTTCTGTGCTTGCATACATTATGCCACAATCTCTAGTTCCTGCTATGTATCTCAGAATTTGTTTTCCTGCACTCCAATGTGTGCCTTTTGGAGTCTCCATAAATCTGGAAATCAAACTCACTCCTTGCATGATATCTGGTCTTGTGGCTGTGAGATACATGAGGCTACCAACCAATCTTTTGAATAAATTTGGATTGACATCTAATCCTTCATCATCCTTGCTTAACTTTGTACCTGTTGCAACTGGTGTAGGGAAAGGTTTGGAATTTTCCATCCTAAATCTTTTCAACAAATCTTTGGAATATTTATTTTGACTAATAAAAATTCCTTCTTTAGATTCCTCAACTTCTATGCCAAGAAAATATTTCATGAGACCAACATCTATCATCTCAAATTCTTTCATCATGGCTTCTTTAAATTCATCTATGTCAAAATCACCTGTAAAAATCAAGTCATCAACATATAAGCAAACAATCAAAATTTGTCCATGCTCATTTACCGTTGTGTACAAGGTAGGCTCAATGTTGCTTCTGCAAAATCCATTCTTAATCATGTAGGTGTCGATTCTGCTATAACAAGCTCTAGGCGCTTGCTTTAGTTCATAGAGTGCTTTCTTTAACCTGTAAACTTTGTCTTCATTACTCTCAACTTCATATCCCAGAGATTGCTGCACATAAATTTCTTCTTCTAGAATTCCATTCAAGAAGGCTGATTTCACATCCATCTAATATACTTTCCACTTGTTCTGAGCTGTTGTGGCTAGAATTTCTCTTATAGTATCCAATCTGGCTACCGGAGCAAACATTTCTCCAAAGTCTATTCCCGGTTGCTGCAAGAATCCTTTTGCTACAAGTCTTGCTTTAAATCTGTCAATTTCACCTTTCTCATTCAACTTTGTCTTGTACACCCACTTCACACCAATGAGATTTTTGTCCTTTGGTAAATCAACCAAATCCCATGTGTCATTCTTTTCAATAGCTTCAATTTCTTCATCCATGGCTTGCACCCAATTTTCATCTTTGATTGCTTCTTCAAATGAAGAAGGTTGGAATGACAACAATGCAAAATTTGAACTAACATCCAAATCATCATAAATATCTTTCAAACTTCTCATCTTTCTCTTACCATTGCTTGATTCATCACCTGATTGATTGCTGGGAGAATCTTGATCTGTTGATCTACTTGAGGATCCATGCTTCTCTGAAAATCTTAGAGTCCTTGTTGGTGTGTCTCTGTTTGGTGTCTTCACCTATGATTCTTGCTACTTCTTTTCTGCTACATCATCTTCTTCCATCAATGGCACTTGTGCATCAACTGTTTTGTCTACAGTTCCATTCCATGACTCTTGTTCCTTGAACAAAACATTCTACTAATTATGGTCTTCTTTGAGATAGGGTTATACAATTTGTAATCTTTTGATTGCTCACTATAACCAATGAATATGCATTTTTCATATTTATCATCCAATTTGCCTCTTCGCTCCTTAGGCACATGTGCATAAGCTACACATCAAAATACTCTGAGATGAGATACGTTGCAATACATACCTGACCATGCTTGTTCTGGTACTTTGTTCATCACACTCTTTGTAGGAGATATGTTGATCACATAAATAACACATGCAACTGCTTCTGCCCAATACCCATTAGACAAGTTTCTGCCTTTCAACATGCTTCTTACCATGTTCATAATTGTCATGTTCTTTCTCTGTGTTGCGGTGTGTACCTAGTTGTAAACTGTCTTCTGATCCCATGTTGTTTGTAGTAATCATTGAATGACTTTGATTCATATTCTCCACCACGATTTGACCTCAATACCTTGATCTGTCGATCAATTTGGTTCTCTACTGAGGCTTTGAATTCTTTTGAACTTTGAAAAAGTTTCAGACTTCTACTTCAAAAAATAAGCCCAAGTCTTTTTGCTGTAATCATCAATGAAAGTGAGGAAGTAGCAACTTCCACCAATCAATTGTGTCCTCATAGGTCCACACAAGTCTATATGCACTAGATCAAGAGGTTGCTTTGCTCTGTATGCAACTCCCTTTAGAAAACATTCACGGTGTTGTTTTCCCAAGATGCAACACTCACAAGTACTAGCAGGCTCTTTGATGGGAGGTAATCCTTTGACCATCTGTTTCTGTTGCAACAATATTAAACCAAAAAAGTGCAAGTTTCCAAATCGAAAGTTCCATAACCAATAATCATCAGAACATGTAACTGTAAAAGAACTCACCTGAACACTGTAATTCAAAATAAGAGGAAAGAGTCTGTTCCTCATCATCTGTACCTTTGCTATTAGTTGCTTGCTTGGGGGCTTGTCATATATAACAACTTCTTGACCTTGAAAGATAACTTTGTATCCTTTCTGTGTCAATTAACCAACACTTAGCAAATTTTGTTTGAGACTAGGAACATAATATACCTCTGGGATTCTCTTCAGCTCCCCCTGCTTGGTCAGAATGTTGACCACTCCTTTGCCATCTACTTCCACAGTCTTGTCAGTCGCCAACTTTACCTTTGTTTTCACAGATTGATCAAAATTTGCAACCAAATCCTTGTTACCTGTCATGTGGTTACTGCAACCACTGTCTAATAGCCACACACTAGCAGAAGGTTCATGCATGGTATGGCAAGCTAGGAACATAGATTTAGTACTCTCTATAGTGAAATTAGCTATATGGTTCCTTTGATAAGCTATTTTCTTCCTGCAATCATGAGCAAAATGACCAAATTTATTACAGTAATAACATCTCACCTTTGATTTGTCAACTCTTTGATTATTGTTGAAGCTTTTGTAGTTGCTTCCATTTGCATGTTCATGATCTTCTTGGTCATCTCTCTGACCACCATATCTTCTGCTTCGTCCTATGCCTCTCGTTCTACTTCTGGCTCGACCTCTGCCTCTCGTTCTACTTCTGCCTTGACCTCTACCTCTCATTCTAGTTCTGCCTCGACCTCTACCTCTTGAAATAGAAACCTGACTTTTAAATGTGATCTCTAAAGTGGAATCCTTATTTTTGTCTATCCTTGCCTCATGCGATAGAAGTGATCCCATAAGCTCATCAACTGTCAATGATGCCATATCCTTGGCTTCTTCTATGGCTGCTACCACAACATCAAATTTGGTAGACAAAGATCAGAGGACCTTCTCAACCACTCTTTGACCTTTTATATCTTCACGATAAATCTTTAACTGATTTACAACAATTATGGCCTAATTCATGAAAGAATCGATGTCCTCTGTCTCCTTCATCTGCAGACTTTCGAAATCTCTCATAGTATTCTGCAACTTAACAATATTGACTTTGGCCATACCTTTATAGTTTGTCGCCAAAGTATCCCATGCTACTTTTGTTGAAGAAATGGTCACAATCTTTTGGAACAATGCTAGGTCCACTCTCTGCTGAATAAGTTGCAACACATGTGCATTTTTCTTCTTGTCTTTCTTCCATTGTTCCCTCTCTGCATTAGTGAGAGCTTGTTCTTCTTCTTTGTTCATAGGTTCTGAAAACCCAAACTTCACATAATCCCAAACATCATGTGCCTACAACGTGGTCACCATCTTAATGGCCCACACATCATAATCTTTCCCTATAAGGTGGGAACTGGGACTACAAATTTGAGAAAGCCATCTTTCTCCAAAAAAAGATATTTAATAAGCTTTGCAAAGCTTATTTTAAAAAAATCTCTTATCTTCAAAAATTTCCTTTATAAAATAAAACCCTTTATTATTTTTTAATATAAAAAATATTTATATAAAAAAAAAACTCTTTATAATCACTTCAAAAGAAATCATATGATAAAACCACGTAACAAAATCGTACCCACTTAGCTTTAAAAGATCACGTGACTTTTAAAGCCTTTCGAGTTTCAAACACTTTCGACTTTCAAACACGTTGACTATGTATTGAGTTGCGGCACACGCTAATTTTTCTGCGAAACTGCGGCTTGCTCGCTCGTTGACCAATCAATTTTCCAGGCGACGGTGTTCACGGCAGCTGCGGCTGCTTCTTCATTAAACTCTATCTATGTTGTTTACAAACCAAATGAGTTTGGCTACAGCCGGTGAGAAACTTCTGACTATTTTCTTACTCGCACATGCATGATGCAGCTGTAGAATCTCTCGATTTTAAACCTGGCTCCGAAACCAATTTGTTGGAAAGACTGAGGAGACAAAACACAATTGACACATAAAATATGAGCTGTTGTTTTTCTATTGATCACATAATACATAATAATTATAATAAATCTGGTGAAGGGTATTTAAACCTTTTCTAACTAGCTAACTAACTAAAATATCTTGACATGCTACTACATGTAATCTCAAATTCAAAGTAGTCTATCACTTAATTCACTTGACTCAACACTCAAACACTCAATCATACAATTTCTTAATTCATTGACTTTCTATTTTTATCAAACTCCTCATGCTCATGTAGGAGTAATTATCTTATTTTAAGATGCAGGAATCGAATGTACATAAATAATAAAAGTATTAAGATCTTGCACAGAGATCATTGAGAAGGCATTTAAAGGGCAAGAACTTTTTTTTCAGAAATTTTAAAGGGCAAGGACTTAGCCTGCGCTCTTTATAGGTCATTGGAAACTGCTAACCAACCCTACGCCCTTCAAAAATGCACAGAATATACGGATCCAAAGCGAAGGCGGGACGTGCCTGATAATTAATGTGTCTCTCATTCTTCAAAGATGTATAGAATATACTAAATCAAAAGCGAAAATTACATGATAATTAATGTTTCCCCATAATTTAATTGTCAACTGGTTTAATATATTGCTTTGGGCGTTTCTCACTGGTTGTTTTACTCTCTACCATTCAGCGGAAAGGAAGAGTTATTAGGTAAGGTTGTGGAACGCGTGTTGGATATACTTGAGATAAGACGATTGAAATATGTTCTCCAAGAAGAATTCGGACAACAGTGTGGGACATCCTTCATCCCAAGGCGCAGCCACAGAGTCAGGTGGCCCAGCTGCAACGTCAACAGCTGACTTTGAGACTTGGGCCTGATATCATCCAGATTTACAATCGGGTTAGGGTCAGAGAGACAATGCGTAGCTGCAAGCCAAAGTTGGTGGGGATTTTGGGTCCAGGCGGAATAGAAAAGACAAAGCTAGCCAAAGAATTCTTGAAGAAAAATGAATCAGAGTACAGTGGATCATGCCTCTTATCTGATATCAAAGAAAGCTCTCTTGTTTCATTACTGAGTAAACTTCTCAAGGATTTGAATCATTCGATTAAACAAATAGATACTATTGAGCAAGGTATATATAGACTTAAAAAGCATATATCTCATTTTCCAAAAATCTAAAATATCTCATCATTTTAGATGACTTAGATAATGTTGCTCAAATGAATTCTCTTTTGCCAATTTGGGATGTCTTTAGTTCCAATAGCTTCATTTTGATTACATCTCGTTACAAAGATGTACACATAAGAGCAGGGATCAAAGAGGAGTTAATTTATAACCTAATATCATGTTCAAAAACTAATTTAATATTAGCAGGTAATTGGTTGGAAGAGCTACCTCCTTGTCTCAATGAGGTTAATAACTTGGAGAAACTGCGGCTCCATGATTCTCCTTATTTGAAATGTTTATCCATAAGTTGTTTTCAATTGCCTAATCGATCTGGATCAAGTTCCTACCAATTGTTGAATCAGTTAACAGAGTTGACCATAGTGGACCGTGGGATAATTTCCTTATTACAAGATCTTGAGAGGATGAACAATCTCAAAGTTTTAAGAATATGCAATTGTCCGTTGGAGGAACTATCATTCAGAGTGGTCGTCAATATGATATCACAAAGAAACGCTAGATTTCTCGGCACGGCCAGTAGATTGGAGTTACCCCTTGGTCAATGCGTTTGTCCCAACCTTCAACATCTCTAGATCTACTCTTGTATAGATTTGGTGAAGGTTGGATCAATGCCAAAAAGCCTCAAAATGGTGGGCTTGAGTTATTGCAATGCATTGAGGGAAATAGAAGGGCTCCCCGATCTGGCAAGACTTGAACAACTGGACATAAGTGGGTGTGAAGAAGTAGAGGAGCTTCAAAGTCTTCAAGCGTTGAAATCTTTGAAGAGCTTAAAGGCTTCTAAACATTACAAGCTTAAGATAATAAATGGGCTGGCTTCCCTCAACAAGCTTTGAAGATTGTATGTTCCTGATTTACATGAGATATGAGAGCTACCAGATGTTGAACGTTGTACCTCTTTGAAGGCACTTGATGCTCGTGATTGTCCCAAACTCTAATGGACTGATGGTGTCATGCCCCTACACTGACGGTACTCTTCCAACCGCACTATAGGAAGTGCGACACCACAGACCACTTTCTTTTTAACAATACTTGCGATCGTGGACTACGCCTATTTTCTATACTTAGTTTATTTTTCAACTTTCCTAAGTACACTTTCATTAGCACAACGGAACTTTCTTAAATCATTCATCATTATTATCTTTTAAAATATGCACAGCGAATAATAAATTGGGAGGGGCAACTCCCTGAAATATGAGTCTGCCCGATAATATCAATACTTCATAAAATATTAGTTTTACAGTCTTTGCAAGAAACCCCAAGTTTCCTTGGTATAATATCTATCACAACCTGCAACCCAGCTTGCACCATTCAATCCACCTGAACCACCATTCGGAGTGCCCACTGGTTCTACCGTTTTTTGCTACTCGTTCATCATCACACTGTTCAGCACGTCGTTCAGCCGAACACCCTCAACTCGTTCAAGCAGACGCCCTCGCACACCCTCGCTCGTTCAGACGTTTAGACCAACCTTTCCCATTCAGTCGTTCGAGCAGACGCCCTCGCACACCCTCGACCATTCAGTCGTTCGACCCGGTGCCCTCGCATGCCCTCGTACGTTCAATCATTCGACCCAGCGCCCTCGCCCGAATGCCTTCGCACAACTTTTTCCGAACGTCTTCAAACGACTTTTCCCGTTTGGTCATTTGGCTCGGCGCCCTGGCACGCCCTCGCCCGAACGCATTCGCACGAATTCGCCCGAACATTCGTTCCGACAAACGCCCTCGCCCATTTGATCGTTCGGCCTGACACCCTCGCCCGAACGCCTTCGCATGAACTACAGCTCTGTTTTCTGCATTTTCCTTGGCTCAGTGCTTCGGCCCAAGAGTCTGCTTGCACTTTGCCAAATTTCAGTTCTCTCCAAGTTAGTTGGACGCATGAACACTTGGAAACTTCACTTGATGATTTTTGCCACCATTCCAACACTTTACTTATATGGCGATTGGCCCATCATTTCAGGTGTTGACTCACCAAGCCGACCCACCGTTTTGTCCAACTCTCCCTTCCATCGCGTCAGCCCATGGTGTGGGAACCCATGTGCGGGACCACCCCCACATATAAACTTTCCACCGTCCAACACTTAGTCATTTTCACAAGATGAATTTTACGTCACCGCCCAACCGCCCAGTTCGTCGCTATCCCGTCGTGCACCCATCCCAACTCCCACTGACCCGTTGATTAAACGCGCTCGCCCGGCACGCCCGACTCGTGGGCCTGACATACTCCCCCACTCTAAACGGTTGTCGTCCTCAACAACACCATCATACGACATCACAAAGTGTCGCTAGCTCCAACATTTAAAGATTCCCATGCTCCCTGCCTCTGCTCTACCATTGCATAAACCATAAAGGCTCATGTCTCCATAAATCAGAAAGTCTCCTCAATCCATGATCATCAACCACATCCGTCGCAATCTCCACATGTTGCCCCATCGTGGAAGGTTGGTCCCTCCAACTCAAGCTACATGCTCACTACAACATATCATGTCGACCCCATCATGTATCGTCCTCATGTGAATTGCTGCCATGATACTCCAACACAACTCAAGCATACCTCGGTACACTGCTAGCACCCATGAATCAAACTAGTTGGGTAGCTAATCCAACTGTCGCGCCGAAACCATGAGAATGAACCTCCTCATCCCATCATCGATCATTTCTCTCGGCCTCCTGACACAACCTCAAATCGATCAAGAATACATCTCCATCTCCATCTAAGTAAGCCATGCCCAGGTCCATGAAGTAAACTCCATCTCGTCTGCAACATGCTGCCCACGATGTTTGGTATCAATGTGTTGCATGAAATTAGTCGCATCTATCCCAACATCATCATCCATATGTGTAAAATCCATATCCTAGAAGTGAAGAGATCTTCTCATCAAATCGACTCTCAATGTGCCACATCCAAGTCCATGAAGCAACCTCCATCATATCTGTAATGTGTCATCCCTCAAGTCTTCAAAGAAAACAAGTATACACCTATTTCATCATCCATGTGTTGCCCATGATCATATACCAATCAGCTCCCATGTATCAAAAGTGGTTAAGTCTCGGCTCAACCCATGCCCAAGTGTTGCCACTAAGGCATCATCATCACTGCAACTCCGTCACTCCAAAGTTTCTCCTATTGATACTCCACATCAAGTCACTCTTTCAAGCACACCCATAAATGTACTCAAAAGTATGCACCCCATACTGCATCAAAGTCCCTGACCTCAACTCCTCAATGCCTCAGATCCTCCAAGTTCACCATAATATGAAGTCCCCAAAAGTCACAACCTCATGTCATCATGAGCTCCATGAGTCATCTCCAACCAACATCCTAGCACGCATACATGTCTCGGCCCAAAGGTCTCTGCAAGATTCCTCAGCGTTCCATGTAGTAGGAATGCTCCATAGTTTGCTCACAAATCCACCCAAGTCCATGCCTTTGTTGTACAAGAGTGCACAACATCCCCATCGGCTCATAAATAAAAACCTCCATGTCACATCAACAAATCCACCTGCACAACATTCCTACCTTGGCACTCCTTATTGGATGCCCATAAGTGACACCTCTACAAGTGCTCCTGCATAATGTCCATGTATAGGACTGCCATGCTCCATGTCTCCAACTCAATGTCCATGACTCAAGTTGCGCATGTTGTCCAACTAAGTAGACCCATCACAACATCAATCATCCTCATCTAAGTCTGCAATCCAGTCTAGTGAACTCGGTCACCCAAACCATATATATCATCATATGAGTCTCTTCCACCATGGCTCCCCCACTGAAGGTTCCACCAAGACTTCCTCTTGGTCTTGACCATGAGAAGTTCACCCAAGTATCACCAAACTCAAGTGTGTGCCCTTCTCCAATCTATCCATGAGTCATGCCGAGCACTTAGCCAATTTCTCCATATCACTAAAGCATGACCCATTCCTCTGCAATGATCATTATGTTCCTCCCTTGTCACGGGAATTTGCACCTTCTGTCATAAGGTCATAGAGAACCCTAACAAGCTCTGCAATAGCCAATGGTCCTTGCTTCTCCATACAAGGTCTCATCGTAGACACCCATGGTAAGATCCTCCATCGCATAGGCAAACTAATTTTTCTCTTCCCTGCATATGAAACACAAGTATCAGTGGTACTTACTTCATCATGAGGCTCCTCCATGTGATTTTCTTCATCCACCAATGTCTACAAACTGTACGATCCTAGTCCAACTTTGAAAATTTCAAGCTCATCCCCCATCGTTGTCACGCCTGCAACATCCTCAAATATCATTGCTTCCTCTTCTTTCATCATCGCAATCTACAACTGCAACCTCCTCCATTGTCCAACCAAGTTGAAGAAGTTCGTCTTCAACATTTCTTTCCAAGACTTCAAGTTCATCTCGAATCTATGGGTTCTCTTCTTTCATTAGCTTCAACCTGTATAAGGTCAGCAACTGCTTCCCTTCGCATTCTTCCAAACCTGCCATGTCTTGTCATTCAGCTTGGCCCAAGCATGAAGCTTCACCCCTACTAAACCTGTCACGAAGTGCAGTGGGATTAGCTTCTATACAAATTCGATTCCCTGAATCAGGCTCTCATACCAATTGTCACGCCCCTACACTGGTGGTACTCTTCCAACCGCACTATAGGAGGTGCGGCACCACTAACCACTTGCTTTTTAATAATACTTGCGATCGTGGACTACGCCTACTTTCTATACTTAGTTTATTTTTCAACTTTCCTATGTACACTTTCATTAGCATAGCGGAAACTTTCTTACATCATTCATCATTATTATCTTTTACACATATGCACAGCCGATAATAAATCGGGAGGGGAAACTCCCTAAAATATGAGTCTACCTGATAATATCAATACTTCATAAAATATTAGTTTTACAGTCTTTGCAGGAAACCCCAAGTTTCCTTGGTACAATATCTGTCACAACCATGCAACCCGGCTTGCACCATTCAGTCCACCCAAACCACTGTTCGGAGTGCCCACTGGTTCTCAGCACGTCGTTCAACGTCAGCTCGTTTATCTGAATGCCCTCAACTCGTTTAGGTAGAAGCCCTCGCATTTCCTTGCCCATTCAGACATTCAAACCAACCTTGCCCATTCAGTCATTCAGGTAGACGCCCTCGCAAGCCCTCACCCCTTCAATCGTTCAGCCCGACACCCTCCCACACCCCCATCCATTCGATCATTCGACCCGATGCCCTCGCACACCCTCACCCAAACGCCTTCGCACGACTTCACCTGAACATCTTTGAATGACTTTTCCCATTCAATCGTTTGTCCCGGCGCCCTCACCCGAACGCCTTCGCACAACTTCGCCCGAACGGTCATTTAGTCAGATGCCCTCGCCCGTTCAGTCGTTCAACCCGACACCCTTGCCTGTTCGGTTGTTCAGCCCGACGCCCTCGCTCGAATGCCTTCGCACGACCTATGGCTCTGTTTTCTTTGTTTGCCCCAGCTCAGTGCTTCAACCCAAGAGTCTGCATGCACTTCGCCAAATTTCAGTCCTCTCCAAGTTAGCTCGCATGAACACTTGGAAACTTCACTTGATGATTTTTGCTGCCATTCTAATGCTTTACTTATATGGCGGTTGGCCCATCATTTGGGGCATCGACTCACCAAGCCGACCCATCGTTTTGTCCAACTCACCCCTCTATCGCGTCATCCCATGGTGTGGGCGTCCATGTGCGGGACCGCCCCCACATATAAACTTTCCACCGCCCAACACTTAGTCATTTTCACAAGATGACTTTCGCGTCACATGATTCCTTCATTCGGTCGGCTTGTCGCACCATTCACACGTGCCATCAACTCGTTGTTCAACCGCCCAGCTCGTCGCTCGCCCGTCGTGCGCCCATGCCAACTTTCGCCGACCCGTCGGTTAAATGCGCCCACCCAGCACACCCGACTTGTGGGCCTCACAGATGGAGTGCTCGACCAACTAGGGCAACGTTTAAAGACCAGCCTTGTCGGTTGTTTTGATAACTATCGTTAATGTTCATTAGATTGGGGAAATATCTCATCCATGTATCGAAGTCATAATGTGTACACTTTCGCTTTTGATGTGTATTTCTTTTAATATTGCCTTCTGAAGTGTATATATGTAATATGTATATTAGTTTCACTTCCAATAATAAGTGCAATATTGCAGTGGTGATGTTTCTATTCATAAATTTTTGTTTGGATTGAGTTGTTTGATGTTATTTGTAAATTTTATATTTGTTTGCAATTTTTTTTTGTAAATTATATCTATATATATATATATATATATTATTGATTCACATGCAGTTCACATTGGAAATATTTAAGTAAAAATAAAATCTTTCGAAATTTTCCAAAGCAACATAACATGTACGCAACCAATATTGTTTTTTTATATAATTTTAAATGATCAAATAAATGAGAGATATATTATGTGATTATAGAGAAATGAAGTTTGATAACTATATATATCTATTAATAGAAATTGCTACAATATTAATGTTACAACATTATTGTAATTACCTAGATATGATTCAACTTGCATAAATTATGTAATCTGATCATGTGTACAATCAACATCTTTAGTATATTTGAAATAAGTTAGACAAACATGAGGTTTTTTCCATATCGTCACATACATCTTCACACATAACCTCTCAATTTCCTAACCTAATTGAGTATAGCTTTTCACACATATATCAATCTCTCAACTTCGTAACCTAATTGAGTAGAGTTTTGTTGCTAAACTTCACTATAGACTTAAATCCCCTTTATAAGGAATTCAAAATTATCACTAATTTATGTACATAAAGTAATAATGCATTACAATTATAAAACATCTTCACATCCAAAAAACTTATTTTTTGATGTAAATGAAAGTAATTACAATGTACATAAAGTAATAATGCATTACAATTATAGAACATTTTGACATCCAAAAACCTTACTTTTTTTATGTAAATGAAAGTAATTACAATTTATATGGTATGAAAATAAATGAAATAAAATATATAAAGCATTAGAAATGATAGATTTAAGGGTGAAAGTAACATATTTATTAACCATTAACTTAGATCCATCTTAACCCCGAATCTATCAAGGGAAAAGAGGGATCAAATCTCTCAAGGTGCAAACCTCTTTTTTTAGTGCAAAACTTGAGGAAATGTTTGTACCTCAAGAAATTTGATCTTTCTCGGTGCTTGATAAATATGGGGTTAATGTGGATCTAAGCTAGTTTCAGTCATGTGCGATCACAAAAAATATGTGGAACATCTAATTCTTCTCATCATTTTAAATATGTTAAATATGTCTAAGATTAATCTAGTCATTTTAAATTTAAGTTTTCCTAATTACCTCAGAGTTTTGGGATGATAGAGGTTGTAAATAGCTTGAACAATGAATATTGACGAAATAAAAATTTTGAATACAAAATGACAATGCAACAGTGTTGAATGATAGAAAATGTGAATAATAAGAATGTAGTCAATTACAACTAGTATTTATTTTGATCAATCTCAAAATATTTTCTTCTACTATTCTTATTATCACACCTGTTAATTTTTCTATATTTTCATATTGATCATATGAAAAGGGAGGTTGAAATTATAGACCATTCAAATATTTAACTCACACTATTGTAGTAAATGTCATACCTTGTCCCTCTTTCTTTCCAATATTAATAGTAGCTTTCTCCAAAGTCAATCATTGTGACATATAGTGTTAAACCCTAAGTTTCAATGGTAGTTGTTTTATATTACCTCATTTGAATGAAAATTGACTAACAATGTTGAATGATGGAAAATGGCAATAATAAGAATGTAGTCAATTACAAATATTTTACGGTTTAAGAAGCAAACATTTCAATTAAGTGAAAAAATTATTTAGGATGAAAATTCAAGTATTCTATTTATGGTTGAATTACTGTAACATAGAAATCAATGCACGTCATCAATAATTTTTTGTGCTTACACTGAAATCAATGCACAGTGTTAATCTCATTACCTTGAAATTAATGTATACACCATACATCTAGGTACATCAAATCAGAAATCAACATCTTCACTGAAATCAATGCATCTAATGCAAACAATCAAATAGGATGAGAATTCAACATCTATATTGAAATCAATGCATCTAATGAAAGCGATCAAATAGGATTAGAATTCAATACAGTAAAATCAATGCATAGATTGCTAGCAACCAAATAGGATGAGGAATCAACATCTATATTTAAATCAATGCATCTAATGAAAGAAATCAAATAGGATTAGAAATTAACATCTTTACTAAACTTAATGCATCTAGTGCAAGCAATCAAATAGAATTAGAAATCAAAATATACATTGAAATCAATGAATCTAGTGCAAGCAATCAAATATAATTATAAATCAACATCTACACATAAATCAACGCATCTAGTGCAAGAAATAAAATAGGTTTAGAAATAAACATCTACACTGAAATCAATGCATATAATGCAAGCAATCTTCTTCCCTTTCTCTTCCCCCTCCATCTATATCTATATCTCCCTCCATATCTCCTTATTTGTCCCTCTATCTTACCCCCCAAACGCACATTCTCTCTCTCTTCATATCTATCTATCTATCTCTCCCTCCCTCCCTCTCTCTATCTCTCTCTTCTTCCCTCTTTGCCCCTTCCATCTATATCTCTATCTCCCTCAATCTCTCCTTATTTGTCTCTATATCAGTCTGTAAACATACATATTGTTTCTTCATATCTATCTATATCTCCCTCCCTCTCCATCTCCCTTTCTCTCTCTATTTCCCTTGTCTCTCTCTGTTTCCCCTTACATCTCTCTTCCCTCCTACTCTCCTCTCTCCCTCTCTCTCCATCTCTCTTATCACTCCCTCCCTCTCCCTCCCCCTCCACATTTCTCTCTCTATGTCTTTATTCTTACCTCCCTCTCCCCCCCCCCATACCTCCATCTTTCTCTCTCCATGACTGTCTCCTTCTCTCTCTCAAGTCCTTTATGTCTTCCTTCATCTCTCTCTCTATTCATCTTCCAACTCTGTGACTATCTCCCTCCCTCTCTCATTCTCTCTCCATGACTGTCTCCTTCTCTCTCTCAAGTCCTTTATGTCTTCCTTCATCTCTCTCTCTCTCTCTCTTCATCTTCCAACTCTGTGACTATCTCCCTCCCTCTCTCATTCTCTCTCCTTCTCTGAATATCTCCTTCTTTATCTTTCTATCTCACTGCCAAACATGCACACTCTCTCTCCATCTCTCCCTTGTCACTCCCTCTCTATCCACCTTTCTCTCTTTATGTCTTTCTTCTTCCCTCCCTATCTTTTCCTCCAACTCCATCTCTCTCTCCCTCTATTTTTTCTCCGCTCTCTCTCTCCCTTTCTCTCCTACCTCTCTCTTCCTCCCATCATTCTCTCTCTCTTTCTCTCTCCAACCATGTCACTATCTTCCTCATCCTCTCCTTACCTCTCTCCCACCTCCATCTTTGTATCTCCCTCTCTCCCTCTCTCTCTCTTACACTTCTATCACCCTCTCTGTCCTCTCTTCTCTCTTTCTTCACTCCTCTTCTCTCAACCTCACTTTAACTCCATCTCTCCCTTATCACTCCCTCTATGTCTCCACATCTATCACTCAAGGTCTTTATTCTTCCCTCCCATTTATATTTGGAGCTAATATATATCCTAATATATATTATAATATAACAAATTTTATATTATATTAATCCAAAATTATTAAATTTAATAATATTAATATTAAAATATATTACTATTAATATCAAATTTCTTAATACTAACAATAATAATAATAAATTTTTAATATTAATATTAGATTTAATGATGTATAATAACATTACATCAAACTAATATTTTCAAATATTACAATTTTTATTACAACTTTGATGTGCAAATATTTTATGCCTTTAAAAGTTTTAATATATGCATAAGAGATGGTTTTTCTTTTTAAAGATTCATCTTATAAAAAATTAATTAAATGAAATATTAAAATACTTTGGAGCCATTTTAATAAGGATTTTTTTATTTTTTTGTTACATTAACCTTTTTCCTTTGATTTAAAAACGATTTTAAATTTAGTAAAGAGTAAAGATGTTTAAAATTTTACATAATTTTTAATTTTAAAGTGGTAACTTTTTTGGAAGGAAAATTTATGATCCTTTCAAATTCAAGGTATATGATAAGGTATATTTTGAGCACATACATACATACTTACACATTTCCCCCATACTAGGTTGTAGAATGCGCCCCTTAGTACAAAAAGAGAAGAATACAAATATTCCTATTCATATCATTTGGTAACCACATTACCCAAAATTGTAAGGTATTTGTGTTAGATTTTCTTATTTTAGTTAATGATTTAAAGAATATTTTGAAATATGATAAATAAGAGTGAAGTAATCACATATCCCTCTGATTCAGAAATATTCTCAAAATTGATAATCAAATTAAATTCAAAGATTTATATTGATTGTCACCTCGTAGTGCAGGAACTCCATTAATGTTTCCATTTTCCTCTGTATGATCACTATGGGGATCCCTTATTTTGAAGGGTGACAAAATGGAGACGTGTGAAAGCCATTTTAACAGTGCCTTAATATCTGAGAAGAACTTAACATTTTTTGGTGTGTTTATAAGGAAATATAACAAAGGATCTATCAAAGATGGTAGTTTTTTTTTTATTTGTTGAATTTCGAGCCATTTTCCCATGGTTTTAGCTTTAGGAGGTATGCATGAAATCTTTGGTTGTGTTGAGTGAGGTTTCTTTTTCTCTAGAGTGTGGGATTTTAACCTATTGAACTTTGAGTAGTCTATCCAGGCCACAACTTCACCTAGAAATTGTTATTGGCTAGAAAAGGAATCTTGAAGAAAGGTTATTGATACGACAAGTTGGCCACCAATTTCTCCCATGCTTTGTTAGACTCTCTCACTCCATTTCCTTCATCACCTGACGTACACAAGTGTGAGAGATTTAGAGGGAAATGAAAATTCAAATTTTAAGTGTGACACAAAGTTAAAATTAAGGAGGGATAAAATCTGGAAGAAATGTGCAACTCTTAGGTGAGATCGGCTCAACCTGGAGAGTTCCTGCACTCAACACACATTCTATTAATCAATAATAAAGCCATATATATAAGGTTACATATCATTTGAGGAGTTATACCAATCTCCTCAGAAATAGGATCTAAGAACTAAATAAGATTCATAATCTCAACAAAACACAACTAATAATCATCTATAATGGTCAATGATGAAGACATTGAGCTGATGGATAATGATGGGCCTCCAAATTAGATACAAATTAAGGCCCATCTGAAAATACTTCTGCGTATTTACCTCTTTATTTGCATTTTATGACATCTTTTTGAGCTATAATGTGTTAATTAGGAATGTTTAGAGATAATTGCATATGATGTGCCTAATATTATTTATTTTTGCAGAATATTGAGTAAATTTTGAATGAGATAATATAGAGAATTTCTCCTTGCTACAAGATGGACCAAGATTAGATAATAAATGAAATGGATATTATGAAATTATTGAATAGATTTTGGAGATCCAGTAATTGAGATAATCTAGGAATGTGTTCCTTGTCATTGAATGAAGATTCCTACTCTTGGGAACCAAATCCACTTTTTGAGGGATTTTGGAGGGTAAAGTTGTATCCTTTCAAGGAGTATGCTTCCCCATCAATTTGTATAAGTAGAAATTTGAATTAGCCTCTAGGGGCATGTATTTCATATTCTTCTTGTGAAGAAAAATTGCTATTTAGCAGCTCTACTTTCATTTATAGCAGGGATGTACTTGGATCGACTCTAATAATGAATTTTGATGTCGTTTTTAGCTTCTAAATATTGGCTTCTTTCATAGGAATCTAAGTATCCTTGGGCTATCCCAGGAGCCTGAGAGCCCTACTATACAATTTATTTATCTTCTTTGAATGTCATACACTTGCATCTCTTATTTATGCATTTAGTATTTGTGCTTCATTTGTTGTAGGTTATATTAGTTAAATGATTGAAGTGAGTTTTTTTTTTTTAATTTATTTATAGATTCAAAAGAATAATTCCTCAAAACAAATTTTCAAATTGATATTTGTGATTGAGCAACTTGGATTGGTTTACTAGTTCACAATTCTCGAATATTTGGAAGTCTCTAGTAGCAAAATAGTAGTAATTTTATGTTGAATTTTAGCACATATTAACGAAGCTATTTTGAGTTATTTCCACTTGGATTGAGTCCTAAAAAAATTCAAATTAATACAAAAATTCACACCATAGCATTTTCATTTGATAAGGTTAGGCATTTGGTAGGTTAACTAGCTCACTAAATCTTGAATTTTTTAATTTTATAGTAATTTTCTACTAATTTTTGCACATGTTAAAAAGGGTTCTTTTGAGTGATATCACTTGGATTATAGTCCTAGGATATCCTAATTAATAAAAACATTTACCTCGTCTCATTTTCATTCGATTTGGTCATCCATTGAGATAATTCAGAGGACAAACTAGCCAGTAAACTAGGTATTTTAGTTTTTTTAGGTATAAAAATCATGATCTTTTAGTGTGCAAGTGATACTATGAGTTTGTAGGGCTAATATTTGTAATTTTAATTTTTCATCATATCATCAAAACCTTCCCTCCTTTCTCAAAAACTACTCCAAAATATTGTTCACCGAGAGTACATTTATGGGTTGTTGAAGGCCAGTATGTGCATTGGTCCTTGTGCAAGATGGGCCCTTGAAGGGTACTAAGCTTGGTGAGGACCTCATAAAACCTTAATATACCCTCCATTACCATATCCTACCTTCATATCACCTTTATCACCCTCATAATTCTCACAAATTCAATCATGTAGTAAAATGGGACAATCTTTTAGCATCGTGTAGCAATCTTGTAGAATCCTGTAACATTGTAGAGAGAACCTCCAAAATTGACCATAATTGTCCTTGAGGATTGATTTTTTCCTCTTCCCTTAGAATTTGAACCCATGATTTAGGAGGACTATAGACCACTTAGGACTCGTCTTTTCACCACTGCAATACACCTCTACAATCAAGGTTAGTGAACAGGTTCATGAATTGAATGGTACAAGGATGGTTTACATTATTACTTCTTGAAATGCTTAATGATCATTGTTACTATAATATGGTCTCTTTGAATGCAACGATGTACAGTTGGTTCATACTCTTTAATTTATGCAATTATAATAGGTTTGATTTCCTTGTCCTTTTTTTTTCAATAGGTTAAGGTTTCCATTTCAAGCATTTACATTTCTACAATTAGTTTAGGCTTGATTCATGATATTCACTTCATTGTAAGAAATCAAATAGACATAGAAATTAGCATCTACATATAAATCAATGCATCTAGTTCAAGAAATCAAATAGGTTTAGAAATCAGAATCTACGCTGAAATCAATGCATCTAGTGCAAACAATATTCTTCCCTTTCTCTTCCCCCTCCATCTATATCTATATCTCCCTCCATCTCTCCTTCTTTGTCTCTCTATCTCACCCCCCCCAAACACACACACTCTCTCTCTTCATATGTATCTATCTCTCCCTACCCCCTCTCTCTATCTCTTCTTCCCTCTCTCCATATTCCATTTATATCTCTAGCTCCCTCTGGTTCTCCTTATTTGTCTCTCTATATCACCCCACAAATATACACATTTTTTCTCCATAACTATCTATATTTCCCTCCCTCTCCCTCTCTCTTTCTCTCTCTCTTTACCTTCTCTCCCTCTGTCTCCCCTTTTATCTATCTTCCCTCCTACTCTCCGCTCTCACTTTCTCTCCACCTTTATCTCTCTATGTCTTTATTCTTACCTCCCTATCTCTCCCCCTCTAACTTTATTTATATCTCTCCTTCTCTCTCTCAAGTCCTCTCTGTCTTCCTTCATCTCTCTCCCTCTCTCCCACATCTCTCTCTCTCTCTCAATCCTCCAACTCTATCACTATCTCCCTCCCTCTCTCATTCTCTCGACCTCTCTCTCCCCCTTCTCTCCATCTCTCATTATTTTTCTTTTGATCTCACCCCCAATCATACACACTCTCTCTCGCCATCTCTCCATTGTCACCCCCTCTCTCTCTCTTCCTTCTATCTTTATGTCTTTCTTCTTCCCTCCCTATCTTTTCCTCCAATTCCATCTCTCTCTTCCTCTCTTTTTCCTCCTCCTCTCTCTCTCTCTCTACCCTCCAACCATATCACCATCTCTCTCCTTATATCCTTCTCTCTCTTTCCCCCTTCATCTTTCTGTCTCCCTCTCTCTCTTTTACCCTTCTATCCCCCTCTCTGTCCTCTCTTCTCTCTTTCTTCATTCTTCCTCTTCTCTCAACCTCACTTTATCTCCATCTCTCCCTTATCATTCATTGTATGTCTCCACCTCTATCACTCGAGGTCTTTGTTCTTCCTCCTGTATATATTTAGAGCTAATATATATCCTAATATCCTAATATATTAGACTTTAAGCTTCTGTGGTAGTTTTTTGGAAGAGTATGATCTGGATTATCCACAGTACTATGTTCATTATGTCGACGTTTTGAACCCCAAAGGGGGTCCATCATCAGGACAGAAAATGAATGATAGATTGAGAGAAGAATCTTCCGACTAGAACAAATAAATAAAAACCTAAAGTATGATAAATTCAAGTAGAAGCCGACTAATTTAAAGACTAACCTACATATATTATTCAATTTCATTATTTTTGTTTTGATTATTTAATTTAATTGAATTCCTTATTTTAATTAACCTAATATGAATTAGTGAATAATAAAACTAATCAATTCTAATGAGATAACAAATGAATAAATAGATTAAATGTAATAAGTTTATTTTTATAATGTAATAAGTTTATTTTGTAATTAAATGTAATAAGTTTATTTTTATAATGTAATAAGTTTATTTTGTATGATTAGATTTTAAATTTTATTTTTTATATAATTAGTTTTTAGTTTTAATTAGTATATAATTTTAATTTTAATTTTTCCTTTCTTTTAATTCAGTAACCTAGTTAAATATAATTAATTTATTTTAATTTAAAATCTAAAATTTTTATTTTAACCTAATATGGATTACTAAATTATAAATTTTTAAATTTTATTTTTATATATAAAAATATAAGTCTAATTTATTTCTTTATTAATAAAACAAATTAATTAATTAATTAATTTATCCATTAAATACTAGAGTAATAAATGAATTGATTTGATTAAGATTAAATTATTTTATTCCTATTTTCTTTTTATGATTTATAGATTAATTTCATTGATAGATAATTAAACCCTAAATACATAATTAACAAATAAATTAATTTTTTAATTAATTTTTAATTTTTAATAATGTTAATTTTAAAATCTATTGTCACTACAATAAAAATTTTATATTTTGTTATATTAGTTATCTTAAAATAATCTTAATCCTAGTATATATTATAATATAACAAATTTTATATTAAAGTTAATATTATAGTAATCCAAAATTATTAAATTTAATAATATTAATATTAATATCAAATTTCATAATAATAATATTAGTAATAATTTTTTAATTAATATTAGATTTAATGATGTATAATAAAATTATATCAAATTAATATTTTCAAATATTACAATTTTTATTACAACTTTGCTATGGAGATATTTTATGTCTTTAAAAGTTTTAATATATCCATAAGAGATGTTTTTTCCTTTTAAAGATTCATCTAATAAAGAATTAATTAAAAGAAATAATAAATATTTTGGAGCCATTTTTATAGGATTTTTTTTTTTTTTTTTGTTAAATTAGCCTTTTTCCTTTGATTTAAGAAATGATATTAAATTTAATAAAGATAAAGATGTTTACAATTTTACATAATTTGGAATTTTAAAGTGGTACAAACTTTTTTCGCGAGTAAATTTATGGTCCATTCAAATTCAAGGTATATGATAAGGTATATTTTGAGCACATACAAACATACTTACGCATTGCCCCCATACTATGTTGTAGAATGTGTCTCTCAATGTAAAAAGAAGAGAGTACAAATATTCCTATTCATATCATTTGGTAACCACATTACCCTAGATTTTAAGGCATTTGTGTTAGCTATTCTTATTTTAATTATTGACTTCAAAAATATTTTGAAATATGATAAATAAGAGTGAAGTAATCATGTATCCCTTTGATTTAGGAATATTTTCAAAATTGATAATCAAATTAAATTCAGTTATTTGTACTAATTGTCACCTCGTAGTGTGGGAAATCCATTGATGTTTCCTTTTTCCTTTGTATGATCACTACGGGGATCCTCGATTTTAAAGGGTGACATAATGGAGACATGTGAAACCCATTTTAGTTGTCCCTGAATATCTAAGAAAAATTTAGCATCTTTTTGTGTGTTTATAAGGAAATAGAGCAAGGGATCTGTCGAAGATGGTAGGTTTTTTTTTTTAGTTGCTAAATTTCAAGTCATTTTCCCATGGTTTTAGCTTTAAGAGGTACGTATGAAAGCTTTGGTTGTGTCGAGTGAGGTTTATTTTTCTCTGGAGCATGGGATTTTAGTTTGTTGAATTTGGAGTAGTCTAGCCAGACCACAATTTCACCCAGAAATTGTTGTCTGCTGGAAAAAGAGTCTCAGACAAAGGTTGTTGATCTGACGAGTTGGCCACCAATATCTGCCACACTCCATTAGTCTCTGTCACTTTGTTTCCTTCATCACTCGACGTACACAAGCGTGATATATTGAGAGGGAAACCAGCTCAACCTAGAGAGTGTTTGCACTTAGCACACATTATATTCATCAACAAGAAATCCATACATATAGGGTTACATATCAGCTGAGGAGTTATAACAATCTCCTCAAAAATAGGATCTAAGAATGAAATAAGATCCACAATCTCAACAAAACACAACTAAGAGTAATCTAGAACAATCTACATTTATCCATTATTAAAAGTAACCCCACTTAATGTATAAATGGATCAAATAATAAGATACAAAACATGCCCACTTGTCTAAGTCCCAACCAAGCTTACAAAGTGTGACAAAGTGTTCAAGTATTTCATTTTGACTTTCTTTGTTGCAATATATTGATGAAACTTCTTCTTGAATTTGTTGCTCCAAACTTTGGTGTTTTCAACTTGTTTCTTCTTCTTATTCCATATCATGAACTCTGGATATCGCTTCTTGCTACAAATTGGATGATGCCAATTCATTTCAACATTTTAAACAAATTCACTTCTATCATTGAATGTTTTCAAGTATTTTTCAATGGACTTCTCCCACATCAATCCATAGTAATGTTTAATTTCTTCACGATCCAATACACAAAAAATTCATTAAATTTTTCATCTTCTACATCGTTCATGCTTTCTTCAACATTCATTCTTGGAACTTCTGTGCGGACTTCATCAAAACATGGTGTTTCAAGCCACACTTTAATGAATTGTAACTAATATTCAAACTTTTTTAGCTCTTCTTCAGGCTTTGTTGTTTCTTGTTGGTTGCTGCTAATATATGCACACTAAAAAACATTAATGAGATTCACTAAATCATAATTTGAGTTCCTTTCATCTCCATCTGTGTCTTCCTCTGCCAAATCTTTATACTCAGGTTCATCTGGCTCATCCAATTGATTTGCAAGCAAAGTTACCCTTTGTTAAAAAGTGTAGCAAGAAAGTCCCAATTTGACTTTGCCTTGTTCAAATTGAGAAAATTCAAATTTCCACATCAGCAGACAACTTGGAGGTAGTTAACTTGTGTAACATGGCTCTTGTCACTCAGTTAGCTCATTAAATTTAATTTAGAGGGCTTGGAGTTCAATTAAGCATTTGTGATTGCTAAATTTTAGTAATCCAGTTCAGTTATTTCCAAATGTATTCAGTTAAAGAAGTTCCAACTGTTGATAGAACTATTGGAAGGTCAGTTGTGTAGTGGGACAACAGTCTAACTCAATAATCATCCAGTTAACTATCAATCAACTCAAAATAGCTAGTTCATGCAGAGAATTTGAGTTCCCCACTATAGTGGATATTCCAAGGCAATGTAACATCAATTATAAACTAGTTCTGAGTGTACATGTGTTGCATGCAATCAATTATCCAACCTTGAAAATTATGCAAGGAGGAAAATTCCTAAAAAATATGGGCAAATTCTCTAGGAATTACGCAAGGAAATAGGGAATCAAGCTGAGGCAGAAATTGACTAAGTCTGCGTCAGATCTTCTCATTGAGCAAAGAGAAAGGTTATTCACTTGTAGGTTGTGCTCAAAGCAGGCAAGCAATTGTGATAAATTCTTTGTGCATCTGATTAATACAAGAAGACTTAAGGGGTTTTTAGAAGTTTCTTTCCCCTAGAAAAATAATGTGCATTTGTGGTTTTTCTTATTGCATGTTTGTGAATGTTGTTCTAAATTGTTAATTAAATTCCATAGATCGGTAGAGTAGAAATGTGTCTCTTAATTTTACATTAAAATTTCTTGAACAGTTTCAATTATATCACCATATTTCTACATGGTATTAGAGCAAGATTCACATTTGAACAATAATTTCGAAGTTGTTCCTTAGGAGGTTCAAATTTGTAGCTTCAGTGTAGTAGGATTTCTTCAGGATCGAGGAATTGACCTTTAACAAACTGAGATTAGAGTATGCCTTGGAAGGTAGCTCAAATTTCATTACATGGAAGGATCACACGGAGGTTGTGATTGATGACAATGGATTGTTGGATTATGTCAAGATAGACATTCCAAAACATGGATCAGTTGGTCTCTAGAAACTACCCCAGTGGAAGAAAGATGTAGCCAAGGTGAGGAGAATAATCTTGGAGGGAGTGCGAGCCACATTGTCTCAAATATCCATGGGAAAGAAACTCATTTCGCAATCTGGAAGGCACTAATATAACTATTCCAAAATAACAGTGACCATAGAAAAATGGCGCTCAAAGAAAAACTTTGAAACATTAAGATGCAGAAGAATGATATTATTCCACAGTGTCTCACCAAATTTACACAAGTTTGGGATGAGGTTGGAGGGGTTGGTGTGAATGTTGCAAAAGGTGACCTGGTGAGCCTAGATCTTCTAGGACTTCCAAAATCCTAATACAACAACCAAGACTCTATGAATGGAAGGGAAAAAATACAGAATTGGGAAAGGTTGTGGTCTGATTTGGTTCAAGAAGAGTTCAAGAAAAATAACAAAGATGGAACTTCATCCAAAGTTTAATATGAAGAGAATTTTGCATTGGTTGGAAACGACAAGAAGGGGAAAAAGATGAAATCTCAAATCAAACCAGAATCCATCCAAGGGGGTAAGAAGAAAGACTTGTCTAAAATAAAATGGTTCAATTGTCATGAATTCGGGCACTATTTTACAAAGTGTTCACACAAAACGTCTAGCAAGAAGAACTTAAGAGGATCAGTAGGTGAAGCATTGGCTTCATAGTGTGATATAGACTTCACCAGGTAAAAATTTAAGGATGGAGCTTTATTTTAAAGTTTAGAAACCTTAGCAAATCTTACTAGTCCCTAATATGCAAATTGTAAAAAATTTGGTGATATTTTTGTAGAAATATTTATATTTGCAATGATTTTGTATTAATCGATAAAATATTTTGGCAATTTTTAAGGTAAAATAATGGTGTACTATCAAATTTGGGTGAATCAATTTAGAAAAAAATGGAAATTAGA
This sequence comes from Pinus tabuliformis, assembly GCA_031772625.1. NCBI lineage: Eukaryota > Viridiplantae > Streptophyta > Pinopsida > Pinales > Pinaceae > Pinus > Pinus tabuliformis. Next base: position 760,791,627 of record CM062806.1, read on the forward strand.
AATTTTTTTTTTTTTTGGAAAAAGCATGGAAACTAGTCCTCCTCTGAGTATTAGCCCCTAAAAGTTTCCCTCGACTTCACCCTTATCGCATGCATGGCCAACTCTATGATGAGGAGTGTGTGGCACTTGGATTCTAGTGCCTCGTTCCACATGATAGGGTGTAGAGAGTTTTTCAGTGACCTAGAGGAGAAATATCTCTAAATGCATATTGATCTTGGGGATGACGGAAGGTACAATGCTACAGGGATTGGCACAGTAACTTTTAAGAGGTAGTTGGGATCCCCTCTTAGCCTTAAATATGTCATGTTTGTTCCAATCTTAAAGAAGAACCTCATATTTATAGTAGTTTTGGAAGACCATGGCTATGACGTAACCTTCATAAAGGTAAAGCCTTTCTGAGGCACATAACTACTATACAGGTGAAGCATATCGGAGTTCATGTGAAGAACCTATACAAGTTGGATGTGGAAGATTGTATTGCATTAATTAAAGGTAGATAAAGTGCAGAGTCGTAATGTCGGTGAGCTCTAACATAGGCTATTGGACCATTTGAATCACGACACCCTAAAAATTATGCAACAAATAACCACTGGCCTCTCAAAAGGAGCACCTAAGAAGCAAGATGTCTGCAAAGGTTGTACCTTGGGGTAGTATGTGAAATAAACATTCCATGATCGAGACAGAAAAGCACATGAAATCTTGGAAAGGTTCCACTCTGATGTTTGTGGACCCTTCTTGACAGCCTCGATTGACATACATAAGTATTTTTATTTATTTTTATTGATGATTTCTCAAGGAAGTACTAGATCTTCTTCATATGGGAGAAGGATGAGACATTCTCAAATTTTTTAGAATTCAAAGCATTATTTGAGAAAGAGACCGACAAGAAGATGAAGGTTCTTAGGAGTGAAAATGGAGGTGAGTATGTTTTGAATGACTTCAAGGAGTTTTGTGCAAAAGAAGGCATTCGAAGAGAGTTGACAACACCCCACAACCCTGAACAAAATGGGGTAGCTTAGAGAAAAAATCGGAGCATTTTGGTACTTGTGAGAGTGATTCTACATGACCGAGGCCTACCACTGCATTTGTGGGCAGAGGCATGTAACGCAATAGTCTACTTGCAGAAATAGAGTCCTCATCAAGTTCCTGGTATGGTTATACTGGAAGAGGCCTTCTCGGGGAGAAAGTCATATGTGTCTCACTTCATAATTTTTGGAGCCTTTGTTTACTGCCATGTCTCCAAATATTTGAGGAAGAAGCTTGAGCTGACAATAGAGTTGGGAGTTTTTGTGGGTTACACCGAAACTCCACACAATTACCATGTGTACTTACCTTCCCTCAAAATGAAAATTGTGCAAAGGGATGTAAAGTTTGATGAGGAGAAAATGATGTGGTGCTCTCTTAAAAGGGAGCTTCAAATCCCACCATAAGAGGAGATTTTAGCTCCAAAGAAGGAGCCCCAAGAAGTTGTGGAGCAACCAAAAATGGAGGACTGGGGAGGAATAAAAGTGGAGACATCCACTCAAGCAGAACCATCCAGAGAATGGAGAAAAAGAACCAGGGAAGTTGATAGATTGGTGTAGGATATGAGGGAGAATGTGCGAGCTCCTTCAAATTTGCATAGGAAAAGGAGGTCACTTAAGAGGTACGCTGGCTATATGGATCTAATGAATGAGCTTGTAGAGACTGAGCCATCCTCTATTGAGGAAGAAGTAGAGAAACCTATTTGGGTTGATAAAATGGTGGAAGAATACAAATCCATCATGAATAACAATGTTTGGGAAGTGGTCCTAAGACTGATAAATAAATTAGTTGTGGGTTCAAGATGGATCTTCAAGGTTAATCATATAGTAGGAAAAAGCATAGAGAAGTATAAGGCCATATTTGTGGCCAAAGGATTCTCTCAAGTTGAAGGAATTGGCTATGAGGAAAGCTTTTCTCATGTAGCAAGGTATTCATCCATTATATCAATTCTTGCACTTGTATGCAGATGAGGTGGAAGATCCACCATATGGATGTAAAAAAATAATTTATCATTGATGTTATTGAGGAGGAAGTGTACATTGGGAAACTAGAATTTTTTAAGACATTTGATAGGGAGTCTCATGTGTGCAGACTCAGGCAAGCATTGTACAGTCCCAAACAAGAAACCCAAGCTGGGTATTGTTATCACCCCATGAAACTCACCTAAGTTTTATATCAGTGATGATCGGGAACATTACAAACTCAACAAAATGTTGGATAAATGGTGGATGAATGAAAGAAATTTTGTATATTCAAGCCAGATAACCACTCCTACTATGATTGACCCTAGACATGGGTGAACACCCCCCAGACTACAAGGATTTCAACCACCAATTACTCACAGTTTGAGGATAAGGTGATGATGGAGAAGACCGACTACACCAGCAGATACACAGGACCCTATGATGGCCAACTGCAACCAGTTTAAAGGCATGTAAATCTATTATTTAATACACAGACAGGATGACAACTCTCTATGCATTAAAACAATAGAAACCTGCAAGCAATTTCAATGAGACATCTCAATTCTAACATAGAGGTGGGATGACAACCCCTCTACCGCTAAAAATCAACAGCACATGAACAACTGCAAAACCGGCACAGCCTGGAACAAGAAGAAGAAGTGGAAAATGAGAAATTAACAGCGAAAGAAGCTTGTATTAGTTGGAAATTAAGACCAGAAACTGCAGGTTACATAATAGTTACAGTCTCCAGAAGTTGAAGCTTACAACACGCTAACACTCATCTAACACTCATCACACTGATTACATAGTTTTTCTAGCTATATATAGAATCTGTTTACAAAATATATCTATTAGGGTATGCGTGGAGGCGTCTTAATGGATCACCAACCACATTTACAGTTAGGTATGGGTTCTCCGATACATTCTGATTGTTTTAAATGAAAAAAATGGCTCTTTTTGTACTTCAGTGTCCTTCCTGAACAGTTGAAATATTATCTTCATAATTTTCAATAACTGTTGCTGTCATTGAACTGCTCGAGGAGCATTCTCTTTGTCCTTGGCCGTGCTGTGTTGAATGCAGGTGGGTGAAGAATTAATACGCAGATGGCTGGAAGATGACCACCTTCATCCCTTGGAAGCGCATGGCAGGCCAAATCATGGAAATTGCATTGAAAACCAATGGAGAGCTAATAACAAAAGATAGTCGTCAGATGGAATGAATGAACGACCGAGATCTGATCTGAGGGGTTATTAGGCAAGAATTTGAACAGAGGATCAGTATTTAACGAAAGCCGTTGGATCACCGTCGGGCAGATCCAACGGTGATCGGGGGTAGGAGATGTGAGATAATTAACACACGGGGAGGATGGCAGTATGACTGGCGGGTGGTTTTCCCGCACTGCCTTTGGGCTGCAAGTGGTAATCGTACAGGGAAGTGCAATGCAATGAAATGAAAACACATGGCTTGGGAGAATGGCAGGGAAAACCACTATCCCGGGGGATATCGAACGAGCGGGTTGGCGAAGCGGGGGTTGCGATAACCATCGGATGATATGGCGCCATGATCGTACGGTCAGCCTAAATGCGCAGGTTTATCATTGATATGACAGACGATGTGACAGGTCAGGGGCGGGCCCGGGTTATATAATTTTCATAATATGCGTGTTATATGAACCAAGGTTATGACTTAAGCACCCAGGAATAAACATATAAGGTTTATGCGGGGTCTAATGAGTTTTAAACAAAAGGGAGCCCAGGAAGAGATTATGAGGGATTTTAGGGCCAAAACAGGGATAAAGGAGTTTAGAGGGAAATAAGGAAAAATGCAAGGGAGAATGGAATGAAGGTATGGGGAGTTATAAGGGCATAATGAAAATGAAAGAGAGGGATAAAATAGGCTGCTGCAAACCCTTTGCAACCAAAATCAGCATTGCCTGATCTGATTTCATCCTCCAAATACTACAAACTATAACAGAGCTAACACTGGCTCCTACTGGAGATGAGATACTCCCTACGAGGTCTCAAGAACCTGCAGACCAATGCCTTTCTAGCTAAAACAAACTGATCAAAATTCCTAGTGTTCCATTGGGTATGGAGTCTACTGTGCCTGCACAAAACTGAGAAAAACAAAATATTTACAGCTTTTAAGGCCAAAAGACCTTAAACTACATAAACCTTCAAAAACCACCCATTAACTGGGCCATCAAAGACTGCTTCTCCCCCTATACTTTTCAGTATGAAGGTGTTGTTCCCTTGAACCTGTGAAATGATGAAAGGCTATGTCCAAAAAGCATCAAATTTCCCACGATTTCCTTTCTTCTCTTTCAGTGCATCCCATTTCAACACCAAATCACCAACCTGAAAATTACTTCTTTTTGCCTTCTTGTCAAAGGTTTCCTTGATGCTTCTCTGATGTGCTGCAGCCTTTTCAACTAGATGTTCTCTAATCTGATGCAACTATGTTAAATCAGTGATTCTATTTGCCATGTATTCTTCTCCATCCTGCTCTGTTTGAAAGAATTTCGCCACAGGGAGAGTTAATTGGATTGGAAATACAGCCTCAGTGCCATACACTAGTTTGAATGGAGAACTCCCTATGGATTTCTTGATGGTCACTCTGTCAGCCCACAGTGCATACTTGAGCTTTGAATCCCAATTCTTCTTATTGTCCTCTAACAGTTTTTTAATTATCCTGATCAGACTTTTATTAGAGGATTCTGCTAGACCATTTCCCTGAGGATAATATGAGGTGGAATGAACCAGTTTAATGCCCATTGAATCACACATTTCCACCAGCTTTTTTTCCTGAAGGCTACTGCATTATCTGTTACTAGTTTCTGTGGACAACCAAATCTGCTGAAAATATTTTATTTTAAAAACTTCATGACCACATTATGATCAACCTTTCTGGTAGGGACTGCTTCAATCCAGTTTGTAAAATAATCAGTGGCAACTAATATCCACCTGTGCTGGCCACTGGAATGTGGATTGATTTCACCAATGAAATCCAAACCCCATTGCTGAAAAGGTCCTTTTGCCATTATTGGTTTTAGGGGTAGGGATTTCAACTGCTGCTTTCCTTCAAATCTTTGGCACCTGTCACAAGATTTAACAAAGACAAAAACATCAGAAAATAAAGTGGGCCAATAGTACCCAGCTTTGAGAATTTTATGGGTTGTAGTTTTCCAATAATGGTGCCCTCCACACATGCTATTATGAAACTGCTGCATAATTTCTTTTGACTGTTCTTTGTCTAGACACCTTAAAAATATTCCAGATGGATCCCTCCAGTAGAGAAGATTTTCCATAATGCAATATTTTGCTGCTCTAAGCTTTAAAGTTCTAGCTTGACTTTGAGTAAAATCTGAAGGGATCTCTAGCTTCAGCAAGAAATTAATTATTTCAGAATACCAACCACACAAAGCTAGATTCTCAGCCACTAACTGCTCTTTCACTGTTTCAGTTGTTTCCTCTTTTTCTGCCTGACCACTTTCTGCCATCATGCATAGGATATCAATGTCCAAATACCTGCAATTTTCTTCAACCAATAACTTGGCAAGACCCTGACCTCTGACCAGCTTGGTGGGCTTCAGCTCAATATTGAATTCTATAATTTTTGCAATCCACTTTTCCCTTCTTCCATCAGCATCAGGTTGTATTAAGACATCTTTTATTGCAATAGAAGGCACATATGCAATTATTTTTGAATGAAAGATATAAACTCTGAAAGCCTTTAAGGATTTAATAAGAGCATATGCCTGTTTCTCTATAATATCATACCTCAGTTCAACATCGCTCAAATTCTTGCTGAAAAATGCCACCAGATGCTCTGATCCTTCTTCATCTTGCTGCAATAGAACAGTTGCAATGGTTTCTTCAGAGGCAAAAGAAAATATGTGGAACTTCTTGTTGTAGTTAGGACTAATTAATGTGGGAGCTTCCATAATAGCCCTTTTGATAGAATCAAATGATTTTCTTGTTGTTTCAGTCCATCTTACCTCTGCTCCTTTCTTCAACATGGAGGTAACATGCTTCACTAGTTTTGAAAATTTAGGAATAAACCTCCTCACGAAGTTAATTTTGCCCAAAAAAGATTGTATATATTTCTTTGATCTGGGGATAGTCAAATCTTGAATTGCTTTGACTCTTTCTGGGTCAATCTGAACACCCGCAGCATACACGACATGTCCTAAAAGCTTGCCTTTATGTAAAGAAAACTGTGATTTCTTTGGATTGACTGAAATTCCAAACCTCCTGCACTTTAAGCACACTATTTTCAAATGCTACAAATGATTTTGATGGCTGCTGGAATAAACAGTTATATCATCAAGGTAGATAAGCACACATTTGTCTTTCTCTCCCACAAAAGCTATGTCCATAGCTCTCTGAAAAGTGGCTCCAGCATTCATCAATCCAAATGGCATTTTGGCATACATGAAAGTGCCCCAAGGAGTGGTAAATGCAGTCTTTTATTGATCTTCTGGGTGTACAACAATCTTATTAAAGCCTGAAAATCCATCTACAAATGACATGACCTTAGCTCCTGAGACCTTTTGCAGCAAATGCTCCATTTTTAGTAAGGGATAATTATCTTTCTTTGAGCATTTGTTTAGATTTCTGAATCAACACAAAGTATGATTTCAGTGTTTCACCACTCTTCTTCCTTACCACCACCAAATTAGCTACCCATTTTGAATACCTGAGTGGCACTATGATCTTGGTAGCCAACAACTTTTTAATTTCCTTTTCAATCAATGGAAGAAGCATTGGATTTATTGGTCTCAGCTTCTGTTTGAAAGGAGTCGTGTCTTTCTCCAGAGGGATTTTCTGTTGAATTATATTTTTGTCATATGTTTTCAAGTCACCATACTCCCAGGCAAACACATCAACAAATTGCCTCATTAAATTGCAGTATTCTGCACTCTGATCAACAGACAAGTGAGTGGACAAATTCACATACTTAGGCTGACCCGGACTTCCTATATCATTCTTACAGACTACATATTGGTCTTCTATCTGGGCAGCCTTGTAAGGCACATCATGTTGGTCAAACAGTGTTTCAATAGGGATTAGATCTTTAGGAATATGGTTACTAGGAAGCTGGACTATGTTGTTTTTACCAATTTTATTTCTAAGCTGGGACTGGGGTTTTTCTTCCAAGGCATCATTTTCTTGGTCAATTTTCATCTCAGAAAATTCATCAATGACCTAAAGGAACCTATTCAGCTCATTATCATCTTCAAAAACTTTCCAATGGTGGACATTGTCAGGCAAGGACGGCTTGTACTTCATTTGCACTTCATAAACTAGTTTGGGAGGCATAGGAGGAATAAATAGGCTAGCAGACACAGCAAGGGAATCAGCAAGCTGATTTTGGGCTCTAGCAATGTATGAAATACAGAAAAAATCAAAAGAGTCTCTGATTCTCCATAACTCATCTCTGTATGCTTTCAGCCTTGGGTGATTTGCCTGAAATGTTTTATTTACTTGGTGAATTATCAGGTCAGCATCTCCAAACACCTTTAAATTCTTGATTCCCCTGTCTTTTGCGGCATTAAGACCCAACAGCAGTGCTTCATATTCTGCTATGTTGTTTGTGCCCTGAAAAACCAACTTAAAAGACAGCTGAATACTTTCTTGTTCTGAAGATACTAGCACCACCCCTGCTCTTGCAGTCTCCCTGGAACATGCTCCATCAAAAAACATCTCCCAAACCTAACTTCCTTTCTCTTCCTTGGCCTGAACTGTTGGTTTCCTGATCTTCATTTCGGCCTTTTGAGATTCTTCTATTTGGAGAATGCATGCTCCAAAATCAATGTCCACTGCATATATAGGATGATTTGTAGGATTCCTCTCATCACTGATAATATATGCCAGTTGTGCTTCTCTATATAATCTCTTGTTCTCTCCTCCAAACACCAGGACAGTTTCATAAGAAGATCATTCAGTAATGTCCCACCTAGTCGCTTAATACACCCTCTAGATAGCAGCATGCCAAACTTGGGAGGCACATCTGCTACCACAATATCCATCACCATGCTCTTCATGGGCAACTGAGTTAAGGTAATAGCCAGATCTTTAATCAATCCAAGACATTTCACCTTCCTTGAATCAAAAGAAAATAGATCATGATAGGGTCTAGTGATATCAAGGCCCAGCTCTTCCATGACAGCTTTAGGCATTAGATTGTGGCTGGCCCCTGTGTCTAGCAGGCAATTGTGGAGAATTTTATCATGAATGGTCAAAGAAACATAAAAGGATGGAGAATTATTATCAGCATGTTCAATCATGGGACTGAGCACAATGGCAAGCTTGTCATCTTGAAAATTAACAGAGTCAGTAGAGGTTTGTTTGGTTCCTAGCTCAAGGGCTTCAAGTATAGGCTTTCTAAACACTTCACTCTTCACCAACTCTACCAGAGGCACAAATATTTTCAATTTCTGAACTTCTGACTCAAAGCTGAAAGAATAAGAAGACTTATCAGAACTTTTTACCTCTTGAACTGGAGCTTTGAGGATGACTGGATCAGCAACAGGCTTTCTTTGTTTGACATTTTTTGGTTCTGTTTGGACAGCAGCTCTTTGGGCAACATTTTCTTTGAAATTCTTTGCATTATACCTCAAATTGTATCTCTGCTGGTCACCAGTTTGTAGAACAACTCCTCTGTCCCACTCCTGAATATTTTGTTCTTGCAGCAATGATTCTTCATATTCACCCAATGTCAAAAATGCAGCACTGCATTTATATTCCATGCAGTAAATTTCATCATCATCTTCTTCAAATTGTTCTTCCTCCATGACTACATTTTGGAAGGGAGCTTTCACTTTGTGATCTTCCTTTGCTTCTTCACCCCTCTACATAATTTGTAACTGCTCATTTGCTCTTCTGAATGGATTGGGATTTCTTGGAGAAAATGTATTCTGCTGCCTTGTTTTCCCCGAGTTCTGTTCAACCTTTAGCTTAGAAATTTCAGCAGCCAATGACTCTATCATCTTAGTCATTTTATCCAATTTTGGCTCTGAAGATGATGCAGAAGAAGTAGATGCTTGATTTCTCTGCCTCCTCCTGTGATCTTGACTTTTTAGCTTTTCTGCAGCCATTATATTAGACTCTACTTCTAGGGCTGCATCCTGCATGTCTGCCAGCGTAGCACATCTCCTTTCCCTCAATAACAGGCAGAAATCAGAGCCAAAAGCATTGGCATAAGTAAGTTTGGCAGAGGTAGGAGTAGGCTTCACCTCAGCTGGAATCTTACTATACATTCTATTGAATCTTATTAAAATCAGGTATAGATTCCCCATTTTCCCTCTTCAAATTACCAAACTCAGTATGATAATACAACAAGTCCTTTTTATCTCCCCATTGCTTCAAAAATGCATCATCTAATGCTTCAATATCTGTTACAGATCTCTGGGGCAATTCTCTAAACGACTTCCTATCCTCTCCATCAAGGCTCTGGACAAAAACTCTCATCCATACATCATTTTCACTTATATCTAGATTATCAGCGTAACTATAAAAAGCTTCTAAGTGTTCTTCTGTTGTTACTCCCTCTGTTCCATTGAATTTAGGCATATATTTTTTATATTCCTCCACAGGCATAGGATTTAGAGGGACAGGCAAAACTAGAGGTCCATATCTAGCAGCTACAATTCTCTCAATCCTCGTAGGTGCTTGCTGTCCTGCCATGATTAGAATATTTGGAAGAATACTAACAGATGAAGGAGTAGGAAGTAATATGATGGATGGTAATGAATAAGAGATGTTCCGGACTGAATGGGAAACTTTCTTCGGACTAAGATTCAAAGGGGAACTAACTAAACAAGGGGCTGAATTAATCTCTGAAAGTTTTTCTTTATTAACGATGCTGACTTCCAAATCTTCAAACTGTAAATCTTCAGCAACAACTTTATCTTTCAGAGATGAATTAGACTTCTTAGGCTTACCTGATCCTGATGCCCCTTTCCGTGTAGTTTTCTTCAATTTACTAGTCTTCTCAGGTTCAGGCACTGGTTCAGCAGGAGATTTCTGAGGATTTCTTCGAGTGTGTCTCATAAACTGAGCCAGAACTTCAATGTGGAGTCGCCAAAATATGGTCTTCCCCCACTGGAGTCGCCAGACAGATGATTACAACCCGAAACTGTGTTCAAACCTTATCTGTCATCAAAGTTTGAAGCTGTGTCGTTCTCCCAGGGAATCTGAGCTTCAATTCTCCTCTTCCCAGCAATGGTGCCAATTGATGTTATCACCCCAAGAAACTCACCTAGGTTGTATATCAGTGATGCTCGGGAACATTACAAACTCAACAAAATGTTGGACAAATGGTGGATGAATGAAAGAAATGTTGTATATTCAAGCCAAATAACCACTCCTACTATGATTGACCCCAGACATGGGTAAACACCCCCCAGAGTACAAGGCTTTCAACCACCAATTACTCACAGTTTGAGGATAAGGTGATGATGGAGAAGACTGACTACACCAACAGATACACAGGACCCTGTGATGGCCAGCTGCAACCAGTTTAAAGGTCTGTAAATCTATTATTTAATACACAGACATGATGACAGCTCTCTATGCATTAAAACAACAGAAACCTGCAAGAAATTTCAATGAGACAGCTAAATTCTAACATAGAGGTGGGATGACAGACCCTCTACTGCTAAAAATCAACAGCACATGAACAACTGCAAAACAGGCACAACCTGAAACAAAAAGAAGAAGTGGAAAATGAACAATTAGTTGGAAATGAAGACCATAAGCTGCAGGTTACATAGTAGTTACAGTCTCCAGAAGTTGAAGCTTACAACACACTAACTCTCATCTAACACTCATCCAACTGATTACATAGTTTTTCTAGATATATATACAATCTGTTTACAAAATATCTTTGTTAGGGTATGTGTGGAGGCATCTTAATGGATCACCAACCACATTTACAGTTAGGTATGGGTTATTTGATGCATTCTGACTGTTTTAAATTAACAAAATGGCTCTTTTTATACGTCAGAGTCCTTCCTGAACATTTGAGATATTATCTTCATAATTTTCAATAACTGTTGTTGTCATTGAACTGCTCGAGGAGCATTCTCTTTGTCCTTGGTTGTGCTGCGTTGAATGCAGGTGGGTAAAGAATTAATACACAGATGGCTAGAAGATGACCACCTTCATCCCTTGGAAGCGCATGGCATGCCAAATCATGGAAATTGCATTGAAAACCAATGGAGAGCTAATAACAAAAGATAGTCGTCAGATGGAATGAATGAACGACTGAGATCTGATATGAGGGGTTATCAGGCAGGAATTTGAACGGAGGATCAAGATTAAATGAAAACCGTTGGATCACCGTCGGGAAAATCCAACGGTAATTGGGGGTAGGAGATGTGAGATAATTAACACACGGGGAGGACGGCGATATGATTGGTGGGTGGTTTTCCCACACTGCCTTTGGGCTGCAGGCGGTAATCATACAGGGCAGTGCGATGCAATGAAATGAAAACACGTGGCTTGGGAGAACGACGAGGAAAACCACTATCCCGGGGGCTATCAAACGAGCGGGTTGGCGAAGCGGGGGTTGCGATAAGCATTGGATGATATGGAGGCATGATCGGACGATCAGCCTAAATGCGCAGGTTTATCGTTGATATGACAGACGATGTGACAGGTCAGGGGCAGGCTCGGGTTATATAATTTTCATAATATGCACGTTATATGAACTGAGGATATGACTCAAGCACCCGCGATTAAAAATATAAGGTTTATGCGAGGTCCAATGAGTTTTAAACAAAAGGGAGCTTGAGAAGAGATTATTAGAGGTTTTGCTCCAAAATATGAATAAAGGAGTTTAGAGTGGAATAAGGAAAAATGCAAGGGAGAATGGAATGAAGGTATGGGGAGTTATAAGGGCACAATAAAAATGAAAGAGAGGGATAAAACAAACTGCTGCAAACCCTTTGCAACCAAAATCAGCTTTGCCTGATCTGAGTTCATCCTCCAAATATTGTGCACTATAGCAAAGCTAACAGGTACACCCTGATCGACAGTTATCTCACTAGTTTGGCCTTCACCAAAAGTGAACCTCTATCATATATTTGTAGAAGGTAAATTTCTTATCATTGTTTTATAAGTTGATGATTTAATATTAACAGGTGATGAGCAGTTGATTAGATCTTGCAAGGGAACTTGAGATGAAAGACATGGGTCTCATGCACTACTTCCTCGGGTTGGAGTTATGGCAAGGCGATGGGGAATTGTTTGTCTCTCAAGGAAAGTATGTTACCGATATACTAAATAGATTCTACATGGGGATTTTTTATTCATTGAAGAAAAATCCATGAAGCAATCAATTTATCTTAGGAAGTTCTATCTAGACTAAGAATTAAAGAGGAGTCATTCTCAAGGTGGATCTCCAACTATTTCTCATATAGTTAGGATTCTCACACTCATTTGTCTCCTAGATCACAAATTATATCAACACCAACTCATTTTCCCTCATAAATGGCTCAAAATATCAATTCCTCAAAGCTAATAAAGGAGTTCGACAAGGGTCTCCTTTCTCCCTCCTTCTATTCCTTCTAGTTGTAAAAGCCCTAAATAAATTAATACACTCCACTGTTGAATCTAGGACATTAAAGTTTATTTCAATTGGTGTGTCTTTATCCATATCCATATCCCATATCCTTTTTGTATATTACATTCTAATTTATTGTGATGGAGATATTCTACATTTACATTGTCTCAAAGATATTATTAACACTTCTTTCAAAGCAGGTGGAATAAATATCAATGAGGATAAGTCATCTCTCTTTTTCTAGGGTTTGTCATACACAAAAAATAATGTCTTCCCTCAACTTTTGGATGTTCATGCTTCAAATATGGGAAATGGGATGAAATAATTGGGTTTCATCCTAAAAGAAAATGGTCATTTTAAAAATGATTAGAACTAGCTCATTGCAAAGATTGAAAATAAATATTTGCTTGGGGTAATCTCTCTCTTTAGAGTGAGTAGAATAGCCTTGGTTAAAGAATTTATAGAAGCATTGTGATATATTGGATGTAACTCCCCTGGATTAAAACTTCATGTAATAAAGTTAATAAATGAAAAATAATAACCATGATCATGTGACATGTATGGGCCAAGCTGAATTTTTGGAAAAAACATAGTGACGGGGATTACTTGTGATTAATTAATGGCTATGGAAATTGGAAAAGGAAATGGCAAAGGCAATGGAAAGGTAAAGTGGAATTTATTGGCATTTTCTTTATGAAGATAATGGAAAATAGAAGAAAATGAAGGTGAAAGGTCACATATTGCATTCGAGGAGGAAACTGAAGGAAAATAATGGAAATTGAAGAAAAATAGAGGCCTCATTAATAAAAAGAATTTTGAGGATAATTTGTAACTTTTTGTTAGTTCAATTTTATATCTCTCATTCTATTATTTGTTTCTCATACACTTGGACACTTAGAGTTTTATTGGAGCACTCATGGAGTACTGTGGCATAATTGGGATTTGGAGAAATAAGGAAAATGAAAAGTAGAAAAGCACAAGAGGAAATCAGGATCAACAACTACAATGGGTTTTGCTTGCAGATACCAAGTTGCGTGTATGATTTACTTGTTATTTTTTGCATGCATGGTACATGCATGTGGTTATTTGGTTATGCCCTGTGATTGGCATGGAGGATTACCTGGATTGGCAGTGGTTTTGCCTAACCTGTCCATTTCTTGGATAGCCGTGGTGTTGTGGGTTTACCTTTGTTTTTTGATTGGTGCTCATATTCCTTATGGTTGTGGGTTGAGTTACTAGTTCCTGGAAGCCTTGGTTGGACAAACACCCTAGAAACCCTGTCACAACTTGGATTGAGTTACTAGTCCTGGAAGCCTTGGTTGGACAAACACTCTGGAAGCCTTGTGACAACTTGGGTTTACTTACTAGTCGTGGAAGCCTTGGTTGGAAAAATTCTCTGGAAGCCCTTGGTGGGTTGAGTTACTAATCTTGGAAGCCCTAGTTGAAAAAAACGCTCTTGAGCCGTGGAAAACTTGGGTAGAGACCAGTGTAGTGATGGATAGTGATGTTCGACTATGAGGTGGAATCACTAGTTGAGGGTTGAGGTGGTTTGGCCTCTGGAAGCTCTAGTTTGGTTTTTTTGGTTTATTCCATGAGATCCCACATTAATGCTCAAAATATGGCATGAAGGTGATTGGTTGAAAGGAAAATTTGGTTCAGCCAAATCTATGGTTGGGTGATTCGTGGAAGTCCCTGACTTGGTTGGATTATGTATTCATCAATAAAATATCATTTTCCTTTGGTATTTCATGTGTAAATGTACTTGTTCATGTGTGGTTTCTATGGTTTTTATATCCTTGTTATTCTTGTTGGTTACACGTTGGTTGTGAGTATGATTTATGAGACTTGATATGTATGGCTATTATCATGTTTTGATTAGCAAATGAATGAATAATAAATATATGACCTAATGGATGATAATGAAGCTATTGTGATGAGGAATCAATGCTTCTTTATGAATCTCAGATAAGTATGAAATCCCTATGCTTAGATATTATGTTGTTATGACTTGTAGATTACATATTTGTGATATGTTTGACGAACTTCCTACCATGGATAGTAGGGGTGCGGTCAAGTTCTTGATAAAATGTTTGCATTATTAGCTTTATTCCATGTTTATGTATCATTTAACAAAGTTTCATGAAGTTCAAGGCAGTGCCCTGAGACCTAGACATGAAAAAGTGGCTCTGAATCCGAGGTCACTAGCTCAAAACTGTCTGAAAAAGTCCCTAGTTGTTGGTATGCCTTGTTGTGGGAATGACTAGAAGGCTTCAGTCACATGCATGTCTTGTCATGGGAGTGGCTGAGTGTCCAGATCAGTAAAAATGGAAGGTTGTCTCGAGGGTTAAGCACATGGAAAAGTTGGTTACCTCCTGAAGGTACTATAGCTCCCGAGGAAGGCCAATATGGTTTTCTTTTTTATGGTTCCAATTTCTTAACTATACATGGGAAGTTGAATCACATCATAGTAGCCTATCATCACATGTTTACCCTAATGGACTAGTTATCTTTGGTAAATGTGGGAGGAGGGTGGTTACAGGGTGCTATCAGAGCATGGATCCCTTCTCCTTGGGTGACATATGGTTTTTATTCTCCTTGGATGAATTTGTTGTCATATGTTCATGTGAGCTGCATATGTGCCCCTATTCTTGTGGTCTATCTGCTTTTTGTGTATGTATAGTGGTGTTCATGGTTGTTGTTGTGATTTCATGCACAAGTTGATGGTGTTGTTGTCGCAATGTGTTCATCATGAATGCATGTCAGTGATTGTATGTATTGTGTATGCATGTGTTTTGTACATATGTTTTTATGCATTCATTGTGTCTAATTGGTGTAACTTGTAGTTTTTGCATCATACATGGTGTTGTAGGGAAAAGTATCCGACTCGGATGACCCTATCCCACTCTAAGGGTGATAGTACCTCAGCAACAACTGTAAAGAAAACTACTTAAGGTTTACTTCTTTACGAAAGCAAGAGAGAATGAAGAAATGCACTAACCGTCGCCTTGCGCTTAATGTCGAATCCAAACTCTTCTCTTTGCTGCTTGCTCCCAGCTCCTTGCTCTTTTGTTGGCCCAGCTACAATGAGATCCTGCAAAATGACAAAGAAGGAAACTACAAGAAGCATGCAATCATAACTGATTCAAGGATTAGCATAAATCAAATATACAATTATCACAATACATCATTGAAACAAGTGCATATAGAAGAACCTCAATAGCTTTTATTAATAGAAGAAGTAAAGTTCTGAGAATGTTACAACCATTGAAGGCCCCAATCCAGCAACACCCCCCAGCAGAAAGAATTTCTCCTCTTCACCTCCTTCAAGCAATCACCCAATAGTTCTATAGTGAAACCAACAGCATATCATTACTTTGCACAAAATTCCAGCCTCTTGAGCTCATAGGAGAGAGCTCAATATATAGATGAATTGAGAAAGGATGAGTCAGCTTGCAACTGATGTGTAGCTGCCTTGTGTCCTCTCTCTCTTCAGTTGATCTTCAGTTCTTGAGTCCACTTGGAGAACCTTGCTTCCACTTGGAGAAACAGAGCCTCTGACTCATCACAAGGCGAAATCCCTGATCCAAGTGTCATTTTTGGAAGATTCTAGAGCAATGACTCAGTGTGCCACTTGTCCCATCTCGCTCAGCGCAGGTGGCCTTTGTTCTACCTGCTTTGCAACGTAGGTACACCGTGGAGGAGTTGAGTTTCAGCGCAGAAGCCTAGTGGAGCACCTGCTTTGATTTCAGGATTGCTTGTTTTTGAGTGTTTTCAGGTGGAGAACTGATCTGAGAGCTGTTGGTTTGCTGACCTTGTTCCTCTAGGGGTAGGAACATCATGTTTAGGGACTTTGGATCCCTTGGATTATTGACAATTCATGCCTGATGCTGTAAGGCACAAAATTGTCTATAACAGATGCCCCCTAAAGTATGAGGTCGTTTATCGGGTGAAATGCTTTATTAGGAGGATCTGAAGTTCATTCAATCTGCTGAGAAGTGTCCTATAATAAGATACAATACAATACATTATTTTTCATACTTTTTCATGATCTAGCTGAGGCGGGCATTCCCATGCTCAGCTTTATAAATTCATTTTGGTACATAGTACAGACGATCGTCTGATGATAGACAGATAATTTTCTGCTGAAATTATCATCCTTTGAGAAGGATGATCACCTGTTGCAATGATGTACATATCAAATGTCTTTATATCCTGAATATATATTGCAGCCTGGATGGATGAAACAAGATCCGAGGTCTTCAATCTCTTCCGATCTTCACTCGATGCACAAGTCGATCCATGTGAGAATTTCTTGAAGTCGAACATGGAAAGACATCGCTTGATTACCGGTCAATGATGTAAACCGTTAACAAGCGCGAGAGGAATCACCGATAAGGATGATGACCCTCAAGGTACGGCAGTACAATTCACATGGTGGGAATAAAGGACTTGGCGTCGACCACCATGCAAAATCTTCTGGTCGAAGGTCATTGATGTATACCTGTCGCCGGAAGTGAGAAACTTGCCATTGAGGCATGCAAGCTTCAAAGTACTAAAGGGGTTGTTCCTAGATCAACTCCTTGGATAATGAGCTGATGTCGACAAGGAGCGATCCGTCAAAGGAGGGCCTTAATGAATCCCACATCAGTGACACGGAACGGAGCTAGTGATTGTGATGAGGTGAAAACAAACTGTGATGTATGATTCAGGGTGGCGGTCATGAAATGGATGAAGGACAATGTATGGCAGTGGATGGGACACGGTTGACTCTTTGCAGAACAACATCTCTTGAACATATAACGACACTGATGTGATGGATTGGTAGCATTACCCCAAATGTGGATGGTGTGGCGAGGACCATGGTGATGAGACCGGTGAATGAAACAACCCAACCCGATGTGATACGGAGGACAAAGTGTCATGTTCAAGAGCGACTTGCTACCATTAAAGCTGTGAGGTTCTCCCAATTTTTTCCCCAGTCATTGCTGACCAGTACCTCTTTATTTTTATCAAGCTTGAGGAGGATAACATATGCTTGTTCTATAACCTGCCCTTCGGGAAAGCCCATCGCTATGTTTTAACGAGCCTAGCGATAGGGAAACTCGTTCTCGTCTAAAGACAAGTTTGTCGCTATTTAATGAATTTAACGAGTCTAACGACAAGGATAACTCGGTCCTTTTCATTTTTAGAGAGTCTGAAAAGGTACATAAAGTCAACTCCAGAATTCCTTTTTCGTCATCTAATCCCTTAAGTCCGAAAAAGTATAAAACAATACAGAAGGGATGAATTTTCGATTGCTTTAACGAGCCGAACAAAACAAGCGCTCGATCTTTTTGTGCAATAATCCCTCAGGTCCAAAAAGATTAAAATCTAGAGGAGGGATAGCTCTTCCGGTCGTTTAATGAGTTGGAAGGCCAAAACTCGGCAAACTTTTCATATTTTATGAGTCAGGAGAAAAGAGCTCAAAGAAGACTCGTCTTTTGAGGAACGAGTGATAAACAGGGATAGCAGCAGATTCCAGGTACAGGTTGGAATTTTCCAATCACGGCAGTGTCACAAGGATGGCTAAGTGAAATCACTCTTCGCAGCTGTTCCTCAAAATGGGTAAACAAACATATGGAGATGAACGATTGGCCAAATGAACGGATGGAGGTGAGACTGCAAGAACACGACCAAGGGCTTTAATATGGCTGTCAAAGGTTACATTTACCAAGGTTATTTACTGGTTCATTTTTTCTGGGTGAGCTTGAACTGTAGGGGAAGATTGCTCACAACTTATGTTTATTTTTTAGCGAGCATGAACTATGTGCTAAAACTGCTCGGATCTTGCGTTTATTTTTTAACGAGCATGAACTGTGTGCTAAAACTGCTCGATATACCAGTCATAATACAAGAAACGCCTCAGGTGAGATAGCTATTTTTTTTAAGGAGCTATATCTCACGAAGCTATGCTCCTATTTGGCAAGTTTTGACTTTTGCCCCACATCCTTTCTTTATGCAAGCTGGAAACGGCTAATCCTACGAGTTTAACGGGTTAGACCTACAGGTTTAAAGGGAGGACCTAAAAATTTAAAAAAATAAATAGTCGTCCCGTGCTTGCACTCCAAAAGGTTTGCATGCCCCCAGGTATAAAGTATAATTTCAAGGCTACCCCTCCTCTGTCCCACCTCTGTTTTTCTACTTGTCGTCTTGCTATATTTTTAACGATACTTGTCTTCTCGTTATTTTTCGGTGCCGACGGTACTTGTCTTCCCATCAGCTCACTTCAAGATCGCAACAGATAAAACATTGGCATTACGGAGGGAGGCTTGCCTCTTACTTATTATCCGAAAAATGGTTCTGTCCGCTGCCGCAAACTAAACTCTCTTTTCGGCGATGTCTATCATTAGGTTGCTAAGGATGGTGACTACTTATTGCAGCAATTTCATCTCTTTCTTTGGAGGCTGCCCCTACTTATCCTTCAAAACATATGTTTTAATGGGTGAGGCTTGCCTTCAAAGATGGTGGCTACTTGCCGCCACAAATGGATCTCCTCCCTCAGGAGAGCCTACTTTTTAGACAAAGGGAGCGAGAAGCTGATTATCTCACTCACATAACTTTGACAAAAGAAATTTATCCTAGAACAACCCTCTCTTCCTTCTTTCGGACGGGGTACGGACTAGTCCCATTCTTTTGCAGAAATTAACTTTATACCCAAGGTTTCCTCTGCCCAAGGCAGGCCAGGGTGCATGCCCCCTGGGTCCCAGTTACATCTTTCCGAATCACTCACATTCATCGGGAAGTAGAACCGGGGGTGGAGGCATTCCTTGAGTGAATAAACCGTTAAGGGATGGTATTTGACTATTTGCGATGCGTGATCCTGGAAATGAAAGTTGGTCTACGAGCTTGACCATTCTTCCTTCGTGCGGAAAACACATAACTCTGAAGAGTGAGGACATTATCGCCTCCATGCAATATATATAGTCTCGTCCAAGGAGTAAGTTATACACCAAGGGTCCCTGGAAGACCATGACGTTCATATGAACTGTCTTCCCCTTCAATGTAACAGGAACATTGGGGAGAATCCCTAACGGGCGACTGGTTCCTTTATCAAAACCTGATAGATTTCTCATCTCAGGTAAAAGCGCCGGGGAACCCAGTGCTTTCCAAGCAATAGAGGCCCCTTCATCAATGATAGTTCCAGCCATCACCATTCTGTAGATTTGGACGATGATTCTGAATGGGATACTGGCTGGTAACCGGGGTCTGCCTAGTTGATTCCAATCAAAGGACACAACCAGGTTGCTTGGTGGTGGGACCGAATACACGGCCGGATACGACCCTGACGATGTTCCTTCCTGCGATAAAGGAATGGGCGCGTTGCCCTGATGCTCATCAGAGTCTGTGTTGATGAAAATAATCTGGATGGTGTCATCCTTGTTCTCTTCAGTGAGGGTGTCATTTGAAGATGAATCTTCAACGACGGTGTCATTTGAAGATGAACCTTCAACGACGGTGTCATTTGAGGATGAAACCTCTGAAGGAAGAACTGGGTCAACTGCCGTTTCGACCTTTAGACTTTCGTCTGGTCTGGATTCAGTAGGTTCATTCTCAATGACCGACACTTCAGCTGACCACTTGATCGGGCCAGCTGGATTTTCAACTATCGAGGGACTTGGCACGAGTTTTTGGTATCCAGGAGGAAGTCGTAACGGTGAAACCGGACGATCTTCCAAAACTCTCTTCGCCTCATCTAAGAATGGACAACGGTGGATGGCGTGATTGCCTTCACACAGTCTGCAAGGTGATCTTGGTCTCCCTCTTTGTCCTTCACTCTCGCTAGTTGACGGAATGCAATCAACATGTATATCAGAGGTTGATGCTACCGGATTGTGCAACCTGGGGGACCAATCCCTTAGTATCCGGGGAATACAAGGACAGTCACGGTGGAAGTGGGTCCCTTTGCAAATGACACATGGCGATTTAGGCCCGGTTGGTGCAGTGTGTGGATTTTTGTCAGATGTCTTTTGCTTGCCCCCAGTCGCCTTCGCCTTAGGCTCCTTCTGCTTCTTTTCTTTCTTCTTCTTCTCCTTCTTCTCCATGGGAGGCTGACTCTTGCCGGCTCTACCTTGCGAAGATGAAGGATCAGAGGAAGAATTGTAAGAAGTGGAAGGCTGGTGGGTAGTTCTAGACTGGTCTGACTGTTGATTCGACTACTCAGGATTAGTGGTGATCTGAACTACATTAGTTGAAAAGAGCCATACATGTAGGCCAATTGTCAATCCTGGAAGTGACAATGTGGCCATATGAGGTGCACCAACATCTCCCCAAGAGGAGAAGGGATTGGGACTTCCGCCAAGGTGACTTCCTTGGTTGGTGGGCTCCATACTTTTCAACTGAAAGATCAACGTGGGAATAACAAGTGATTATGTTCCGATTAAAATAAATTTTATTAACGACGCTTTAGACACAACTTTGCTTTTTCATGTTTTAAGAGTCAAGAAAAAGCTAAAGATGACTCTAGTCTCCTTCGATGTTTTAACGAGCCCGAAGTGACAAATGCTCGGATGGACTTTTTCAGTTATAGAGTTTGAAAAAGGCCAAAAGAAACTTCTCTGGAGTTCTAGGCAGAGGGTGTGCCAAACTTTTCGCGAAACCACAGAATACGTTTTACGGTACGGGTGGTCGATCTTCGTGAATGCTGTGTTCACTGCATCGCGATCATTAGGGCGGCCGACACGGCTTCCTATGGATAAAGGCTTTGTTCCTATAGGGGTCTCCCAATATATACGCGACGGTACGTGGGAGCACAAGTCCGTATTAGTGCCACCGACTCTCAGGAGGAATCACCCACCTTCGTAGAGATCGACAGTCACTATGTTTAATGACGCCGGAACACGTCTCTACCTAGACCTCTATGTGTTTGCGTTATGTTACAAAGCGTTGTTATGTAAATTGAATTTATTTTAATGTTGATCTTGTTTAGCAGTTTTCCTTTAAGGATCACCACGAGATGTATGTAACAAATTCCTGAATGCAGTCTAAGATGAGAAGCAAACTTTTCAATCTTTCAACTTTGAAAATCTTAACTACTGAGGGAAAAGGAAGGCAAATCTTTTCACACAGATCATAGAGCACACACTAATGCAATTCTTTCCTAAATCAGCATGCAAACAGTCAAATGCAAAATGCACAATGCATGTATTTTCTTTTCCCTTTCTTAATGTTGATGTATTACAAAAAGAAAGTTGTTATATAACTTTGATTTCGATTTCAAGTGAAAGTAAACAAGCTAGTCCAAAATCAAAAGACACCTTAAGATTTACTTGTTTAAACACTGGAAATAAATGAAATCAAACCATAATGACGAAAGTAAAAAGACTAATCAGCTATGGACAGCAAACAAGCTAACTCTTTAGACCAGCAAAATGCCTAACACAGGTTCAGATCTAAGAGGCCAAAGCAAGACTAGTTCACTTTCGTTATGGGAAATTGTAAATGATGTAAGAAATACAAAAGAACAAGTACAATTTCGTTATATAACAGAGGCGGAATGATGGCAAGTAAGGTTGGTTTCAGAACAGGTACAAGACTGGTAACTGGCTGCAAAATCTATAGTGAAAACAGGCAAGAAAAAGGGAGGAAACCCCAAATGCACAAGGCAAAATTGGGCCAACGCAGGTGCTGCACAGCCAGTCTGGCTCTCAGCGCAGGTAGCCCCTTCGGGACCTGCGTTTCAAAGCAGGTAGCCTGTGTACTACCTGCTTTGGAAAACGAAAGTTGCGTTTTCTCAGTTTCCGGGTCACAATTTTCTCAAAAATTCACAGTTTTTGCTCAAATCAGAAGCTATCAGTCAAGCACACACTAAGGGATGACAAGGAAGATGAAAATCTATCACTAAGAGCTTACAAGTATCCTTGTAGATCAGCTCTTCAAATCATGAACATGCTCAGAAATGAGCTAGAGTAGCTGCCCTCTACTTCGCTTTTGATATAGTCAAAAGCTTTTCGATTTGGTACTCTTTTGTTCAGGAAATGAATAGCAAAATACTACAAACAATCAAACAAATACGATCCCCAGTGGAGTCGCCAGTTTGTTGTAGGGAAAAGTATCCGACTCGGATGACCCTATCCCACTCTAA
Source organism: Pinus tabuliformis (assembly GCA_031772625.1). Taxonomy (NCBI): domain Eukaryota; kingdom Viridiplantae; phylum Streptophyta; class Pinopsida; order Pinales; family Pinaceae; genus Pinus; species Pinus tabuliformis. The sequence goes on from CM062806.1 coordinate 760,814,305, forward strand.
GGGTGATAGTACCTCAGCAACAACTGTAAAGAAAACTACTTAAGGTTTACTTCTTTACGAAAGCAAGAGAGAATGAAGAAATGCACTAACCGTCGCCTTGCGCTTAATGTCGAATCCAAACTCTTCTCTTTGCTGCTTGCTCCCAGCTCCTTGCTCTTTTGCTAGCCCAGCTACAATAAGATCCTGCAAAATGACAAAGAAGGAAACTACAAGAAGCATGCAATCATAACTGATTCAAGGATTAGCATAAATCAAATATACAATTATCACAATACATCATTGAAACAAGTGCATATAGAAGAAACTCAATAGCTTTTATTAATAGAAGAAGTAAAGTTCTGAGAATGTTACAACCATTGAAGGCCCCAATCCAGCAACACCTCCCAGTAGAAAGAATTTCTCCTCTTCACCTCCTTCAAGAAATCACCCAATAGTTCTATAGTGAAACCAACAGCATATCATTACTTTGCAAAAAATTCCAGCCTCTTGAGCTCATAGGAGAGAGCTCAATATATAGATGAATTGAGAAAGGATGAGTCAGCTTGCAACTGATGTGTAGCTGCCTTGTGTCCTCTCTCTCTTCAGTTGATCTTCAGTTCTTGAGTCCACTTGGAGAACCTTGCTTCCACTTGGAGAAACAGAGCCTCTGACTCATCACAAGGCGAAATCCCTGATCCAAGTGTCATTTTTGGAAGATTCCAGAGCAATGACTCAGTGTGCCACTTGTCCCATCTCGCTCAGCGCAGGTGGCCTTTGTTCTACCTGCTTTGCAACGTAGGTACACCATGGAGGAGTTGAGTTTCAGCGCAGAAGCCTAGTGGAGCACCTGCTTTGATTTCAGGATTGCTTGTTTTTTAGTGTTTTCAGGTGGAGAACTGATCTGAGAGCTGTTGGTTTGCTGACCTTGTTCCTCTAGGGGTAGGAACATCATGTTTAGGGACTTTGGATCCCTTGGATTATTGACAATTCATGCCTGATGCTGTAAGGCACAAAATTGTCTATAACACATGGTGACTGGATCGTCATTGAGATGATGTATATATACTATTATGATTATGATTATACATGTATTGTGCTAATCTAGTTAATCTTGCAGATGATATATCCTCCCCTAAACTATACTGAATTACATTAGTTTTTTTATGATTTGGTTTAGCTGAAATCATATGCTTTGCAGGAAGGGAAGAACAAATATGACTAGCAAGATGGTAGACTATAGTTTACCAGATTCACCCTATAGATCATATGAGAAAATGGTGATGAATACTCCCCTCACATAGCAGACACTTTGATAATTTTGAAAGAAGAAACAAGGAGTTGCAAAAAATATAATGACCGAGTCATTCAATCACAAGAGAGACTTGCTAGGGCACAAGAGAAACAAGTAAAAATTAATGCAGCTATCCTTTAGAGCTTGTCAGGCTTGTAGAGACGGGGACCACTTAGAATCAGTGATGGGTAGGAGCATAGGACTAATGGGGCATATGGGAGTCACTCTTACGTTGGGCACAGGTCAGATAGGGATGACACTATTAGATATTGAAGGTTCATGGATACACCAGACATGAGAGGTGATAGATACATTTTCTATTATAGTTCTGGTTCTGACATGTATCATTGTCATCGTCGTCATCATTGTCATTGCCACCTACCTTTGATGAAGAAACGAAGAAGTCACATGATGCATAATATTGGTTGCTTGGAATGAATAAGTTCTTCAGAATGCATGCTTACTCAGAGAACGTGAAGGCCAAAATAACTAAATTCAGTGTTAAAGTAGACATTTGGTGGGAAGATGTAAAGAATGTCAGAGGTATTCATGAATATGAGTTGACTTCGAGTCAGTTCGAGAGTCTTTTCAAGAAGAAGTATCTATCAGAGAGATACTATGATGACAGGGCAAAGGAATTATATAATCTAAATATGGGTTTTATGACCGATGATGAGTACACTAGCATATTCTTGGAGTTATTGAGTTATGTGCCTTATCTGAAGGAGCATAAAGAAAAGATTCAGAGATTCATCAGTGGGTTGTCAGTGGAATTCAAAGACATGATTGAGTTCGACGAGCCTAGATATTTGGAAGAAGCCATTAGGAAGTTAAATCATTGTTATGAGAAATCAAACCATATATATGAGACTAAGCAGGATTGGACAGATAATGCAAAAAGGTAAAGGAAAATGGGATAAGAAGAAAATAAGGCCTTGGGACATAGGTAACAAAGAGAATGTAGCACCGCCTAAGAAATTCAATGCATCTAACAGTGGAAAGGGATTTCAGTCCGAGGATCATAACAAGGGTGAAGGATGGAAGTCTTTACAGTGTTGGATATGTGACAAAGATCATCGTAGGAGAGATTGTCCACATTATCAGGGTGGTAGACCACATATTTATAGTGCTCAGAAGGCAGAGACAATGGGGGATGTTAGACAAAGTATTCCTCGGATTTATGCAGTGTTGGATAATAGACAGGTTGATCATCAACCATCGATTATCAAGATAGACGATAAGATTTGTGATTAAGTTGTTTCTATTTTGATTGAATCTAGACCCAATTATAGCTATGTTAGTCCTAACTTGGTGGATAATTGTGGTTTGAATAAAGAAGTGCATGCAGAGTCTTGGTTAGTGCAGTTGGATACAGGTACAAAAAAGAGAGTTCATCACTAGGTAAGAGCTTATGCATTTGAACTTAATGGCATGCCTACATCAACACATTTGAATATATTGTCATTGGGATCATATAGTATGATTTTGGGTATGGATTCGCTATATCTTCACAGGACCAAGGTGGATTGTTATGTCAAGGCTATGTAGTGCTTGGATGACAATGGGGAACACAGATATTACAGGGTAAGAAGAAGGCAACATCAGTTAGAACGGTCTCAACTATGTAGGTGAAGCGTAGTCACAAGAAAGGGTAGTATCAAGGTGGTAGCACATTGGAGTTAGTGGAATTGAAATTACAGTTGCATGAAATTCTTGACAAAGGATACATTAGGCCAAGTGTGTCAACATGGGGTGCATTGGTATTGTTTGTGAATAAAAAGTATGGCACTCTCAGGTTATGCGTTGATTACATGTAGTTGACCAATGTGACAATCAAGAACATGTATCTGTTGTTGAGGATTGATGACTTGTTTGATCAGTTGAAGGGAGCAACAGTGTTCTCGAAGATTGATTTGAGTTCAGGATACCATCAGGTACACATCAAAGAAGAGTATATTTACAAGACAACTTTTAGGACCAGGTATGTGCATTATGAGTTCGTTGTAGTTCCTTTTAGTTTGACTAATGCTCCAACTAATTTTGTGTGCTTGATGAATAGTGTATTGCATCCTTATCTTGACAAATTTGTTATTGTATTCATTGATGATATATTGGTATATTCTAAGAATGAGGAAGAGCATGTCGAACACTTAATAGCAGTGTTGATATTGCTAAGAGAGCATCAGTTGTATGCCAAGATTAGCAAATGCAGAGTCTTTCAGACAAGTTACATTACTTGGGCATGTGGTCTCCAAGGAAGGCATAACAGTGGACCCAAAAAAGATAAAAGTTATCATTGTGTGGGTAGCGCCTATGAATGTGGATGAGGTAAGATCATTTATGGGGTTAGTAGGTTATTGCAAGAGGTTTATCAAGAATTTTTCATAGGTCACTTATCCTATTACATCGTTGCAAACGAAAGGTAAGAAATTTGAATGGATAGAGGAATGTGTAGTCAGTTTTCAGTAGTTGAAGCAGATTTTGAAAAATACTCCAGTTTTAAAGATTGTAGATTCAATAAATATTTTGTAGTGTACACAGATGCTTGCAAGAAAGGACTTGGTGGAGTTCTTATGCAAAAAGGACAGGCGGTATGATATGAGTCAAGGAAACTGAATGAGCACGAGAAGAATTATGTCACACATGATCTTGAATTAGCAGCGATCATTCATGCATTGAAGATGTGGAGGCACTATTTTCTTGGCATGAGGTTTTTATCTATTTGATCAACCGAATTTGAATTCTAGACAAGCTAGATTATTGGCCATGATCAGTGAGTTCAACTCTAAGATTGGGTACATTAAAGGTAAAGAGAAAAAGGTTGCAGATGCTCTTAGCAGGCAGATATAGGTAAATCACATAGTAGTGATGAGTTCTTATGAGACATATCTATAGGATCAGATCTTATACGTAGGTCAGCAGGATGTTAGGTATAAGGAGCTTATGCATAGGTTGCAATAGGGTACAAGTGGTCAATATGTGGAATATCATCTCACAGTAGATGGTTTGGTCAAATTTAGGGGTACTAGGATCTATGTGTCAGACAAGAGTAAGCTCAAGAAGCTTATCTTGAGGGAATTTCATGCCAAGCCATATTTAGGTCACCCAGGATATTAGAAAACATTGACAACTATGAATAAATTTTATTATTGGTTGAATCTAAAGAAGGAAGTGGCATAGTTTGTGGCTAGATGCTTGGATTGTCAATAGGTAAACGTCGAGTGTAAGCATCCAAGTGGATTACTACAACCTATTCTGATTCAAGATTGGAAATGGTAGGTCGTTTCCATGCATTTCGTTACAGTTTTTCCAAGGACATCTAGACATCATGATTCTATTATGGTTGTAGTGGATAGGTTGACAAAGGTAGCACACTTAATTCCAGTGAAGTCTATGTATTCATCGAGTGATGTGGCAAGGGTATTCAATGTGGTGAGGTTACATGGTGTTTTGAATAAGATTGTGTTAGATAGGGATGTTAAGTTCATTTCTAGGTTCTGGAAAGAGTTATTTGCAAGTTTGGGTACAGAATTGGGTTTCAACACAACTTATGATGAATAGGCAGATGGACAGATAAAGAGGGTCAACAATATTTTGGAAGACATGTTGAGAATCTATATGATGCATCAACAATGGGAGTGGAAAGAGTATTTACCTCTGGTTGAATTTCCTTACAACAATGAGTATCAAGAGTCTTTAAGGATGAGTCCATTTGAGGCACTCTATGGGCGGAGTTGTAAGACTCCTATCAGTTGGAGTGATCCAGTTAATGGAGTATTGATTGGACTATACATGTTGCCAGAGATGGAACAAGAAATGTAGGTTATGAAGCAAAATTTAAAATCAACATAGGATAGGAAAAAAAGTTATGTAAAACAACATTGGTTGCTCAAGGAGTTTTAGGTTGGGGGACATGTGTATTTGCGCATCAAGCCCAAGAAGAGCTCCTTGAGGATTGGGTCATGTGCGAAGCTAGCACTTTGATATTGTGGGCCTTTCGATATCCTTGAGAGGATTGAGCCAATGGCCACTTGCACTCCCACTGACAGTGAGAGTCCATGATGTTTTCCATAGTTCATTGCTTAAGAAGTATGTTAAATATTTTGATCGTGTGATTGACTGGTATGTATTGCAGGTGGAGCCAGAAGGAGAATTCCAGCTGAAACTAAAGAATTTTAATTTAGATTCAATACTACTCATGCAAATTTCTAAAACATAAGACTCAAATCTACTCTACTCATCTGCGAAAATAAAGTCATGATTGAGAAGCAATATAAAAAACATGCGACATGAATTAACAAGCATACACGAGGATATATCTAGGGGAAAGCCACTACTCAAAACCCCTTCCTATATACATATTGCATTGATCATAGAATAGAGAAAAAATGAAATGTTTGTTCAATTCTAAACAATCTCTGAACTAGTACAATCTATCTCACTACTTCACAAGCCTGCTCTGGTCAATACTTAACCAATTTTCTACATGCCTAAGATCCTATTTCATTGTGTTGTTTCCTTGGGAATTATCCCTTATTATTTAGGGAAATTCCTCATCCATAACTGCAGAATCCCTATAGGTCCTTCTCTGACTACATGCACCACCTATACAACTTGGATAATTATACAACTGATAATACACTACCCTTGAACTCCAATATCAACTCAGTAACTCATATTTCATGCATGCATGAGCTAATTATGGTTGATTTATCAGTTAACATGTTTATCACTTAGTAAACACCCTACTACTTGGCCTCCCACTAGTTCCTCCAAGAATTGGAACTAGTTTAACTGACTTTAACTCAGATTGACTAAATTAAATTATTACAACTCAAATTAAACTTAACCTAGGCTTCTAAAAAGTAGGAGACACTCTACATGACTCAAGTTAGGCCCTCAACCCAAATTAACTGAACCAACTAAGTCAAGCTAGCTTAGTTAACACATTCTTGTTGTCTTGTGATGTGAAATTAAGTTTTTCTCCTAATTTAATTCAAGGAAAAATTAAATCAGGATTTTCTTATTACCACTTTCAAAAATACCTCTCAAAAAGAAAGGGATTATCAGATACCCCAATCCTGCCTTTGTGGAACTCGAATTTTCCTCTTCACAAAGCCTTTGTCAATATATCTGCATCTTATTCCTTTATAGGAATGTATTCCAACAACATAATTTGCCTCTGCACACAATCCCGTAGATGGTGGTACCAGATGTCTATATGCTTGTATTGATCACGAAAAACTGGATTTTTAGTGATTTTGATACAACTATGATTGTATCATTTGACCAAATAACCTAACAAGAATATTCCTCATCCATATAGCTTCACAAGGTGCTTGAATAGTAACCATGCACTTTTCCTCTGCTGAAATGAGTGAAACGAAGCATGTTGTACTAAGAAACTGTTGTTGACCCAATACTGAAGACTCCACCTAAAGTGATATTATGATCTAATGGAATAACTACCCAATCTGCATCTGTGAGCCCTTGAATATTCACTCCCTCTCTCTGTCTATACTAAATATTATATCAAGCAGTTCCTTTAAGGTATCTCAACACATGCTTGGTCGCCTTCTAATACAGTTTGGTTGGATTAACTATTTCTTTACTAAGCTAGTTAACTTCATAACACATGTCTAGTCGAGTGTTCACCAAACACATAAGTGAACCCACAAGCTTCATATAAATAGTGGCCTCGACCTCCTCACCTAAAGTGGCATCCTCTTTCCTCCAACTGCCCACTAGAGGAGTGACCATGGATTTGCTACTCTCCATGGGGAACTTCTTCAGTATCTCATTGGCATAATTTCCTCGAGATACAAACAATTCCCCATCTCCTTTCCATACTTCCAAACTGAAGAAATAATGCATGAGTCCCATGTCCTTCATATCTTATTCTCTTACAAGATCCTCTTTGCATAATGTTATCAACTTCTCATCACTGATTAGAATCAGATCATCGACATATAATACTATAATAAATAATTTACTTTAAAAAATAATATGGTAAAGATTTGTATCTACTTCACTTTTGGTGAAGCCCAACCTAGCGAAATAGTTGTCGATCCTTATGTACCAAACATGGGGTGCTTGTTTCAGTCCATACAATGCTCACTTGAGTCAACACACATGAACTCTCTCTCAAAGGTATCAAATCCTTTTGGTTGTTCAATGTACACCTCCTCTTTAATCACTCCATTGAGGAATGTTGTCCTCACATCCATCTGATGGATCTTCTATCCCATATGCGTTGTAAGTGATAGAAGGATATGATAGAAGAGTAACTTGCTACTGGAGAAAAGTTCTCCTCGTAATCAATTCCCTCCACTTGAGAGAACCCCTTGGCCACAAATCTGGCCTTGTGTTTTTTGATGCTTCCATCTCCCGCTTTCTTCACCTTGTAGATCCACCTTTAACCTACCACTGACTTATTCTTTGGTCTTGGGACCACTTCCCAAACACAATTTCTGACTATGGAATCATATTCCTCTACCATGGCATCAACCCACACTAGCTGCTACACTGCTTCCTCAAATGAGTATGGTTCTCTCCCAACTAGCTCACTCATCAGAGGCATGTACCCAGTGTATTGATCTAGGGACCTTATCTTCCTACCCTACGATGTGGGTTCTCCTACATTCTCTCTAACATCATAAAATAATATGTCAACTTCCCTCGTGCACTTCCTTCCATCTATGGATGTCTCTGCATGAGTGATCGCTTCCACTCTCTACTCCTTTTCTTGTGGCTACTCCAAAACATACCGAGGATCTTCCTTTAGAGCCAAAAGCTCCTCATCCTCATACAAATGAAGCTCCTTTTCAAGGGAACATCTCATGGCCTTATTTTCATCAAAATTCAAATATATACAAACAACTATCATCTTGTGAGATGGCAAGTACACCCGATAGTTGTGAGGTGTATCAATGTACCCCAAAAATATGCCCAACTCCGCTGTCGGCTCTAGCTTTTTCCTTGCATCCTTGGAAACATAACAGTAAAATGATGAACCAAATATCCTGAAGTGTGACACATTTCGTTTCTTCCCTGAAAAAGCATCTTACAGTGTACTCATCAGGAGAATCCAATGAGGACTCATGTTTTTCACATATACTGCTATGTTGCATGCTTCAGCCCACAAGTGCAACGATAGGCCCTCATCATGCAACATCGCCTGTGCATCTCCCACAATACTTTTCTTCTTCCTTTTTACAACCCCATTCTCCTGTGGGCTATGGGGTGCTATTAATTCCCGTCGAATTCCTTCTTTTGCACAGAATTCCTTGAATTCATTCCACACATATTCTCCACCATTATCGCTCCTGAGAGCCTTCACTTTCCTTCCATTGTTTTTCTTAATAAGTTCTGTAAGTTCACAAAATTTTGAGAGTATCTAGTCTTTCTTGTGCATGAAGAATATCCAACACTTATGTGGGAAATCATCTACAAATATAACATAATACATGTGCTTGTCCATGGAGGCTGTCAAGAAAGGTCCACACACATCTGAGTGAACTCTTTCAAGGATGACTTGCGCTCAACTATCCTTATCATGAAAGGTGGATTTTGTGTACTTCCCTAGCGTACACCCTAAGCATGTATCTCGCTAATCTAGTGCACCCTATGGAAGTCCTATAGAAATCCACTGCATGATCTTCAAATATCCATGGTGCAAATGGCCAAGTCGCTTATGCCATAATTCACCGATGTCTCATCTCTGCACCTTCTCTGCTTTCATTCTCAAAGCAACACAGTCTTCTACATCCAATTTGTAGAGGTTCTTCACCTGAAACCTTATCCACTTCACTTGTCCCGTGGTGATCTGACGAAGGAAAGCCTTTCCTTTTCTAAATATCAGATTGTAGCCACGGTCTTCCAACATAGCAACTGAAACTAAGTTCTTCTTCAGACCCAGAACATACACGACATCTTTCAATGTGAGAGGAAGACCAGACTCCCTCTGAAAAGTAACTGTACCAATATTGGTTGTGATATACCTTCCATCATTTCCCATCTCGATGTGCATCTGGAGGTCCTTCTCCTCCAATTCGGTGAAAAAATATTTCTTGCCCATCATATGGATTGAGTTCCACTATCCATATACCACACACTATCCATCACTGATGTCACCATGCATGCAATGAGGGTGAAATCCAAATCGGATTGTGAATCTAAAGCTTCACCTGTCGCTGCCCCTAAGGGCTTCTTATTGGACTTCTTGTGCATACACTTCGTGGCATAGTGTCCCAGCTCATGATAGTGAAAACATTTAATCTTCGACAAGTCCTTCTTGCCTGCTTGACCAAAATATCCTTTGGATTGGGATTTCTTCCCTTTCCCTTTCTTTGCCTTTCCATCTAAAGCACAATTATCCTCATCCTCAACCATGGATGAGGCCCGTCTCTGGTGTTCCGCCTGAACTCTTCCTGTACCAAATCTTACCATTATATTTCCCAGTTTGGTAGCTTCTCCCTCCCATTGACCGAATCCTGGTAGTTTTTCCAGTGCTTGGGAAGGCCTAGAAGTGTTAGGCTTACCATATCATCTTCAACAAATGTAACACCAACACTCCCAAGTTAAACCCAAAATTGTGTGAACCTACCGAGGTATTGTGGTATTGTGTCGCCCTTCTACATTTTGATATTCCGAAGCTTATATTTTAGTGCCAACTTCTCGTGGTCACTAATGTTCTGGAACAGTTCTGTCAATCTCTTCCACATTACATATGGAGTTTTCGTCGTGTGGAGATTGGAGACAGTATGGTCTCCTACTCCCTCCAATATGATCCTCCTTGCCTTGGCGATACTCTTGCTCCAATCTGCTAGATGCTAGGCATCAACTGGTGTTAGTTTCAAGACATAATTATCAATGAATTCCTTCAGCCCATTGTCTTCCATGACTACTTCTATCTGGTCCTTCCAAGCAATGTAATTTGAACTACCCTCAAGAGCATACTCGAGCCTTAGACCATAAAACACCATCCTGATCTTGATACTAGCTCTGAAGAATAGATCTACAAATATTGTTTCTCCTACACAGGTAAATTCAAATTTTCTTCTCTACTATGATTCTAGCTTTGATACCATGTAGAATTTTAATGTAAATTCAATATTTCTTATGTAATGTTTTAAAACATAAGACTCAAATCTACTCTACTCGTCTGCGAAAAGAAATTCACAATTGAGAAGCCATATCAAAAAACACCCACACACAAAGATATATCTGTGCGAAGTCCATTGCTCAAAACCCCTTCCTATTTGTAGTGCATTAATTAGAAAATAGAGAAAAAATACAATGCGTGTTCAAGTTTTAACAATCTTTGCACTCGTACAATCTATCTCACTACTTCAAAAGCCTTCTCTAGTCAATATATAACTATTTTCCTACCTTCACAAGCTCATATTTCCTTGTGTTGTTTCCTTGGGAATTAACCTCGATTATTTAGGGAAATTCCTCATCCTTAACTGCGCAATCCCTATATGTCCTTCTCTTATTGCATGCACCACCTGTACAACCCAAGTAATTATACAACTGATAATACACTACCCTTGAACTCCAATATCAACTGGGTAACTCGTATTTCATGCATGCATGAGTTAATTATGGTTGATTTATCAGTTAACTAGATGATCACTAAGTAAACACCCCACTACTTGACCTCCCACTAGTTCCTCCAATAGTTGGAACTAGTTTAACTGACATTAACTCAGTTTTACTGAATTAAATTACAACTCAAATTAAACTCAACCTATGCTGCTAAAAAATAGGAGACACTCTACATGACTCAAGTTATGCCCTCAACTTGAATTAACTTATCCAAGTAAGTCAAACTAACTTAGTTAACACATTCTTGTTGTCTTGTGATGTGGAATTACAATTTTCTCCTAAATTAATTATAAAAAAAAACCAGGATTTTCTTGTTGCCATTTTCAATAGGAACCTTAGTGAATTTTGTAGAGAAAGATGCTCATTCTCCGAAACCAAGCAATTAAGTAAGTTAAAGTGCAATGAAAGAACTTTTGAATAGATGAAGCTCAATGGGACATGGCTAATCAAATGCGAGTTATGTATCCTTCTCTATTCATTGGCTGAGCGAATGTTTTTGGCATATGTTTTGGTGTGATGTTTTGGTACATGTGTAGATATGTATACAGATGTAAATAACACCACGAGCTACATTACAAAGCTCCAATAAATGGTATGGGTGTCATGTTTTTATGTTTGTCATGTTGGGCATGCTTTCAACATGTTGTTCATTGTAAATACTGCACTGAGCTATGTTATAAAGCTCCATAAGTAGTATGTTTTGGTTTTTTAGCAGTTTTCATTGGTTATAGGTGTCATTCAACATTGAGGACAATGCTCCTCTAAGGGAGAGGGATCTGTAATAGCCCCAAGTTAAAATTTCATGTAATAAATTTAATAAAGGAAAAATAATAACCATGGCCATGGGACATGTATTCCAAACTAAACGTTGGACAAAAACATAGTGACGGGGATCACTTGTGATTAATTAATAGCTATGGAAATTGGAAGAGGCGATGGCTAAGGATTTGGAAAGGGAAAGTGACATTTGTTGGTATTTTATTTATGAAAATAATGCAAAATAGGAGAAAAGAAATGTGAAAGGTCATAGGTTGCACGTAAGGAGGAAAATGAAGGAAAATAATGGAAATTGAAGAAAAATAAAGGCCTTTGAGGATCAATTTGTAACCTTTTGTTAGTTAAGTTTTGGAGCTCTCATTCTATTCTCTCTCTCTCTCATACTCTTGGACACTTAGAGTTTTCTTGGAGCACTCTTGGAGGAGTGTGGCATACTTAGGATTTAGAGTAAAAAGGCAAAGGAAAATTAGGAAAGAGCAAGAGGACATCGGGATCAACAACAACAACGAGTTTTACTTGCAAAGACCGAGTTGCATATATGATTTACTTACTAGTTTTATGATGTATGTGGTTACTTTGTTATGCCCTATCATTGGTATGGAGATTTCCTGGATTAACAATGGTTTTTCCTAGCCTAGTCATTTCTTGGATAGCCATGGTATTGTGGGTTTAACTTTGTTTTCTGATTGGTGCTCATGTTCCTTATGTATGTGGCTTGAGTTACTAGTTCTTGGAATCCTTGGTTGGAGAAACACTCTGGAAGCCTTGTGACATATTAGACTCGGTTACTAGTCCTGGAAGACTTGGTTGAAAAAACACTCTAGAAGCCCTTGGTGGGTTGAGTTACTAAACATGTAATCCCTGGTTAGACAAATGCTCTGGAAGCCCGACAACAGTTGTGGGTTGAATTACTATTCCTAGAAGCCCTTGTTGGAACAAACACTCTAAAGCCCTGTAAAACTTGGGTAGAGATCGATTTAGTGATGGTTAGTGATGTACAACCATGAGGTGGAATCAGTAATTGAGGGTTGAGGCAATTTGGCCTCTAAAAGCCCTAGTTTGGTTTTGTTTGGTTTATTCCATGAGATCCTAGATTCATGCTCGAAATATGGCACGAGGGTGATTAGTTGAACTAAATATTTGTTTCAGCCAAATCTATGGTCAGGTGGTTCGTGGAAGTCCCTGACTTGGTTGGCTTATGCATTCATTAACAAGAGCTCCTTCTCCTTTGGTATTTCAGATGTAAATGTACTTGTTCATATGTGGTTTCTATGGTTGTTATATCCTTATTATTTTTGTTGGTTATATGTTGGTTATGAGTATGATTTATGATAGATTTGATGTATGGCTCTTATCATGTTTTGATTAGAAAATGAATGAATAATTAATATATGACCTAATAGATTATAATGCATATATGGTGATAAGGCATGAATGCTTCTTTACAGATCTCAGATAATTATGAGACTCCTATGCTAAGATCTCTTGTTATGACTTGTAAATTACATATTTGTGATATGTTTGACGAAATTCTTGTCATGGCCACTAGGGGTCCGGTCAACTCCTTGATCAAATGTTTGCATTATTAGAGCTTGATTTCATGGTTATCTATCATTTTTTAAAGTTTCATGAAGTTCTGGGAAGTGGCCTGAAACCAAGCCCTAAAAACATGGCTCAGAATCCAAGATCGTTGGCTCAGAAATGTCTGAAAATGTCCATAATCATTGGCATGATTTTCTTTGAGAGCCACTGGAATGCCTCAGCCGCATGCATGCTTGTCATGGGAGTGGTTGAGGGTCCATATGAGTAAAATGACAATTTGTATCAAGGGTTAAGCACCTGGAACGGTTGGTTACCTCCTGAAGGGCCTGTAGCTCCCGAGGAAGGTCAAAATGGTGTTTTCTTGTCATTTCCACTTACTTCATTGTACATGGGAAGTTGAGTTACATCATAGTAACCTCTCGTCACATGTTTACCCTAGTGGACCGATTAGCTTGGGTAAATGTGGGAAGAGGGTGGTTACATTTGGATCTCTATGGCCTAGATATCAATGGAAATTCTAAATAAAATCAGACAAAACTTTCACAAGTTCCTCTAGTTGGGCTCTATTGAAACCATGTCTCTCATTTTGGCCTCCACAAAATCGATAGCCATTCCTAAAGAGCTAGGATGTATGAAGATATAAAAAAATAAATAAATAAATTATTTCACGTCTCTAAAGCCATGGTTCAAACAAATATATGGAACTTAATTCAAGGTTCAATTCCCAATCCTATGTTCTACAAGCCAAATAATTCTCCGACGATTCTTTGATACATTAGATTATAAATCCTAAAAAAAGTTCTCGAAAATTGATCTACGATTTGGAAGGTTATCCTAAATGCCTTTTCCATTGTAGTATGTGACAAATTGGACAAGTAGGAAATGGTACTAATATCCTCATCAATAAGAACCCTTGGGTTGGATGTGGTCAAAATCAAAATTTTCCACCTCCATTAATTCTTCACATGAACAAAAGGGGTATTTTCTTTCTCAACCACATATGACTTTGTGTCCCCTTTCCAAGACAAGGAAGATGGATGACTTGACAAGAATTGGAAATTAGAGAATATATGGAACCTATTTTGGCCTCCTACACATTTACCATTCAAAATGCCTTCATATTCCTCTTAGATTAGGACACTTCAATTATCTAGTTACAAAATGTTTCAAGTGCATACAACCCCAGAATTACATATCAATTATAATTTTTAGACATCCACATAGATTCCCTCCTTAGTGGGGAAGGAAACTATGGAAACTTAAGTGCCCAGTGAAGTTGAAGCTATTTATATGGCTACTTCTCAAAAAGAAGACCCCCACCTAGGACCATCTCCAATGAATAACATCATCAGTTTTAAGAGGTGCAATATATGTAAAAGAAATGAATAATCCAATCACCATATATTTATTGATTTCCCTTTCTCAAGTTCAATATGGTCAAAAATCAATAGGTGTATTGGACTATCCAAAAATTTAGATAGCTCCTTGAATAAGGATGCCCTTAGATATTGGATCTCAAATCCTCTCTCTAAAGGTTTCATTACCCTTCCACTAGTGATTACTTGGGGTGTTTGGCATGATGGAAACCAGTCACATTTTTTATGGAATATTTACTTCTCCCTCTCACTATTCTTTTCATTTTTTTCCATTATTTCGATCTTCCCTTAGGAGAGGTTTTCCATCCCAAACTCAGCTTGTGTAGCCTAATAAATCCTTTAAGACTCTCCTTGGGCCTTCTTCAATGGTGTTGCTCAAGGTCAACCTTTAATTAGGAGAGTTGTGTGAATTATCTTTTTCTCTAACAATGTTAACATCTCTTCTTAGCTAGTTTGGGGCCTTCCACCAAAAATTTTAGTGAGATAATGGATCTTAAACTCACCTTACATATTACTATAGAGAAAGGAATCACAAAGCTACATATTTATGGGGAATCTCTTCTTACAATAAATTGGATGATTAGATCTCCCCCTTGCAAAATTACACCTTTCAGTTGGTATTTTAAGAAATCAACAAATTAGCGTGTCTTTTCTCACATATTTATTTCTCCCATGTCTTGAGGGACTATAATATAGAGGCTATGAAGCTCTCCAAAATTGAAATTGAAATGGATCAGGGATTGTGTTAAATACGAGAAATTCCCTAAGATGGAAGCTCAAACTTTCTTCTCACACCTCAGCTCCAAGTATGATTAGCATCTCTTTATATATGATAATATATTTGTGTTGATTATTTGCAAGTTTTGTTTGACTCCATTGAAGGACCTTTGGAAGGAATCTTTTCCATTATTCTAGCTACAACCAAACCACTTAGAAGATGTATTTATGAATCTTTTATGTGAAAATTTCAAATTTTGGTGATGAAAGTGTAAATTTCTATTTTGAACATTGTATGATATTTTTGTGATATTGAAGCCCCCCTTCTAGGGAATCTCTCTCTAAGTTTTCTCTAAACTCCTATGGTTTTTCATCAAGGGATTTGTGCTACATAAACATAGGAAATCCACAAGCACCTATAACTCTAATTTTCTTTCCATAATAAAGTTACTAACTTTTTCCTTAGAAAAAAATAACCCTGGTAAAAAATAGTAAACACGCTTAGTAATAGTTAATTATGTATACCATGGTTGACCAAATTCAATCATATTTTATCAAATTTGACTATGCTTTACCATAGTGAAACATATTCGACTATGGTCCAACGTACTAAACATAATCAATAAAGGCCAAAAAAAGACAGTCACTAGTTAACATAAGTTAGTCATGATAAGCATAACAATATGAAATAATCATCAAGGAATGTCACAATCTAACCTAACCCTTAAGAAACATTTGTGTTATGACATAGCCATTGAGGAACATAGAAAGTCAACCAAGGAGAATTTTACAATGCTACATAACAATTGAGGAACATCACAATGTGACATAACAATTGAGGAACATAACAATTCCATATAATTTGAGTATGATGAATATCGCAATACATCATGGTCATTGAGGAACATCATGCACTTAATCAAAAACCTTAAGGAATGCTATAAGGTGAGATAGCCTTTATTGAAAATCAAAATGTGTTGTAGCTGCAAACATGGCTAACCATGGTTAACTATAACCAACATAATCAACCATAGTCAGCCAAATTAATTCATAGCGAACCTTTTCTAGTTAATGACAACCACGATTGACATATGTAATCCATTATAAACATTACAATATGAAATAACCATTAAAAAATGTCATTCTAACCTAAATCTTGGAGGAACATCACATTATGATGTATACCATTCTTGAACATACAAATTCAACATAAGTCAATCGATATGAATGTCACAAAGCTACCTAATCATTGAGGAACATCATAATCCATAATATCCTTTCATGAATGTTGAAATGCAACACAACCCTTTGAGAACATTGTGAGTCAACATAAGCCTGCGAATATGAACCTTGCAATGTGACATAATCATTAAGGTAGATAAAAAATATGACAAAACTCTTGATGAATGTTGTAATGCAACGTAACCATTCAGGAACATTAAAAATCTTTATAGTCCAAGCAAAATAAAAATGCATCAGGACCATTAAGGAACAACCCTTAAGAAATGTTGCAAGATGACATAATTGTTAATTAACATCACATTTATGACATGACCATTGATGAATATAGAAATTCAACATAATTCAACCATGGTAAACATCGTAATGTGACATTACCATAGTAAACCATGGTTAAACATAATAAACTTGGCCTACCATGCTCAACCATGGTCAACCAAAGTGAATCATAATCAAGCTAAGTAAACCATAGTCAACCATAGTTAAACATGGTCAAACATAATAAACCAAAGTCAACCATGGAAAACCAAATCCAACTATATGTAAGCACGGTCAACAATAGTAAACCATGGTCAACTAAATTTAACCATAGGAAATCATGATCAATTGTACTCAACTATAAATAAATTTGCTCAACCATAGTAAAATTACGTAAATCACATCCTCTCCTATATGGGTGCTCACAAAATATTTGATAATGTGATTTTTCTCTAAAGCTTTATATTGCTATTTTTAACACTTCAAATTTCTCCAAATAAAACTAGAATCAAAGGCTAAAACTTTTTTATTATTAGTAATGCATATATAACAAATCTACAAGTTATATTTTAAATTAAGAAGTCTATTATTATTAAAAAAAAATCAACATATCTATCTAATTACATAGTTGTTTATTAAATTTTACATTTTAAATCATTGGAAAAGTAATATTTTATTTGAATAGTTCTTTTGAAGTGTCTATCAAATTTGTCATTGTCAATTAAAATCCAATTAGATTTTGATTTCTTTAATAATAAAAAATTAAATAAATATGTACCTTTTCAAATTAAATTAAATAAGCTTAATAGTTAAGAATATGTGCTTCTTTTAAAAAAAATCAGGTTAAAAAAACTAATACCATCATGAAAACCTCCTTAAAACATATAGTATACGAGCAAGCTTAACAACATACCATCCTAAAAATGCAGAGGACTAGTGGCTACCTCACTTAATCTAGCTTCAAATGTTAAGAAGTGCATTTTTAAATAATTGACTTTTAAAAATCTATTTTTATTTTGAAGAAAAACTTAATATAGATATAAGACTAACTAGATTATTTTGAATACTTGTATGATAACACATTGATATAAATTAAATAGAGACAACCTAAGAAAGACTCCTCTTATATCATATAAATTAAATAGAGACAACCTAGGAAAGACTCCTCTTATATCATATAAGAAAATAGACAGAAATGACCTATTATAAACATATAAATCATGAAAAGAAAATAGTAAATAATATAATATTACATATAATTCAAAATCACATTTTACAATTTTTTTTTTATACTATTTCAAGTGTGGAAACATTTCTCAAAAATTCAATAATAATTTAAAATAAAAAGACCATATGTTAATATTGAAATAAAAAGACCATATGTTAATATTGAAATAATTTAGTATTAATTATGAATAGAGCAAGTTCGAGGATCTTGTTATGTTCATGCTCAAATAATTCAGTATTAATTGAAAATAGAGCAAGATCAAAGCACTCTAGTTTGATAAAAAATAAAATAGAGTAGATTCGGGTAAAAAAATCTAACGAAATAAAATAATATTAAATTACGTTACAAGCCATTCGCGGAATTTCTATATAATAAAATATTTGTTTTATAAAAATAGAAACACATATTTGGTCAATCGAAGTAGGTGTTAGCATGTCATGTTGTACAGATTTTGAGACAGAGAAAGAGCGAATTCCGCTGACAATTAAACGACGGAGTCTGGTCTTTTGAGTCGGTGTATTTGACAATTTCAAGGATATATTAATTATAAAAATAATATAGGGGAGAGATTTCTAATGTTGTACAAGGATCAGTGATTGATATAGTAATGGTCTCACCAAACCACCATAAATTGAGATTTTTGAAACCATTATTTAAATAAAAATAAATAACATTAAGTATAAATAAGTATTAATTTATGTCTAAAATTTCCCCATACATTGACTAGGTTTACAACTGTCCATAAATAGTATCTTACTACTTAAGGCTGCAACCCATATTGACCGAACTAGAAAACAGCTAAAACCATAAAGGCTTCCAAAATGGTCTATTCCAAAAGCACAAAGTAGCAGTGACTTCAACCCCCACTCATTAGAATTGAAGCTTTGTATCCCAAATAAATATCACTACCTGCACATAATAAAAGAGAATGTATGTCAACCATAACAACTGTGTTGTTCAACAACTAAACACCCTATGTTCAATAAATGACACCCAACCCAATAACATTTAAACCCACTTTGTTCAATAAATAACACCCAGACCCAATCACTGCAATAAATGACACCCAACTCACTCTATTTCTCATTAGAACAGATCAAAGCATATGAATCAACAAATAACCAATTCCCAACCATTAAATCACATCAAGTTAAATCCAGACCACACATTCAAAATGAAGCCATTGCAATCCATGTGCATCCATGTCCACCAATTAAATTCAAGTGCCAAAAACTATAAAAGAAGGCCACCCACTGTTGAAGTTGCATCTTATGCTTTCAAACTATTCAACAAACTTGAAGACAATCACAAAACAGTTGCCAATATATCCAAGTTAGTTATATCAATTACAACTCATTCTTCTTACAGTTATGTTTTCATTGTTTTCATTCATCAAATTTCTTACATGATCTGACTGGCCATAAATGCTAAAAGGATAGCTGGATGGTTTCACAAACAGCGATTGAAACTCATTCTTCTCACAATTCTGTTTTCATTTATCAGAGTTCTTACATGATCTGTCTGGCCATAACTGCTAAAAGGATAGCTGGACGGTTTCACAAACAGTCATTGAATAAAAAATAGGTTCTAAATACAGCTATTTAGAAAAGTTAAAACCATTCCTTGAAATTAAAAAAATGAATGCCTTCAACATACTTAATTTTTTCAGTGCAGTTTTCTAAAACTTTTAATGACTGATAAGTCCATTCCAAGGCTGATCACAGCTGCAAGTTGTTCCCAACATAGAATTTATGACCAGCCTTACTGTGATTATGACAGGCATAGCACTCTTCTGGAGCATACGACCATATTTTGTTTGAGTTTCCAAACTAATTACTATGCCTGGAATGGTGGCCATGGACTGCAATGGAAAAGTTGCAGTACTGAGACATTTTTGGCAATGTCAAACAGCAAAAAAATGGAAAATGATATTTGAAACAAAATATATGTGCACATTTCACTTGCTTATGCCTTAGCTAGTTCCTATTCTTACATTAACAAAGCAGTCATGGAAATGCATCCTGATAAACCCAGCTTGCTATAAAGGAATTATGAGCAAAAGCCTTGGAAACTCATTGCTAAATAATGCCTTCAACTGCACTGCAACTTCTATCATAGAATCCTACTCGAAGCCCATTAGCAGATATCCATATAAAAGTTGCTAAACTGATGAACAGGGAGGCAATTGAGAGACTACGAAGTAATTTGCAATGAAAGACTACGAAGTAATGCAATTCGATTCCCTGTAACATACATGTTGATAATTCCCTGTAATAAAGCAGAAGTATTTTTGCGTTGTATGAAAGCATAATTTACAAATATTCTAATGTGTAAATGCATGCAATAATTTTACAGGTTGTTGCATCTATGGCAAAAGGAAGTTATACTGCTCGTATAAGGAGAAGTCGCAGGAGAGTGACAAGGGGTGCGTAGCTGCGATACACATCGTCTGATGAGGACAGGACGGCTGATGTCAATGCCAACAATGCACCAGAGAACATTGTTGGGGATGACCATGTGGCAGCCGCTGATGTTAACACATCATCAGCGATAGAACCACTATCAACAACACTCCAAGGAGCAAGCTCGACTAAAAAGATCAGTGCTATAAGAGGATGGACAAAAGAACAAATGTTAGTTGCAATTGACGACATAGAGTTTAATGGATACTCAATTCGAGCATCTACAAAAAAACATGATATTCCTCCCTCATCAATACATTATTGGATAAATGGACTGACTCATACAAAACGTAGAGCGCCTCTTACAATTATCACTGAGGAGGAGGCCGAGGTGGTTGAGTGGTGTAAAGAGATGGCCCAATTGGGACATGGGCTAGAGTTAATACAACTCAAATCAACAATTGTTCAAATCTGTCAAGGGAGGCCAAATCCATTCAAAGATAGGTTTCCTAGTAAATCATGGTGGTTTGGGTTTAAAAAAAAGCATCCAGAACTTGCATTGCATACCGCTGAAGACCTTGACAGAGATAGAGCATTAAATTTGCGCCTAGTAGTTGTGCAAAAGTTCTATGACACACTTTCTAGTGCTTACGATAAACATTATTATGGAGCAAACCATATATGGCACTGTAATGAAACAGATTTACAGGTAAGAAAAAATTGTGTCATGCCAGTAATTTAACACATACAGCAGCCTCTATCCATATTGCCATTTTCTCTCCACGGTAAGCGGAAACGTGTTGGTGTCTCGACTCTCGATGAACTTCATCAAATATGGAAGACCTGCTAATCCGATCGGGCCATTCTTTGGTCCAGTCTTATGAGGTGCGGTCGACGGATAAGGGACGGTATGATGAAGCCCTGCGCAGCCAGGAAACGAAGAAGCGATTCAATCCCCAAACGATTCGGGATTGGAAAGACGCTCTTTCACATACCGCAGGATTAAGTGGTTTCGAGCTAGAGGCTGTGTGATGGGTGAGGACTCTTCTCCACTCGCTAATTATTGTTATCGATCTTAATTTGTTGGATTGCTAGGGGTAATTACACTAATAATCAGGGGGTTATTGGATGAGGTGGTGGGACGCGTATTGGAATTAGGTAAAAAAACACCATTGAAATATGTCACCAAACCAGAATTTCAGAAGACAGTGCTATTGCAGCAGCGTAGCTCCAAGGCCAAGGTTGTGGGAGTTGTGGGTCCAGGGGGAGTTGGAAAGACAAAGCTGGCCCAAGATTTCTTCAAGAACAAGAGATCAAATTACAGTGGATCATGCTTCTTATCTGATGTCAACGAAAGCTCTGCAATTTCCTTGCAGAGGACACTTATTAAGGATTTGACTCAATTGGATGTGCAAATAGATACTGTTGATCAAGGTAGAGATGAGCTTAAAATGCAGATCTCACGTTTAAACGGTTCTACACGTTTTCATGCTCTTATAGCTTTTGATGACGTGGATCACGTCGATCAAATGGATAGGGTTATGCCAATTAGGTATATCCTTGGGTGCAAAAGCTTGATTTTGGTTACGTCGCGTGACAAAGAAGTCCTCAAAAGAGCAGAAATATCAGAAACATCCATTTATATTCTAACGGGACTCTATACACCACGTCCGAAAACGAAAATCATATTAGAAAGCCATCTGTTCAAAAAGCTGCCATCTTCGCTGGACCAGCCTAGGAGCTTGAAGGAATTGTGGCTCCATGATTCCCCAAATTTGAAACGTTTATCCGGTTCCTATGGGCTGTTGAACCGGTTAACAGAGTTGAATATACTGGACGGGGAATAAAATCCTTGTCAGAAGATCTCGCAAAGGTGAACCATCTGTTCAAAAAGCTGCCATCTTCGCTGGACCAGCCTAGGAGCTTGAAGGAATTGTGGCTCCATGATTCCCCAAATTTGAAACGTTTATCCGGTTCCTATGGGCTGTTGAACCGGTTAACAGAGTTGAATATACTGGACGGGGAATAAAATCCTTGTCAGAAGATCTCGCAAAGGTGAACCATCTCGAAGTTTTCAGAGTATACAATGGTTCATCATTGGGCCAGCTATCATTCAGAAAGGTTGAAAATAAAGTATTCTTTTTACGAGATCAGAGAATGCTAGACGGGCCCACTAAACCCTCTCCTGAAGCCGTCTGTCCCAACCTTCAACATCTCTGGATCAACTCTTGTACAGATCTTGTGAAGGTTGGATCACTGCCAGAAACACTGATAAAAGTGAACTTGAGCTATTGCAATAAACTGAGTGAAATAGAAGGGCTCCGCTATTTGGAAAGACTTCAACAGCTAGACATAAGTGGGTGTGAAAAAGTAGACGAGCTACCAAGTCTCGAAAAAGTTGAAATCTTTGAGGAGCTTAAAGGCTTATAGATGTTACAACCTCAAGAGCATAAAAGGGTTGCCTGACAGTATAAATCTTCGAAGACTATATATTTGCAAATGCCGTGAGATGGTAGAACTGCTAGGTGTTGAGAATTGTAAGTATTTGGAAGAGCTGTATGCTCGTGGTTGTCGTCCAGGTCGATGATTCTAGTGACGGCCATTGATGATCATTCGATTTGGAAAATCATTTATTCGTGTGTACAAGTAAGAATGTGTAGACTTTTGTTAGGTATGAAATTAAAAACGAGAAAAGTGCTTACTAATTCCTTAAAGTTGAAACTAGAATACAGTTTGAGCAGTTTTCATGGTTTCAAAATCAGAGAGGTAAAATATGTTGTATGCCTTTATAAATTATTGAGCGAAAATAAAAAAAATCCTGGAAATGAAGTCCTAGGAATAACCAGTAAATCGGAGGCATCCTGTCCTCAAGGCTTATGTCCTAACCTTCCAACATCTCTGGATCTACTCTTGTAGAAATCTGGTGAAGGTTGGATCAATGCCAAAAAACTCTGAGAACAGTGGGTTTGAGTTGTTGCAACACATTGAGGGATATAGAAGGGCTCCCTGATCAGGCAAGACTTGAACAGCTAAACGCCAGTGGGTGTAAAAAATCGGAGAAGCTGCCAAGTCTCAAAACATTCAAATCTTTAAAGGGCTTAAAGGTTTCTAGATGTTGCACGCTGGAGACCATAAAAGGATTGGCTGACCTCAGTACAAATCTTCGGAGACTATAAGTTCGCAAATGCAATGAGATGCGAGCGCTACCAGGTGTTGACCGCTTTGTAAGTCTTTCGAGAAGCTGGATGCTCGTGGTTGTCCCAAACTCCAATGGGCTCATGACAGTCTCTACCAATTGCGCCAACGTTTGAAAGCCGGGCTCATCTGGTGATGGTCACTGATTATTATCCGACTTGGGAAATTGTTTATTCATGTGGGGAAACGAGAATGTGTATACTTTTTCTGGGTATGAAATTAAAAACCCCAGAAGCTCATGCTAAATCCTTGGGAGTTGTAGTTTCTCTCTTTTATCACACACGGAGTATATATTGTAATATAGTGGGTAGTGCCAAATTTCCGCCTTTTGCTTTCACCAGTTTAATTTTATAATTTTTAATTAGGCCGTAAGGCGTTTCTCTATGAAACCAACTCCCTTGCTGTACTGGTGTCTGTCTGCACCATTCGATCTTGTTAGACGATTAGATTCTCCTTGGCCTGTGATTTGAATTGCAAACTGTTTTGGCAAGGTGGCAACAGATCCAAACTTGGTTAATAAGGCATGGATCCAACGACCCTCATCGACAAAGGTTCGTTATGGGTGGCAGCCCTATTTCACAACTGTTCCATTCTGTTGTGCCCCGGTTAGCTTAAATCAAAATCTGGTGAGACGGATCCCATAACAGCGCAGCGTGGCATGGACCCTGCAGGGAGGGCAGGTTGCACGACATGCTTCATTCTGCCTCTCATGGTCTAGTGCGAATAGCATGGGGAGATTCGAGTGTGTAGGGCAGGATTTGATGGCTTTGACTCCGATTTCACTGTGTAGATAGTTAAAGAAGGATAGATCATTTTTTATTGCTTTGTGTTTCAAGGTAAAGAATGGAATAACTGTTTTGAAGCTTTGGAAGGGACTTGTTTAGTTTCTTAGATTCTTCAGGGTCTGCTTCATATTCCCCATTGGCTACTCAGTTACTGACCTCTGGTGCAATGCTTCCTTCTCATCCCCGACCTCCTTATTTGACAGGATTTACTGAAATTGGCGCACCAGTAAGCAGTAATGGGATCTGGGCTAGAACAAACTTGGATTTGAATGTAAGCCCTAACTTTGATTTGAATTCAGGCCCAGAGCTTATGGAGGCAGATGCTCGAGAGGAGTGAAATGTTGTGCGACAGGTACCAACTTTTGGGAATCTTTTTTCTCTTGACCCCCACATGAGAGTCTTATGTCAATCAATACAACCATCTGGCTCTACCAAGAAGGAATGTGAAAGAGCTTGGGATATGTAAAATTAGCACAATCATATTTATCAAGATAAATATGGTTGATATACAAGGATAGGCTTATATCAGGTTGATAGGCTTATATCAGGTTGATATACATATACATGGATAAGGTTATATCAAACATATATATTATGATTATTATTATAACAATAATATAAAATAATAATAATCACAATTACATTGAATTATTATTATTATTAAATGCTAAAGATGATAGGATGTCTTTGAATTATTATTATTATTATTAAATACTAAAGATGATAGGATGCCTTTGAGGCAGGAAACTCTTTTTGGGAATCATTTCTCTGGAGGAGCACCGAGTTTTCTGGCCATCTGAGGCAGCAAAATATTTGAAAAGAAAGGAACCTCCGTAGCCTATGATAAATCAGGATGGATAATCTCCTTGTCTGGATTTTTTTTTGCACTTCCATCCTCTGGCTTTGTAGAATTTCAGACAATTTTTTCAATTCCTTTTGATGAAGAGACTTGGATTTGTAATTTCTTTCCGTGTTCTGTATCTTCAGCCTTCTTTGTTTTTACTTTTTGTAACAATAGACTTTAATCCTTAGTTCTATCCTCTGCCAATAACCTCCTTTGCACTAGTACACCTCAGTCTTGCGTTTCTCTGGATTCCATTGTTGTAACCAACTTTTTTGTGCTGAATCTATGGGTGTAGCCAAATTTCCTTCCGGAAGAAGAATGTTCGTTGTTTTCACATCCCCGTGAATAATCTTTGGGGTACAATGTACATGCATGTATTCCAATCCTTTGAATAAAAATGGAGATATTGTTATGCATTAATTCCCTTTAAGAGATAAATGTAGAAATCTACATAAAAATTTGCATGAAAAATAGGTCGTTTTCCTTCTGAAGCATACAGTCAACATCTACCGGCGTTTAAATTTTTATAAATTACATCACAGAAAAGAGGACATGAAAAAACTACCAGGCGTTGCATCTAAAGCTATTTGTACTCTCGTTTTCCAAAATTTTTATAAAGTACATCACAGAAAAGAGGACATGAAAAAACCACGTTTTCCAAAAATTTTATAAAGTACATCACAGAAAAGAGGACATGAAAAAACTACCCTGTGTTGCATCTAAAGCTATTTTTACTCTCGTTTTCCAATTTAGTTCTGAAGCTGCGTTAGGACCTGGGAAATGAAACAGAGCCAAAGCTCCCTTTAATTCTTTGATCCTCATTGAATTCTCCACAGTAATTAATTTTGTGGCACGATTTCTTGGTGAAAATTTACCTAAATTCGTTCTACATAGGAGCTGGTATTCTGCATCATGTGCGCACTAATTTCCGATTTTCTGTTTCTGTTTTTAACTAGTTAGTATTTTCACTGGTTACATCGTTTATATAGCTTTGCAGTTTGACAAAAGAATAATGTAATCTGTAGTATAGTAGTTCATGAGACCTTTGAACTTAAAATAATCCAAACTACTTTGGATTGCTTTCCAATCGTAAGTAGATGTCAAACTATTTTCACACGGAACTTGGCAGATAGATAGTACCATTTTTTATGCATGTTAATAAACTTGTTGTAGTTGGGTATTTGTTCTTTCAGTGGATCTGTCTTTCTCTGATGTAGCAGAGATGGGATTCACTGATTGATTACACGGTTGGTTTCAAGAGTCCCGTGTTAGATTTTTCAGGATTCAAATGCTTGAAGGGTGTTGACAAGAGGCTCAGAGTATTGGGGATTCAGCGGGCAAGATTTGGTAATAAATGGGTCAGGCTCTGAGCTGCAGTGTCTCCAATGAACACGCCTTCTTCTCTGTCGTCCAGCAAGGGGATTTTCAAAGGGTAGAGGCTCCTCTTAAGCTAGAGCCCCATTTATCTCAAAGACCACAGTTTATGAAAAGATGTCTCCATTGCATATTGTTGCTGCCAGATTGATGTCCCTGTCATATCTGTTGGACAGGAATTTGCATCTTGATGCCCTAATTCACAACAAACAAACTCCTCTGATGATGGCCTCCATGTATGGGAAGGTTTCCTGCATTGAAAGGTTTGGCCTACACCCTGGAAATTCATAGACAACTCAATCCAGAGGTTAATATCTTGTTAGAAAAGGCCCTTATGAAGGCCAATCGAGCCAGGCAGAAAAACATTGTATTTGTCGCTGCCTCTTCAGTGTCTTCTTCCACTGATCAAGAAGATGGGATTGAAGATAATATTTCTGATGCTAGTGAATCTGAGGTTTGCATTTGCATTGATCAATTGTGTACCATTGAAGTTTAAGACCGTGGGCATCAAATGTGTGCCCTGTGCACTCTAACAATGAGTTGTCACAATAAACCTAATCGTACCACAACATATTCTCCTCCTCCAACTTGCCTTTTTGTCGCAGTAGCAATTGAAAGACTTCGAAGAAAAATTAAAAATGTGGAGTATCTATTATAGAAATATGAGAAAGAAAAGAATCATGATATTAATGAATCAGTAGTATCCCACATGAAGTTACAACTGGAAGAGGAAAAGAAGAGAGAAGAAATGCTTCTAAGCCCACCCAAAGAAAAAGGACATGGTAAGAAACTAAAAGTTGAGATTGTTTCCTTAATACATGATTTAGAAAATTCCACTGATCAACTGAATCCAAGTTTGAAGTTTGGAAAGAGTGATGAAATCTTAGATGACATTCTCAGTTTCTAAGGATCAACTTTATTAAAAGATGCATCGGTTATCATGAAACTTCCAAGTGAAATCAAGCTCAAGGACATCAAAAAGGAAATGCAAAGAAGAATCTAGAAGCTATGTTAATGTGCTCAAAGGATCTAGCAACAATGTAAGTAGAGTTGGAAATGAAGATAAGGATCAACAGAGACATGACCTCATTAGCAACATAAGCAACACCAGGTAAAGAAGTGAATACCAATCCACTACTGGGAATGGATTTAAAAGATCAATTCCATCATGTAGGATTTTTAATCCATGTATCAAAATCTCTTTTATATCTACTACTTTTATGTAATAATTTTGGTTATATAGCAATAGATTATAAAGCATAGGCAAGTAATGACTATATGATGAATAAGAGTAGGGGATCATATAAAATCTCACAAAATGGTTGTGTGAGCAACAATCCTAAAAGCATTAATGAGAATGGTTTTCAAACATTACAATTCATTTGCCCCTTTAATAGATCATGTTAAGTGTTTTAAACTTTAAAGGCAATAATTTTGTTAAGTGTTTTAAAGGCAATAATTTGGGCACAAAGCTCATGATTGTAGAAACAACACTTCAACACTTTTGAGGCCTCTAAATCCAAGCATACAAGAAGTTATTGTGAGAAATGAAAATCAAAGAACAAAGATTTGGAAAAAGAACAAGAAAGACAAGAAGAGTGTGGTTTTGTACTATACACTCAAAACCAAGAAAGTCAACAGTGCATTGATAGTGTATGCTCAAAGCATGTAATTAGAGATAAGATCAAATTTCTATCTCTTAAGGAAGACAAAAAAGAAGTGTCTCATTTGGAAACAATGCACTAGCCAGAATAATTGGTAAAAGGGTAGTTGTCTTTAATGGAAAAATTGAAGCTCAAAATTTTTTGTATGTTGATGGTCCTAAATGTTAGTCAAATATTTTATCAAAGATATGATCTCACATTTCATTCTAAAGGATGTAAAATAAGAAAAGTAGATTCTAGAAGAGTGGTGGAAAATGAAACTAAAACCTCAAGTAATGTATATATTTTAGATGGAGCCAAAAAATGTTGCATGGGGAAAATGGATGAGAGTTGGTTATGACTTAGAAGGATGGGTTATATCAGCTTGATAGCCCAGTAAACTTTCAGCAAAGCACAAGCAATGAGAGAGATGCCAAAGATCTCAAAACCAAATGATATTATTTGTAAGCTACATGAGCATGTAAAATAGATTTGGGTTAGGTTCAAGACAAAATAACACTGATCAAAGTCATTCAAACTTATTCATACAAATCTTTGTGGGTCAAAAATGACACAAACATTAAAATGTGAGACATATTGTATGCCTTTTATTAATGATGACACAAGAATGACATGGATTACATTTCTTAAAGAGAAAGGTGAAGCATTTGAAAATTTTAAAGCTTTCAAAGCTCTAATTGAAAATGAGCCTAGCCTAAAAATCAAGTGTTCATGATTATATAAAAGAGGTGAGTTTATCTCTCATGAATTTAATGAATTTTGTGAAAAGCATAAGACTAGAAGAGTGGCAAGGACTCCACACCAAAATGAAGTTATTGAAAGAAAGAATAAAATTGTGCAGTAAATAGCAACAATAAGACACAAATAGTGAATAATACCACTTGACCTAAGTTCCTTTAACAATGCTCAATGAAACCAATTTACCCCGCACATTTTAAAGAAAAGCAATCTATATTGCAATCTAAATAGATTCAGCATCCTAACACATAAATTTCAAATGTGTAAATTTCACATATTCATCTAAAAAAATTCAGATAAAATTAACTAAAAATATCCTAAAATAAAATAAAATGTAAAAGAATAAGACTAAACTATTTACTGGAAAATGAATATTTTATATAAAATAAAAATTATTATTTTTAAATTGTAAAGCACCAGCTTTAAAAGAAAAACCGAAATTTGCCAATAATTGTTGGAATCCATTACAATATATATTCCCGGGGTGAGTGTGATTAAAAGAGATAATTGTTATGATCTGAACTTTTCAAGGTTTTAATTTGAGCACTCAGCGAAATAAACTTACTTGGACACTTCAATAAGCGAATTCCCAAATCTAATGATCAACCTTGTCTGTCTTGAGACCGGCCTTCAGACGTTGGCGCAGTTGCTGGAGCAGTCTATCATCCCGTAGGAGGTTACCACAATTACAAGCATCCAGCTCCACCAAAGACTGACAATGTTCCACACCTGGCAGCTGTATCTCCCGGCATTCGCAAACATGTAGTTTACGAAGTTTTGTATTGTGGCCAGCCAGGCCTTGTATGCTCTTGAGCTTGGAACATCTAGAAGCCTTCAAACTCGTCAAACATGTGAACTTCTCCAGACTTGGCAGCTCCTCTACTTCTTTACACCCACTGATATCTAGTTGTTCTAGTCTTGCCACATAGTCGAGCCCTTTTATTTCACGCAATCTAGGGCAATAGCTCAAATCCACAGTTATCAGTGTTGCTGGCAATGGTCCAACCTTCGAAAGATCTCTACAACAGTTAATCAGGAGATGTTCAAGGTTGGGACAGACGTCTTGGGGAGACGATTGAGGAGAGGATTGACTCGACGCGCCGAGCAATCTCGACTCTCTTGCAAGGATTGGTCTACCTGGAACCTTTCTGAATGACAGCTCGCCCAACGGGCAGTTGTATACTCTGAAAACTTTCAGCTTGTTCATATCTCCTTGCAGGGACTTTATGCCACAGTCCACTATGTCCAACTTTGTCAACCGGTTGAACAGACCATAGGAACATGATAAACATTTCAGATTTGGGGAATCGTGCAGCCACAATTCCTCCAACATCCTAAACGGGTCGAGTGAAGATGGTATATTTTTGAGTGTGTCGCATCCCAATCTGAACTTTGTATTTGTATTTGGACTTGGTATAAAAAGTCCCGTTAGATTATAAATTGATGTCTCTGGTATTCCTGCTCCTCTGAGGACATGCTTGTGACGAGACGTTACCAAAATCAGGCTATTGGAACCAAGATTATCCAAAATTGACAAAACCTCAACAATTTGACCGGCATGATCCGCATCATCCAAAACTATAAGAGCGTCCATTCCTTGAGTGAATTTCTTAACAAGTGTCCTCCGCAAGGAAATTGCAGAGCTTTCTTTGACATCGGGTAAGAAGCATGATCCACTATATTCTGATCTTTTGCTGTAGTAGAAATTTTGGACCAGCATTGTCTTTCCAACTGCGCCTGGACCCACAATTCCCACAACCATGGCCTTAAGTCTAGGCTGCTGCCATGGCACTGTTTTGAAGAATTCTTCTCCGGTGACATATTTCGATGGTGTCTTTTTACCTATTTCCAATACGCGTCCCACGACCTCATTTAATAACTTCTCATAGCCCCTGTATATTAGAGAGTAACAGAACCAGTGAGAAATGTCTATTCAAAGTGGCCTACCCCTATCAATCCAAAAAATTAAAACTCATAACAATAATTAGTGAGCGGGGAAAGGTTCTCACCCATTACACGCCTTTAGCTCAAAACCACTTATGTTTGCGGCATCACAAAGAGCGGATTCCCAAGAGGGATTGAATCGGTGCTTCGTTTCGTGGCTGCGCAGGGCTTCACCATACGGTCCATTAGCGATCTTCCGGACCTCAGAAGGCTTGACCCCATAAAATACGGGAATAAGAATGTCCCGATCTGATTCGCATGTCTTCATCCACATTTGAAGAAGTTCATCGAGACACCAACAAGATTCTGCGTACCGTGGAGAGAAAATAGGAATATGGATCGAGGCCGTCTCTATAGCTTGTTTTAATTGACAAGCCAGATCGAGTCCAGCACGCATTTCATACTTGTCTAGAAACACTCGGAATCCGCAAGGAGCAAGGCGATGATAGAGATCGGTGGCAAAGGTGTCCTTGACATCTGGACCACGATTATTTATGAACACATCGTAGCCCAGTGTATAAACCGTCGACACAGAGCAGGGCGCGGAGGAGAGGGACGAATAATCGTCATGAGGGGTGTAAGAGATGGGTGTAACACCAACATTTTCATGTGTGAAAGAAGAGGATGGAGCGTTTTCATGGGGCGTGGAAAACCCCATGAGAATGATGGAAGATGGACAGGTAAATCCGAAAGAATTGCAATACGCAGAAGACAAGGCGATGGACAGGTAAATCCTCAAGAATTGCAATACACAGAAGAGAAGGCGGCGGTAGCAATCGCTGGCTAAGGTGTTAATTTTGACCTCTGAACCACGCTGTTCTACGAATAACTCGCAGCAGGGATCATATGATTGAGAAGAGGATGATGAAGCAAAAGCATTCTCATGAGGGACTATACACTGGTGGGCAATTTTTTCCGAAGAAGGATACTTAGACCGAGGAATTGCATGATAGACCTGGTCAAAAAAAATTCAAACAATGGTGTTTTTAGGGTGAAAATAGATTATCAATAACTATAACATGGATTTCCACAGAAATTGCTGTCAAATTTTCTCAAAATCTTACCAAAATTTCTATAATTTTTTAGACATTTTATCAAAATTTTACCACAATTTCTATAAATTTCCAAACTAAACTAGAAATATTAAGATCATGCACCGTCATTAATTTCCAAACTAAACTAGAAATATTAAGATCATGCACAGTCAAATAACGATACCTACCATTCATGCCGTAGCCACTTAAAACAATGACCACTCAAAACAATGAGCTGGCGAATAATAATTAATGTTTCACTCGTTTGCCCATCAAAGATGCGCAGAAATACCAAATCGATGTCCGTACTAATTAATTAATTTATACCTACCATTCAAAACAATGAGCTGTGCGCCATATTTTTCAGCATATGTTTATTAATAATGATAGTATATGATTTTTAATAAATTTAAAAAATTATATTAACATTAATTTTTTAAAGATTTGAAATTATTTCAATTCTAATAAGTTCTTCTATAATAAATTCTTCATTATTATTTATAATATTAATTTATATATAAATAAATTTTATTTAATCCATTTAACAAATACATTAATCAACTATTTTTCATATTATAATAAATTTTTTAATTATATTTATAAAACCAACCACATTAAATAGATAAACCTTTCTTTTTCTTTTGAATCAAGGCACTTCTCATTTTAGTCTACCTTTTCCTCTCTTCCTCTCTGGCTAACATCTGTGCAAAGATTTTGTGCTCACCTTCCTCCTCTCCGCTTAACAATTGTGCACCAATATTTTTGCGCCGAATTAAATGCACCAATATTTTTGCGCCGAATTAAATGCACCATATTTACTCCAGAGTTCCCGAGCATATTTACTGGGTCTCTAAAGTGAGGACCTGTCAAAAGATGTGATCGATTTGTCGCACCTGAACTATTGATACACCTGCCTTTTCGGGTCAAAGGTTATCGGATACCTCAGTCTCATTCTCTTTTCATTATTTACTCTTAACCAAATGGGTTTTTTTCTATATATATTTTGAGAGGGGGTTTTCCCTATGCACCATACCTTGCTATCCCATATATTGTCCCTTGAAATTTGGAGGTCTCTCCAATGATTCTTACAAATTGTCCCTTTGTCCTTGAAACATAGGAAGGTGGAACAGACCACCTGTAAAGAATCACATGAGAATCATAATCACATGTTGATATTTGAAGTATAAAATATATATTGACAAAATGATTGATACAATATTTGTTATACCCTATACAATATTTGTAAATATATGTACAGTGATACTTTGTACAAATATATATTAATATAAATTCTTTAGCTAATTCATTAACAAAAATTATCCTTATTTTTTATACTTTGTATAAATATATATTAATATAAATTGTAACTAATAGGAAAACCGATTAATATCAACACCACTAGCTTGTTAATTAAAACGCTTAGATTTCCCTCGTTAAATATATCAAAATGTTCACCTAACCATCGAATAACTTCCACCAGCATCAATTCTATATTGAAATAAGTGTTCTTCCTGGATTAGCCTATACTTCATACATGCCATCTCGGAGCGGAGCGACCACAACTCGATTCCACTGATAAAGGGATCATTGTTCTTCGATATTCTAATCAAGCAAACATACATCACTCTGCCCGGAGATGTTTTGGATACCATTATTTAGAAAACTGGAGAAATCTTAAGAATGGCCCTTTAATCCTCAAATTACAATAGAAGAAGAACCTTCATGAAGCAACCAGGAATATCTACAAATAGAAATCATGTATATATGTCTAAACTTGTGTTGATTTTCTCTTTGTTACACCTAACTGATTTCAGCTTTTACAAAGAGTTGGATCCTTTCAACGAAGCTTTTAGTTTTCCTTCCATACATTTTTTTGGTAGTTAAACCCCATCTTTTCACTGGTGAAGATATGAAACTGCTCTTCAATTAGGATACCTTTGTCTAAGAGATGTGACTCAGGGCTATTAAAGCCATTCAATATTTTCTCTTAGATTTATCCGAGGACAGAGCATGGTGCATTTTGAACTTGGGTCATTAAATGTATGGTAGTTAAACCCCATCTTTTCACTGGTGAAGATATGAAACTGCTCTTCAATTAGGATACCTTTGTCTAAGAGATGTAACTCAGGGCTATTAAAGCCATTCAATATTTTCTCTTAGATTTATCCGAGGACAGAGCATGGTGCATTTTGAACTTGGGTCATTATCATTATTATTGATTCAGCGTGCCACTTGCACACAGTTGGACTTTAATGGCTTGTTACTACCATTTCTATTATTTGTGAAATTAAATATCTGTTTTGATAAAACCTTTTGGAGAAACCCATTTTCCAAATGTGGTGCTTTGCAAGATCTATGTAATAATGCTTTGCATTTGCATAGAATTTTATACTTTTATTTGGCTACGACAGGTTTGTTTGGACATTGAAGTTTAATTCATTTTAATAATATATTTATATTATTTAATCCTTTGTTATGTTATTAAATTCAAAGTGATTCTCAAACAAGGAGGATGTTCTAGCTTGCTTTTGATTGTTATGGAGTCTGGTGTTGAAATGTACATCTCTATGAATATTGGGTTTTCCTGAATCTATTTGATTGCTTCTTTTTTTTTCTTGCATCCAACAGGATTAAACCTAGGATTCATATAACCTAGAAGGAGGATCAAGGAGATATAGTGAGAAATTGGTAGAGTGAGAAATTGGTGTCAACTAACATAGATGAAAAATTAGCTAACATTATTTATAATCTACGACTGCAAAAGAAATAGTAATTGAGGGAGTTAATAGACAATGATTCAGTTTCGAATATTGATGCTGAATTTCATCAGACTTTAAAGGAACTTGTTCGGGACCATCTTAATACTTATATGGTCTTTGCTTCCAACAACAATTCATTATAAGTGTTATGTTACTCAGCCAAAATATCTATCATCTCAATTAGAAAATTATAAGATTTTCTATCTTGACAATTAAAAGATTATTTTGTATTTAAAAAGATTGAATTAATTCCCTTAAACACCTCCATCCCAATTTTTCAACAAACCAAGAATGGCTTTTCCAAAAATCCTTTATTATTAAGTTATAAAAATACACCGTAAAAAAACTTTGAGCAATCCCAATACTAAATTGGGGTTAAAAAAATAGTCTTTACAAAGGTAAGATGGTTGAACAGAGTACCCAAAAAAAAACTAACTGCTACTTCCTTGTGCTTCTGTAATCGTGCTTTGTATTGCTAATCATGGAATTAAATGCTAACAAATCTTATAATTGATGATAATGTCCCGTATGTTTATAGTTGTTTCTAGTTGTTGTTTGGTTGACAAACTCTTGTGTTAAATTATTATTTTCATATAATACAATAACAACTTAAGCATGTATTTTTGAAATACACCGTATAAAAACTTTGAGCAATCCCAATACTAAATTGGGGTTAAAAAAATAGTCATTACAAAGGTAAGATGGCTTGAACAGAGTACCCAAAAAAAATAACTGCTACTTCCTTGTGCTTCTCTAATCGTGCTTTGTATTGCTAATCATGGAATTAAATGTTAACAAATCTTATAATTGATGATAATGTCCCGTATGTTTATAGTTGTTTCTAGTTGTTGTTTGGTTGCCACACTCTTGTGTTAAATTATTATTTTCATATAATACAATAACATATGATATGCTAAATTATTATTTTCATATAATAATATAGGATAAAGAACAACTTAAGCATGTATTTTTGTATCAGAATTTGGAGACAAATTGTCTCAAGATTATGAGTTTAAAATGAGTTTTGTCTCCAGAAATCTCTGGGTACTTAGATTGTGTAATGATTTTTGCCTTTAAATTTTTTTGGATGTTTAGATGATTTGAAATTACATCATAATGAATTTTATTTTCAAAAAATTCTGGATTTTCAAATTGCATAGATTACAAAATTCAAATATATTATTTCAAAAAATATTCAATTAGATTTAAAACAAACTAAACCAATCAAATTTAAAACAAAATCAACTAAAAGAATATCACCTAAAAAATTATTAGACTATGCATACAATAAAACATGATCGAAAGAATAAAAACTGTTCTTTAAACCCCCGTGACATTCAATCTCTCAAAAATTATTAGACTATGCATACAATAAAACATGATCGAAAGAATAAAAACTGTTCTTTAAACCCCCGTGACATTCAATCTCTCAATGTTGTGGGATTGATGTTTGTCTTTGAATCTCTTATCATAATCAATCTTTGAATGTGACAATTGTTAGCTATGTTTTTTAAAAATTTTAAAGTAATTTATGGGTTTTTGCAAGACCGTATTACTTGAGCTCATATTTTGAATTAATATAATATATTTTTTAAATTAATATAATTTGTAGGATTGATGTTTATTTTTGAATCTTTTATCATAATCAATTTTTGAATGTGACAATTATGTATATATTTTTATGTGACAATTATGTATATATTTTTTAAATTAATACAATTTGTAGGATTGATGTTTATTTTTGAATCTTTTATCATAATCCATTTTTGAATGTGACAATTATGTTTTTTTTTAAATAATCTATAAATTTCTGCAAGATTCTATTACTTGAGCTCATATTTTGAATTAATATAATATATTTTTTAAATTAATATAATTTGTGATTAAATAGATAATATGTTTATTTAATTTTTAAAATTAATATAAATTGTGATTAATAAAATAATCTGTTAAAATAAATTAATATTAAAAAAATCATAATCATAAAACATTATAAAAATTATTAAAATAAATTAATATTAAAATTAAAAAATAAAATAAAAAAAATCATAACCATAAAATATTATAAAAATTATTAACTTAAAATTATGACTTATTCAACATTTTAAATTATTGTAAAATTTAAAATTAATATAAACTTATTAATAACACGCAAATGTCATACTTAACAATGTTTTAACTCATAATCATAAAACATTAAAAAATTATTAACTCGAAGCTATGACTTATTCATTTAACAGTAAAATTTATAATTTATATAAACTTATTACTAACAAGTGTGTGTCATATTTAGCGATGTGGTCAACTCCGTAACTTTTCCCATGGTTGATATATGTCAGACACTATTGTTCATATTTTTTGGTTATATGTTTCCTATTCTGAAATAGGTGGAGAAACCTTTACTAAAAACATATTTTTTTCACGATATAGAGGCCTTACAAGGAAGGAAGATCTTTCTTGGAGGAGATCTGAATCTAATCAGGAACGCAGAAGAAAAACTTGGAGGGAAGTACTTCACTGATCCATTCAGAGACAAACTGGAGGACATCATACAAGCTCACAAATTTATAGACATCCCCCCTCAAAATGGCCGCTTCACATGGTCTAACAAAAGGATAGGCAGAGACAATATCAAAGAAAGGCTTGACCGAATTCTTGTACAGGAGAGTGCAGCAATCAGCTTTCAAAGGGTCCACAGTTCAACCCTACTGGGCTCCGCTTCTGATCATAAACCTGTAGCGCTGCACTTGGAAAAAGAAGAGAACTTGGGCCCCCTCCCTTTCAAATATAACAAGACCTGGGACGCCATCGAGGACTTCAAATCTCTGATCAAGGAGACATGGAAGATAGAGATAACAGGCTCACCGCATTATGTCTGGGAATCAAAGATCAAACACCTAAGGATCGCTATAAAAAATTGGGCAAAAAACCACGCAAACGAGGAAAGGAGGACAAAAACAGAGTTGCAAAGAAGCTTGGAGGAATGGAATCAGGAAAGGGAGATAGTGCAAGAAACAGCAGAAGATCAAAAGGTAGAAGCGGAGATGCACAAAGCCTTATACAACCAGCATCGAAAAGAGGAGGAAGAGCTCAGGCAAAAGTCTAGATGTCTCTGGATCAAGTCGGGGGACAAAAATACCTCCTTCTTTCACAACTGCCTCAAGTTAAGGAGAGCTGGAAATAATATAGGCAAGATAAGGTTTAATGAGAAAGAGTTAACAGAGAGTGAGGAAATCAAGGAGGCCGCGACAAACCATTTTCAATCCCTGCTCTCAGCTGACCCTCAGTACAAAGAAAACCCGGACTTCATCAAAATTATTGAAAGGAAGGTTACTGAAGTTCAAAACAGCAATCTGGATAAAGAAATCACTTCAGAAGAGGTGGAGTGGTCCATCAACAGCATGCCCCTGGACAAAGCTCCAGGCCCGGATGGCTTCACGGTAAGCTTCTACAAAACCCATTGGGATATTATCAAAAAAGATTTCCTCAGAATGGTGAAAAACTTCCACAGTAAAAGCAAATTGGGAAGTAGTGTTAAATCTTCGTTCCTAGCCCTCATCCCAAAGGATCCAAGCCCCCAATCTTTTGATAGGTTCAGACCCATCTCCCTCTGCAATGTGTCTTATAAAATTATCTCAAAAATCCTAGCTAACAGGCTGAAACAAATTCTCCCTTC
The DNA here is from genome assembly GCA_031772625.1 of Pinus tabuliformis. NCBI lineage: Eukaryota > Viridiplantae > Streptophyta > Pinopsida > Pinales > Pinaceae > Pinus > Pinus tabuliformis. The sequence continues at coordinate 760,852,736 of CM062806.1, forward strand.
TATCATCTCTGACAACCAAGGTGGGTTCCTTCCCAAGAGGCACATAACCGATAATGTAATTATGATTCAAAAAGCAATTCACAGCAGTATAGCTAGAAATGAGAAAGGAATGATAATCAAGTTGGACATGGCTAGTGCCTTTGACAGGGTAAACCACGCCTTCCTGGAGACTGTGCTTGCAAAGTTTGGGATTTCAAGGAATTTCATCAATAAGGTCATGGAATGTGTTTCTCAGAATTGGACAGCTCCGCTCATCAATGGGAGGCCTTGCAGAGCCTTCATAAGCACCCGTGGATTGAGGCAAGGTTGCCCCTTATCCCCCTTTCTCTATATTATAATGGCGGAAACACTAAGCTTGCATTTAGAAAACAAGAGAAGGCTGAAGGAAATCACTGGAGTGGACATAATCAGAGGAGCTAAAGGGATCAATCACTCCCTATTTGCAGACGACACTCTGCTAATAGGTGGAGCTTCAAGCCTTATGGCAAGGAGATTCAAGGCCATCCTTGATCTCTTCCTTCAAGCATCGGGGGGAAAACTAAACAACAACAAATGCAAAATATATACCTGGAATGTCCCAAGACATATAACTCAAAGGATTGCTATGATTCTGGAAATTCCAGCCCAATCTAGTTGGTCTCACTTCTTGTACCTAGGACTCCCGCTGGCCAAAGAATCAATCAAACACGAAGTATGGGTTAATTTGATCGAGAAGCTTAGAGGCAAACTTCAAAGTTGGGGGATGCACTGGCTCAATCTAGCAGGAAGAACAATCCTTATCAAGTCCATCTTATCAGCCCTCCCTATTTATCAATTCGCCATAACGCTCGCCCCTTCAAGTATCCATAAACACATGGAGCTCATCCTTAGAAGCTTTCTTTGGAAGGGAGGAAAGCAAGAAACGAAGAAATTCAGTCTTGTAAAATGGGAAAAGGTCATCCTCCCCATAGAAAAAGGCGGGCTAGGAATTAAAGTGCCCAGATTGGCAAACTTGGCAATGGGATTCAAGCTAATATGGAGAATTTTAACTGAGAAAGACTCTTGGTGGGCAGAGGTCCTGAAAAAAAATACCTAAGTGGAAGCAACAGCAATATCCTCTCCGACACAATCACAGAAAGACAATGCACCCCGGTTTGGAAGCTGATCAAAAAATCTTTAACTCTCCTCAAATCTCATATCTCCAAAGCCCCAGGCAATGGGAAGCAAACCAGCATATGGAAAGACAAAATAATGGGTCAGGAAGCCAAGGAAAAGCTTCCCCATCTGAGGCGGCTGCAGCAGTGGACGTCTGATAAAAATCTCACAACTCTCTTTGATATTTCAAATTGGGACCATGACAACTGGAAAGGCTGGAAAATCAGGCATCTTCCTGAGGGTCTAAAGGAGCAATGGAACAACCTTAAACTCTCATTAGCAGGAGCAGCTCCCACAAGCAAGGGGAAAGAGGACAGTTTCATATGGGACCCAAATGGAGGCACCTACTCGGTTAGGGAAGGTTACAAAGCGCTCCAAAATCAAGCTGCATTGAATAATTGGCAATATCACAAGAACGCTTGGAAAATCGAAAGTCTCCCGAAGATAAAACTCTTCAATTGGACCTTGCTTCATGGCAAGCTCCTAACAGCTGAGAATTTGAGAAAAAAGGGGATCCAGGGGCCTTCCATCTGTGTTATGTGCAGGAAAGAGGAAGAAAGCCTCAATCACCTCTTCATAGACTGCCCTATAGCATCGACATGCTGGAAGCTCATAACCAGGCCTCTAGAGACAGGGGAGGTTCCCAACCAGGTCTCTCTCCTTCAGAAAGGCTGGGGGAAACTCTCTCCCTTTCCATCCAAAGACACAACCCTCGCCAAGAGACTCTGGTCCAGCATTCCCCCCAACCTCTGCTGGCAGATATGGCTCGCCAGAAACGCAAGCATCTTCAAAGACAAAAAACCTAGGATCTCAAATATCCTGGCCAAAACTGTTGCGCTTATAGCTGAGACTATTGAAGCCAACGGGATTCAACAAGCTGACCCGGAATACTCAACTGAGCAAGTGAAAGCATGGGTTCAAAGATTCAACTGCAAGCCAAATCCAAAATTCAAGACAATCAAGGGATCTGGACAGAGTGAATGGAAGATCAGAGGGTCAAAAGAGGAAGTTAACAACTGGATCCAAAGGCAAAAGAGGCACACACTACACTTCGACGGGGCCTCAAAGAACAATCCAGGCATAGCTGGAGCAGGGGGAGTTTTAAAGGACCCCCAAGGAAAAACGATGGTAACATATGAATGGAGCTTGGGGACTTTGTCAAACAACAAAGCAGAAGCATATAGCCTCCTTTTGGGGATCTCCATAGCGCGGAGGAGGGGAATTCATGACCTTCTAGTGATGGGAGATTCAGCAATCCTAATAGCAGCCTTAAACAAGGGGAGCAACTTCAACCAATGTGCCCTGAACAGAACAAAAGACAGAATCCTTGAACAGGCCAGGGGCATGAACAACGTGACTTATAAACACGTCCTCAGAATTCATAATAAGACAGCTGACGAGCTGGCCAACAAGGCCATCAAAAGACCCACGGGCCAGGTGAGGGAGAACGAGGAAATATATGATCATGATATCCCATAGATATATCTTAATCCCAATGTATCTGATTGCTAGTCACCTCAGGCATCTAACTCGAGATAACAGGCCAGCGAAAAAGAGATCTTCTGCTCTACAAATTGATTTCGACTGCCAAAACGGAGGGTACAGGACAGGGAATCGGCATCAGGACCTGAACATGCAAGGAAACAACAGCATCACTCTTCGACACTCTCCCGGAACCAAAGGAATGCGTGATCATGCCCATACCTGTTACAGAATACAAGGACAGACACAGAGCGCCTCAGATCACTCGAGGACAGATATGATCAGTCATTCCGCCTCACATCCCTACTCATGCGGTGCAGTTATAAATGGATAGGAGGATCCTTTGTAAGGCAATATAGCCGTTTAAATTCAGTATTAAGTGTAGTTAAGAAGAGCTTCGAGAACTATGGGTCTGCGAGCCTAATTTTGAATCTCAGCTCTTGGAAACTTTCTCTTATTGTAATAATTTTTGAATCGCAAGTTTTATAATACACAAGTAGACGACTTTGTTAAAAAAAAAAAACATATTTTTTTCACGACTGATGTGAAACCTTTACGTAAAACATATTTTTTTCACGAGACTGATGTGAAACCTTTACGTAAAAAATATTTTTTTCACGAGACTGATGTGATAGCCATCTTTGTTTAAGGGCAGAAAACTATGAATGTATTTGAGTTTTCAAGTTGTTTATATTTATATGTAAATTATAGTTTGATTCGTAATTTATCAATATCAGTTTTGTCATTAATATTATACAACTTTTGAAATATAAATTTAAAATATTTTTATTATATCAAATTGAAAAATACAAATTTTTATTTTGCTTTCAAACACAAATTTTGAAGTAAAATTCTAGATAAAACCAAATACTGAAATAATATGTGGAAAAAATCTCTTACATTCTTCCCCTGAATTAATTAAAATTTCTGGGTAAATGTTAATTTCGAAATATTATTACATAATAGTCTATGATGTATGGATTTATATTATAATGAAAAGTAAATGTAAGGATGTTATTTAGAATGAACTCATTTTCTTGTTTCTGATGCAATGAATTCCATTTTTTAATGATCGATATGTTTTTAATAGGTAGTTATCTTTATATTTGCAATCTTGTTTCTGATGCAATGAATTCCATTTTTTAATGATCGATATGTTTTTAATAGGTAGTTATCTTTATATTTGCAATGTGTGATATGCCCCAAGATAATACACTATAATCCCAAACTCAAAATGCAAAAATTATTGTCATACATGTCTATAAATGCATTCCTCTAACAACTTTTTCAATTTAATAAACCTATCAGCTTTTCTTTGCACCTTTTGAGGCAATTGCTAGTTTTAATGTAGTTGTCCTAATGGTACCTGTTTTTATGTAAAGTCCCTCTGTCTGATAAATAAGGCTTGCCACCACGTCGGAATGCCAACTGTGATTTAAAGTGAGTTGTTTTAATGTGACTTTTTGGAAGCTTTTCTGATGGGTTTTTCTGGTTCAAGTTCTCTAAAATCTAGCAATAATATTTTGAAATCACAAGTTTGATTGGTAACTCCTGCCCATTCCAAGTGCCCTAGGGTTTTTCAGTGTGCTAAATTCATATATACAGCCAAAAAAACCAGTTTAACTGACACAAATCAAGATTTCACCTCAAATTTTTCCACCAAATTCTAACACAAGAAACTCCAAAAAAAAATCACTAAAAACAAATCAGATTTAAAGTCATCCAGACTGCACGTCATAACCATCTGTCTGTTAACTAAAGTCCCTCTGTGTCTGGTAATTAAGACTTGCCGCGACCACGGGATGCCAACTGTAATTTAAAGTCAGCCGGACTACCCGTCATAACCATCTGTGTCTGGTAATTAAGGCTTGCCACCACTTCGGAATGCAAACTATGCTGTAAATTCAACCGGATTGCGCTGTGAACCCGGTAAAGCAGGCATTGTTGTAAATTTAAACGTCCTATGATCTGACGTGATACCCAATTCTGCTCGGTAATCAAGGTTTGCCGCGTCCAGTAAATTCATATTTATGGTATTGAAAGCTCATACTGATCAGTAACCAGATTTAAAAGGTTGTTTTTAATTTTAATCAAAATGTATATGTTGATTTTATTTTTTTATTTTAGAAAATATAATTATATTTGAATTGGCATTTATAAATTATAAATGTTTAAAATATATATTTTAAATAAAATAATGTATTTTAATTATTTAAAATATTAATATGTTGGAATTTTAATAATAAGTTAGTTTTGTAATTTTAAATAAATTATATATATATATATATATATTTATAATAATCAAAATTATTTTTCTCTACATTAAATTTATTATTATTATGAAATTTGAAGCTAATTAATTTTTTCCCCAACATCTTTGTTTCTCACTTTTTTTTATGTTCTTACTCACCAAGTCTATCCAAAAAAAATCTTACTGATAGGTATTTTTATGCCAATCTCATCAAAGTTGTTAAATCTAATGGTTACTCTTCATCCTAGATTAATAAGGCATTCCACTCCACTCCACTCTCCACCCCAATCCTAATGGTTACTTTCTGCAGGTTACAGATTCTTAATTAGTGTAGGGGGTCGGGCAGAGTTCTTCTACATTAACTGTTATCTGGCTAAAGGGATTGTACGTACCTCTCTATTGAGAAGTGTTTTCACTCTTATTTGTCATTGCTTAGGTTTTGCTTAGTTAAACCTATTCTTTTCTTCGTTCTGTTTTCTTTAAAAAAAAAAGTGATTGTGCTAGTCAGTATTTCAGAGTTAAGTAACTGTGAAGGGGTGGTAAACTTAAGAGTTGTTTCAATTAAATAACTGTGGAGGGATTGAAAAATTATAGAAAATCAGATACCCGAAAGAACTGAAGCCCTGGTAAACAGTGGAACGCGGACAACATTCCGAGGGTACTCTGAGAGACCAAAACAAACAGGAAATTGGGCAGTGTGAAGACCCATTTCGCATATAGGAGAGAGTGCAGTAAACTGACTATAAGCCAGGAGAAGCTTCCCTGCTTGCAGTTGGAATCATGGACTTAGAAAGAAGGAAATAAAGAATTAGTACACGCGGAAATGACAGACGGTTTTCAAAGACAGTGAACTCACATACCAGGTCTAACACACCTGGGAATTATCGGAAACTGAGAGGACAAAATTACCAGATAGCCCCAAATAAACACCGTAGTGTGTGGAGCCACTCCCTTACACCAGAATTAAGTTTCTGACAAATTTATAAACAATGAAACCCAGCTTAAGAAAACAATCCAATTCGTAGTACACAGTAAGGCTACCAGGAATGGGATGGCCAAAAATCTGGGGTAAGGGTTTGTACTGTTTCGAAACCTGTAACCCTGAGGGCAGAGGAAGTCGACGGCCAAACCCCACGGACGTAACCAATCAAGCAAAAAAAGAGAAACCCTCTGGCGGTGGAACCCTGAGAGTCGGAAGTGAAGCGCAGAAATACAAAAGGAACGAAGAAAATCGAGGAAGCCAAGTATATTGGCGCTGGTTAACAGAGCCGTTAGATACAAATGGTAAGAACACTGTAGGGTTTTATCAGTCATATGCTCAGGTAAACAAATTGCAATAACTAAAACGGAGTTCGGGCTAGCTGACAGATCATATGTGAAAATTGGTAATACGTAACCAATACTAAAATCTGTGCATATAAGAAAAATAAAGAAACCAGGTATGGCATCACATTGTACTCATGAAATTGTTTCAAAAAAACGCAAAAACAGGTCGGATAAATATAAGTATCAGTACAGTGAAATTTCCAAAAAAAGCAAAGCTTAGTCAAACAGTGCCCTCACTGTTAGCAGTGGTATGCGCACCATTATCAGAGTGGATAACCCATATAAATTCTGCAGACCACCATTATCACAATGAGTTTAACTGGTAAACCGCCTAAATTTTAGAGCAGCAATGAACTCTGAGAACTATCTAACTGTTAATTACATCGTTGCTTGATATAAATATACAATTGGGGATAAACCCATTAAAACCTAACCCTCCTCCAAATTGAGGATGTTGGCTGAGAGACAAGCATAGCATAAGTGCAGAAGAGCCTTAGCCACGCCTTAAGCCTTTCCCTACAACCGGGGCAAGATCTTACCCGGAGTTGAAGGACTACAGCTGTAAAGGAGTTGCCCCATTACGCAGGCCGAGCCAGCTCTGGAACCCCAACTCTCTGCGTAGCCATCAAAATCACAGTGGAAACTGGTTAGGGTACCTAGAATGTCATGTGCGCCTTCAGCCATAAAAAAACCAGAAAAGTAAAAGAGGAACAGAGAACCAGCTGGAAGGAAACACTTAAACTGTTACCTGTAAAGGTTAGCCCACTGCCAGGCCGTGGAGCTAAACTCGGAAACCAATTCACCAGAATTACAAGACCAGCACTGTCGAACCATCGCCGCATCAGAGCAAGCCTCGCGGGAGGTTTGCAGAAACAAATGAGGTCAATCTCGCCAAAGTTAGAGGTAAGGGAACCCCGGAATGAACACAACCGTTGGATCACAAAGGAGTGAACAACACCGTTGATCCGGGTGAGGATCCCGAGCCGGTCCACCAACCTATGTATGTGACAGCGCAGCTTGAAGTTAACACCGCCCTTATCTGGAGAGGCTCGCCGCGTGATGGAGGCGGCCTCACACCAAATTAGAATGTGAATACATGTGGGTGGATCATAAAACCAAAACAAACCAACCTCCTAAGTATTAATTGCACCATTAAGTCACACCCCTGTAGCTACCCCTGTAGCTGCGGCAAGAGCTAACCCGCATGGCGAGTCCTATTTCCAATCCTATAACATATTTATGACACTCTGACATGCACCGGAAATAACCTTTTATAACACCGCGTCCGGATAATTATAGAAAAAAAGAAAAAGCTGCGCGTTATAAACGGCTATCTCCCGAACATGTCAGGCGTCATAAATATGTTATGGGGTTGGAAATAGCTCTTGCCAACCCGCATACCATTGTGCATTAAATGTCCCGCTACATGCTTCGTTGATAGCTGTTTAACACGCGCGTTGTGATAGAGTTACGGTGAATCAATGGACTTGTCTATAATGTGAGTTTTTGGAGATTCGGTGACGGAATGCGGCGGAAGAAATTGAGGTTAAATATTGATTTGTTGCAGTTAAAATGGTTTTTTAACTGCATATTTGGATTCAGCACCCTGAAAAACCCTGAAATGCTTTGATTGTACAGAAACTAGCTATCAAACTTGTGATTCCAACAAATTGTTGCCAGATTTTGACCGAAAAACCCACCAAAAAAACTTCCAAAAAATCTCATAAACAACTGCTTTTTTTTAATATGGTTGCATCAAACTTCAAAAATTTTAAGATTTTAAATCTTGTTATCCATGGAATTTTAAATTTGAAAGTCCAATCCTATATGCCGAGGGCCCGACAGACCGTAATTGCCGCAACAAATTAGGTGTGACTTTAGATCATAGTAGGTATGAATTTACACAAATGCCACTCTTACCCACTTTTCAGTACAGTATGGCACGATATCAATGGTAGCTGTAAATTAATTGACATCTTCATTAAATTAAATAGGCCATTTCTGAAACTGCGTCAACATTAATGGGCTCGTTTCACATTCACAGTGTAATTTTTCTTAAAGCAAGGTCACGTTTTGATTTTAATGGAATTTTTTTCTTATTTATTTATAAAAATAAATCACTTTCTAAAATATTTGAACTTCTTAAATATTTTTAAAAACGACATTTAAATGAAATTGTTTAGCACGTTCAAATTTGTATGTGAAAGTATCTAAAATAAAATAATCGTTGTTAATTTTTTTTATCGTGTAAGTTAGAACTTTCTATTAGTGGTTAAGAGTAAATATTTACAAGGCCATTACTTAAAAAAGTGTTGGTCGCACTCTTATATGGTTTGTTGATTATTGTTATTTTGTTTAAAATAAATATTCCAAAAAGACAAATACTAGCCGACCATAATCATTAAGGTAAGATATGTTAAAAAACTGATAAAATGAGCAAAACACTAAAACACATTCAATCATCAGAATTGATAGAAGATGGGTTCTCTAGACCCATTCTAGGTGGGGGAGGAGGACGAAACAGGTATCCGACATGTTGCTCCAAGTGAGCCAACCTAGGTAGGGGAGGAGGGCGAAACAGGCATCCGACATGTTGCTCCAAGTGAGCTAACCAGACCACCATCACTCGTTCTTGTAGTTGACACTGAAATATTGAAGTCGTGTAATGGTTGCCATGACCTCCTCGTGTTCCTCCCGTTGATTTTTCTCGTAGGCTTACAACTGCATTTTCATTGACTGCCTCGGTGGGCCTATGGTGGCATGAGAGGAATTGTTCCTCTTCCGTTGTGCTAGCTAATGTTCATGATGGGGTCTTGGCAAGGTCCCCTTTGCATCTGTGCTCAGCCCCACCTCTGCCCTTTTTCTGGTACCAACGTCAAGTTCTGGGTTTCACAGTCGATCCACTGCCACCTCCTTCCAAACGAGAGTTTCAACACGATGCCTTGCGCACGCCACACCTCGACACCCACCTGACTCCTTTGTCGTTTGTGCTCCTCTCCTAAGCCACCAACACCACCTTAACACCCGTTAATTCCACCAAATTAACCCTCAGCCACAACGGTATCAAAAACTTTCCCTCGAGCCCGATGACCTGCACCGTCGAACCCCTTTCACACTCAATTCAGGCTACCCAACATTGGCTCGCCCCCCACAATGTACACCACCTCAGCTAAGACGCTCGTATACAAAACCAGTCAAAGACCACTCACTTCTGCGCCCATAGGCCAAGGAGCCACAAAGTACCACAGACCCAAAGCAACTAGAGGCAATTTGGGTAGAAGCTTCACCAATTCTCCTCTGTTACTCCACTCAATTCCACTAGCACATCTACGAATGGACGATGTGATAAAACCTACAATAGACCACAATTCATTCAAATCTCCAAAGGAAATTCGTCGACGGATTGGGTTTTTGATGCCAGGGTTACCCAGCTTATACCCACAGTATGCATGTACAATGCATAAACACATCAGTCCCATGCATTTAACTCTCTAAGGAGTCAAATCTTCAACCATCAATGGTTAAGTCCCTATTCATTAGTTCCTTTATATCGGAACTCAATCACCCCGCTTAAACCCTCTATCGGGACTCTATCCACCCTTATAAACCTTCACATAAGACTTTATTAAAGACTTTTATTGAGTCCTTCCTATCAGGACTTTAAAACCCTTCTAAACCTTAGTTTAAGCCTTTAATTAACCCATCGATCGCATATATATACCCTTTCCCTCTTAACACTGGTTACATATATTTTAACACATAAAATTCCTTATCAGCGCTTTATCCTTTATAAACCATTTACAAAGAAAAACCCCGCAAAACATACCTTTTGCCTTTGGTACGGTCTCTGCACATTACCCGAGGTTACCTTCATCCCAATTGGTTATCGTTCCTCCACGACAGAACACTTTAACGCAAATACATGGAATACACAGGGAATCCTCCCCGAACACGTGGCGGATCTCAAATATTATACATTCGTCACTATAACTTCGTCGGGTCCACACCTTTAGTCGCTTCACAGTGTTGCTCCTCCGAACTCCAATAAGTCCGATCTCCGATCGCCGATTGGCTTTATCGCTATCGGCATGTCGCTTCATCAATATTTTGGCCATCGCATATCGGCGTTCCATATTCCGCCATCACACTGTCCCTTGACTGCTCCAATATACGATTAGCAATTAGATCTGGACCATCGATCAAAATCTCGATCCGACGGTCCACACTTAATCGGATGATCACTATCGCTATAATTCAATGGCCCAATCTGATGATTTAAAAAAAAAAAAAAAAAAAAAAAAAAAAAATCGCCGATGCAATTAAATCCCAGTCGTTGATCTATGAGATCTAATGGTTCTTGTGCATCACTCTTCACTTGTCCGCTCGTTCCTTTTACTTAGAATTTTACGCTATTTCCTTCAGTGTTTCTCCATGATTCAGGTTTTTCTTCAGGTTTCTTCAAATGGTTTCATTCTTTTGCTTCTGCTGCTCAACTTCTTTGAGCTTAACTCCTAAGCGAATCCTCACTTCGCTACCTCTCCAGAGCTTCACTCTGTTTCATCAACTGGATTCAATGACCCATTTATGATTCCTCTGAATCATTCTGCACCTCTGCATATCCTTTAAAACTCTGCCTGCAATCCTGTTACAGAACCTACAAATTCACGCATCAATCAATCATTACACACTTATTTCACACATTTACACAGTTCCCAAATGAACCTTTGTATATATATAAAAATATGAACAATTGATTACAATCGAGACTTTATGTCTCGCACAGGCCTGTTCTTCAATATTAGTGGCCTCCTCTACTCTGCCCGTAGGCTTACATTTATACCAGAAAGGTTCTTTTGAACTAATTCTGGTTCAATTCCTAAATCTATTGAACTGACTCCTAAATTCTCTATGTCCACTTCTAACTTCATTTAATTCCTAGGAACTCTCTCTCGTTCCTCGAATCATGAAACTATTTAAGAGTTATAATTGGCTTTTAACTCTTTTGCCATTATTAGCCACTCATGTTCTCCTTTATTCGAGAGCATTTAAAACATCCTCACATTATCTAATTAATTTCTATTATATGCACTCAAAAGCCTAAATAATACATTAATTCATCACTTAAGAATCCAACTTCCTTAAAACATATGACGCCCTATTTCTACTAATTTACAATGATTTTCCTTGGGTTGAATGCTCCTACATCAGACTCCCAAGGTAGAAAATGTTCATGATCTCCTGATCATGTGTTTTCTGATCTTTGTCTTCCTGGATCCCATACTTTGTTTTGTAATTGTCCAAATGTCTTGTTCCTTTGTTGTTGATGTACTTCTGTTGTCTTCTGCCCCATTTTCTTCTCTTTGTCAATCAGGTTCATACTCTGATTGATCATCCTTCCTGATGCTATCATTTTCCTCCCTATGGCCTGTTTCATCATTAACTGCCACAATTCTTCAATCTCTGTCTCCAGTTTATCCTTGGACTGATCCATATTCTACCACTTACTTTTGCCTCTTTCTATTTGTTTCAGGTTGTTGTTGTTGTCCTCTAACTCTTCAAACTGTTGTTGGTTACTTCCACTTACTACCTCCCTTTCATCCTTACCCTCTTCCATGATTATTTTTGTCTGCACTGAATCATAACTTTCCATCATTTTCTCTAGCAATTGAGCATCTCTGTCCCATGGATTAAATTCTTCCATAGAATCTTCTTCTTTCATCTTTATTTGGCTGCTCATCGGTGCCAAATTTCCTCCAGCATCTGCAACAAAACCTGCACTCACAAAGCATTTGTTAAAATAAAAAACATAAGACTTTTGTGTCTTATCTTCTTTTGGCAACAATTCAGTTTGTTGCTTTGTTTCTTTCTCCTCTATCAACACATCAGTATGTTGTTTTGAATTCTCAAAAGAACTCATGAGACTGTCAACTAGTCTCTCTTCCACATCATCTGCTCTAATGATGTCTTCCTGATCTTGTCCACCGTAGTGAACTCCTTCTACAATCACACTGTCATACTTTGAATTTTCCAACAAATATTCCAGCAATGCAATTTCTTTGTGACACTTCACAAGTACTTCATTATCACTTATGATTTTTGCATTAATTCAAAAATCACAAGGTTCAACAGTCTCAACTGTTGCTTCACATATCAGCTCTTCAGACTGAATTTCGTCTCCTTCTTTCACAAGAACTTGTTCCTGTGTTGTCACAATTTCAAATATCAATGCATTATTAAGTTCTTTCTGCTACAATAAATCACTACTTCTCTCATTTAAGAGACATTCTCCATCCTCCTTTACTTCAGAGTTTTTATCTTCTAAAAGATACTTTTCCATACTTCTGACAACTTCAAAAGATTGCTCATCCTCTGCAAAACACTCCTTTGTTAGTGTTCCTTCTCCCAAGGTTAAATCCTTTACATAGGTTTCTTCCTTCTTAACATCTTTCAGTAGGTGTCCTTCTTTCTTACTAACTGTCTCAACAGCTTCTATGGCTATTTCCACTGTGTCTATCATCATGGTGAATTGATGATCCTTTACTATGTTTTCAGCTAACATAGTCTCTTCTTCAAGTTTGCCTTCAGTCTCTTGCTATTTACCTTCTCCAAGAGCTATCCTTATCTCACCACCTACATTAACATTCTCCTGCATTTGTTTTGCATCCACAGACAAACTATCAGTCTTAAAAACATAAGACCCTATTGTCCCACTTGATGTTTCAGCCATCATATCTCCTTGTTGTTCTAAATCCTTCATATAATTCAGAAATTCTTCGATGGTCTCTTCTTCAATCTCCTCAAGCCCTTCACTTAGTTGCTTGATATCTTTCCCCACTTATATATGAGACCTATATATCTCATCTTCTTCTAAAACAGAATTTAGATTATGCTTCTCTTCTTCCTCCTTTATGACAATATCAGCAAATTGTCCTTTACCTATTTCACCTGCAATCATACACAAATTATCAGATTTAAAACCATGTGATCCTTTGGCCTCACTTGAAGTTTCAGTCTTCAGGTCTTCATCTTCACTCAGAACTTCACCCTCAATCAGCATCTCCTCATGTTGTTTTGAACTATCCCAATAGTCCATGAGATCTTCACTTGATCTCCATTCTTTATCTTCAGTGTAGTCTTCACTTTCCCCCAGAATTTCTCCCTCTTCTAGTTCACAAATGGACTCTTCCATTTCCATTTCCAACTCATCTTCTTTGAGTTTTTCCATCAGCCACCTCAATTGCTTTTTCTATAGCCTGTTCTACATCTCATGCCACTCCACTGGCTTCTTCCTTAAGACCCAACCTAGTCTCTGGCTTTCCTCTAGTATTTTTCTTAATGCATCGAGTTGTTCTTTTAACTCGACAATCTCTTTGTCAATTTCCTCTTGACTCATCCTCTTACCATTTGTCTTGACATCCTCTTTCTTCATCTTCCTTCTACTGTGGCTTCTCTCTGAACCTCTGTTATGACTATCAATAGTCATATTCTTCTCCTCTTTCTTCATGAGCTCCTCACTTATCTACAACAAGCCTCTGCAACAGCTAGTCCTCCTCACTGCAATCTTACCTCACTAAGCTCTCCTCACTCAGTCTTTTGGTAAACACGAGTCCTCTGTCTGGAACCTCCTCTTAAGAAACACCTTTGCTCCTTCTAGGCTTCTGCAATCTCTCACTCTCTCTTGAGAACACTTCAGCTGTCCTCTCTGTCTAATCTCTTGTTGGATTCTTCAGGTGCACTGCCACTTCTCCTTCAGAGTGTTTCCTTCCTCTACCTTCAAGAACACATATGGTTCTCCTCTCACAGCTTCTCTTGCTATCCTTTACTGAGATGCTTCATCTGCAACCATAATCTTCAATTTCAATTTGAAATTAAACACACTATCTTATCTCCAAGATCTATGTATGATCTTGTTCTCCCATTCTTCTGCACTTTGAATGGATTGTCCTCCGTTTGGTCTCCAAGTCCTCTTTCCTTCAGAACTTGTACTAAGCAATCTTGCTCTCACTTTTCTTCAAGGAATCCTTTGTTCCTATCTACTCCAAACCTATGCTAGAATTGCTACAATCTCCCAGGGACTTCAAAAGTTCCCTCCTACAATCTTCTGTTGTAGTCTCTATCTTTCATCTTATGCACATTACCTTCTTCTGTGTGCAAACTACTTTTCATAAGAAATCTTTACCTGCTCTAATTACAATTTTGCTATGATACCACAAATGATGCCAGGGTTACCCAACTTATACCCACAGTATGCATGTACAATGCATAAACACATCAGTCCCAGGAATTTAACTCTCTAAGGAGTTAAATCTTCAACCACCAATGGTTAAGGCCCTATTCATCAGTTCCTTTATATAGGAACTCAATCACCCCGCTTAAACCCTCTATCGGGACTCAATCCACCCTTATAAACCTTCACATAAGACTTTATTAAAGCCTTTTATTGAGTCCTTCCTATCGGGACTTTAAAACCCTTTTAAACCTTAGTTTAAGCCTTTAATTAACCCATCGGCCGCATATATTGATCCGAATTGGATCCATGAGAATTATCACAGTACCATGACTGTATCAAATCAGGACAAAAACTTCGAATTTAAGAGCACAAAGCGATCAGGAAGACCTCTGGACAGTGGCAGATTGCAACCAACAAGGAACGACAAGGACCTCGGTTAAAGCGCGCTGACCGAGGCCCATGGAGACCGCGCAGGAGGAAAAATGGCCATTGGGAAGCCCGGATCGAGAAACAGAGGGCATTTATGATGCAAAACGCCTCGAGAAGGAAAGCCCCGAAGCGCTCCGTCGCATGGAACCTGGGAAACCGTGGGGAAAGCGCTTAGGCGAAAGGCAGGTCCCGCGCTCCAAAACCGGCAGTATATCGGGGGCACCCTTGGGCGGTAAGCGGATTTGGAGAAAAACGAGCGATTCCATTCAACGCCCAATGCGTGGTAGGTGGATGAGAGAGAAAACCACCGCTCATCGCATGCTAACGATCGAGCAAGTCAACCACGTGAAATGAGCGAATGTCGTAGGATCTGGGGGCTCCAGATATGACGGTGGAGATTGCACCCGATGGAGAAACCGGATTTGATAGGGGATTAAGCCGTGGCACATAAAGAGTTTGAAGTCTGATTTGACTGCTGAGATGGCGGATGAGTCATTCCACAGTGTAACTGGAAAACCGAACCGACGAGGAAGAGCTGGCGCAGTTCGCGAGAGGACAAGTGGCCACTCCTTGTGAGTCATTGATGATGATGCAGAGACAGGGAACTCCAAGCGAGCAGCAGCAGGCGATCCGACGGGGGCGAAAGAGGAAGTGAACAATCAGGGACAAATTGGCTTTAAGCCATGAATAGACAAAGAACAGAACACACGAAGGAAGAAGAGAACGAAGATAGAGAGAACGCGAGAGCGAAGAAAAGACAGTGAAGCAAGAAGCAGAAAACAGAGAGCTGAGCTGACCTAAGGCAGCATCGAGCAAACAGATAGCTTAAGAGGTTCAAGCAATCCTTGAGAGGATCTGTTGGGAATTGAGCACCACATTGGGCTCCTTCCATTAAAGACCAGAGAGGTCAAGATTTGGATAGGAAAAGAGTTTGTGCACTCTAGTGGCTTGGGTAATCCGAGAACTACCCTACCAAATATTATCTGTTTCAAGAGACTCAGATTGAGCTCATCATTGTAATTCTCTTCTTTAAAGACACAATAAAAAAAGGCCACCACTGAAAGCTGGACCGGAGACGTAGCCCTGGAGGATAGGGTGAACTCTTTATTAATTTGTTATGTTCTTGTCTTTGCTTACTATGTTTCTCTCACTGTTTTCCATTTTCTAGTGTCTGTGTATTTTGCAATCTGATCGATCTGTTGCCTAAAATAACATAGACACACACACCAACACATGAGTCTGTAATACCTTCGTTCAATAATTCTTTAATTGAGGTCACTCAAGAGTGATTTTTAGATCAAGTGGTATCAGAGCTTTAGGCTATTAAGGTCAGACAAGCTTCTGTTGGTTTAGTTGTTGAATGCTAACTAGATCACAGCTCAAATTAGGAGA
The DNA here is from genome assembly GCA_031772625.1 of Pinus tabuliformis. NCBI lineage: Eukaryota > Viridiplantae > Streptophyta > Pinopsida > Pinales > Pinaceae > Pinus > Pinus tabuliformis. Next base: position 760,868,980 of record CM062806.1, read on the forward strand.
AGGAGAGTTGGTCGAAACTAATCCTGAGATTAGGAGAGTCTATCCTCGGAAGACAATGTCAGAGAAAAGTTCTATGGGGTCAGACCCTCAATTCATAGATAGTTTCCTAGCCATAAAGTCCATGTTAGAAGAAATGTGTAGGGACTTTGGAAAACATAAGTATGAAGATTCATCAGGCTCTAAACAAGACAAGGGAGAAGATGAGTCTCACTTCCATGACCACTCAAAAGGAAAAGGGAAAGAGGAAAGCTTTCTCACACCTCCTAACATCCCTGAACACAAAAAGAAAGCATCTCTGATCAAACTAGATGTTAAATTTGATTTGCCTATATATGATGGCGAGTTAAATGCAGAAAATTTGGACAATTGGATTAGACAAATTGATGTTTATTGCAGAGTGTAGAATATCGACTCAGACAAGAGAAAGATTCAGCTGGCAAGCCTACGCCTTGGAGGCACTGCCTTGGTTTGGTGGGAAGGCAGAACCCAAGCTGACATGAAAAGACATGGTAAGACTATCTCTGTCTAGAGTGAGTTTGTTTCTGCAATCAAAAAGCAGTTCTATCCATTGGCCTACATGCAACAAGCCATGATGAGTTGGCAAACTCTTCGGCAGTTGAAAGGGCAAAGTGTGCAAGGGTACACTCAAGAATTTAGAAAGAGAGCATTGATTCTAGGAATCTCATTAGACTCACCAAAGACTTTGTTGAAGTACATTGGTGGCCTACACAGCTACATGAGGCATACCATCCTCATGTTTAATCCCACTAGTATAGATGAGGTATCTATACAAGCTACTCATCTAGAAGCTAGAGGAAAGAATGGAAGTCCAGAAGTTGGGGGACCATCCCAACCCATTGCAAGCAAGATCAAGGAGAAAAGAAAGCAGAAGTGGAAAGCAAGGAAGGCTAACACTACACAAAAGAGCAAAGCTTCATGCACTTACTGTAAAAAGGATGGGCATGATGATGAGCATTGTTGGATTCTGCATCCAAAGCTGAGACCTAAGAAGTTCGAGGGCAAGAAGAAGAAGACTGCTGCAGCTATTCAGAAAGATTTGGGGTTAGACTCAGGAGATAAAACAACCATTGTAGCCACAGGTATAAAAGGTAAGAATTTTGAAGCACCTACTAGTAATTATGCACATCTACATGAGGCATACCATCCTCATGTTTAATCCCACTAGTATAGATGAGGTATTTGTACAAGCTACTCATCTAGAAGCTAGAGGAAAGAATGGAAGTCCAGAAGTTGGGGGACCATCCCAACCCATTGCAAGCAAGATCAAGGAGAAAAGAAAGCAGAAGTGGAAAGCAAGGAAGGCTAACACTACACAAAAGAGCAAAGCTTCATGCACTTACTGTAAAAAGGATGGGCATGATGAGGAGCATTGTTGGATTCTGCATCCAAAGCTGAGACCTAAGAAGTTCGAGGGCAAGAAGAAGAAGACTGCTGCAGCTATTCAAAAAGATTTGGGGTTAGACTTGGGAGATAAAACAACCATTGTAGCCACAGGTATAAAAGGTAAGAATTCTGAAGCACCTACTAGTAATTCTGCACAATCTATTATTGATGAAGAAAATGAGAGAAAAAGACATGAGCTTTTCCATATTCGAGTTATTTCCAAACATCAAAACATTGATACTCTGTTTTATAGTGGCTCACAAGTAAATTTAATTTTTGAAGCAATTGTAAAGAAGTTGGGATTAGCAACTACACCTCACAAGAAACTATACCCATTAGGATGGTTGAATGATAAAGCACAACTACAAGTGACTAGACAGTGCAAACTCAAGTTTTCTTTTGGGTCAACATTTGTAGATGAAGTTGAGTTAGACATAATTCCTTTGGATATATGTGGAAATGTTTTAGGAAGTCCTTACTTGTATGATAGAAAAGCTATTTTCTATAGAGTTGAGAACAAGTATCTACTTGTTAAAGATGGAATCGAATACTTTGTAAGAGCTTATAAGCTCAAGAATAATTATACTCTCATAAACTCAGGGCAGATGAAAAGAATGATAAATTCATGCAAACGATTCTTACTGATGGTTGTAAAGGAAAAGAAACCTGAAAAAACCAATGTACTTGAGGGCTATAATGCTAAACAACAAGCTGATTTAGAAAAGGTTGCTTTAGAGTATGATATCTTGTTTCAAGAACCTAAAGGTCTGCCACCCAAAAAGGAAATAGTACATAATATTATTTTGCAGCAAGATGCTCCATTGCCTAACGTTGGAATGTACAGGTTGTCTGCTTTAGAGAATGTTGAAATCAAGAAGCAGGTGCAGGAGTTGCTCGAGAAAGGGTTCATCAGGCCTAGCACATCACCATGTGGGTCACCAATCTTTTTGGTGAGAAAGAAAGATGGCTCGTGGAGAATGTGCATTGATTACCGAGCACTGAATAAGATAACAATCAAAAATCGTTATCCCCTTCCTCGCATAGATTATCTTTTAGGTCAATTGAAGGAAGCTGTTTATTTCTCCAAGCTAGACTTGCACAGTGGATACCATCAAGTCAAACTTGCAGAACAAGATGCATGGAAAACTGCTTTCAAAAAAAAGCAGGGATTGTATGAGTGGTTGGTTATGCCTTTTGGCTTAACTAATGCTCCTGCTACTTTCATGAGATTAATGAATGATGTACTCAAACCTTTTCTTGATGATTTTGTTATTGTGTATCTAGACGACATTCTGATTTTTAGTAAAACGTGGGAAAAACACTTAAAGCATGTGAAGCAGACATTAGATGTTTTGAAAAGAGAAGAAATTCATGTTAAACTCTCAAAATGTGAATTTGGAAAAACATCTCTGAATTATTTGGGTCATATAGTAGGGGGTGGTGAATTGAAGATAGATCCCTCTAAGGTGGAAGTCATTGTAAACTGGACTAAACCCAAGTCTGCTACAGAAGTGAGAAGCTTCTTAGGGGCAGAACAATATTGGTGGAAGTTCATTTCTAACTTTTCCTCAATCGCAGCTCCCTTACATGCTTTAACAGGATTGAACAAGGTGTTTCAGTGGGGAGGCAAACAACAGAAAGCCTTCGACACTTTGAAAGAAAAGATTAGTACAACACTTGTACTAGCACTACCTGATCTTCAGAGACCATTTGAGATCCAAACGGATGCCAATGATTATGCCATGGGAGCAGTGTTGACACAGCACGGTAAACCCATATGTTATTATTCTGAGACTTTTAATCCTGCAGTAGTTAACTATCCTACATATGATAAAGAATTGTATGCATTAGTTCAGAGTGTGAAAAAGTGGAAACATTACTTAATGGGCAAAGAGACAGCAATACATACTTATCATCAACCACTTCAATATCTTCACTCCCAAACTAAGTTGCAGCAATCAAGACACTATAGATGGATGGGTTTTCTACAACAGTTTCATTTAGTCATCAGATATAAGAAGGGCATACATAATAAAGTTGCAGACATGTTATATAGACTCATTATAAATGCGTCTACTATACTTAAGCAGAATTCTGTGCTACATGAAAGCTACATTGAACAATATGCTCAAGATATAGACTTTAAAGATGTATATGCAACTTTAAGTCAAGGCAAACGAGTAGAATAATTAGATTATCATGTAAAGGACCGACTCTTATACCATTGTGGGAAGTTATGCATTCCACAAACTGAGAGAGTAAAGATAATTAGAGAAGCACACACTTCTCTAATATCAGGTCGCTTTGGGGTAAGTAAAACAATTGCACAGCTTCAAAGATTTTGTTATTGGCAAAAAATGAATGAGACAGTTTCTAGATATGTAAGAGGGTGTACTATGTGTGCTAAAAGCAAGCCCAACAATAGAAAACTAGGTTTGTACACTCCATTACCAGTTCCTTCTCACCCTTGGGAAAGTGTTTCCATGGATTTTGTTGGAGGATTGCCTAAATCTAGGAAAGGTCATGATTATCTATATGTTGTTGTGGATAGGTTCAGCAAAATGTGTATTTTGATACCTTGTAATAAACAGATTACAGCTGAACAAACTGCAAAATTGTTCTTTGAACATGTATGGGTTCATTTTGGATTACCCACTTCCATTGTATCTGATCGAGACACCCGATTTGTGGGGAAGTTTTGGTCAAGTCTGTGGGAACTAATGGACACCAAACTGAAGAAAAGCACAACTTTTCATCCACAAACTGATGGCCAGACATAAGTAGTTAACAGGACAGTAATCCAGTTACTCAGAGGATATTGCAGCAAACATCCTGAGCTTTGGGATGAACATTTGTGTTATGTGCAGCATGCTTACAATAGTAAAAAACATTCTTCTACACAGAGATCTCCTTTTGAGACCTGTTTTGGTTTCACAGTGATGTGGACAAGCCAACTAGGTTCATTGAACAAATCCAGTAGATCCACCAGGCAGTACAGGAACAGTTGGAAAAGAGCCAAGCCAAATACAAGGCAAGGCATGATAAGCATCGGATGGAGCATAGTTTCCAAGTTGGTGACCAAGTCTGGTTGTATATTAGCAAGAACAGGATGCAAGGTGAAGGTAAAAAGCTAAAGCCCATCAGGTATGGACCTTTCAAAATACTTGAGAAGATTGGTGAGAATGCGTTTCGCCTTGATCTACTAGCTTACATGCACATCTACTCAGTCGTAAATGTAGATTGCTTGAGATTGTTTGAACCCTCACTAATTGAGGATCCCGAAGAGCAGAGTCAATTTCCTTCTATTGATGACCTGCTACCTGAATATCTTAATGAATTGCAGGAAGACACAGTTCTGGACAGGAAGGCGAGGACGACGCATAGGGGAGATGTTGAGTACCTCAGAATTGGGCTCAAGGGTTCAAAACCGAGCAGTGCAAAGTGGATAGAGATTGGACAAGTGAGACAATCGTACCCTCACTTAGTCGATGCTTGAAAACCAACTTTTGGTGGTCCAAAAGCTTTTTCAATGGGAAGGTCGTGATCCGAATTGGATCCATGAGAATTATCACAATACCATGACTGTATCAAATCAGGTCAAAAACTTCGAATTTAAGATCACAAAGCGATCAGGAAGACCTCTATACAGTGGCAGATTGCATCCAACAAGGAACGACGAGAACCTCGGTCAAAGCGCGTTGATCGAGGCCCATGGAGACCGTGCAGGAAGCAAAACTGGCCATTGGGAAGCCCGGATCGAGAAAGAGAGGGCATTTCTGATGCAAAACCCCTCGAGAAGGAAAGCCCTGAAGTGCTTGGTCGCATGGAAGCTGGAAACCATGGGGAAAGTGCTCAGGCGAAAGGCGGGTCCCGCGCTCCAAAACCGACAGTATATCGGGGGAACCCTTTGGCGGTAAGCGGATTTGGAGGAAAAAGAGTGATTCCATTCAGCGCCCGACGCGTGGCAGGCGGATGAGAGAGAAAACCACCACTCATCACACGCTAACGGTCGAGCAAGTCAACTGCGCGAAATGAGCAAATGTCGTAGGATCTGGGGCTCCAGATCTGACGGTGGAGATTATGCCCGATGGAGAAACCGGATTTGACAGGGGATTAAGCCGCGACACATAAAGAGTTTGAAGTCCGATTTGACCGCTGAGATGGCGGATGAGTCATTCCACAGTGTAACTGGAAAACCGAACCAACGAGGAAGAGTTGGCGCAGTTCGCGAGAGGACAAGTGGCCACTCCCTGTGAGCCGTTGACGATGACACAAAGACAGGGAACTCCAAGCGAGTAGTAGCAGGCGATCCGATGGGGGCGGAAGAGGAAGTGAACAGTCAGGGATGAATTGGCTTTAAGCCATGAACCGACAGAGAACAAAACACACGAAGGAAGAAGAGAACGAATACAGAGAGAACACGAGAGCGAAGAAAAGACAATGAAGCAAGAAGCAGAAAACAGAGAGCCGAGCTGACCTAAGGCAACATCGAGCAGACAGAGAGCTTGAGAGGTTCAAGAAATCCCTAAGAGGATCTCTCGGGAATTGAGCACCACATTGGGCTCCTTCCATTAAAGACCAGAGAGGTCAAGACTTGGATAGGAAAAGAGTCTGTGCACTCTGTTGGCTTGGGGAATCCAAGAACCACCCTACCAAATATTATCTGTTTCAAGAGACTCAGATTGAGCTCATCATTGTAATTCTCTGCTTTAAAGACACAATAAAAAAAGGCCACCACTGAAAGCTGGACCAGAGACGTAGCCCTGGAGGATAGGGTGAACTCCTTATTAATTTGTTGTGTTCTTGTCTTTGCTTACTGTGTTTCTCTTACTGTTTTCCATTTTCCAGTGTCTGTGTATTTTGCAATCTGATCGATTCGTTGCCTAAAATGACATGGACACACACAAACACATGAGTTTGTAATACCTTCATTCAATAATTCTTTAACTAAGATCACTCAAGAGTGATTTTCAGATCATATATATAACCTTTCCCTCTTAACACTGGTTACATATATTTTAACACATAAAAACCCTTATCGGTGCTTTATCCTTTATAAACCATTTACAAAGAAAAACCACGCAAAACATAACTTTTTGCCTTTGGTACGGTCCTTGCACATTACCCGAGGTTACCTTCATCGCAATCAGTTATCGTTCCTCCACGGCACAACACTTTAACGCAAATACATGAAATACATAGGAAATCCGCTCCGAACACATATGGCGAATCTCAAATATTATACATTCACCACTATAACTCTGTCGAGTCCACACCTTTAGTCGCTCCATAGTGCTACTCCTTCGAACTCCGATAAGTCCGATCTCCGATTGTCGATCGGCTTTATTGCTATTGACATGTCGCTTCATCGATATTTCGGCCATCGCATATCAGCGTTCCATATTCCGCCATTGCACTGTCCCTTGACTGCTCCGATATGCGATTAGATCTGGATCATCGATCTGAATCTCGATCTGACGGTCCACACTTAATCAGATGATCGCTATCGCTATAATTAAATGGCCCGATTCGATGATTAAAAAAAAAAGTTCCGCCGATGCGATTAAATCCCAGCCATTGATCTATGAGATCTAACAGTTCCTGTGCATCACTCTTCACTTCTCTGCTTGTTCCTTTTACTTAGAATTTTACGCTATTTCCTTCAGCGTTTCTCCATGATTTAGGTTTTTCTTCAGGTTTCTTCAAAGGGTTTCATTCTTCCACTTCTACTCCTGAACTTCTCTGAGCTTAGCTCCTTAGTGAATCCTCATTTCGCTACCTCTCCAGAGCTTCACTCTGTTTCATCAACTGGATTCAATGACCCATTTATGATTCCTCTGAATCATTCTGCGCCTCTGCGTATCCTTCAGAACTTTGCCTGCAATCCTGTTATAGAACTTACGAATTCACGCATCAAATAATCGTTACACACTTATTTCACACATTTACACAGTTCTCGAATGAACCTCTGTATATATATAAAAATATGAACAACTGATTACAATCGAGACTTTATGTCTCGCACAGGCCCGTTCTTCAATATCAGTGGCCTCCTCTACTCTGCCCGTAGGCTTACATTTATACCAGAAAGGTTCTTTTGAACTAATTCTGGTACAATTCCTAAATCTACTGAACTGACTCCTAAATCCTCTATGTCCACTTATAACTTCATTTAATTCCTAGAAACTCTCTCTCGTTCCTCGAATCATGAAACTGTTTAAGAGTTATAATTGGCTTTTAACTCTTTTGCCATTATTAGCCACTCATGTTCTCCTTTATTCGAGAGCATTTACAACATCCTCGCATTATCTAATTAATTTCTATTATATGCACTCAAAAGCCTAAATATTACATTAATTCATCACTTAGGAATCCAACTTCCTTAAAACATATAACCCCCTATGTCTACTAATTTACAATGATTTTCCTTGGGTTGAATGCTCCTGCATCAGTTTTGAAAGCTTGCACCGTCAACGGGGTGCCATAAAGAGAACATGAATAAATACAAGAGCAAGAGGTCGAAGGCTCCCTTTTGCAACCAAATGTTACCCCTGTCACCGTCCAAGGAAAGGTAGGTCACCTTATCCCACCTCCAATACGCATCAGTGAGGCACTGTTTTGAGTTGCACACCCCAATCTGCCATCGCCAGAATATCATTGCAATGCCCATTGAGCTCCATAACACACCCGTCATCCACTTGCCTCCATATAAATGCACTCGAGCGCGGATAAAAGGTTTCACACGAATTTACTTTGGCGTACCCTACCACGTAGCCCATTTGCATGTCATTCGCATGGAGAATCTGGGAGGAGGCCAAGCTCAACCCCCAACATCCTCAAGTTATCCACCCATTAGGGTAATTGATATTAAATTTTATAATAAAATTAATTTATTTTAAATTTATAAATATTAATATTATTTTAAAATAATAATAATAATTATTATTAAAAATATATTATTATTAATATGGTTGTAAAAAATATTAATATTAGTCTATTTCTATTATACTATTGTAATTAATTATTATTTTAGATAAATTTTCATAGTTATTTATATCGTAAAATGAGTATATCAAAATGTGGGATAACTCTTTATCCCACATTTTGATAAAGTGTTCAACTAAGATGTTGGACACACTGAATTTGCAAACACATTCTAAAAAGCATCTTATAATTATTATTCTTATTTATAATTAATAAATAGATTTTAATAAAAATATATGATAATACATACTTACTAGCAATTGTCCCAAAAGGTACAAAGAGAGGCCGATAGGATTATTAAATTAGAGTTGTTGAATTTCTCTAAAAGAGATATTGGTTGAAGCCTACAAGGAGCAACGAGATATGATGATTGGAGTTCTATGCTATCTGGACATCATATTTCTTTAAATACAATGTAATTTTTTATAAAAGTTCAAGCCCAATGCAGTTCTGCCATGCAGACATACACTTAAATCGCTACTGGACTTATGATATTGACAAAGTTAAAGTAAAGTGGTATACAAGAGAATGTATCAAGCTAAACCACAAGTTACACATCTTTAGACCTGAAAAAGTACATAACAATGGTCTGGCAAATCAATAGTGAGTCACTAAAACGAGTGACCACAAGAAGAGACAATTGTATTAATCGAAAGAAAATACAAAGTTGCTAATTAGAAATCTATGGTCAAACACTATTGTTCTCATAAGTAGTGTTTGTTATGACATGCATCTACAGTGGCCATTCAAGTTTCAATTTTATTAGATCAATTGGAACTTGTTTGGTTTACAATCAATATTTTCTATTCAACTATATGTGTTTTATGTTTCGCAGATAACATAAAGAACAAAACAGTAAATCTCATCCTCTCATCAATAATCACTATTAAGTTGTTTACATATTTTACTCTTGAGTGAGCCAATGAAGTGTAATTAAGATGGCCATCATTCCAATGTCAGCCAATGGAGTGTAATTATAAACTCATCCAATATAGATCAACCACAAGAATAATGTCAAGCTGTATCATCCAACAATAAGTTTTTCTTTTCAATTAACAAGCTACCAGTTCTTTGGCTGTCGCATAAAATATAAATTGAGGAGTTAAAAGACACTAGGGCCATTATAGCTAAACATGCATCAAGGTTTACTGCTTTACCCGATCAAGATGCAAAAAGAAATGCTACAACGCAGTAGCAATGGATTCATCAGCGAAAATTGGCCAGACTTTAATTAATTCACAAAAACGTTGAATGATATCAATTGTTCAAAAGTTTTAAACAAGTAAAGAAACACGAGAAAAGACAATAAATGCTCACCAAAACAAAAGAGGTGTGCAAATGATTAAATTAGTTACTGAGGTGTGCTGAAATGCCTTAAAAAGTGCTTATAGACTTTAACTATATTTATTAAGGACCCCAACTGGAATTTGCAAAGCAAAAGGTTTTTCCCCAAGGTTTGTTATTATCATGTTCTCGTTCTCTAAAAGTTTGCTCCAAGTAGATCAAGTGGGCAAGGGACTTTACATGGACTCCACTCAACTTCAAACACAGCTTCAGCCATTATGCAGAGTGATTGAAATTGAACACAGCTAAGTAAAGAAGACCAACAATTGAGCTATAATCAGTATCAGGGACTCCTCGAGCACCAACTGGACACAAAACAGATGAAGACTCCCTAGCCTTTGCCGCTGCTCGCATAGCTTCATCTGGATTCAATTTGGCTAGCCTCCAAGCACTGATTCTAACAGGACGCTTCTGCATCCTGTTTTCCATCCTATTTACAACCTCGATATCATCAGGATCAACAGTGGACGGGTGTGGAATAACTTCATCCTGCCATTTAACACACAATACATGTCAGCCTGTACTACTATAGTCTGACCAAATTACAGACCTAAACCAAGATTTGAAATTGTGGATAACAAATTTATATACCTGATGCTCAACAAATATTCTAAGTGGTGTACACCATGCACCTTTATACTGCAAACCAAGAGAAATTCCTCCACTTAAACCAGTGGCAGTTGAACCACTTGGAGAAGAAGGTATACTTCGTGCATCACCCTCAACAGAAACTCCTGGCGGCTCACTTTGTGACCTCATTGCCACTACATATTCATATGTCGTAATTCCCTGCTATTCAGTACTCTTGTTAAAGGATGTTAAGTTTAGTGAATATAAATCGACAAAAGATTGTTGAGAACCATATGGATTTTTAAATAAAACTAACCTTTTTAATCAGTGTAATATGAAAAAAGAAAAGCTCTGCTAATGGCATTGAAGCAAGTAAGGCCACCAATGTACATACTACCTGCACGAAGACAACATCAGAACTCAGTTTCAGAGACAAAAGCTTACTAAAGTTTTATGTCGGTTATCAAACTTAGAGTACCTTAATATTGGCTGAATGTTGTTAGGTTTATCAGATTTTATAGAACCTCTTCAATGAATTACTGTCCTTCCTATAATTCAGGAATCATTCAACATTTTCATACAATTTTTTCTCTTGTGATTCTATACAGGCATTCTGTGGTCCAGACTCCAACATAACATTCCAAGAAGTTTTCCTCAAACAACATAAACTTTAGATCCTTCTAGAAAATCTCTGAAAGAATACAATTTCAGTTCACTGAAACTGGGTAACAGCATGCCAATCACAGACAAGAGTGGACAAACATACAACCACATAGATCATCCAAAAGCATATTTCATTTCAAATACATGACAGAAATATGTTGTTCAATGTAAAGCAATTTATCTTCCTAGCAATGAAGCAAGTTTTGAACACATACATAACCAATAATCTCCCTAATCTATCAGAAATCTTGTGTTCCTCATAATATCAACTCAGCTTTAGATTTTAAAAGGGAATGATGTGTATGCCCAACCAAGCTCACAGGATTTTATCATGCATCAATATATCCACCATCCCAGCTTATTATAAAGCCTGAGTGTTCCATTTTGACACTGAAGTAAATGTTGATGCTCAAGTATTACATTGCCTTTCCAGGACTTTTAATGCTACTACTGCAATCGACTTAACTATCTCCTATTATAAAACTTTTATAAAAAAGCAAACTTAGCCATTTGCATCAGCTATAGCCTTTCATAATGCATTTCCACAAGATTATTCACTTTATGCATGTGCAACCACGCAATCGGATGCTGACAATTGATCATCAATAGTTTTCCCCCAGACAAATGTCAAATATTAGATAGCTCCATTGCATCTTAGAAAGCATTCACAGAGCCTTCAACACTGCTCCTTGAGTCCCCAAAAGTCAAACAGGATATCATTGCAGCTGCAATGACATCTTGTAACTTGTAAGAGAGTAATAGGCAGATCCAAACTTCTAGGTATGTCCAGAAAAATTCAGAGCGACTAAGTCAAACGGGGTATGATTTCCAACATAAATAAACAAAATCCCAGATACTCTTGAGGCATAGATACGAGCCTACTCAGCATTAGTATCCTGATCACTGTGCATCTGCACATTAATAATTGCATGGGCAACATATATGCCAGGCAAGCTACATAACCTGTCAAAACCCATAGAATGGTTTGAAGCATCCTCATATGCGTATAATAATCTCTCTATGGATAAAATACCACTTTATATTCTCCTTGAAAGTTGAAAGTTGAAACCTTTCATCTGCATCCAAGGAGATTAGTCCGGCTTTCATGGATGATGTACACAGAAGATCTCCAAGTCACTTGAATAGCTTCATTAACCTAAGCTAGCAGTTAGCACCCCACTCAAAGCACTGAACCCCTAGATACACTTGGCATCATGTGAACTGGTACCTGCTATTCTATTAGACAGATCAGAGTTTACCCTCAGTAACTGTGACTGGAAGTTAGGCATTTAGGGGGCTACATTGATTATATCCCGAGTTTATCCCTTGGGATTTGAATATGGGATTTAGCAAAGAATATAACTTGTATTAAGCATTCCAATGGAGTTTCAAGCCTTTGATTATATTTTGATTAAATTTGGCTTTCTATTATGAGAGAATAGGTTCTATGACCAAGTTCTGTCACAAAGGACTTTAAAGGATGAGCATAAACATAAGAATACCAAAGGAGTTTCTAATTCTATAGTTTATAGAACCACCATACCTGGAATTTGCGTCAGTGGTAGAAGGGCATTCCTACATCAAGTAGAACATAAATTTGTCAGGATTGAAGGCATCCTTAATTCTATGGGAAAAAGGGGATCAATATAACAGTTTATTCAAGACAAATATTACTGCCCATATAGGGTTTGTGCACCCATTGGGTTTGAAAATCAAACCTGAATAGAAATTGTACTTACAATTCATGGTCACCTAGGATATGTCCTTCACGCTCATTAATGCATCCAAGCATCCATTTTTCTGCAGTTTCATTTCCGGGACAAAATGGATCTTCTGTTCACAAAACCCAAACACTCATTCTCCCAATCCAACATACCCATATAAGTCAAAGCAAACAATTTGCAATTCATACTGTTAGCAGAGAACCAGAGTGAAGTGGATGCCGAATCAGGGCCCTGCATGTCTTGATATTCACCCAAAAGATGACTTTCACTATTGTTCTGTCAACAGACATCATGGGTATAGTTAAATTGAAAGGTGCAATGAAATTCACAGATGACCAGTAAAGGTTTTTATTGTTTTCGTGGTTCACCAGTCCAATGCCTCCTTCACATTGTTGACTTGGGTTTGAATCGCAGAATACAGACTCAGATTGATCTCCTGGAAACAAAAGCATCCGCCTTCTTTTACACCGGGGACTGCCCTTTGAAGTATGATCTGGATTAATAGTATCCTCATTCTTACCTGCTATTAACCAAATGAGACCAAACTATACTCCAACTCATTACAAAACTTTTGACATACTGTGGTTTATTTCAAAATCAGATAATTAACCTTCATTGCTTTTGATATCCAATGTGGGCAATCTGGGATCCGTTACTTCTGATAAAGGCGTAGATGTAAATAAAGTTCTGTTTTCTGCCTCGCTTTGAGTCCATTCATCCCAGAGAGACTGAGATAGAACTGCGCACAAAATTAGATTGCATGTAAGTCATTAAACCAAACAGAGCACTACGAAATACCATAAACATAATGAAATTAGCAGTCAAGAATTCCTAACCCAATGGCGAATCCACATCCAATACGAAGGAGTCCTCCTTCCAGTCCCATGGATCGCTCCCATCCATCTACCCAGATCCATAAATTCAAAACACAATCTAATGGCATAGAAGACCAATAACAATATCAGAACAGACAATCATAATACAAACAATCAAGAAGCAAACAATACTATTTGAACGTTGGGTGAGTTACAGCTCCCATGAGATACAAACCAGTGAATTTCAGTCATACAGTTGTGGAAAAATCAAAGCCAGTACAGTGCAGACTACTATTTTATCCAGAGTTTGCTTTCCAACCAGCCAAAACAGTTGAATAACATGATTCCTAATTCAATATACTGCAAACCCCAGAGGATGAGGAAAACCAAACAAGCACAGTACAACTATACTACCCTACATGGCGGGAAGTATATACAGCAGAGTATAACCAAACGTATACACACATATATAACAAGATACATACATATATGTATATATATTTGATCAAACCAGAGATTGTTCTTTTTTTTAAATATACGTGTAGGGACCTCATTCCAGCCTTTTTTTTTTTTTTTTTTTCCTTCTGGTAACCTAGAATATTTAGAAAGTGTTGAGGGACAAATCCAAAACATTATCAAAACGAACAAGCACAGTTCTTATCAAGGTGTTACTTTGCGCCTAAAACAAATGAGTAAATCAAAACGTCATACCAAAGAGCTTGCTCAAGTGCCCTGAACATATGAAGAATTAGAAAGGAACACAGAATTCGAGTTATGATCAAGCACGTATGTAAAAAGGAATTTCGTTGTTCCTAGAAGGAATAACAAAATAGAATCCATAGATAAAGGCTTCCTAAAACTCTCTGAACCCATGTACCTCTTCTACCAAGCTCTAAATATCCAGTAAACCATTCTCACAGAACTCCATATGATGCCTCCATCATAATTGTTCACTCTATGATTTATTTCCTACTTATTTACCTTATGTACCTTCAATTTGCTCATCACATACTAAGGCTCCAAAGGCTGCAAAATTTCAACTTTCGAAAACCTATACCACATGTTTGTGCTGAATGCTGTATATGGATGGAATTTGTGCAGGGATACTTCTACATTATATGCTATTACAGATAAACAATATATAATATAAATTCATTTCATTCCAAACCCTTCACCCGGCTGCACAATGGTTGCTGCTTCATTGTTGCTAAGGTTACCATTTAATATCAGGTATAGACAAAAACATCGTTGCGAGCATTCTTCAACTAATAAGTAACCATATCTATAAATGAGCTAGAAAGGATGCACCCATAATTCAGTGGCAGTATCATGCCAAAACTCTGCTAATTAAAAACGGTGGCCAACAAGCACAATTTAGTGGCTTTTGGGTGAAAACACAATGATAATACGTCTTCTGACTCATTATGCCCTTCCACCTTCACAACCCCAGCTTAGTGGTTTCTGGGTGAAATAACAACGGAAACATGTTTCCTAACTCAGTATACCCTTCCAACTTGAGCCATTATTTTGTTAATCACTAAAATCACCCCTCAAAAATCACTGGAATCACCCCTTAAAAATTCATGGTTCAATTTGCAATTCTTCTCTCACCAAGCACAGCAGATTTTTTTGAATCATCAAAAATAGCTTGAATGGAATCCCATAGCTTCTTCTCTGAGCAATCAGTAGAACTACATTTACTATTGAACATTAACTGATACAAATCATAGAAGGAAATTCATATTGCCATTTAGTGAAGGCAAAACAAGCATAAACTAGTTCGTTCAAGTCAGTAAACAACATCCAGAGTTTCCTATCGATATATGATGTGTAACTATATGTTATAATAAACTAAGAAATACCAAGCCCAGGGATCACCTGCAAATATTATACAATTGAGTTTACATTGCATGTCTGAAGAAAAATTCTCAAACTTCCTGAATTTTGATAATATTCCTTGAAGAACTTTCCTTATCACTCCTAACATATTTACCTTCCTAATCTTCACTTCACAACTTGCCTTTAGAAATTTAAATAACACTGATATATAAAACCGACTTTCCAATCATTTAAGCTATTACTGAAACTCAAGTCAACTTAATTTACTTATTTATATATATATATATATATATATATATATATGGTATTTTATTTATTCATTTATTTTAACTACCATCGTCACAACACACTTCAATGTTGTTGCCATCTCTGTCATCTCAATACCAAGAGTATTGGCATGCATCAGAAGTTATTGTCATCAAGCTACTATCTTTTCTGTCATCAAGGTTACTCTGTCATCAAGAGAATGTCATTACTGTCATCATCAAGGCCACTGCTATACGAGGGTACTATACTGGTTCTCATCAATAGTCATACATCAAGGTCTAATACTGTCTCATTGTTACAATCATACAAGGTCACTGCCAAGCATGGTTACTTGCTATATCAAAGTTATTGTTATATAGGTCCTGTCACATATCCCAATCATTATCATTAAGATCATTGTCAAATATCAAGAGAGCTGTAATGAAGATCACTGTCAAAGTCATCAAATGTTGCTGTCAAGCCTAAGTTCGCTGTCATGTAAAGGTCAACACCATATTTTCTATTCTGAGAGAATAGGTTCTATGACCAAGTTCTGTCACAAAGGACTTTAAAGGATGAGCATAAACATAAGAATACCAAAGGAGTTTCTAATTCTATAGTTTATAGAACCACCATACCTGGAATTTGCGTCAGTGGTAGAAGGGCATTCCTACATCAAGTAGAACATAAATTTGTCAGGATTGAAGGCATCCTTAATTCTATGGGAAAAAGGGGATCAGTATAACAGTTTATTCAAGACAAATATTACTGCCCATATAGGGTTTGTGCACCCATTGGGTTTGAAAATCAAACCTGAATAGAAATTGTACTTACAATTCATGGTCACCTAGGATATGGCCTTCACGCTCATTAATGCATCCAAGCATCCATTTTTCTGCAGTTTCATTTCCGGGACAAAATGGATCTTCTGTTCACAAAACCCAAATACTCATTCTCCCAATCCAACATACCCATATAAGTCAAAGCAAACAATTTGCAATTCATACCGTTAGCAGAGAACCAGAGTGAAGTGGATGCCGAATCAGGGACCTGCATGTCTTGATATTCACCCAAAAGATGACTTTCACTATTATTCTGTCAACAGACATCATGGGTATAGTTAAATTGAAAGGTGCAATGAAATTCACAGATGACCAGTAAAGGTTTTTATTGTTTTCGTGGCTCACCAGTCCAATGCCTCCTTCACATTGTTGACTTGGGTTTGAATCGCAGAATACAGACTCAGATTGATCTCCTGGAAACAAAAGCATCCGCCTTCTTTTACACTGGGGACTGCCCTTTGAAGTATGATCTGGATTAATAGTATCCTCATTCTTACCTGCTATTAACCAAATGAGACCAAACCATACTCCAACTCATTACAAAACTTTTGACATACTGTGGTTTATTTCAAAATCAAATAATTAACCTTCATTGCTTTTGATATCCAATGTGGGCAATCTGGGATCCGTTACTTCTGATAAAGGCGTGGATGTAAATAAAGTTCTGTTTTCTGCCTCGCTTTGAGTCCATTCATCCCAGAGAGACTGAGATAGAACTGCGCACAAAATTAGATTGCATGTAAGTCATTAAACCAAACAGAGCACTACGAAATACCATAAACATAATGAAATTAGCAGTCAAGAATTCCTAACCCAATGGCGAATCCACATCCAATACGAAGGAGTCCTCCTTCCAGTCCCATGGATCGCTCCCATCCATCTACCCAGATCCATAAATTCAAAACACAATCTAATGGCATAGAAGACCAATAACAATATCAGAACAGACAATCATAATACAAACAATCAAGAAGCAAACAATACCATTTGAACGTTGGGTGAGTTACAGCTCCCATGAGATACAAGCCAGTGAATTTCAGTCATACAGTTGTGGAAAAATCAAAGCCAGTACAGTGCAGACTACTATTTTATCCAGAGTTTGCTTTCCAACCAGCCAAAACAGTTGAATAACATGATTCCTAATTCAATATACTGCAAACCTCAGAGGATGAGGAAAACCAAACAAGCACAGTACAACTATACTACCCTACACGGCGGGAAGTATATACAGCAGAGTATAACCAAACGTATACACACATATATAGCAAGATACATACATATATGTATATATATTTGATCAAACCAGAGATTGTTCTTTTTTTTAAATATACCTGTACTGCTCTGCTGTAAAAAAACCAAAAGATTTGTTGTCGTTGGAATGGCATTCACCGCGCCCAAAAACCACCGCCTCCCCATTCTTGAGAGCCAGAAAAGATTTGTTGTCGTTGGAATGGCATTCACCGCGCCCAAAAACCACCGCCTCCCCATTCTTGAGAGCCAGAGTAGGTGGTAACCCGCCCAAGCGCCTGCAGCTGCGATTTCCTCTGCAAAATACCTTCGAACCTGAGACATACAGAGTCGGCTAATAAGCACTCCACCAGAATCGATAAGAAGAACTGCAATTGTGCAACCTTGAGAGGGTTTCCGTTGAGGTTTCGCTAGACTTGAGCAAATACATTACGGGAGAAAATGCCCACTCCGCCAGGTGTCAATTGAGAATGAAGGCTGAACAAAGACTAAGTTCGCCAGGTGTCCGCCAGGTGTCAGCGTCAGAAGGAGAAGGACGACGAAAGGTCCCTTTCAAAGGAAGGCCTATCGGCCTAAAAATAATTTTATTATTATTAAAAATATTTTCAAATTTGTCATTTTCTTTATAATCATAAAATTATATTTTATTTTTAAAAATTTTATTATGAAATAATTATGTAAGAGGCAATATCTTAATTAAAAAGTAATAAAATAAAAATAATAAATCAGAATTTAACTTATTATATTGTTATTATGTTTTTAATTAATAAAATTATAAATAATTTTAAAATTCATAATAGGTTTATCACATTAAAATATATTTAAATAATAATAATTTATATTAATGATCAATATTTTAAAATATATAATTAATAAAAAGATAAAAACTAAATAAATCTAATTAATACATAAATAATTACAAATAAAAGTATTTTTAATATGAAGTTTAAATCTAAAACGAATAGAGTTTATATGCTTTTATAAATTTTAGCCATCAAATGACTACACAAAAATAGATCAGTTGTCCTACAAACAAACTAGACTCACGTACAAATTGTATGGTTTAATTTAACAACAACCATAAAATTGAATCAATAAATAATAACTTTAACTTAAAATCTTTTTATCATATAAATTAAAATAATAATTTATATTTATACTATTATATTTCATAACTTAAAATTTAAAATCTAATTAATAAATATATAAAAAATTAATACGTTCCAATTTATATATATGAAAAAATAAATTATAAAATTATAAAACATGCCAACAAAAATGCATACATATTTATATATATTTAATTATATGTAGAATTTTAATAAAATTAAAAATAAAATATATATTTTTCTTAAATTGATTTTTTCTTTTTCTAATTTTATATTAAAAAAAAAATCACATTGAGAATTTAATCTTTCTAAATCCATTTAGCAAGATATAAAATTAAAATAAATTTAATTTGATTGACAAGATGCAAAATTTAAAGTATAATAACATGTTAATAAATAACCCAATAACCCATATAGAATTATTTTCATGATAATAAACATGGTAACCTAATAAATATGAGTTGTCTTTAGTGCAATTTTTTGGAATTTCTGGTGTCGGAATCCACGAAATTTTTTTAGGTGAAATCTTGATTTGTGTTATTTAAATTGGTTTTTTGGTTGTATATATGGATTCACCACCCTGAAAAACTCCTAGGGCACTTCCATTGTGAAGGGGTTACCCATCAAGCTTGCGATTTCAATAAATTCTTGCCAGATTTTAGAGAAATTAGACTGGAAAACCCACCGAAAAAGCTTCCAAAAAGTCTCACTAAAGACAACTTGCTAATAAATATGGTAAGTGGAGGTGTGCTTTTATTTAGGCGAAATGCTTTAGTGTATTTGTGTGTTAACATGAAAAAAATATGTATTGTTCTTATGTATTAATATTATAATGTTAATTATTCATTAAATATGAAGTTTTATAGGGGGGGTAGGAGTGAGTGGGGTTTTTTATTGCCCTAACATCGAAGCAGAAGCCTTAGCCCTATAGCAAGGATTGAAGATAGTATTATTGAAAGGGATTCATCAATTAAGTGTGTTTGTTGACTCAATGATAATTATTCAAAAATGGCACAAAGTCAAAGAACACTTGGAAAGATTTGCCTCCAATATTCCATCGAATATGAATGCTTACGAAGAAATTTTATAGAATTGACTTCTTCCATATCATGAGGGAAACAATCAACCTTTTGATGAACAAGATAACAAGGAGACAAAACTTGAACAAGGGGAGATAATCACGGATTCAAGAGATCCATCCATATCCCATATTCCATGATATCTAATATACTTTGGATAAGGATTCTAATGCCAATGAATAAAAAGGAATTAAGGCTGGACAAACCACTAATGATGGTCATTATTCCCAAGACATGGAAGGCTTTCAACGAGCGACAACCTTGGAAGAAGGATTTCTCTGATCGAATATCCGGATGTGAGTGTAGGGACAACAACATCATGATAAAGGAAAAATGGAATGTATCTTTAATTACATTTAATTTCTACATCAAAGTTGGGTTGGCCAGTACTTTTCTCAAGCTAAAGAAGTTAATTTTGTTTGAGTTTGCAAGCAGAATAATGGTTATAGGGATGGATCTTGGAGTTAAGACTGAGTAGGGATGGGACACTAACAATAAATACGAAAAGATTACTCATGGAGATGGCTCAGACCATGGTAAGAATTTAAAAAGGTGCTTACAGGTGTTGTAAATGTTGATGCTTTGAATTAAGGGCTGAGCAGTCTGCAATATGGCATCCACATGTAGGAATGGTAACAGTGAGATATCTGAGGAGAAGTTGGCAGCGTTAAAAATGGATATTTCGGCTCTTGTAGCCAAGGTCGGGGATCAATTTGTGTTAGAAGCTCGCTCTCATTTCGCTTTGGTTTCTCGTCATCTTGAAGAACTTCGTGAGGATGTAGAAAGTCTACAGTTGTCCGTTGTTAATCTGGCTACAAAGATGGAGACTCTTGGCTTCAAAGTGGATAATATAGAAGTGGCCATGGAAGTAGCCACTATGGGTGTTATCAAAGATGTATTCGAGATCCTTAATGAATCCCATCCAAGCGATCGGGTTGCACTTCAGGCCGAAATGGAACATGAAGTGGTTGTTGTGCTTTCCCCTGAGATGGAAGCTAACTAAGTAGTGCAAGATGGAACCCCTCGTGATGAGGATGAAGACAATGGGTAGCATTTATGTTAAATTCTATGTTTTGAAAATGTTTCATTGTTAGTTAATTGTATACAATGGAGTCTTTTGAAGACTCTACAAGTTAAATGTGGTTAGAATTATAGTTTGGAAAAGGCAGGGTAAATGTAGATGTGTTTTTAACAATTTTGGAATGCTACTTAAGAAGAACAATCTTTCACTATAAAGGTGTTGGCCTGTTTCTAGCTAGATTAATATAAAGGTACCCGTTTCTTAAAAAAAATTATTATATATATATATATATATATATATATCTATGTGTGTGTGTGTGTGTGCGTGTGAGAGAGAGAGAGACAGAGACATTTGAGTTTTAATAATTTATTGGTTATAATATTTTTGCATATGAATATTATGGAATTAATTGATTTATATAAGGTTTAGTTATTTTTTATTATAAATTAAAATATTTATTTTTTTGTTGGCTTGATTGATTGGAGATTTGAACTTTGAATCTTGTGCTTTAAATACTACATCATAACATGGCGATGGTGAATCGATGGTGAATTGAACTACCCTCATAAACATTATAAATTTAAATATTATAAATAAAATTTAAAAATAAAAAGTTATTATAAAAATAAAAATTATTTTAAGAATATTTACAAATTTATAGTTAAATAAATCATTCTTTCATTCAATATGAAAATCAAACTACTTTATATTCAATATGTTAATTGAAACCACTTAAAATTTAAAAAATAAATACCAGACCAACAAAATTAAAAATATTTTAAATACGTTTTAATATAATATTTTAATCTTACTAGCCTATAAAGAGAAGCTAAAATGAATTTTATAACTATGAGTGTCTTCCATAAATGAAAATGAGTCTTTGTTAGAGGCTAATCCTTTTCAGAGTAGTATTTAAGTGCATATTTTTTGAGTTTCCAGTGGATTTTTGGCTAAAATTTGGTGAAAACATTTGTGGTGAAATGTTGATTTGTGTTGGTTAAATTGGTTTTTTGACTGTGTATATAGATTCAACACTCTCAAAATCCCCTGGGGCACTTTTATTGTGAAGAGTTCACCAGTAAAACTTGTGATTTCAATGAATCCTTGCGAGATTCTAGAAAAATTAAATCAGAAAATAATTGGGAAAACTTTTCAAAAAGTCTCACATATAGACAACATGATTTTTTTCTTTGCCTTTATCTCTAGCCTACATGTTGAGGATTATCGACTTTGAAAGAAATAAACTAGATAGCAAGGAAATTAGAAGTATCATATTTTGCGCATCTTTGAAGTTTAGAGAACACATTTGTTGGCAGTGTCGACTAATGTAAGAGCATAGGTTAAGTTCCTATGCTTCAAAGTGCCTTCTCAGTCCTTCTTGGGGAAGATAAATTTTCTCCACGAATTCATCTTCGACTATGCACAAATAGTGAAACCTATGCAGGAGATGGTGAAGAAAGATGTAGTCTACAAGTAGGATAACAGGGAAAAGGATGCATATTCTCGTATAAAGCAAGCAATCGTAGAAGCACCAACCTTGTACAACCCAAAATTCAATAAGGATTTCTTGCTCTACACCTTTGCTTCTGATACTTCTATGATCGCCATGCTTACGCAGAAATATGATCATAATATTGAGCAACCTATATCCTTCATGAGTGCTAGCTTGCAAGGACCTGAGCTTAACTGGCCCACCATTGATAAACATGCTTATGCGGCCTATGAGGTGGTGAAACACTTCTGGCCCTATCTTTTGAAGAATCATTATATTATTTTTGTCCCACACCCAATAGTCATATCATTGTTTGTTCGACAAGATTTAGGTGAAATAAGAATGAACAAGATGACTGGTTTACAGGAATATGATCTCGAATTCAAACCAGTTCACACTATCAAGGGTCATGGTCTATGCCAGCTAGCAGCAGAAGCAGTGAATACACCAGAAGATGATTCATTTGGATGGGAGCAGGAGATCGAGATGTACAATGTGGAGCAAGTCCCCCCCACTAATATTCCAACCTCTTGGTATGCATATGTGCGACAGTATCTTGAGCACGATACTCTTCCCTCTTATTTATCCACACGATAGAAGAGGGCAGTTAGATTGAAAGCTTTATCTTACCAGTTGGTACATGGAGTGATTTTTAGAAAGCACCATAACAGAGTCTTGCTCAGATGCTTAGAAGCACCAGATTTGGAAAAGGTGTTGTGTGACCTTCATGATGGACAAGCCAGAGGGCACTTTGCGGGGGACACTATGGCGAACAAAGTCATGTGGGATGGGTTTATTGGCCCACACTTTTCAAAGATGCTCATGCTTATGCTTGCAAGTGTATGGTCTGTCAAAAGTGTCATAACCGAGAAAAGAAGTTAGCCGCCCCATTGCAGCCTATCATTGTGTAAGAACCATATCAACAATGGGGCTTAGATTTTATTGGTGAGATATTTCTACAGTTATCGAAGCAACACCACTATATTCTTGCTGCCATAGATTACTTCATGTGGTGGACAAAAGCGGTTCCACTCAAGCAAGTAAAATAATAAGGAATTCCTCAAATTCCTCTATCATAATATCATTACCAGGTTTGGCATTCTGACTTCACTTGTTTTCGAGAATGCAAAGTATTTCTCGTCATTAAAATTATATGATTTTGCATTGGAAAATGACATTGATTTGAAAATTTTTGGTAATTATTACCCGCGGGGAAATTATCTTGGTGAGTCAACCAATAAGAACCATATTTGCATTATCAAGAAGATTGTTTTCTCTGAACAGAGGAACTGGTACTCTGCTTTGGTGAACTCCCTATGGGCTGACTACGTCATGCCTAAACCTTCTATGAATACGTCTCCTTACTTCCTGGTGTACGGAAAGTCATCCTACCCTCGAACATCTATTTGCATTCCCTTCAACTTTTGCAAGAATCTCAAGGTAAGGCATTTATATTGGTTTAGAGTAGGATAAATACCCTTCTCGAACTACAGTTAGAAATAAATAAAGCTAAAGAAATGTATTCTCTCCATCAAAGTCGTATCAAGAGGTGGTTTCCAAAGAAGTCTACAGGGAAAAATGAATTTAGTGTGGCTGACCTGGTCTTGAAGTGGGACAAAGCTCGTGAAGACAAATGTAAACATAGTAAGTTCCAATCATTGTGGATCAGACCGTATACAGTACATGAGAAGCTTGGTCATCACACATATCATCTCCAATGTTTAGACGGGAAGATTGACTCTCTTCATGTTAATAGCCAAAATTTAAAGCAATATTTTCAATGATGGTATAGGGTTGTGCCCTACTTTATGTACATAGTTTGTTCTTTTTTAGACTTGCATTGTTTTTTCCTTTGGTTTATGTAAATAAGTGTCGTGTGTAAATGTGCTCTTTGGCTTCATTGCATGTGGTTGAATTGAAAAGAGTCTTGTGACACTACAACGTTTGGCTAACCTTCAATCCTTCTTCTTCATTTTGGTTACACCTTTTGGTTAATGATGTTCTGAAGGAAAATACAATCCTTGCGTAAGGAGAGCTTTGTGTTGAGCCATGATACTTGTGTCTAATCCGGAAACCTTTCACCTTCACTTGGTTCTTTATGTTTCGGTGTTTTCACACTTATCTAATCAAGTAGAGAAGGATAAGGGGAAATTTAAACGAGCAAACCAAAATCAGAGGTCTTACATATGCTTCTCGAAAAGAACAACCTCTTCTACTCTAAATAAGTTAGGATCCCTCTTCCGCCTGTGAAATGAATAAGTGCCTATGCATGGTCCTATATATAAAATACATAAATAAAGGGTGAAAGAAGAGAAAGGTTTCATGTGCAGGGAGGTGAAGCAAGAAACTTCGTCGGGGTACTGTCTAGGTTCGCTAGCACCATATCAATGTTTCTGTTCCTGTAGTGACTTCGTCGGGGTATTGTTCAGGCATGCTAGCAGTGGAGCGACACCTTAAATGAAAAACTATACTCTAAAAATATAAAGATTGCGAACTATACTACCCTTTCCTATTTTGACACATTGCGATATTGTTGGTCTTATGTTTGTATTCAACTGAAAAAGGACAAAGGGGACTATGTTTATCCTCAGGGTAAGTGGGGAAACCAAAGTGATATTCACATTGAATCAATACTCCCTGAAGAGATAGACCTTGCACAAAAGAGCTAACCGAGGCAGAGAAGCTGGAATTCTACTAGTGTATTGCCAAGTGTTGCCGTTGCTACAACACCCTCTAAGATTTTGGCCTACATCCAATTTTCAGAGACTTTGCATACTGCCGTCACTAGTATTAAGATTCATCGCATGTGTATTCTCTAAATGTTTTGGTCCCATTTGTGAGAAAAATAAAGTGTCATCATCTAGCATGTTGAGTGTTGCACATTGTACACAAGCTAGTTTTGGTGTGTTTAGGGGGCAATTCTTGTGCAAATGAGTTGTTCTCATGATGAAAACATCAATCACACTCATCTCCAAAGTTTTAAGAATTTTCGCACAAGTGTTGTCATGATCGTCACAATGTGTATATTTGGTGTCACACTTGGTGTCAGCCGTCACAAAGTTGTCTCATTGAGGAATGCTATTCATGTGTTATGAATGTTCCTAGTTGTGTTGTCAAGTAATCTAAGTGTGTGATCATGTTTAGGTCTTGCTTTTTCTTAGTCTCATATCATTGATCAAACACTTAGTCAAATCTGAGAAAACTCCCTAATCGAGCCACTCAGCCTCTTTCAACCAGCTTGAACTACGCATTGCACAGTCTCAGCTCTCAAGCAGCAACTTTGTCTCTTGGCATTGTGCAATGCGAAGTCTCTGCCTCCCAGATTTATGCACTGTGCAATATCATTGCTTAAGCCCAACCTCTGAGTTCCAGAACTGTGTAATCTTTCCCTCTAGCCAAGCCTAAATTGTGCATTGCACAATCTCATTCCTCAAGCCTCAACCTTAAGCTCCTAAATTGTGCAATTACGCAATCACCTGACCTCTCTGTCCTTCTGACATTGCGTTGTGGGAAAATTCAATGCTCAAGCCCTCAACCTAGCTTCTTGAATCCCTTACTGTGCAATTATCAAGCCCAGTCAAGCTTGAACTGCACATTGCGCAGTCTCAAGGCTCAGTCTTGACCCTTGACTGCCTGAGTTGTGCAATTGCGTAGTCCCCAAGTCTCTCCCTTAGGCTGCCACCGAATTCCATCCCAGTCAGAGGATCATCATCACTACAAAATAACAGGGAATAATGCCTAAATTTGTGCTAGAATTTAGTGTTTTTTAGTTCACGAATTAGGTACCTTACCGGTGCAAAAAGGGGACAAAATGGAAATATGGATCGAGGTCGTCTCAATAGCATGCTTTATTTGATAAGTAAAATTGAGTCTAGCATGCATTTCATACTTGTCTAGAAAGACTCAGAGTCCACAAGGAGAAAGTCAATGATATAGATCGGTGGCAAAGTTGTCTTTGACATCGAGACCACAATTATTTATGAACACATCATAGTCTGGATAAACAATTGACACAGAGTAGGCCGCAAAGGAGAGGGACAAATAATAAGGACTTCAATCGTCATGAGGGGTGTAAGAGGAGGATGGAGCACCAAAATTTTCATGAGGTGTGAAAGAAGAGGATGGAGAGTTCTCATGGGGTGTGGAAAACCTCATGAGAATGACGAAAGAGGGATAGGTAAATATGAAATAATTGCAATACGCAGAAGACAAGGCGACGAACAGGTAAATCCTTAAGAATTGTAATACACAAAAGAGAAGGTGACAGTAACAATAGCTAGCTAAGGTGTTAATTTTGATCTCTAAACCATGTTATTCTACAAATAACTCACAACAGGGATCATATAACTGAGACGAGGATGATGAAGCAAAAGCATTCTAATGAGGGATTATATACTAGTGGGCAATTTTTTTCCATTAGACGAATTGAATATATAGATGGGAAGAAATACTAGAAATATTAAGATCACACACAGTTAAATAATAATGATAAGGCACTTTGAAGCACAGGAACTTAGCCTACACTGCTAATCAAAGGCAGGACGTGAATAATAATTAATGTTTATTTCATTTTCCCTTCAAAGATGTGCAAAATATACCAAATCAATTTTCGTACTTTGCATAATCTGGATAAATTTCCATATATTCTATGGAAGTTGAATCTCTACCCTCCATTTAAATTAATTATTATTGATAACTAAATTAAAATTCTACAAAACCTATAACTAATTTTTTTTTTAATATATTAATTTAAAATAAAATTATATATATATATATATATATATATATATATATATATATAGATATATATATATATATATATATATATAATTGATGCTTACATGCATTTACCAACTATTTGATTTATATCACTAACTTAATTAATTTATACCTTGATTCATATAACTAAATTAGTTAATTAATTTACACTTACCATTCATGAATCATGCTGTGGCAACATAAAACAATCAGTTGTGCGCCATATTTTCGTACTTATTATGACCTAAAGTGATACCCATTTATGTCTGGTAATTAAGGCTTACCGTGAATTTGGGATACCAACTGTGAGTTAAGTCAACCGTACTACGCTAAGAACCGTACATATATGGGTTTGCAATGCCTCCAATCGACATGTCGATATTGGAGTTGTCTATAACGCGACTTTTTGAAAGCCTTTCCGGCAGATTTTTCCGGTCGAAATCTGGCAAGAATTATTGGAATCGCAAGTTTGATAGCTAGTTTCTGCACAATGAAAGCGTCCCAGGGGTTTTTTAGGGTGCTGAATCCAAATATGCAGTTAAAAAACCATTTTAACTGCAAGAAATCAAGATTTGACCTCAATTTCTTCACCGGATTCCGTCACCAGAATCTTCAAAAAGTCGCATTATAGACAACTCCGTCGATATTCATCATAATTCTGGCATGGTGTCGTATGTCACACGTCACCTTATATTCGATGGGGGAAGTGATTCAATTTAACCTTGTCGCCAAATTTGTGCTGGAAATTAAAAACCCCTATGTTGTACACTACATTTAACCCAAAAGTAAACATCAACATTGACACTCAAATAGCCAATAATATAACTCTACTACCATTAAATCTTCGAAATCTCTCCCAACATTCCACATTGCTTCTCATTATTGTAACGAAACCCGTCACAAAACTTGCCAGGAAGCTTTTAAAATGAGCTAAAAATTCCTCATACCCTCATCTTAAAGACGAAAGAATTTCTCTCGACAAATTTCCCCCTCCCCACTCCTCATCCTTTAATAAAAACAATTGGCATATCCCCACAACAATAAAAACATGGGCCTTAGGGCCAAACACATAATACACCATCGGCATCGAGTTCCATCATTTTTGCTGTTATTGTTGTTATTTTCTTCCTGAGAAGACAACGTAGTAAAATCAAAACGGTTACTGCTCCTCCTAGATTTGCTAACGGACTTACATTGTGACATTCACTATTGTCAGATATTTGTCTTATTTTGTCAGTTTATTATTCAGGAAGCACCAAGGACCTGAATACATTAAAGCACCTTGGGCTAGTGTTTTATTGTCCATGAATTTTTTTTTTCAAAAAAAAAGCATGAAAATATAGTATTTCATAGGGATTTGGAGCCCAAATCAACCCTTGTGCTGATACTTATAATCATTGTGACCCCAACTATCACGAACCTATATCTGTTGTACTCTTTCAACCATGTATAATAGGTGTGACACCACTAAACTTTTTCTTTTTACCAATACCAGAGTGTATGGACTATGCCTAAGTTCAACACTTAGCCAATTTTCCAATCAAGTGTTCTTATCAATGCAACGGAATAACAATTACTTCAATATTTAATATTTCACATTAAACATTCATCATATTGTACAAGCACGCCTATATATACTTGGGAGGGAAAACTCCTATAAAGTCTGCCCAATATAATATAACAATAATGTGCAATAATTTACAATTACAAGTTTACATAAGTTGTACTTCCAACTTGCTTGCCCTGGACACTTAACCAAATTTTATCCAAAACTGTGTCATAGTCATGCAACAACCTTGATGCCACTTTTCAACACAATTCTGCTGAAGAAACCCCAAGTCTCCTATCGAAATTCAATTTTGCACAATTGCCTGCCCGTTGTGTCGCACGCCCTGCCATGCCCACTGACTGTCTGCAACTCTATTGTTCACCGCACTGCTAGACACCATTGTCATATCAGCTTCCCAGTCGTAGTGCCCTTCTGCTACAAAAAACTCTACCCGAACTGTTATATTGCGTGCTGCACGTTTCTCCTGTCGCGGGTTTGTGTGTCGTGGGTTTGCCTACCTGACAACTCTCCACACAACCCGACTATGAGACTTAACGCATTCGTGTGTCACGGGTCTGTGTCCGCCGTGCGGTCTTTAGACGACCCGTCACCTGAACCTTCCTTCCGCAACGCCTGTATTTCTGTCCGCTCGGTCGCCTGCTCGCAATGCGGGTGAATGGCCTGCACATCATGTAGGACCCGTAAACCGTCCAACTTGTAATTAGAACTCACAAACATCCCATGTGTCATTTGTTGGTTCCTTGCTGTAGCTCACTCGTCCCCTTCACTTCTTGTTCTGCAATGGCTCTCCAAGTGAGTTGGTTGATGTATCCACCACAACTCGTCCACTCTAATATATATCCATGCCACACGGTCATGACACCTCCAAGGGATGCGACGTTCCATTTTTCCATGCGTTGGCCCATCCACAATTCACCATTTCGGCCTGCCTATAATAATCAAGTCGGCCCTTCCATATAAGTTCGGCTTGGCCATCGTATCAACTCAACCAACACTTCATCACACTTCCACCATGGGTCGCTCAAGTTAGTCACCTGTTAACCCAACTCACCTAACTGTCGCATCGCATGATTCATCTACACGTCTTGCCCAATGCCCGCTCGTCTCGCCTACCCGCTATGGGCGCACACCCGCCCAACACCTTTAACTGACGTGATCATTGCCGCACATCCACCTGAGTTGGTTAGTACGGGTGCCCATCGCACATGGGTGCGCCCACTACAACTTGGTCACACATAACCGAATGTCGCCCCATGTCGTCACACATGCCTGAGTTGGTCAATACGGGCACCCGTCGCACATGGGCACACCCGAATCAACTTGTGGGCCTAACATCTTCCACCACTCTAAAAATGTTGTCGTCCTTGACAACACCATCATCATCAAAATGTCAAAAAGTGTTGCTAGCTCCAACATCACTGTCCATGCTTCCCAACTCTGGTCATCATCACATAAACCTCCATCAAGGCTCATGAATCGATAAAACGGGAAAGTCTCCTCAATCCATGATCATTAACCACATCTGTCGCAACCCCCACATGTTGCTCCACTATGAAGAGGCTGGTCCTCCTCAACTCAAGTTATACGCTCTCACTGCAACATATATCGTGTCGACTCATCATGTATCATCATCATGTGAAATCTATTCCATGATACTCCATCCTAACACAACATATCTTGGTCATTCATCGATACATCTTTGACATAGCTCGGTGCACTACATGCCTCCATGACTCGAACTAGTTGGGTAGCTAATCTAACTGTCGCACCAAACCCATGAGAATGCTCCTCCTCATGCCACCATTGGTCGTTTCTCTAACATCCTATCATAACATCAATTCAATCAAGAATCCATCCCAAGTGTAAAATAAGCCATGCTCAAATCCATGAAGTCATCCATCATCTCATCTGCAACATGCTTCCACGATGTTAATATCTATGTGCTGTCAAAACAGTTGCATTCATCCAAGCATCATCATAATGTGTCAAAGAGAGGCCTTATCCCCAAAGGCCCCTTTGTGAGGGTGGTGCAGTCCTCCTCATCATCAAGGCACTGCACACACCCACCTCCAAAGGTCTATTGTGTGAGAAGGGCCAAGAATTTGCCTCCCTGGCTCTCATCCACCCATGTATCCGACTGATGTTGCATCCTCAAGTACTCATGCACAACAAAAATCTCCTCATGTGTACATCCAAGCTTCCCAAGCTTGTCCTTCGTCAACTGAAAGTCATATATGCCCATGGCATACCTGCAAAAGTCCACAATACCAGATGTATCTCTACTTGCATAACCTTTCCCAACAACTGTCTCAGAAGAAGTACTTGGACTTCCCCTCTCATCAACATCTACATGGTGAAGTCTCATAGAATATGCACATGTCATACTCCTTAAGATGTGTGAAATTGTCTTTCCACCTGCATCTTCCTCATATCTCTCGCAACAAAATCAATCATCCTCTTCTCCTCTATTTATTGAGTCATACATCCAAGTTCCCTTTGCTCCACATAATCATGCTTCACATCTGGGTCCTTTGGATACAAAGTCATCAAATAAATCCTTGGTTGATATCCCAAGTGACTCTTCCTTGTCATCGGAACAATCATGGCCTATCCTCCAGTTGTAATCAAGAGTATGTCATGGTCCACCATTGGTATGGCTTGGGAAGCTACCAAGAAGTCCTGCCCCAGGACCATATCATGATCATCCATATCAATCACTCTCAAATCCAACCTACCAAACCACAAACCTACTCTCACTTGTGTGTTCCTCAAAACACTTGCCACAACTTTCATGGTAGAGTTTATAGCTTTGAAAGCACTCAACTCTCTTTCCACTTCAACTTTCTTCCCAAAATATGTTTCTTCCTTCCTACTAAGGAAACTATGTGTATCCCTTGTGTAAAACAATGCAATAAACTTCTTTCCATGTACGGTTACCTGCACAAAACTCAACCTCAATGCATCTCCATCCTCTGTAAGCTTTATCTTGTGTCTTACCTCAACAACCTTCTTCAACAATTCAACCTCAGAGGGGTTTTTTGACTTTCGTTTCGACCTGACTATCCTCTTAAGTTATGCAATCTCTCCTTTTGGTTCATTTGAGAAATCCGATCCTGTTCTAGATTGAGTTTCAACAAGCTTCTCCTTCATCATAACCTGCTCAAGCGCACCTACTTGGCACACATTTACCTCTTCCACTCGAAGTGACCCAACCATCCGCATATCATCCTGCATGGCCCGGTAATAAGCTCCAAGTTTTTCAATGTAATCAAGCTCAACTTCTTCTATAACAATGGGTTTACGATCAAGAAAGTCCCACTTTAGAGGGAAAAAAGAAAAAAACTATCTTTTCAACTCATATTTTCAACATATCTCCCTATGGGTTTACTCAAATTTCGAGCGGGAACACTCATTGGGTGCTGAATTTAATTCCTTATCCAAGGAGTACCCATGTTTCATATTTTCGATGCACCTTGCTACATGAAAAATAATAAATACATGAAAAACGTGATTACAATCACGTTTTTTCATGTAGCAGGGTCCATAAAAAGTATGCAACATGGGTACTCATTCGATGATGAATTAAATTTTGCATCTAATGAGTACTCCTTCTCGAAATTTGAATAAAACCTTAGGTAGATAAGTTTAAAATACAAGTTCAAAAAGTAGTTTTATAATTATTATTTTTTTAATCTTTTTACTTTTTACCCCAAAAATGGTGAATCGTCCCCATGGTTGACATTTGTTGAAGAAAATGTAACTAAGTTCGATATTTGTACATGCAATTTTGATCTTTCTACTTGTAGAGAAAAGAAATATTATTTTTGCAAATCATATGAATGAGTTTCTTTCTCATTGCATAGGTCTAGGAAAGTCAAAGAGTCAAAATCATGAGCTCTTCTTAAGAATATTTGTAATGTATATGAATCTACCTAGTGTCAAAGAACAACCCTCCAAGACTAACATAATCCTCCTGAAGACAAGCAAGAAAAATGATGGAAAAACTCTGCCATGTTGGCCAACAAAATAATTTAAATTGAAGTCATGTCGGCTAGAAAAAGAGACACAACAGATCACTTGGTTATGTCGGCTCATTATGAAGGCATGACCACTATATATACCCACCTAGGGTCATCACAAATACGAGGAACAAAATATTGCATTCCCTAAAGAAACTTGGATAAGAACAAGGTTTGCAACTTCGCATATATTGAAGAAGTATATTCTCTCTAATGGGATAATTAGGAGCAGGATATCGGTGATAAGGTACAGTGATACCTTCGCATTCCATTATGAGATCTTAGTTAAGTTCAAGGTGCTAGAACTCGGATGGGTACAAGATTATGTCTCTTTGCATAAGGATCAATCTTCACTGTGATTTCAGATAAGTACTATTATGATGATTACATTCTCGACATAAGACTAAAGACAATGGTCTCGATGCTACTCTCTACAGTGATAACCTTAAGCAGAGTTATTATCTCAATGGTAACTCTATCTCAAGGATATAATCTCATCAAAGGGGAAGCTATGGTGAAAACAGTGAAGATCTCGATGGTGTAGACACAGTGATGATCTCGGAAAAGGTGCAGTGAGATGATGATGATCTCAACAATATGAAGAAGAGGATTGATGTCTTAGTCTTGGAGTGGCTCAGTCAGTCAAGGGTCATGGCCTTGGTGTTCGTCAATTGGAATCTCTCTCGAAGAATTTAGTGTGGGTTTTCCTCTCCAAGAGGGAGAGGTTTTGGCCCTGGAAGAATGCCTACATCTTGTTTTCTTGTCTCTTTGGTTTTGGTAGATATTTGATGAAATAAGAAGCACCCACTCTAATAATGTTAAAGAGGAGATTGTGCTAACCAACAACTTAAAAATGTCTCACAAATAGTTATCAAGTCAAGAATAATCTCATTAACTACATGTGCCTTAGATTCTTCAACATGGTATCATAGCTATGGTTTCAGTCTAAGGAAGGGCATAAAAGAGACACTTAAAATATCATTCTTTAACCAACAACAACAAGACAAGTCAATATCAATCTCAGTTAAGGTGAAGGAGGACTTATTTGCAACTTCATATGAAGAACAAAATTCGGATAGCATACCTTTGAAATCTCTGTGGTAATCTCGGTGACACCCTTGTATATATCTTAGAAATCTCAGATAAGGAACAATGGTATAGCCACTTCAACATAAAGGTTCAGGCTCTGAATGGTCATCATCACTGTAGTTTCAGATGGATGTCACTGCACTGGCTGTACAGTCTTGGCATAATCATCATAAGGGTCTTGGTACAAGAAGGAAACACTTTGTTTTATCATACTAAACAGTATTATGGAAGTCTCAATATAGAAAGGAAAACAAAATCTCTGAATAATAGTGATGACACAGATCTCAAGGATCCCACATTAGCATACACAGTATCGGTACAATTTGAATGGAGAAATTCTCATAGTAACACACTATGCAGTCCTGATCTTAAGCATAAATATGATGATGATGGTAGGATGAAACAATCATGATCTCAGTGGATCTAGATACAGACCTCATGTAATATAATAAAGCTCGGGTGGGGAAAAAGTATTCAGTCTTACAGAGATGAAGAGGATCACTGAAGCACTCATGGTCTCGACATAAATTATAATCTCAGTTTTGATACTAAATTACAAGAGTAAGTCTCGGGTTCCTTACTACCATGATCTCAGTCAAACAAAATATTGTTGAAGAAGATAGTCTCGGTAATAAGACAGTCTCTCTATACACAATCCAGTTACTATCTTTGTCGATGTTATTCGATGGCAAGTTCAGGCTCACATCACAGTACCTCTCTACATACTTCGTATGTACAAGGCTCATAAGTACAATGTCACAGCTATATACTTTTCACAATTTCGAATCTTTTCTATAAACATAGCATGATGTTCGATGCTTGGATCAGAGTATGAATTTGCTGATGATGAATGTAATAAGGTCCACTTGTGGGATGACAATATCACGAGGATGTCAACAATGTGTTCAAATATAGAAGGAGTCAAAATTACCAAGAAGATGAATTAGGAATCAAGATGATCTCAAGATCATAAAGCAGTTTTGGTGATGACAAGATCAAAAATGTCATGGTGCTAGAAGGTCTTCAAATAAGTCTCGGTATAAGGATACTAGCAGTTCATGATGGGAAGCTCAAACAAAGAAACATCAAGGTGAAGATCTTCTCTTCACACGCCAAGTAAGTATCTCTCATGTTTAATCAATTTTTGATTTAATGACTTCGATTTGCAAGGGAATATAAATGCTAGAGGATAGTCATAATCCTCATAACAAGGTTCCTGCATGAAATAAGGATGATAGTTATGATCCTCATAGATGAATGAGTCATTGAATAAGGTATCCTATGAGTTCATGAAGGTAGGAATTATGGAAGCTAGTAGAGGAATCATGAATACTATAAGAAAAATCCATGTCACTGGATAGGATGGAAGAAGTTGAATAAGAGGGAATATAAATATTTAAGTTAGTCTCCCTATAAGTCTCTTTTTGGGCTCCTAGATCTTGCATAGAATGTCACTACAATATATTATAGGATGGGGTTTAAAATCATGAATAAAACTAGATCTGGTGACATCATCATTAGGGTGACTAAATTTTCAAGGATAAGTAAGATACCTCAGTCAACAACTTAGGGTTTCTATGAAAGAAGGCAAGGTGTAGGCAAGAACTTTGCAGAAGTCAAACATTGAAAGAAGGCTCATCATAAAACAAAAGGGAAACATATGCAAGATAGGGATCTTTAAGATCCTCAATATTCTCTGATGGAATCTTCACTGATCTAGGGATGAAGCAAGTGTTTCAACATGTGAAGTTCATGAATAATGATATGATGACGTAAGAGGAGTTCAAGGGGTTGAAGATATTTCAATCAAGGAAGTTGTTGAAAGAAGCTTGGACAACCTAAAAGGTAAAATGAGGTATGTATACTTGTATTTAATTTTTATAATGACATGTCATATGGTTGCAGATCAATACCTCTATCTTGAGAAACATGATCAAAGGAAAAAGATCTCCTCCTCTGAAAGGATGCAGAAAGACATAAGTCACACTAGATGAAATCAACATAATATGTCCTCATATGAAGTATGAGGTGATTGACTACAATGAAGAAACTCTGATTAAAAGCTATTGGGAATGGAATGTGTGAGGAAGGAAGATATCATGAGATGTGAAACCATGATAAAGGAAATCAACATCCAAAAGACCAAGAAGATTTGAATAAGAAATCTCTCGGAAAGATATGAAGACTCTGATGAAAGTCTGAAAAAGATGAGGACCCTTGACAATGGATATCTTTGGAAGATATGTCAATATGTGTGCAAGATGCTGATACCTATAGAAAGATGTCGTTATGAAGATCCACCTAGTAAGGTACGATTTGATTTAATGATACACTTGATTTCTTGAATAATATCTGGATAAGTTCATGTAAGTCTACTTACAAGTACAACTAGCATTCATGTGATGAATAAAAGAAGCATGATGAGAAAGAAGTAGTCATATAAAGAAGGTTCCAGATATTAAGAAGGCCACTTTCCATGAAGAAAAGAATGAAATGACGAAATAAGAAGGAAAGTGATCGATGACAATTTCCCTACAAGAAAGAAGCTCAACTAACTTTCATGACAGCAAGGAGAAAAATTGATTAGACAACTGAAGGATCCACGAAGAAGAAGTTGTTGATGTATAGAAGAGTCCCTAGCTAAGAGGGAGCTTTGATAGGTCCCTAATCAAGAGGGAGCTTGGATTAGATCACCCCCAACTAAAAAGGAGTAACTGTGTTTTTCTATTTCATGTGTCATGCACTAGACTAGGACTAACAACCGTAAGTCTAGGTGAAGGCCATTGATGGAAAAGAAGACACATGATAGACACAACATTCTTGTATTCATCTCAGAAGAAAGAATGGGACGATTGGGTAATCATCTGGCATTCGATACTCTTTGAGGATGTGTAGGGAATACAAGATAAGAGTAGGCAAGATGACCGATATTCTTTGAGGGCTGAGAACCCAAGATAAGAATAGTCCTAGAAGGTCATACTCAGTGAACATCCGGGTGGGTATGTACCTTGAGAGACAATGATGAAGGTGTCTATAAATCATTGGCCTCGCTAGCATTGTAGCTCATGGTCTCATGGAGAGATGGAGTTGTTAGTCAA
The DNA here is from genome assembly GCA_031772625.1 of Pinus tabuliformis. NCBI lineage: Eukaryota > Viridiplantae > Streptophyta > Pinopsida > Pinales > Pinaceae > Pinus > Pinus tabuliformis. The sequence continues at coordinate 760,905,894 of CM062806.1, forward strand.
GGCCTTGCACTGTGACAATGCTGGTTGATATGATGCTATACAAATGGGATTACCAATCTGATTCTTCTTATGAGAAATTCTTCAGATTGAGAATGACCAAGTACCATTGTAAATACCTCCCTAGTTAAGAGGGAGTGTTGAAGAAAATGTAACTAGGTTCGATATTTATACATGCAATTTTGATCTTTGTACTTGTAAAGAAAAGAAATATTATTTTTGTAAATCATATGAATGAGTTTCTTGCTCATTCCATAGGTCTAGGAAAGTCAAAGAGTCAAAATCATGAGCTCTTATTGAGCATATTTGTAATGTATATGAAGCTACCTAGTGTCTAAGAACAACCCTCCAAGACCAACATAATCCTCCTAAAGATAAGCAAGCAAAACGATGGAAAAACTCTTCCATGTTCGCTAGCAAAATAATTTAAATTGAAGTCATGTCGGCTAGCAAAAGAGACACAATAGATCACTTGGTTATGTCGGCTCATTATGGAGGCATGACCACTATATATACCCACCTAGGGTCACCGCAAATAGGAGGAACAAAATCTCACATTCTCTGAAGAAACTCGAATAAGAACAAGGTCTACAACTTCACATATATTGAAGAAGTATATTCTCTTGAATGGGATAATTAGGAGTAGGATCTCGGTGATAAGGTATAGTGATACCTTCACATTCCACTCTGAGATCTCAGTTAAGTTCAAGGTGCTGGAACTCGGATGGGTACAGGACTATGTCTCTTCGCATAAGGATCAATATTCACTGTGATTTCAGATAAGTACTATTATGATGATTACATTCTCGACATAAGACTAAAGACAAGGGTCTCGGTGCTACTCTCTATAGTCATAACCTTAAGCATAGTTATGATCTCAATGGTGAATCTGTCTCAAGGATATAATCTCATCGAAGGGGCAGCTATGGTGAAAACAATGAAGATCTCGATGGTGTAGACACATTGATGATCTCGGAAAAGGTGCAGTGAGATGATGATGATCTCAGTAGTATGAAGAAGATGATTGATGTCTTGGTCTTGGAGTGGCTCAGTCAGTCAAGGGTCATGGTATTGGAGTGGCTCAGTGAGTCAAGGGTCATGGTCTTGGTGTTCGTCAATTGGAATCTCTAGAAGAAGAATTTAGTGTGGGTTTTCCTCTCCAAGAGGGAGAGGTTTTGGCCTTGGCAGAATGCCTACATCTTGTGTTCTTGCCTCTTTGTTTTTGGTAGCTATTTGATGAAATAAGAAACACCCACTCTAATAATGTTAAAGAGAAGATTGTGCTAACAAGCAACTTAAAAATGTCTCACAAATAGTTATCAAATCAAGAAGAATCTCATTAACTACATGTGCCTTAGATTCTTCAACAACATCATCATCTTGAATCTTATTGGTTCTTATAAACTTTATTTTGGTTTTACATTTTTCTTAGGAGGCCCATTTTCGACCTCAAAAGTTCTCTAATGACTTCAACACTTAGCCAATTTTTCAATCAAGTGTTCTTATCAATGCAACAGAATAACAATTACTTCAATATTTAATCTTTCACATTAAACATTCATCACATTGTACAAGTACACCCATACATACTTGGGAGGGGAAACTCCCATAAAGTCTGCCCAATATAATATAACAGTAATGTACAATAATTTACAATTACAATTTTACATCAGTTGTACTTCCAACTTGCTTGGCCTGCACACTTAACCAAATTTTACCCAAAACCATGCCAAAGTCGTGCAACAACCTTACTGTCACTTATCCGCACAATCCTACTGAAGATACCCCAAGTTTCCTACCAAAATTAAATTCTGCAAAGTTTCCTTAGTGTTGCGTCGCATGCCCTTCCATGCCCACCAACCATCTGCAGCTCAACCGTTCACCGCACTGCACACTGCACGTTCTGCATGTCTTTGTCATATTGATTACCCATTCACAGTGCCCTGTCGTGCCCTATCACTACAAAAAACTTTGCCCGAACTGTTATACTGTGTGCTGCACGTTTCTCCCATCGTGAGTCTGTGTGTCATGGGTCTACCTACTTGACATCTCTTCGCACAACCCGACCCGGAGCCTTAACTCGGTCGTGTTCCATGGGTTCGTGTCTGCCTTATAGTCTTAACATGACTTGTCGCCCAAACCTCCCTTTCGCAACGCCTGCAGTTTTGTTCGGTCACTCGCTTGCTCAAAGTGCGGGCGCATGGCTTGCACGCCGTGCATGGACCGCGAACCATCCAACCTGCAACCTGAACTTGCAAACTTTCCAAGTTCCACCTATCGATACCTTATTGTAGCTCGCTTGACCCCTCCACTTCTTGTTTTGCGATGGCTCCCCAAGTGAGTTCGTTGATGTCTCCACATGGTCGTGGCACCTCACAAAATTCCATTTTTCAATGGGTCGGCCCATCCGCAATTCACCATGTCAGCCGCCTATAATACTTTGGTCGGCCCTCCCATATAAGTTTAGCTTGCCCATCGTATTAACTTGGCCAACACTTCATCTTACTTCCACCATGGGTAGCTCGCATTCACCCAACTCGCCCAACCGTCACATAGCATGACTTATTTGCACGTCTTTCCCGACGCCTGCTCGTCTCGTCCTCCCACTATGGGCGTGCACCTGCCCGACTCCTTTAACCGACTTGTTCACCATTGCACATCCACCCATGTTGGTTAGTACAGGCGCCCGTTTCACATGGGTACGCCTGCTACAACTTGGTTTCACATCACTGGATGTTGCCCCGCGTCGTCGCACATGCCCAAGTTGGTCAATACGGGCGTCTATCACACATGGGTGCGTCCAAATCAACTCGTGGGCCTGACACCAACCATAATATACTCATTACGGATGTTTTTGCTGGTAATTGGGCCATCGCTATTATTATTCAGTAATTGTATCTCATTTTCCAAACCAAAGAAAATGTTGTACCTTCCCCTACAAAGTGTATGCATTTTTGTACGTATTTATGGACTCAACACAATAAATAGTTAACCACATTCCAAGGGATAAATAGTTAACCACAATTCATTTTGTTTAGCTGTGATTCGCCAAGCCTAACAAAACTTGTGAAGCATTGATCTGTGTGAGCCTATGAATACTTTTCCTCAGTGATTGCAACACTCAATGCACGTTGAATGTCGTCATCCTTACCCGAAGGGCCAAACACCCAAAAAATTATTGCAATGCTTGTAATGGTTGTAGGTGAAGTGAAAAACTTATTCATTGGTAGGTAGAATTCACAAAGGTTGCATCTAGAAAGGATGTTCCCTACCATAGATTTTGACGACTTCAATATGAAATTGGACATCATTTTGACCAGTTGTTGATCAATATGATAGGTCAAACTTGACATGGGAAAACGTTTCGGTAGCTGTCAAATATGTTATGAAATTCAAAATACATCCTACATGGCATTGAATTCCAGGCCTATTCACAATGAATTTTTTTTACATGTAGTCTAACGAGGTTGCAAATTTTCCCAGAAAACAATGGAAATTCCAACACGATTTTGATAAAATTAGACGTTTTTTGTTGTTGGAAATACTGGTTACAACTATCAAGCTTCAAGATTTTGGGTGCCCCTGCGGTTTTTTATGGTGTTGAATCCATTTCCACCATAAAAAGAAAGATTCAAGCACTCCTACTGTCAGATTTTTAAGGAAAAAAATGGCCGGATTCTAGACGGTTTTGACTCTTTCAGCAAAGTTGCCACCTCCATAGACAATGCCATTTTTTAAAGCCAGATCACATTTTGATGTGAATGGAACTTTTATTTTACTGCATAACAGTGACATCTATGATCCATTATTTATTATTTATTGGTACGTACATAAAAAAATTCAGCTTCTGCTAAGTGAACTTTGGGTTTTTTGGATCAATATTTTGGGAGGAAAACCCCGCCGCCACACTAGTGCTACAGAGCCCGAGAAACTATAGAAGCGAATAAATGTCTGACACTAGTTAGGGTGGTGATAATCTAATTATTTGTGGAGCAAGAGGAAGGTGAGAAACTGCAGAAGTGAATAAATTTCTGACATTAAATTAAAAATGAAGATTCCAGGGCTCGGCTCTCTGTCCTTCTGCTTCTTGCTTCACTGTCTTTTCTTTTCTCTGTCTTCATTCTCTTCTCTCTGGTTCTTCCTCTCGGTCTATTCTGTTCTGTCTATTCATGGCTTTAAGCCAATCGATCTCATGACTGTTCGCTTCCTCTTCTGCCCCCGTCGGATCGTCTATTGCTGCTCGCTTGGAGTTCCTTGTCTTGGCGTCATCATTAATGGCTCACAGGGAATGGCCACTTGTCCTCTTGCGAACTGCGACAGCTCTTCCTTTTCAGTTCAATTTTTCGGTTACATCATGGAGTGAGTCATCCACCATCTCAGTGGTCAAATCGGACCTCAAATCCTTATATATCGCGGCTTAATCCCTTGTCAAATCTGGTTCCTCCATCGGGCGCGATCTCAGCCGTTAGATCTGGAGCCCCCAGATTTGACGTCATTCACTCATTTCGTGTGGTTGACTTGCTCGACCGTTAGCATGTGATGAGGGGATGTTTTCTCTCTCCTCCGCCTGCCACGCGTCGGGCGCTGAATGGAATCGCTCGTTTTTCTCCAAATCTGCTTACCGCCCAAGGGTGCCCCTGATATACTGTCGGTTTTGGAGCGCGGGTCCTGCCTTTAGCCTTTAGCACTTTCCCCATGGTTTTCCCGGCTTCCATGCGACCGAGTGCTTGGTGCCTTTCCTTATCGAGGAGTTTTTCCCAGTGATGCGCTAATTGCGCATCAGAAATGGCCTCCTTTTCTCAATCTGGGCTTCCTAGGTACCAGTTTCGCCTCCTGCGCAGTCTCCATGGGCCTCGATCAGTGCGCTTTGACCGAGGTCCTCATCGTTCCTCGCTCGCTGCCAACTGCCACTGTTCAGAGGTCTTCCTGATCGCTCTGTGCTCTTGAATTCAAAGTTCTTTTCCTAATTTGATACAGTCATGGTACTTTGAAAATCTTCATGGATCCAATTCAGATCATGGCCTTCCCACTGAAAAAGCTTTTTGACCACCAAAAGTTAGTTTTCAAGCATTGACTAAGTGAGGATACAATTGTCTCACTTGTCCAATCTCTATCCACTTTGCACTGCTCGGCTTTGAACCCTTGAGTCCAATTCTGAGGTACTCAACATCTCCCCTGCGTGTCATCCTCAGCTTCCTGTCCAGAACTATGTCTTCCTATAATTCATTAAGATATTCAGGTAGCAGGTCATCAATAGAAGGCATTTGACTCTGCTCTTCGGGATCCTCAATTAGAGAGGGTTCAAACAATCTCAAGCAATCTGCATTTACGACTGAGTAGATGTGCATGTAAGCTGGTAGATCAACGCGAAAAGCATTTTCACCAATCTTCTCAAGTATTTTGAAATGTCCATACCTGATGGGTTTTATCTTTTTACCTTCACCTTGCATCTTGTCTTTGCTGATATACAGCCAGACTTGGTCACCAACTTGAAAACTATGCTCCATCCGATGCTTGTCATGCCTTGCCTTGTATTTGGCTTGGCTCTTTTCCAGCTATTCCTGTACTCCTTGGTGGATCTCCTGGATTTGTTCAATGAACCTAGTTGCCCTGTCCACATCACTGTGTCCCTGAACTGTGGTATCTTTACCAAAGACAAAATCCAAAGGAGACCTTGGTGTGAAACCAAAACAGGTCCCAAAAGGAGATCTCTATGTAGAAGAATGTTTTTCTCTATTGTAAGCATGCTACACATAACACAAATGTTCATCCCTAAGCTTAGGATGTTTGCTGCAATATCCTCTGAGTAACTAGATCACTGTCCTGTTAACAACTTCTGTTTGACCATCAGTTTGTGGATGAAAAGTTGTGCTTTTCATTAGTTTGGTTTCCATCAGTTCTCACAGACTCGACCAAAAATTCCCCACAAATCGGGTGTCTCGATCAGATACAATGGAAGTGGGTATTCCAAAATGAACCCATACATGTTCAAAGAACAATTTTGCAGTTTGTTCAGCTGTAATTTGTTTGTTACAAGGTATCAAAATACACATTTTGTTGAACCTATCCACAACAACATATAGATAATCATGACCTTTCCTAGATTTAGGCAGTCCTCCAACAAAATCCATGGAAACACTTTCCCAAGGGTGAGAAGGAACTGGTAGTGGAGTGTACAAGCCTAGTTTTCTATTGCTGGGCTTGCTTTTAGCACACATAGTACACCCTCTTACATATCTAGAAACTGTCTCATTCAGTCTTGGCCAATAACAAAATCTTTGCAGCTGTGCAACAGTTTTACTTACCCCAAAGTGACCTGATATCAGAGAAGTGTGTGCTTCTGTTAAAATTGGCAACCAGGGAAAAACTTCATGTATGTCATCTTATTCATGGCTAATAATATTTTTATTAGATTCCTCTCGTCGAGAGGTGTAGGATTGATATAAAGATTATCCAATTCCGATAAGTATTCATGGAGATATGAATTTATTTTGATTATGGAATTATTATCAAGCCGACCTACAACTCATGTAGGCTCAGAAGCCCAACAGTCGCATCTATTCACCCACCAACGTTGTGTATAAATATAATAGGACTTTTCCTCATTTAGAATCACTCATCTCATCACATCTCTCTCTCTCTACTGCACAGATATGAGTCTCTTCTCTACTGTGCTGAAATGGGTCTCTCTCTCTCACACATGTGAAGCCGGAAGCTGTTGAATTTGAAGCTGCAACTGCAGAAGTAAAGATTGACTTACGTGGCCTAGAAGATCTCCTCTTTAGAACTGCACTGTAGGTTCATCTGAACCTCCTTTGAAAGCCGCAACTTTTGGTGGTGGAATGAAGTCAATCCGACGAACGGTTTGCAAGATATCGACTGCCCTAGTTTGAAGCCGGAAACTGCTGAAACTGAAGCTGCAACTGCAGAAGTAACGATTGACTTGCGTGGCCTAGAAGATCTCCTCATTTGAACTGCGCTGTAGGTTCATCTGAACCTCCTCTGGAAGCCGAAACTTTTGGTGGTGGAATGAAGTCAATCCGACTGTCGGTTTGTGAGATATGGTCTGCCCTAGTTTGATAATAAAGCCGCTAATGCTGATGCTACTGATCTAGGGTTTGCTACTGCTGATATGAATCAGATTTATTTTACTATTTCTCTCTGCTGAATTATTGAAGATAAAAGAAGATTTGATCAAAGGGTTTCCCCACACATTGTGGAGTTTGTCCCTGGCTAGCCGCCACATCTTGTGTCTCTTGTCTTGGCTTGTTTTCTGTCGATCATTTAATGTTCTATCTGCACTTTACTTTATGTACATGTGATTGCTAATCGGTGGAATATAATAAGAAAAAGAAGTAAACTGTTATAAGCATAGAACATACCATAACTTAACATGGTATCAGAGCTGAGGTGAAGACAAAGCCCGAGCAAGAGCAAGAGCAATCATTGAAGAGAAGATTGGCAAGGCTATCCTAAAAGAACTATGGGATCCTCAACACTCTTTCCTGCCGAAGACAAGCTCCGTGAGAAAGCTGACTATCACGGATGGAAGATGTCTATCGATCTAACCCTTGAAGATCAAGGAGTGCTGGACCATGTAAGAGGCAATATTGTTGAGCCTTCATCAAATGCATCTGCTGCTGCCTGGAACAAATGGAAAAATGGAGAAGTCAAAACAAAGAAGATCATCGGGACTCTATCGACAAGCGCTTGGTGGCCTACATCTCTGATCTAGACACCTCCAAGGAAATCTACGACAGACTGGTGAGTTTATTTAAAGTTAATGATGCAAATCAAGTTTTGTTTCTTAGAAATAAGTTGAGGGAAATCAAGAAGGGTAAAGATGAAAGTATGCAAGCATACTTCTTAAGAATCACCGAGATCAAGAACGATCTCCTATCTATTGGGGAAACTATTACTGACAGAGAAATGGCACTCACAACTCTTGGAGGATTGCCATTTGAATGGTATGTGTCCAGGACTACTCTTTTGAACTATAATGTAATTCCTGGTTTCGAGGAATTAATGGCTAGATGCATTCAAGAAGAAACAAGGGAAGAAGTGCAAGAAATGCCCATGCCTAAAGGTCCTCCTGCTGCCTTTTTCTTCTCATGCAAAGAAAATAAATAATTCCGGGACTAAATCAAAAGGAAAGGCTGGACCTAAGGCTAGAAGAAAATGACGATGTTACATTTGCGATAAAGCAAGTCACTATGTATGAGATCATGAGCATCATGATGAATGAGATCATGGACATAAAGGGCAAAATGAGATGATGGACATATAGGATAGCATGATGATGATGCACACTAGTTTGAGCAGCATTATGATGGATAAAATCATGGACATGGGCAGCATGATGATAATCATGATTAGAGAAGCATGGTACAGTATGCAGTGGTGCAACTCGAAATCCCTCTGATGGCAATCAAAGGAATGACAATTTCAACAGCAAAGGTAAGAGGAGAGTTGGGAATCAAGGAAGAGGACAAGCATTCAAGAAGGCTAGAAATTCCAAGATGTATTAAATGCACCTGACCTCAAAAAGGAACCTAGTGTCCATCTTGGCAATGGAAGACAGAGGCTACAAGGTAACCTTCAGCAAAGGTGAGGTATGTATATGGAAAAATAATGTTAAAGATGCCTTTACTCTTAGGTTTAGTGATTCATTATATCAGGTCGATGGAAGTCTGCTAGGTGTCATGTCTTATGACACATCTCTTCAGTCCGAACTTTGGCATTAGAGGTTTTCCCCCCTTCATTATAAAGCTATACTCGGTGTAAGACAAATGGTGATAGGGATGCCCGAATTATGAATAAAGAATGAAGGTGTATGTCTAGGATGTGCTGAAGGAAAGCTCAAAAGGGGACCATTCCCCTCAAGCCAAAGCAAGACCTCTGATATATTACAATTGGTTCACTCAGACATACCTGAGGTTGGCATTAAGAGAGAGACTACTACACCACATACTCCTGAGCAAAATGGTGTGGTGGGAAGGAAGAACTGCACGATGATGGAAGCTGTCTGGGCCATGCTACATGATCAAAGACTTCTGATGTTTCTATGGGCTGAAACTACAATCACCGTCGTATATGTACAAAATTGATGCCCTCATCAAGCATTGGGTTCCAAGACTCCTAAAGAAAAGTTCACCGCAAGGTGAACAATATTTCGACTTTGAGGAGCTCTCAAGAAGCCAACACCAGGGAACCGAAAGAAAAGGATGATGAATCAATGCCTGATGTAGAAGAACCCATGGATTCGATTGATCCTCATCCACATGAGCCTTCCTCTTCTAGGAAGAGGCCTTCATGGCTTAGGGGGATACTTGATGATGCTAAAAGACATGCTGCACCCTGAGGAACCTTCCGTCAAAATAAGAAACTTAATAGGTATGAAGGATACCTGACCATCATGAGCACGATCATACAAAATGAGCCTTCGTCATTCTCAGATGCCGTCAAGCATCAAGTATGGAAAGATGCTATGACCGTAGAATATGAGTCTATTATGGAGAATGATGTCTGGGAAGTAGTTCCCAGACCCTGGACAAGACAATTGTTACTTCAAAATGGCTTTACAAGATAAAGCATGCAGCAGATGGAAGCTCGGAAAAGTATAAGGCTCGTTTTGTTGCTCGAGGTTTCTCCCAAAAGGAAGGTATAGACTATGATGAGATATTTGCACCTGTTGCCAGATATACGTCCATCCGCTCGATCATAGCCCTTGCCGCTTCACAAGGATGGAACCTACATCAGATGGATGTCAAGACTGCGTTCTTGCATGGCTCGATCAAAGAATAGGTCTACGTGGAGCAACCCGAAGGATTTGATATTTATGATCGAAAATCTCATGTATGCAGGTTGAAGAAAGCTCTCTATGGGCTGAAGCAAGCACCCCGAGCATGGTATGAGAGGATCGATAGCTACTTGATGAAGCTGGGATTCACTAGGAGTGAAGTTGATCCTAACCTTTACTTTAAGGTTGAAGATGACAAGCCTCTCATATCGGTGTTGTACGTGGATGACCTCTTTCTAACAGGTGCAAACCCTCTCATTCACAAATATAAGAGGGAGATGGCTTCTGAATTTGAAATGAAGGACCAAGGACTTGAAGTATGGCAAAAGCCAAGGGAAATTTTCCTATCTCAAGGAAAATATGTGGTAAAGGTATTGGAAAGATTTGGTATGATGGACTGCAAGCCTATGACTACCTCGAGGATCTTAACTTTTAGAAGTTATATGGTAGTGATGTCGGACCAGACTTAGGAAATGCCTCTGAGTTTCAAAAACTCATTCACATTGATGTTCTTGGTGAACCTCCATCTGAACATATTTTTTTGCAGTTAGCATTGTGAGCTCATATTTGGTTGAGCCTCACTGGATTGATGCCAGGAATCTTCTGAGATGTCTTCAGGACACAATCTCTCATGGATTAAGATACACTACCGGAGATGTGAGACTACTTGGATATACTGATGTTGATTGGGCAGGCACTGTGGTGGACCGTAAGAGCACTTCCGGGTGCTGTTTCACCTTGGGATCTGCTTCGATATCCTGGATGAGCAAGAAGCAGAAGTCGGTGGCTTTGAGCACCGCCAAAGCAGGATATATTGTTGCTAGCATAACCTTGTGTGAGGTAGTCTGGGTGCGAAAGCTCTTCAGTGAGCTGTTTGGATTTACATTGGATACCACTGTGATTCTCTATAACAACCAGAGGTGGGATTCGATTATTGAGGAATCCCGTATTCGTCGATTGCTCCAGCAGATAGACATCATCTTGGATATGGTAAGTTGATGAGCAAGGAGGCTCCATCGCATTAAGATGATGTACAAGTTGATACACCTTGTCAAAGCCCCGAGGAAAGATCTAATCTGTGATTTTCCCAAACGACTTGGAGTCGGTAAGAAACCCTTGTACAAGGGTCCTGCATGTTGCATACATTGAGCTCTGGGAGCTCTGAGGGCTTGCGGTTATTACTGGAGCAACATACGACCATAGGGTGACTCACCCTCCCCTGGTGGTGCACACTGGAACAAGATGATTCGCTCTCTTGTGGGACAAGATGATTCGCTCTCTTGTGGAACAGGATGATTCGCTCTCCTGTGTAGCAGGATGATTAGTTCTCCTGTGAGGCCTGGATTGATGTGTTCTCCATGGCGATTGTAGCAAGATTGATGTGTTCTCCTGTGAGGCCTAGATTGATGTGTTCTCCATGGCGATTGTAGCAGGATTGATGTGTTCTCCTATGAGGCCTGGATTGATGTGTTCTCCATGGCGGCCTGGATTGATGTGTTCTCCATGGCAATTGTAGTAGGATTGATGTGTTCTCCTGTGAGGACAGGATTGATTAGTTCTCCTGTCGAGGCATCCTACCCATGCAGTCTGGGACTCATGGGAAGTACCTCTCATCTGATCAATGAGCAAGGAAATGAAGTTAGGGACCATAGTAGTACCGATGGACGCATCGTTGTAACTATCGTACTCCCTACGCTAGGATGACCTCCATTGATCTGGGATCAATGATACTGGTCTGGGACCAGTGGTAGGAGTTGTACCATACTATGACGCTGACTTCGGGTCGGTTGAGACTGGTCTGGGATCAGTGGTACATACTCTAAGACTGACTTTGAGTCAGTGGAGGATGATATTGGTCTGGGACCATTGGAGTTGTACTCACTATGACGCTGACTTTGGGTTGGTTGAGACTGGTCTGGGACCAGTGGTACATACTCTGAGACTGACTTTGAGTCAGTACGATACATCCTCGATCATTTTTTCTTCTTCATAATTCGGACAAAAGCAGAGTAGAACAGAACAATGCAAGAGCAGAGCAGAACATAACAAAACAGTACAGATCAGTGCAGGGCAGAACAAGACAAAGCAGAACAGGCAAAATAGAGCAGAGCAGGGCAAGGGTCAGGCTGTATAGGGTAGTGCATTTTATGGATGAATAGTAACGACCGATAGACAGATTGCAGATGAAGTTCTCAATGGTTGAGAGGGAGTGTTAAAATTGGCAACCAGGGCAAAACTTCATGTGGGTCATCTTATTCATGGCTAATAATATTTTTATTAGATTCCTCTCGTCGAGAGGTGTAGGATTGATATAAAGATCATCCAATTCCGATAAGTATTCATGGAGATATGAATTTATTTTGATTATGGAATTATTATCAAGCCGACCTACAACTCATGTAGGCTCAGAAGCCCAACAGTCGCATCTATTCACCCACCAACGTTGTGTATAAATATAAGAGGACTTTTCCTCATTTAGAATCACTCATATCATCACATCTCTCTCTCTCTACTGCGCAAATATGAGTCTCTTCTCTACTGCGCTGAAATGGGTCTCTCTCTCTCACACATGTGAAGCCGGAAGCTGTTGAATTTGAAACTGCAACTGCAGAAGTAAAGATTGACTTGCATGGCCTAGAAGATCTCCTCTTTGGAACTGCGCTGTAGGTTCATCTGAACCTCCTTTGAAAGCCGCAACTTTTGGTGGTGGAATGAAGTCAATCCGACGAACGGTTTGCAAGATATCGACTGCCCTAGTTTGAAGCCGGAAACTGCTTAAACTGAAGCTGCAACTGCAGAAGTAAAGATTGACTTGCATGGCCTAGAAGATCTCCTCATCTGAACTGCGCTTTAGGTCCATCTGAACCTCCTCTGGAAGCCGAAACTTTTGGTGGTGGAATGAAGTCAATCCGACTGTCAGTTTGTGAGATATGGTCTGCCCTAGTTTGATAATAAAGCCGCTAATGCTGATGCTACTGATCTAGGGTTTGCTACTGCTGATATGAATCAGATTTATTGTACTATTTCTCTCTGTTGAATTATTGAAGATAAAAGAAGATTTGATCAAAGGGTTTCCCCACACATTGTGGGGTTTGTCCCTGGCTAGCCGCCACATCTTGTGTCTCTTGTCTTGGCTTGTTTTCTGTCGATCGTTTAATGTTCTATCTGCACTTTACTTTATGTACATGTGATTGCTAATCGGTGGAATATAATAAGAAAAATAAGTAAACTGTTATAAGCATAGAGCATACCATAATTTAACAACTTCTCTAATTATCTTTACTCTCTCAGTTTGTGGAATGCAGAATTTCCCACAATGGTATAAGAGCCTGTCCTTTACATGATAATCCAATTCTTCTACTCATTTGCCTTGACTTAAAGTTGCATATACATCCTTAAAGTCTATATCTTGAGCATATTTTTCAATGTAGCTTTCATGTAGCACAAAATTATGCTTAAGTATAGTAGATGCATTTATAATAGGTCTAGATAACATGTCTACAATTTTATTATGTATGCCCTTTTTATATCTCATGACTAAATGAAACCGTTGTAGAAAACCCATCCATCTATAATGTCTTGATTGCTGCAACTTAGTTTGGGAGTGTAGATATTGAAGTAGTCGATGATCAATATGTATTACTATCTCTTTTCCCATTAAGTAATGTTTCCACTTTTTCACACTCTGAACTAATGCATACAATTCTTTATCATATGTAGGATAGTTAACTACTGCAGGATTAAAAGTCTCAGAATGATAACATATGGGTTTACCATGCTGTGTCAACACTGCTCCCATGGCATAGTCACTGGCATCTGTTTGGATCTCAAATGGTCTTTGCAGATCAGGCAGTGCTAGTACAGGTGTTGTACTAATCTTTTCTTTCAAGGTGTCAAAGGCTTTCTGATGTTTGCCTCCCCACTGAAACACCTTGTTCAATCCTGTTAAAGCATGTAAGGGAGCTGCAATTGAGGAAAAGTTAGAAATGAACTTCCTCCAATATTGTGCTGCCCCTAAGAAGCTTCTCACTTCTGTAGCAGACTTGGGTTTAGGCCAGTTTACAATGACTGCCACCTTAGAGGGATCTATTTTCAATTCACCACCCCCTACTATATAACCCAAATAATTTAGAGATGTTTTTCCAAATTCATAGTTTGAGAGTTTAACATGAATTTTTTCTCTTTTCAAAACATCTAGTGTCTGCTTAACATGCTTTAAGTGTTCTTCCCACGTTTTACTAAAAATCAGAATGTCATCTAGATACACAATAAAAAAATCATCAAGAAAAGGTCTGAGTACATCATTCATTAATCTCATGAAAGTAGCAGGAGCATTAGTTAAGCCAAAAGGCATAACTAGCCACTCATACAATCCCTGCTTTGTTTTGAAAGCAGTCTTCCATGCATCTTGTTCTGCAACTCTGACCTGATGGTATCCACTGTGCAAGTCTAGCTTGGAGAAATAAACAACTTCCTTCAATTGATCTAAAAGATCATCTATGTGAGGAAGGGGATAATGATTTTTGATTGTTATCTTATTCAGTGCTCGGTAGTCAATGCACATTCTCCACGAGCCATCTTTCTTTCTCAGCAAAACGATTGGTGACCCACATGGTGATGTGCTGGGCCTGATGAACCCCTTATCGAGCAACTCCTGCACCTGCTCCTTTTCAGCATTCTCTAAAGCAAACAACCTGTACATTCCAATGTTAGGAAATGGAGCATCTTGCTGCAAAATAATATCATGTACTATTTCCTTTTTGGGTGGTAGAACTTTAGGTTCTTGAAACAAGATATTATACTCTGAAACAACCTTTTCTATATCAGCTTGTTGTTTAGCATTACAACCCTGAAATACATTGGTTTTATCAGGTTTCTTTTCCTTTACAACCATAAGTAAGAATTGTTTGCATGAATTTATCATTTTTTTCATCTGCCCTGAGTTTATGAGAGTATAATTATTCTTGAGCGTATGAGCTCTTACAAAGTATTCGATTCCATATTTAACAAGCAAATACTTGTTCTCAGCTCTATAGAAAATAACTTTTCTATCATACAAGTAAGGACTTCCTAAAACAATTCCACATATATCCAAAGGAATTATGTCTAACTCAACCTCATCTACAAATGTTGACCCAAAGGAAAACTTGAGTTTGCACTGTCTAGTCACTTGTAGTTGTGCTTTATCATTCAACCATCCTAATGGGTATGGTTTCTTGTGAGGTGTAGTTGGTAATCCCAATTTCTTTACAATTGCTTCAGAAATTAAATTTACTTGTGAGCCACTATCAAACAAAGTATCAATCTTTTGATGTTTGGAAATAACTCGAATATGGAAAATCTCATATCTTTTTCTCTCATTTTTTTCATCAGTAATAGATTGTGCAAAATTACTAGTAGATGCTTCAGAATTCTTACCTTTTATACATGTGGCTGCAATGGTTGTTTCATCTCCCGAGTCTGACCCCAAATCTTTCTGAATAGTTGTAGAAGTCTTCTTCTTCTTGCCCTTGAACTTCTTAGGTCTCAGCTCTAGATGCAGAATCCAACAATGCTCATCATCATGCCCATCCTTTTTACAGTGAGTGCATGAAGCTTTGCTTTTCTGTGCAGTGTTAGCCTTTCTTGCTTTCCACTTCTGATTTCTTTTCTCCTTGCTCTTGCTTGCAGTGGGTTGGGATGGTCCCCCAACTTCTGGATTTCCATTCTTTCCTCTAGCTTCTAGATGAGTAGCTTGTATAGATACCTCATCTATACTAGTGGGATTAAACATGAGGATGGTGTGCCTCATGTAGCTGTGTAGACCACCAATGTACTTCAAGAGAGGCTCAATGAGATTCCTAGAATCAATGCTCTCTTTCTAAATTCTTGAGTGTACCCTTGCACACTTTTCCCTTTCAACTGTTGAAGAGTTTGCCAACTCATCATGGCTTGTTGCATGTAGGCCAATGGATAGAACTGCCTTTTGATTGCAGAAACAAATTCACTCCAGACAGAGATAGTCTTACCATGTCTTTTCATATTATCTTGGGTTCTGCCTTCCCACCAAACCAAGGCAGTGCCTCCTAGGCATAGGCTTGCCAGCTGAATCTTGCTCTTGTCTGAGTCGATGTTCTATACTATGCAATAAACATCAATTTGTCTAATCCAATTGTCCAACTTTTTTTCATTTAGCTCTCCATCATATATAAACAAATCAAATTTGACATCTAGTTTGATCAAAGATGCTTTCTTTTTGTGTTTAGGGTTGTTAGGAGGTGTGAGAAAGCTTTCCTCTTTCCCTTTTCCTTTGGAGTGGTCATGGAAGCGAGACTCATCTTCTTCTTTGTCTTGTTTAGAGCCTGATGAATCTTCATCCTTATGTTTTCTAAAGTCCCTGTACATTTCTTCTACCATGGACTTTATGGCTAGGAAACTTTCTATGAATTGAGGGTCTGGCCCCATTGAACCTTCCTCTGACATTTTCTTCTAAGGATAGACTCTCCCAATTTTAGGATTAGTTTCAACCAACTCTCCTTCTCCTAATTTGAGCTTTGATCTAGTGAGCATTCAACAACTAAACCAACACAAGCTTCTCTAACCTTTACAGCCTAGAGCTCGATACCACTTGATCTGAAAATCACCCTTGAGTGATCTCAGCTAAAGATTTTTTTGAATGGGAGTATTACAGACTCATGTGCTGGTGTGTGTCTATGTTATTTTAGGCAACAAATCGATCAGATTGCAAAATACACAAACACTGGAAAATGGAAAACAGTAACAGAAACACAGTAAGCAAATACAAGAACACAACAATTAATAAGGAGTTCACCCTATCCTCCAGGGCTACGTCTCCGGTCCAGCTTTCAATGGTGGCCTTCTTTTATTGTGTCTTTAAAGAAAAGAATTACAATGAGGAGATCACTTGGAGTCTCCTGAAACATATAAGGTTTGTTAGGGTGGTTCTTGGATCCCCCAAGCCACTAGAGTGCACAGACTCTGTTCCTTACCAGGTCTTGACCTCTCTGATCTTCAATGGGAGGAGCCCAACGTGGTGCTCAATTCCCGACAGATCCTCTCAGGGATTGTTCAATGCTGCCTTATGCAGCAGGTCAGCTCAGCTCTCTGTCCTTCTGCTTCTTGCTTCACTGTCTTTTCTTTTCTCTGTCTTTGTTCTCTTCTCCATGGTTCTTCTTCTCGGTCTATTCTGTTCTGTTTGTTCATGGATTTAAGCCAATCGATCTCATGACTGCTCGCTTCCTCTTCCGCCCTCGTCGGATTGTCTACTGCTGCATGTTTGGAGTTCCCTGTCTCAGCGTCATCATCAATGGCTCACACGGAGTGGCCACTTGTCCTCTCGCGAACTGCGCTAGCTATTCCTCGTCGGTTCGGTTTTTCGGTTATATCATGGAGTGAGTCATCCGCCATCTGAGCGGTCAAATCGGACCTCAAATCCTTATATATCGTGGCTTAATTCCCTGTCAAATTCGGTTCCTCCATCGGGCGTGATCTCAGTCGTTAGATCTGGAGCCCCCAGATCCGACGTCATTCGCTCATTTCGTGCGGTTGACTTGCTCAACCGTTAGCGTGTGATGAGCAGCAGTTTTCTCTCTCCTTCGCCTGCCACGCATCAGGCGTTGAATGGAATCGCTCATTTTTCTCCAAATCTGCTTACCGCCCAAGGGTGCCCCCGATATACTGTCAGTTTTGGAGTGTGAGTCCTGCCTTTAGCCTTTAGCACTTTCCCTATGGTTTTCTCGGCTTCCATGCGACCGAGCTCTCGGGGCCTTTCCTTCTCGAGGGGTTTTCCGCATCAGAAATGGCCTCCTTTTCCCGATCCGGGCTTCCCAGGTGCCAGTTTCGCCTCTTGCGCAGTCTCCATGGGCCTCGGTCAGCGCGCTTTGACCGAGGTTCTCGTTGTTCCTCATTGGCTGCCAACTGCCACTGTTCAGAGGTCTTCCTGATCGCTCTGTGCTCTTGAATTCAAAGTTCTTGTCCTAATTTGATACAGTCATGGTACTTTGAAAATCTTCATGGATCCAATTCAGATCAAGTGGGTATCAACTGGACTCAAATTAATGAATATTTTCAGAAAGATGGGCATTTTGGCCTTGGTAATGGCAATATCCAATAGAAAATTAATTGTTATCAAGATGGTATTAAGGATTTCGATGGTCGTGGGAAGAGTTCATTACATATTTCATCAACACCCCAACATCATAATATATCCTCGACCTGTCAGAGGTTGAGACATGAACTACTTGAAGAAGAAATCAACGCCATTCCACAAAAGGGAGGAGGAAGAGTGAATCATTTAGTAAAGGATTTTGAAAGCCTGATGTGATTTCCTGACTTGGACACAAAAAGCTACAGGATTAGGCCATTGGATAGATCTACTCCCGATTGCACTAAAGTGAAGCAAGAGTTGAGAATGAGTAGGGTTGTCACAAGTGGGCACTTCTTTGATTTCGGGGATAGGCCTCGGCTGAGTTTAATAGTAAGATTCCATATAATGAAAGCTTTGGTGAAGTCAAGAGGTAAAATAGTGCTTCGTTTCTTGAAAGCTATGCTGATTTCAAGTTGTATGTTTCTGAAGATGCACCCTTTGATGTGAAAAATGATACTCAAAGTGTTTGTTCAGGTGGAAGAAGTGGAAGCAACCTTGGGAGAAAAAGAATATGCAAAAGAGAGAGCTTAGTTTCTAGTGGGCGAGGGTCTCTAGCGATAAATGGTATGCAACGATGGAAGAAGAAACTTAAGGTCACCACTGCACAACCTTTCAAGCTTGAAATGAAGCAAACAGGCCTCATCAAAGAGAGAGATTTCATGAAGAAGCTCTGGGAGATGCTCAATGAGGAGGAAAAACTTTGAATTCCAATCGCATAAGAGTTTCCATGGACAACATATGAGCGAAAGTGTTTGATAAATCCCCTTGTGAAAGAAAGCACTAAATCGTTGGATGTGAAGCTTCATATTGAAATAAGGGTAGTTGACCGTGCTAAATTTGATCACCTTATTGTAGAAAGACTCAAAGCCATGTAAGAAAACAAGATTGAAAACCAAACTCAACTCTATTAATGAATTGATGTCAATGAATTATGTATAATGTGTACATATAAATACATAAAGAAACCGTTGATTCAGTTTCTGGGTCTTCTTGGACTCTAATAACCACTCACCATAATGCAAACCTAATCTCGAGGATTAGTTGTCTAACATCCCCCCCTTAATCTGAAGGGATGTATTAAAGTTCGAGAATGAGAGCTCAAAATGAAAAAATGCATGTCAACCTAGAGTTGAATGTCTCTTAGAAATGGTTTTTAAAGATGACTACAAACCAAGGATGGTGGTTTTTAAGAGAAAACCACAAATGATACCCACATTTGGAACCTTCATAGAAGTTCTCAGATCAATAAAAAAAGTCAACTTTGGAACCATCAATGTAGTTCCTCAAACAACTCTGAATCTGGAATTGCTCATCCACAAACAACTCATTCAACAAAAACTGAAGTCTCTATGGTTACAAATCTGACTCTAACTGATATAGGTTGTGGCTTAGGATCAGTAGTGGATCTCTGAATCAGGGTCACTTGACAAATCTTTGAACCTGTAGCAGGCCATCAATAATTGTCCCCTTGTCGGATACAGAGTGAGAAGAAGTATTCTTCATCACTACAAAGCTGGTCAACACTCGTGAACATATCCTGCGATATGACCTGTAAATCTTCTTCACTGTTTTCGACCGATCCTAGGAATAAATCCATTTGAAATTTAGTTTCTCTCTTACAATAGTCTTCTTTCTGGAACATTTGTTTGAATGCTAATTGTGTTTTCCACAATGCTCACATAGGTGAAGATAAAAAACATCGATCTCTCACATGTCCAACTCTATTACACTGTTGACATCGATCAATTTATTTTGGAACAACACCAACTAGAAATCAAACACTACAATATTGTATAGGTTTAGAAAAATATGGAATATGAAAAGATACATTCAGGACATCCTTGTTATAACCCAAACCAGTTATGTGTTTGTTATGCATAATCTCTTCGCACGGTCTTATAAAGGTTTTGGGAATCAAAGGCTTCTCATAAGGACTTTCGTGAATCCAAATTTTTTCTTGAAATGGTCTGATCCATTCCTAATTGTAGATTAGAATCGGATTCAAACAAAGTGTTGTTCTGAACAAACACTAGTTCAGAATCACAATTTTTCTTCTGAAGTTCGTCTTGCTATAATTAGGACTTGAGTTGTAGAAACTCGGTCATCTCTTGTGCATTTTTCAAACAAGTTCGAATTTTAGCGAAGTTTTCCTTGCTGATTTGAATAATGTTATTAATAGTAGACATCATTAAAGTTCATAAAAAATTTATCTCCAACTCACTTATTAGAAAACAATCAATTTTGAAAAAAATGTCGGTTACCACCGAGAATGCACCCAATTACACTGGAATATCTAAGATAAAATAAGACTCTCAATCTTGTTCTAGTTTGTAATCAAATTTCACAAATAAAATTTCATATATGCCACTCTCATATATGATTTCACCATAAATAGACAATTGACTTTTCACCGAAGCCTTCATTTTAATCACCCCAAAAAAATTCACCAAAAACTATAGCAACAATTCCGCCACCAACGCAAAACCTTGAAACAAGTCTAATTTGAAAAATGGCTAAGGGAACGATGCTTACTGCTCACTGTATTTGTTATTGCTTACGACAAGACACTTGAATTGCAGTGTAATTCCAGTGTTACCAACAAACTGTCTTTCAAAGTGTTTACGTGGTCTTCACCTTCACTTTCTTATACCTTCAAGCAGGTTTCATGCCAAATATATTGCACAGGGATGTGAAGTCTTGCACTATCCTTTTAGACTATAAGTTGAATACTTAGTACTATTTTGATCCACCGATCCCGATCCCAGATCCCAATTCCGACGTACAACTGCAAATTCCAATATATAAAACCTCAAACTTTGACAAAATCGAACAATAACCAACTTCAAAGAAAAGATCAATTAACGAATGCGTCAGTTACCGTGAAATTATACCAAAATTGGTTAAAGAGATACCTCTGTCTCAACTGGTAAAAAACACCGTCTGCCGACTTCATTTTTATCATAGTGCCAATGTCAACAATTGGCAATTTCTTGAAGTCTTTTCCATCCACAATCAATTTCAAATACTCATGCCTTTCCTGGTAAGTGGCTAGCTTCTGTATTTAACTCTGCCAAGGTTCTTGAATTTCAAGGCAACAAAAATAGTATGTTTTGAAGCTATTTGCAGGATCAATCAACCAAACATTCAGGTCAACAAGCAATTTGGACTCCGTGTTGGAAAAGATGCTTCCTCATGGTTATACTGATACTTGATCTATTTTTTCAGCAGTCTTAACTGTGGAGGCTTGCTTTATTTCCCACTGGTCAAATTATCTGTTCGGTTGACCTTTGACAGAACCAACAATCTGGCTTTTCCACTTTTATAGAGGTTGTTTCTCGCAGTTACTGTAGTCGCCGTAGAGTAGAAGCATCAATAGGCACAACGCCGTGAAAACATAAAGTTTGCAGCAACATTTGCGACTGGCCTGTCAACAAATCCAACACTTGGAGCTCGACAACCACTTACAAAGTCAATGACATTAGCGTAGCCATTACAATTCCTTATAAACTCCAAATGGGCATAAAGAATGACAGTATGACTAATACAATAAAGAACATGGTAATATTGAAGGAAAAGTAATATTGATAGTAAGGAAAAGTTTTAAAGGGAAAAACTCTTGTACCAGATCTTATATCTACTTTGAGATAGGCGTCATTTTTATTGGAATTGGGCATTTTAATATTTGTGTTAATTAATTTTTTGATCTGATGGTCTAAATTAAAAGATGTGTCAGTATATTCTGGTAGTGGCCACTCTATCAATAGATGAAATTAAAAGCCATAATTTCATTGCATATTTAGTTATTTAAATCCTACTTAAATTACTTTTTTACCAAATGATAATTAAAATTTTACTTCCTTTCATTTATCTCCATATATCAGGATTAATAAAAATGATATTAAAAAAAACAATAAAAAATATATGAAACAATATAGAGAGACAATTTTCCTTTTATATGGGCAACCTGACACATGCAGTTATCCCATCATTTAATTATGAAAAGTTTATCTCCACATATAAGGATTAACAAAAATGATATTAAAAAAATAATAAAATCTATATGAAACACTATAGAGCCACCGTTCCTTCTCTATGCGCAACCGGGCACATGCAACGTTTATCTCCACGTATAAAAATTAACAAAAATGATATTTAAAAAAAAAATATGTATATGAAACAATATAGAGCGACAATTTTCCTTCTCTATGCGCAACCTGGCACATACAGTTATCCCATCATTTAATCCTGAAACGCTTGACCATTGGCATTCTTCTCCACTATTGGAACAAAGTACTCCAAATCCACTACTTCAATTCAATAATTCAAATTACAATTATTTCCTACCTCCGGGTTCGGGATTGTCAGTGACTATGGCTATGAGAACTGTACTATTTCTCTGTGGGACTCCATTATACAGACACAAGGTTCCTCAACGCAGTGCCATCACTGCTATAAGAAAAATAAATATCAGCATGCCTTTGTTTTACGAGAAGGATGAGGATATTGAGTTCATAAAATCCGGTCTGAAGCTGCTAGTGCACACAGATAATTTTCAGTAAGTTTTTACTAAGTTTTTCACAAAAATTCAATGAAAACAATTCACCTTCTTTTCACAAAATTTGGAAGAAAATTCCATCATTATTATTTTGATATCTCCTTTTTCATTGGCAATGTATTAGGTTTCTAGACAAAGCGGCCATAATGGTACCAGACTCTTCAGCATGGAATACTGATACAGGGAGAAGAAAAGAGCCAAACCCATGGTATGTTTGCCCAGTAACTCAAGTAGAGGAAACCAAGCTTATCTTGAGGCTAACACCCATCTGGTTCTCTTGCTTAATCTTTAGAATGATATTCTCACTGAGCATATCGCTCTTCCTAAAGCAAGGCAGTACCATGGATAGAAAACTAGGTCCCCACTTCCGAGTGCCAGTATCTTCTCTTCTGGTAGTCCAACCACTTTCTGCACTTGTTTCAGTGGTTATGTTTAATCATTGTATTGTACCACTGGCCAGAAGAATAACACGCAATGAAAGACGAATAACTGTTCTTCAAAGGATTGGAATCGGCTTCCTTTTACTTATACTATCCATCGTGTCTGCAGCTCTGACAGAAAACATTAGGATCCATGTTGCAAAATCTCATGACTTGCTCGACCGACCTACAACCCAATCCCTCTCAGCATTTTCTGCTTAATTCCTCAGTTTTTCTTGATCGCAGTAGCCGAGTTGTTTATTGTAGTAGCCTTACAGGAATATTTCTATGATCAATTCCCTGATGGCAAGAGCAGCTTCGGTATGGCCTTCAATCTCAGTGTTCTGGGATTCGGCAGTTTTTGGCCAGTTTTTTGGTCATCATAGTTCAGGTAGTGACTAAACGAGGAGGACATCGAGGCTGGATTGAAAGCAACTTAAATAGATTATTTTTATTGGTTTTTGGCGGTAATTGAAACTGCTAATCTATGTTGCTATATCTATTTTGCCAAAAACTATAAGTACAAAAAGGCCAGGCAAATTACATCTATTCCAACAAATGCATAGTTTTACGTTTAGGACTTTTTCTCAGAAAAAAAAATTCAGTTAAATCTTCATCTTTTTCTTAAAAACAAAAAGTCGCATTTTCCTCTCTGCTTGTAACCCATTCTTGCCACTCCATCAAATCACTAAATTCATTAATGGGTTTTTGGCGGTAATTGAAACTGCGAAGCTATGTTGCTATATCTATTTTGCCAAAAACTATAAGTACAAAAAGGCCAAACAAATTACATCTATTCCAAGAAATGCGTAATTTTACGTTCAGGACTTTTTCTTGGAAAAAAACAATCATTTAAATCTTCATTTTTTTCTTAAAAACAAAAAAACGCATTTTCATCCATGCTTGTAACCCATTCTTACCACTCCATCAAATCACTAAATTCATTAGTTACGCAGATTGGCTTTAGAGTGCGCTCTTCGGCATTTACAGCCTATTGAAACGATTATTTATTTACACCACGTAACAAGGTTTCTTGACATTTCACAATAAGGTTTCTTGACATTTCACAATAACATGTGAATAGTAAATATGAAATAAGGAAACCCCTAACTTTAACTGAATTGAAACGACTATTTATTTACACCAAGTAACAAGGTTTCTTGACATTTTACAATAACATGTGAATAGTAAATATGAAATAAGGAAAACCCTAACTTTAATTGAATTAACGGAAGGCAGGGATGCTCTAACATATCATTAGCATAAGTGATCTCCACCATTTACAATTTTAGGTTATTAAATATTAAAATAAATTAACATTTAATATGAGTTGTTATAAATATTAAAAATTTACTATTATATATATTACAAATAACATTTTAAAAATTAGTTATTATAAATTTAGAATAGTTATTATTATAAATAAATAATATATAAATAAAAATAAAAATAATCATTAATAATAATGAATTTGAAAATAATATTATTAATTAAAAAAATATTAATAACATCGTTAATACAATATTAATTATGTTTAATAACGTTTTTTATTTGATTAATATTACAAATATAAGTGATTAATAAATCTAGAGATTTAATTTTTTTAGGTTTATTAATTCCATAGTCACCATAAACAATGTTCTAAAATTGTGGTCAACCTATAGTCAACCGTATTTATTTTAGTTCATAGGTTTTCTAATATTAATCCTAGGGTCTAATATTAAAACTAAATCCAATGTACTAGTGGTTTTATATATAAATTGCAATGAAGACTTAAAAATCTCATATGTGATCTCCACCATTTACAATTTAAGGTTATTAAATATTTAAAAAATTAACATTTTAAATATTAGTTATTATAAATATAAAAAATAACATTTTAAATATGAGTTATTATAAATATTAAAAACAACATTATAAATAGTAGTTATTATAAATTTGTGATGATGATGACATCGTAAAAGGCTAGGAAGGTTAGTATTGTAACAAAGATTTTGAAACTGAGATCTAATGTGGTTGTACGCAGGGCACTCTAAGAAGAAGTGATTTTCATCCTCGATGTTTGTATTCTCACAGAGATGGCAGAACCTTTCCATCATGGTGTTTTAGGAACTGCGCAACGACCCGTTTCACTATGGAGCTCATGAGAGTTTGTTCTAATCTTGACTATATTAATTTTCTTCTTTGAGCTAGTTAAAACAGAGAGATACTTTTGATCTTCTAGGGTGGGGTTGATGACCTCCTTATAATATCTTAATTTTCTTTTAGCTGCTAAATCTTTCTCACACCACATTTTTTCTTTGAACTTAGAAGTAACAATTTAATATTATTAATGTTTTGCAATGCAACATTCTCGTCGATCTCCCAATGGTTTAACTAGGCCTTGGTGTCTTTATACCAACATCATTTGAGCCTTAGGTGGTTTTGGCTAGAATTTAAAGCTAGCTTAGGAAGTCTATGGTCTCCTATGTTATTGAGTTTGTGCTTGTACAACAGAAGCCTAGTCATAGCTAGGCTCTCAATAGGGGAAAGACCCACTTCTATAAGTAGAATAGGATAGGGTGTGTTTCTTTTAATTTTGAGGTTATACGTTATAAAACGCTTTTGGATTTGCTCAATCTTTCTTCGGGATTCTCTAGAGATGCTACAACCCCAAACCTCACATCCATATAAGATAATCGGAGTGACCAAAGTTTCAAAGAGGAACTTCTTTCTATCCCACATTACGAGGTTTGCCGTTTTACAATTATTTTCAAGACCAAAATAAGCTTTCCATCCCCCATTAATCCTTTTCTCAATGCTATAGTTCTAATTGCGCTTGTGATTAATATCAATTCCTAGGTACTTGTAGGAAGACACTTCCTCCAAGTTACTATTGTCGTACATAAAATTAGCGTAAGTGTCCTTCTTGGATTTGATAATCATAACTTTTGTTTTGTCAGTGTTAACAATCATACCCATGGCATAGCAGAAATCCTTAAGAAGTATAAGTTTCTTATCAAGATCAGATGGGCACCTTGCAAGAAGAACAATATCGTCAGTGTAGAGAAGAAGGATGATGACTATCCCTACTAAGTTCATGCCAGCACATCCTGCTTCCTCTAAACAACCTTCTAGCTTGTCGATGTAAATTCCAAATAGGGCAGGGGAGAAGGGGCAACCTTGTTTAACTCCGATATCACACTTAATATCTTTCGACCACCCCTCATTTCTTTTTAACTTGGAAACTACATTCTTGTATAACCTTATAGCGGCAACTCTCAACTCAAATGGAACCTTTAGCTCTTCTAATTTGTTCCAAAGGTTGTTTCTAGGAACCGTATCGAAAGCCTTTCTAAAGTCCACCAGATTGGATTTATCATTGCTGCATTCCTCCACAATGATCCTAAGTGTAACGAGGTGGTCTATTCTTGAGTGCTGCTTTCTAAAACCCGCTTGGCCTTTAGCTTGCTTACCTTCACTTTCAAGCCATATGCTCAACTTCCTTTCCAAAATAATACCATATAACTTGGCTAGGAAAGGGCTGATCAGAACCGATAATTAGAGGGGTTATTTGTATCCCCACTTTTAAAAATAGGGATAATGAGGCTTTGAGTCCATGGTTTAGGGAACCCTTGCTTGACCGCTTGATTGAAAATCTTGTGAATGTGGGGGATGAGGATAGGACCTCCAATTTTTAAGATTTCCGCTGGTAACCTTCAATGTCCTTAACTTTCCCATTAGCCAAGCGATTAACCCCAAAATCAATGTCTTCTAATGAGAAAACTTATTTCGTTGTGAGCAGGGTTTCAAAGTTATCCATGACATTTGGAGATTCATAAAGCTTTTTAAGATAGGAATTCCAGACGTGTAAATCAATTTTATTATTATCTTTAGTTTTCCTAGTTAGAATCTGCCTCCAGAATTTCTTAGGAGCTACCTTAGCGAGGTGTAAGAGATTATCTTGTCTTTTATGAATATAATGCCTTTTTTCCTTTTAGTTAGGGCTTTGTATATTTTTATCTTGCCAATTTTAAGAGAATCATCAACAACTTCCTTAATTTCTCTCCTTGCACTTTTACAATCTTTGTCATACCATGGGTTGGTTTTGCTATTTCTTTTATTACTTGAAACTTCAATTGAGAACTTGTTAATAGTATATGAGAGGGTTGTAGTAAAATTATAATAGAGATCTTTTATGTTGTCTATACTAGATAAAGGAAGCAAATTAGTTTTTAATTAATTTAGAAAGAGATATTTTTTATTTCTATCAAAGATTAACTTCTTTTGGCTATAAGGATTATCTTCTATGGGATCTCTATGCATGACAAAATTGAGAGTTATAAGTAAAGGCCTAAGATTAGGGTCAGGCTTGTGGTCGTTTAAGATGTCAAAATTTGTTATTTCGTTGTATAGAGGGAGATCGGAGATAACATAGTCTACCACGATGCTACCAAGCCCATGGATGCAGGTCATCTGGCTAGAATTGGGCCACTTCTTTAGACCGTTGCAAATTATGAGATCCTGAGCACTACAGAGCTTGACTAGCTTTGACCCAAACAAATTCTCCCTGAGGTCTTCAGAGCTCCTTTTGTACCGGCTAGCCAGAGGAAGGTCTTCATCTAACCAAAGAGGATTAGGGTTGGAATGATTGCTTAGAAGAATGACTTGGTTGCTTGAAGTTCAATCATTAAAGTCACCCATTAAAAGGATATTTCCTTCATTCCTTAGGCTAGAAATATCATTCTCTAAACCATTGTAAGGACTATTTTTATCTAGATTCTTTTTCTTATAGAAGTTAGAATTGATGGGGGGGAAATAATAGATTTCTATGTAGGTCTTTTTATCATAAATGCCAGTGATTTCTATCCAACTATATTGGTTGTAAGGGTCATTTTTATAAATCCTAGCATGGGGAGAGATGTTCTTCTTAATGTAACAAGCTATATCCCCAATGCCTCTATGGGAGGATCACTTATTCCAGGTAGACCATAATGAAAAGCCATCTATGCTAGCGACCTTAGATTCTTTGTGCTCCCAAGTTTCAACAAGAAAATTAATATCAACATCATTCGAGATCCAACTTAGCTTGGGGCCTTTGTTCCATAGAAACCCCGACAGTTCCAAGAAAGAATCCAGAGCATGTTGAATTGCTATTTATTATTATCTTTTTTGTTTTTATCTCGAATAATGGCTTTTCTATTTCTGATTATTGCCCATTTTCCTTCCTTTCTAGCTTCATTTACCTTTTGAACCGCCTTTCTCAACTCTACTTGATCTTCTGGAATGAGATCTTCATTTATAAATATTCCCGTTCCTTTGAGACTTGAGGTTTTACTAAGTATGTCATACTTATGGTCAGTAGAGATCACCTTTATTCAGATCAGCCTTCCTTTATTCTCAGTTAGTTTCCCCGACCTTGTTGCTTCTGTGAGACACGTTGTTTCAATTTGTAATCTGTTATGTAATTCTGTTTAGGCTATGGCTAAAGTATCCTCGTCTACCTCCTCTTTCAAACCGAAGATTATAAGGTTCAAGGCCCTTTTGTTACACTCATGGTTTAATTCTATCAATTTTTTCATTTCATCTTTAATTGGGTTGATATCTAATTTACCTGCCACACTATTTAGGGTGAGGCGGCTATTAACTTTTTCTTCTAGCTCTTTAATCATGTCCTTCATTTTAAGACTCTCTAAGGTATCAGCATCTACTTGCTGGGATGTTTGGTTCATATCTTGGTTTTGTTTTTCTATAACCTAAACCTAGTCTCCATTTCCTCCATCTTATTCTCCAATAGTTCTATTTTATTTTCTATTTGTTTTTGGATCTTGTTTTCAAGAGATGTGAATTTATTTTCCAGCATGGCTGCTAACTCTGTTTGTAGCTTGACTTCTCTTTCTTCTCTACATTTCTCTAAAGACTCTATATACTCATAGAGCCTCTGTAGAGTAACTGTGTTAGGTCTACCTTTGGTAATCATTGGTAATTGCGGTGAATTATTCATACTTGAGAATATATGAACAGATATGTATTAGAAAAATATAAGGAATGTGTGCACCTGATATCAGCAAGTCGCACTGCAAATGCATACATGCCCCATATTCTTTTTCTATTACCGCAGAGAGATCGTGAATTATTACCACAGAGAGATCGTAAATTATGACTGAAGAGATCTTCAATTATTACCACAGAGAAATCGTAAATTATTACAAAGTAGAGATCATAAATACATCGCCCTAATTTATTTATTATTATAAATAAATGATATATATTGAGAAAAATATATAAATAAAAATTATCATTAATAATAATGAATTTGAAAACAATATTATTAATTAAAAAACTATTAATAATATCGTTAATACAATATTAATCATGTTTAATAACATCTCTTATTTGATTAATATTATAAACCTAAGTGATTAATAAATCTAAGGATTTAATCTCTTTGGTTTATTAATTCCATAGTCACTATAATCAATGTTCTAAAATTGTGGTCAACCCATAGTGAACCATATTTATTTTAGTGAACTAGGTTTATTTTAGGGTTTATAATTTTTATTTTAGGATTTATATACCTTAGTTTTATAATATCAATCCCTTGGGTTTATAGCACATTGGGTTTTATAATTATTCCCTTGGGTTTATTAATCCCTTGAGTTTATAATATCAATCCCTTAGGTTTATTAATGAAAGGGTTTGTATTCCTAGGGTATAATATTATTCATAGGGTTTATAATATTAATCCTAGGGTTTAATATTAAAACTAAATCCAATGTACTAATGGTTTTATATATAAATTGCAATGAAAAATTCATAAATAAAATAAAAAAACTCATATGTGATCTCCACCATTTACAATTTTAGGTTATTAAATATTTAAAAAAATTAACATTTTAAATATTAGTTATTATAAATATTAAAAATAACATTTTAAATATTAGTTATTATAAATTTATAATAGTTATTATTATAAATAAATAATATATAAATAAAAATTATCATTAATAATAATGAATTTGAAAACAATATTATTAATTAAAAAACTATTAATAACATTGTTAATACAATATTAACCATGTTTAATAACATCTCTTATTTGATTATTATAAACCTAAGTGATTAATAAATCCAAGGATTTAATCTCTTCGGTTTATTAATTCAATAGTCACCATAATCAATGTTCTAAAATTGTGGTCAACCCATAGTCAACCATATTTATTTTAGTGAACTAGGTTTATTTTAGGGTTTATAATTTTTATTTTCGGATTTATATACCTTAGTTTTATAATATCAATCCCTTGGGTTTAATATTATTCCCTTTGGTTTATAACACATTGGGGTTTTAGAATTATTCCCTTGGGTTTATAATATCAATCCCTTAGGTTTATTAATATAAGGGTTTGTATTCCTAGGGTATAATATTATTCATAGGGTTTATAATATTAATCCTACTATTTAATATTAAAACTAAATCCAATGTATTAGTGGTTTTATATATAAATTGCAATGAAGAATTAAAAAAAAAACAAAAAACAAAAAACAAAAAAACTCATCTATGATCTCCATCATTTACAATTTTAGGTCACTAAATATTTAAAAAAATTAACATTTTAAATATTAGTTATTATAAATATTAAAAATAAAATTTTAAATATTAGTTATTATAAATTTATAATAGTTATTATTATAAATAAATAATATATTTTAAAAAATATATAAATAAAAATTATCATTAATCATAATGAATTTGAAAACAATATTATTAATTAAAAAAACTATTAATAACATCATTAATACAATATTAATCATGTTTAATAACATCTCTTATTTGATTAATATTATATACCTAATTGATTAATAAATCCAATGATTTAATCTTTTTGGTTTATTAACTCCATAGTCAACATAATCAATGTTTTAAAATTGTGGTCAACCCATAGTCAACCATATTTATTTTAGTGAACTAGTTTGATTTTAGAGTTTATAATTTTTATTTTAGGATTCATATACCTTAGTTTTATAATATCAATCCCTTGGGTTTAATATTATTCCCTTGGGTTTATAACACATTGGGGTTTTAGAATTATTCCCTCGGGTTTATTATTCCCTTGGGTTTATAATATCAATCCCTTAGGTTTATTAATGTAAGGGTTTGTATTCCTTGGGTATAATATTATTCATAGGGTTTATAATATTAATACTAGGGTTTAATATAAATCCCTTGGGTTTATAATCATGGTTAGCCATGGTCCAATGTCACATTGTAACAAAGATTGTTTGAATATGAAAATCAACCATGCTCTACCATGGTCAACCATAGTCTAACGTCACATTGTGCCAAAGATTGTCTCAATATGAAAATCAAGCATGGTCAACCATGGTAAACCATGTCTATTTTTTGGTTTATAATATTTATCTTAGGTTTTATATGCCTTGGGTTTATAGTATTTATCCCTTGGGTTAAATATTATTCCCTTGGGTTTTTAGTATTAATCCATTTGGTTTCTAATATCAATCCCTTATATTTATTAATTAAAAAATTCTTATTCCTAGGGCTTAATATTATTCATAGGATTTATAATATTAATCCTTGGGTCTAATATAAATCCCCTTGGTTTATGATCATGGTCAACCATGGTCCAACGTCACATTGTGACAAAGATTTTCTCAATATGAAAATCAACCATGGTCCAACATTGCATTGTAACAAAAGATTGTCTACATATGAAAATAAATCATGGTCAACCATGTTGCAACGTTGCATTGTGAAAAATATTGTCTCAACATGAAAATCAACCATGGTTAACCATGATAATTTTAGGGTTTACAATATTTATCTTAGGGTTTATATATCTTGGGTTATTTATCCCTTGTGTGTAATATTATTACCTTGGGTGTTTAGTATTGATCCCTTGGGTTTATTAATCTAAGGGTTCATATTCCTAGGGTGTACTATTATTCATAGGGTTAATAATATTAATCCTTGGGTTTACTATAAATCCCGTGGATTTAGTTAATTAAATTGGGTTGATAATATTCATCCCTTTGGTTTAATATTACTCCAAACAATAGTCAACCATGTTTATTTTAGGGTTTATAATATTTATTTTAGGGTTTGTATACCTTGGGTTTATAATATTAATCCCTTGGATATAATATCCTTGGTCAACCATGTTGCAACATCGCATTGTGACAAATACTGTCTCAATATGAAAATCAACCATGGTCAACCATGACAATTTTAGGGTTTACTTCCCATGGGTTTACAATATCAATCCTTTGGGTTTATTAATCTAAGGGTCCATATTCCTCTGGTGTACTATTATTCATATGGTTCATAATATTTAATACTTGGGTTTAATATAAATCTCATTGATTTAATTAATTAAATTGGTTGTCTCAATATGAAAATCTCCCATGGTCAACCATGATAATTTTATGGTTTACAGTATATATCTTAAGGTTTATATACCTTAGATTTATAATATTTATCCCTTGACTGTAAT
This sequence comes from Pinus tabuliformis, assembly GCA_031772625.1. NCBI lineage: Eukaryota > Viridiplantae > Streptophyta > Pinopsida > Pinales > Pinaceae > Pinus > Pinus tabuliformis. The sequence continues at coordinate 760,938,298 of CM062806.1, forward strand.
ATTATTCCCTTGGGTTTTTAGTATTGATCCCTTGGGTTTATTATTCCCATGGGTTTATAATATAATTCCATTGGGTTTATTAATCTAAAGGTTCATATTCCTAGGGTGTACTATTATTCATAGGGTTCATAATATTAATCCTTAGGTTTAATATCAATCCCATGAATTTAATTAATTAAATTGGGTTGATAATATTCATCCCTTGGGTTTAATATTACTCTCAACCATAGTCAACCATGGTCAACCATGTTTATTTTAGGGTTTATAATATTTATTGTAGGGTTTATATAACTTAGGTTTATAATATTAATCCCTTGGGTCTAATATTATTCCATTAAGTTTATAAAATTTTGGGGTTTTAGAATTAATCCTTGGGTTCAATAATAATTCTTGGGTCTAATATAAATCCCCTTGGTTTATAATCATGGTCCACCATGGTCCAATGTAACATTGTGACAAATATTTTCTCAATATGAAAATCAACCATGGCCCAACATTGCATTGTTACAAAAGATTGTCTGCATATGAAAATAAATCATTGTCAACCATGGTCAACCATGTTGCAACATCACATTGTGACAAAGATTGTCTCAATATGAAAATCAACCATGATCAACCATGATAATTTTAGGGTTTACAATATTTATCTTAGGGTTTATATATCTTCGGTTTATAATATTTATGCCTTCTGTGTAATATTATTACCTTGGGTGTTTAGTATTGATCCCTTGGGTTTATTATTCATGTGGGTTTATAATATCAATCCCTTAGGTTTATTAATCTAAGGGGTCATGTTCATAGGGTGTACTATTATTCATATGGTTCATAATATTAATACTTGGGTTTAATATAAATCTCATAAATCTCCAAACAATAGTCAACCATGGCCAACCATATTAACCATAGTCAACCATATTTATTTTATTCAACCATGTTTATTTTAGGGTTTGTATACCTTGAGATTATAATATTAATCCCTTGGATATAATGTCCATGATCAACCATGTTGCATCGTCGCATTGTGACAAAGATTGTCTCAATATGAAAATCAACCATGGTCAACGATGATATTTATGTTAGGGTTTATTTACCTTGGGTTTATAATATTTTTTTTCCTGTGGAAAAAGTCGTAATTTTCATTATATAAAAGAAAATTACATTTTGCATATGCAAAAGTATTACTGAAGTGAGGCATTTCCTGTACCAAAATTGAAAACTTTTAGAGCTCTCCACAGATGGAGCGATTAGAGATAAATCAAAATATAATGGAAACTGTCATCCTCTTTGCAGAGAGGGAGTAATATGTTTTGATAAATGTGTACATCTATACAAAATAAAGTAAACTTCAAAAGAAGGAATTGATTTCCACATGCTGTTCATATGAGTTCAGGATCTATAAAGGGTCTGTGATAGTGCAGGTATACAACACCATCCAGTTCCTCACAAATCAACCAGATGTCATCATCCCAGACCGCTGCTTCTTTGGATAGGTGGTCAGCAACGGTGTTCCGCTCCCTGTAAATATGGTGACAAGTAAAAGAGTCAAATGATATGATAAGTTTGTGAATCTCAACCAAAATATGCTTCAATGTATATGCATTGCAGATGTATTTTTTGTTGATCCAATTAACAACCAGTTTTGAATCCCCAAAAAGTTGTAAATGAGTGCAATGTTTATGCAATGCAAATTGAATGAGATATTTGGCTGTCAGAAGCTCGGCGAAATTGTTTGTTCCCCGACCCAGTCCCATTTGAATTTTATAGGAGTGGGTGTCTGATAAGTGTAGTATGGCTCCTCCTCCGCATCCTTGTTCCTGAGATGAGCCATCAAAGAAGGCCCATGGGAGGGAGTGATCAATGGCTTCTGCCTCAACTCTCCTGTTCTGGTTGTGAGTTGTTTCTTTCGGTATCATCTGATATTCCGTGGATGCTCTGTTAAGGATGGAAGGCCAGTGGGGGGCCTCATGTTGAAAGATTATTTGATTCCTGGTGATCCAAATCGCCCAACATATCACCACCGGTATGTTCCTTTCCTTACCATTGGTTTCCTTCCACTAGTTACTCCAAGCATCTGTAATGCTAATCCCGTGCCATCTACTGGATAAAGGGAGTGATGCAAGGAAACCATTCCATAGATCTAAAGTGGCTGGGAAATTTAGGAAGAGGTGAACAATATCCCCATTTCTATTTCTGCAAAGGTGGCACCAGAAAGGCCCCGAGAAATATCTTTTCATTAGATTTGCACATGTCGGGACTTTGTTGTTGAGTATGGACCACATAAGAAGCTTAGATCGAGGAGATGCTCTTAGTTTCCATAGAAGATTCCACCATGGCTCAATAACTGTAGGCTTGAGGGGGTCCATAAGAACTAGATATCCGATCTTGGGAGAATAGTATCCGTTTTTTGCAAAAGCCCAGATGAGCTCATCTTCCCCCTTCGTTATTCTGACATGGGCCTTTGCTAGCGCGGATATGTATTGTCTCCATAGATGCTACCAGGGCATGGGTATATTAAGTGTTGCTCCAGTTTTCCAGGCTTGTTGAGTCAAAAGGGATCTGTCATTTTCCGCTATATGACATATATGAGTAATACCCTCAGTTAGTAAGTGTTTTCTCAGGTCCTCTGGTAGTCTGTGCATGTTACCGCAGCCTACCTAGGGGTCTTCCCCTATGCGAACCGAGGGGCCAGATCGAATTCTCCAAGTAAGGTCGTTCCTTATCAGATCCATAGCCTTTGTTACCACTTTCTAGATGATTGAGATATTCCCATAATGCCTATGGCCTTGCCTAATCCAGTTAAGTGGACTTGTGGGTGAGAGGTATTTGGCAATGACAACCTTCGTCCAAAGACTGTAGTTATTAAGGAGCTGCCAACCTAGCTTTGTTGCCAGTGCTTTGGAAAAAGAATCCAATCTCTTTATTCCCCAGCCACCCCATCGCTTAGGCAATGCTAGGGCTTCCCATTTGGTCCAGGCCAAAATTCTTCCCAGCTGCTTCCCCTTTCATAGGAAGCGGCAACATATGCTTTGTAGTCTATTCAGTATACCTCTGGGGATCCAAGCTAAGGTCATCCAGTATACTGGAGTTTCTTCAAGTACAACTTTTATCAATACTAACCTGCCTACTCTGGATAGATACTTGTGGTACCAGACGTTCAGACGCTTTTCTACTTTGGATATAAGCCATATCTAGTCTACTATCTTGTAGCCGAAAGGCTTCAGTCAGTAACCCAGGTATTTAAGTCCTGCCTCAATAGGGTGAGTTGTAAAGGGGAATCTTCTTTGAGCAAATAGTATTTCATTCTGAGAGCAACTTGTTGTTGTCATGTTGGATTTAGATTCGTTCAGCACCATCCCCATGGCTTTTTGAAATATGCCCATGACATGGTGAAGGGCGGTAAGATCACCAAGGCTTCTGCTGAGAAAAATGAGTACATCGTCAACAAAGAGCAAGTGTGTCAAAGTGACTGAATCAAATATTTTGATACCCTTTATCCTTTCCTGTTTGTGTTCAGCTTCGATGATGCGACTAAGGCCCTCCATAAAAAGAAGAAGGAGGAGAGGGGACAGAGGGAAACCCTGTCTGAGCCCCCTCTTGGCATGAAAGAAGGGGGATGCCGACCCATTAATGAGAACACTGTAAGGTACATCGGTTATGCAGCTCATTATCCACTTTATGAAGGGGAAAGGAAAGCCCAAGTGAGTTAATAGGATGCAGAGGTAGAGCCAGTTTACCCTATTGAAGGCTTTCGATAGGTCTATCTTCAGAATCATTCCTTTCAATTTCTTTATTTGCACTGAGTGGAGGAGTTCTTGTGTTGTGCCTATTGCCTCATGAATCTGCCTATTGTGCAAGAAGGCAAATTGTTCATGAGATATATGGAGGGATAGTATAGGCTTGATGCGGTTGGCAATGATTTTGGCTATTATCTTATATATGCAGTTGCACAGGGATATGGGTCTGAAATCATCAAAAGTTGAGGGCTTGTCAGCTTTGGGAATGAGTGAAATGAAGGTAGACTTAAGCCCACCTAGGATCCTCCCACTGGTTCTGATCTCCTCCACAAGCTTAAGGAGGTCCTCTCCTAGGATCTCAAAAAAAACTAAATAAAATTCCATTGACCATCCATCTGGCCCTGGGCTCTTATCTTTCTTCAACCACTTTAATGTGTCTTCGAGCTCTTGTAATGACACTTCACTCAAGAGCTCCTGTTCTGTCTCTTGATCAATGAAACCAGGGAATAGCTGAGTGACCTGCATGACTTCGACTAGAGTAGCAATAGCAGGTGCCTTGTATATGTTCTGAAAATTTGAGCATGCGAATGTAGCCAGTTCCCTAAATGATTGCACTGATCGTCCCTGAGAGTCTTGTAGATCCCATATTGTGTTAATGATTTTCCAGCCATTTGCATATTTGTGGTAGAATTTTGTGTTTTCATCCCCTTCTTTTAACTAGATGGCACAACTTCGGAGTCGCCAGCTTTCTTCTCTGTTCCTTAGGATTTGGGTTCTCTTCAACAGTGCGGCTGAGTGTTTGTCCTTTTGCTACTAGGTCATCCCACCACCTCCAGAATCTTCCTCAATGGATATGATGTCGACTTCCGCTTGTCTCAGGGTTAGATCCTCCACTTCCTTTTTATTCTTGACCCTTGCTTTGGAGAGTTCCTTCAGCTCTTAGGAAAAATCTAGGCAAAATTTCCCAGTTAAGCCTGGGGGGTTGGCCTTCCAAAACACGGTGACCAACTTAATATATTCCTTGTCCCGGAGCCAGGTGGCATTGAATTTGAATGGGGCCTTGGGTTTGACATTTATGTCCTGTATCTCGAGGTAAATAGGGCAGTGGTCCGATAGGCCCCCATAGCCCACCCATTGTCTAATTATAGCCCCCCTACTGATTATGTCTTCCTTAGTAATGAATTTGTCAAGTCTTCTGGCCAAGCTAGCATCCCTAATCCTGTTGTTCCTCCATGTGGGTTGCAGCTTGGCTAAGGGGATGTCAATGAATCTATGAGACTCCAGAAGGTTCCCAAAGTAATCAGACAGAGCGTCTACTTGGGCTTGGTTACCCCAAGATTCCACATACCCCAGGGAGAAATTGAGGTCACCACCCATAACGATATTGTCCTGTTGTAAGAGGGCAGAATGGAACAAATTTCTCCTATAGGCGGCTCTGTCTTGGCAGGGGCTGTAAACATTATAGATTCTAAATTCCAATTCAGGAGTAGGGGAGTAGATATCTGTGACCAGGTAACCCCGACCACCCCAGATCCTCAGAGTCTTGATTGAGCGGTTGTTTATGCCCAGGGTAAGTCCTCCAGATCTCTCGGTGGCATCTAGGGAATGGAATGTCCAGCCCGGAAGCCATGATTCAAGAAGATGAGAAATAGTGCTAGCGGGACCAAGGGTTCTTGAAGAAAAATGATGTATATCGGCTCAGAGGCAAACAGACGTTTGAGGGCCAATTTTTTTTCTGGGCTGGCCACCCCAGTACAATTAAAAGAAAGCAACTTCATGGAGGGAGGGGGGGGTGAGGGGCTTGCTCTGCTCTAAGGGACCAATTGATAGTTTCTATTTGCCAGTAGCAATTTCCTACCCTGTCTGGTGCTTGGCCTTGGATAGGTGGGAGGGACGACCCCGGGTCTTAGGAAGGGGAGGAGGGGATACCACCTCAAATCCAATGATGTCGAGGCTCTGGGAGCGCATCCGGGATCGAAGGGGATAACGGGGTTCAGGGGGGAGATGGGAGGGGGCAGGGGTAGAAGAGCTGCCCATAAGGGAAGGCTGAGGGAAGGAGTATATGGGGGGAAGGGGGAGAAACGGTAGTTTTGTACCAAGGACGTTTGATAAAGCAGCCAGGGGGGAGCGAGGAGGGAGGAGTTGGGAGGATGCCCGAAGATTCCAAGGCCCAGGATTGCATTGATAGGGGTGGCAAAACAAGAAACATAAAAGATGAAATAGCAGAAGAGAGAGGTGAATTTGACATACCCATGGAGTGTGCGTCCCTTATGGCCACCCTTGCTCTTTTTAGTGGTGGGGAGGGAGGCTGGAGAGGAGCTTTCTCCCGCTTCTTTCTTGAATCCTTCTCTTGTGCATGTTTTGCTTCAACTGGGGCTTATGGAGGCTGCTCTTCTGTTTCTACTATGGGAATTGGATTGTCCCAAGGGTGCTCTTCTTGCTCTTTATTCTCCTCTAGGCTCCCTTTCTTGGTGATAAGGGGACAATCCTTGTAAACGTGCCCGACCTTGTGACACTGATGGCATCTGTATGGAATGCATTCATGATCCAGTGGTTGCTTCCTCGTGAATGATCTCCACTGGATAGCGATGTACTCCTGAAGCCCGCCTCGGGTATCCATATGCACCAGTAGTCTAGCGAAAGCCATCTTGCCCGTGGACAGGTAGGATTTGTCTGATTTCATGTAAGTGCCAATAGAATTCCCTATGTGTCTAAAGATATCTTCAAACCAAAAGTCTAACGAGAGACCTGGGAGTCTTACCCATATTGGTCCAACTCCGAGCTGCTCAGTGTCCGAGTCGAAAAGCAGAGTCCAGCGTTTCAGAAGGACCAGGGTGTGCTCGAAATGCCAATAGGACGAGAGGACCCAATTTGTGTGGTCTGGTCTGGAGAAACGGAGCCCAAACCATCCTTTCACAAAATTTTGGACTGTGGGTAAGTCGGCAAGACAGTGTCCCTAGACCTCCGTTATCCATGCTTTAATGTGAGCCGCCGTGTAGTTTCGACCTCGGACTCTACCAACTAGCACCCTGTCAACAAAATCCATAGTAACCCCCAGTCGAATGTCCTCCTTGTGTTTGAGGAAGGTGTCAACCTCCTTTGTGCGAAAGCACTTGGTCTTCTTGTTGGCCCTGGCTTCAACTTCAGTGGTACCTCCATGGTTTGGGGATCACTCCTCTTCAGGGGGAAACTACAGGGGAGGGGGTAAATCGTCAGGGAGTGCACCGGATGAGGGGGGAGTGGGAGTGTAACTACGAGAGAGGGGCAAGGTCGAGCTCAGCGTGATCTGGGGAGTCATAATGGTAGTATGAGCAAGCGTACCAAAGGGTAAAAACGGGCGGAGGAGAATGAGGGGCATGACCAAGGGAGGGGGATGGAGGGTGTTGTGGGGAAAAGTGCCTATTCAGGATGACCCTATCCACCTAAGGTGTGATAGTGCCTTAGCAACAAACAGAAACAACTATTCTAGTATTCTTCTTTATGAATTAAGAATGAAGAGAGATGAGATGGACTAACCGGTGCCTTCCGCTAATCCTTTGATCCAGTTTCTCTTCTCTTTGATAGCTCCCAGCTACTTGCTTTCTCGCTCGCCCAGCTTCACCAAGTTCCTGCAAGATCACAAAAGGGGAAAACTACACAAAGACATGGATTCATATTCATAACTAGCTTAGGATTAGAAATAAGCTAAACATACTAATGCAATCATACATCAAAGACACATAAGCATGTAGGAGAAACTCAAATAGTTTTATTGATGAAATAACAAGGTTCAGGAGGAGATACAACCAAGTGAGTTCCAATCCAGCATCAACCTCCCAGCAAAGGAATCCCTTCTTCACCTCCCTCAAAGCATAAAGCACCCAATGATCTCAATCTCAAACCAACAACAATTCTTTGCAATGTACAAAATTCCAGCCTCTGGATCTCTGGGATGAGGGATCCATATATAGATGTTTGGAGAGGGGATGAGTCAACTTGTCATCTGACTAGTGTCCTCTCTCTCTGTCAGTTCTTGCTTCCACTTGGAGGCTGAGAGCCTCTTACTCATCACTTGGTCGAACTCAGTGAGGCAAGTGTCATGGAGGAAGATTCTAGAAGCTTCCATAGTCTTTACACCTCGCGGAATGGCACTGCCATTTGTCATTTCCCGCTCAGCGCACCCTGGTAGTGCATTTGGGTGCATTGAAACGCACCTAGCTAGTGTATTGGGGTGCTTTGCAACGCAGGTGGCTAGTGGAGCCACTGAAATGATCCTGGTTTGACTGTTTCTGAGCAGTTTCTGGTGGAGAACTTCTGTGAAAAGCTGTGGTTTGCTGGCCTTGTTCCTTTAGGGGCAGGAACAACACTTTTAGGGACTTTGGATCCCTTGGTTTATGGACATTTCATGCTTAGAGCTGTAAGGCACAAAAATGTCTATAACAGTTGCCCCCTAAAGTATGAGGCCGTTTATCGGGTGAAATGCTTTATTAGGAGGATCCGAAGTTCTTTCAATGCTGGGAGGAGACCTGTAATAAGATACAATACAATACATTATTTTCATACTGTTTTCATGATCTAGCTGAGGCGGGCATTCCCATGCTGAGCTTTATAAATTCATTTTCATGTACATAGGACAGACAATCGTCTGATGGTAGACTGAAGATTCTGGTAGAGCCATCATCCTTTTGGTAGGATGGTTATCTGTGCTGCAAGGCTGTACATTTCAATGTCTTTATTTTCTTGAATATATATCGCAGCCCGGATGGATGAAACTAGATCCGGGGTCTTCAATCTCGTCTGATCTTCACTCTAAGTACAAGTCGATCCATGTGAGAAATGTTTTGAAGTCGAACATGGAAAGACCGCTTGATTACCGGTCAATGATGTAAACTGTTAACAAGCGCGAGAGGAATCACCGATAATGATGATGACCCTCAAGGTACTGCAGTACAATTCACGTGGTGTGAATAGAGGACTTGGCATCGAACACCACGTAAAATCTTTCGGTCGAAGGTCATTGATGTATACCTGTCGCCGGAAGTGAGAAACTTGCCATTGAGGCATGCAAGCTTCAAAGTACTGAAGGGGGTGTTCCTAGACCAACTTCTTGGATAATGAGCTGATGTCGACAAGAAGCGATCCGTCAAAGGAGGGCCTTAATGAATCCCACATCAATGACACGGAACGGAGCAAATGATTTTGATGGAGGTGAAAACAATCTGATGATATATGATTCAGGGTGGCGGTCATGAAAGAGTATAATGTATGGTAGTGGATGGGACACAGGTGATTTCTCTGAACGACTTCTCTTGAACATGTGGCGACACTTATGCGATGGATTGGTAGCATTTACCCCAAGTATGGATGGCATGGCGAGACCATGGTGATGTGACTGGTGAATGAAACAACCCAACCCGATTGTGGTACGGAGGAGAAGTGTCATGTTCAAGAGCGACTTGCTACCAATAAAGTTTCTTTGAGTTTTTCCCAATTTTTCCCCAGTCATTGCTGACCAGTACCTCTTTATTTTTGTCAAGCTTGAGGAGGATAACATATGCTTGTTCTATAATTTGCCCTTCGGGCAAACCCATCGCTATGTTTTAACGAGCCTAGCGATAGTGAAACTCGTTCTCGTCTAAAGACAAGTTTGTCGCTATTTAATGCTTTTAACGAGTCTAACGACAAAGATAACTCGGTCCTTTTCATTTTTAGAGAGTCTGAAAAGGTACGTAAAGTTAACTCCAAAAGTCCTTTTTCGTCATCTAATCCCTTAAGTTTGAAAAAGTATAAAACAATACAGAAGGGATGAATTTTCGATAGTTTTAACGAGCTGAATAAAACAAGCGCTCGATCTTTTTGTGCAATAATCCCTCAGGTCCAAAAAGATTAAAATCTAGAGGAGGGATAGCACTTCCGGTCGCTTTAACGAGCTGGAAGGCCAAAACTCGGCAATCTTTTCATATTTTACGAGTCAGATGAAAAGAGCTTAAAGAAGACTCGTCTTTTGAGGAACGAGTGATAAAATGGGTAGCAGCTGATTCCAGGTAAGGTTTGGAATTTCCAAATCACGGCAGTGTCACAAGGATGGCTAGTGAAATCACTCTTCGCAGCTGTTCCTCAAAATTGGTAAACAATCAAATGGAGGTGAATGATCGACCAATGGAAAAGTGGAGGTGACGGTGCAAACACGACCAAGGCTTTAATGGTTGAAGTACTACATTCACGGTGGTCATTTACCGGAGGATAGTTCATTTTTTAACGAGCTTAAACGCAGATTGAAACATTTGCTCGATCTTATGTTTATTTTTTAACGAGCATGAACTATGTGCTAAAACTGCTCGAATCTTGCGTTTATTTTTTAACGAGCATGAACTATGTGCTAAAACTGCTCGATAAGATGGTCTTGCTTTGATTTTTACCATAAATAGCTTTGTTCTTTCAAAGATAGTACTGCATTTTCAACTGCTTCATCAAATTAGTTAGAAATGAACAATATTTGTTTGAAAATGAGATTAAAACACTAATTTTTTACTTCGAACTACGTGAAAAGAAATCAAAAAGTGTTTTTACCTCTCATTTTACCATTTCATTTGAACTTGGTTTGTTGGAGCTTTGGAGGTGCTTTTCCCCCTTGATTTTCATCAACTGATTCCGGGAGATTCTGTGGACGATTCTCGGCGCCGTCTGGACCAGGTAGGAGCTAAACTTGAGCTCTTTCATTTCATGGTTTCCTTTTTGCATTCTGTGCTTCATTTCCTGCTTTCCTGAGCCCCTGGGGTTTGATGGGTTCATTTTGCCATCAACGCACCCTGTGTATATCGAAACCTGCGCTGAATTTTGGCCAGTATGAAGGCAGTTTGGCATTCAACGCAGGTTAAACACTCCTGCAGGTGCGTTGGGCGCAGAAAGGGAATTTGTTGCACAGTTTCTGATGAAAATTTTTCCTGCTTCTCATCAAAATCAGGATCTTACTCCGTCTCTTTTTTGTTTTTGCAGGGATCTTGGAGCAAAATGACCCTTATATGGCGAGAACGAGAACATGAAGAAGAGGACATGATTGCCCTTCATGATCCAGTTACAGTGAACGCGCTGCAGAACTGTGGCTTGCTGAAGTTCTTCCGCATTTCTAGCATGAGACAGCAGATCAAATTACTGCAATATTTGATCGATGCTTGGGATCCTATCAATCAAGTTTTCCAGATTAGGGGCAAATCTATCCCCTTGACAGCAGTGGACATCTATTTCTTGACTGGTTTGTCGAGGCGAGGTGCCCCCATCTCTTTGTCAGGTTCGGTCCGGGGGAGCGATTCTGTGAGAGATTATGTCCGCCAGTATTGTAGGGAAGGATCTCAGCCGAGTAAAGACGGCAAGATCATCATCCGTGATGTCACTGATAGGCCCCTTAGGGCTATCCTGTTTACTTTTGGTAGGATGGCCGGTAGTGCATCTCTTCATGTAGCCAACAGATCCTATATGCAGCATGCCTTGGAATGCCTCCAATCGAAAGTGTTCAACTGGTGTGACGCGGTACTTCTTGTGATGAAAGAACAGTTGACCAAGGTAAAGAACGGGAGATTGAAGAACTTTGGGTTCGGTTCTATTTTGACCGCCTTTGCCTTGGAGAAGATACCACTGATGCAGCCTCAGTACATTGTACTCGACTTACCTTCTCCTACTGAACCACGTATGCAGAGATGGGTTGACCACATGTCTAGGCATGTAGGCCAGTCTCAGATTTCGTTTTCTGATACCTTCTTCAGGTGGTTTGATCGTTAGGAGATGGTTTATGCCGAGTATCCATATGCTGGCATGGATTTCCGGGGTGACCCAGATTTAGTACTACCGGCTAGCGAGCAGTGGGGTGCTATTGGTAAAATCTCTGACCATATCACTGTTTACTGTTTTTGCTTATAATGTTCTTGTGCTTTATTCTACCAAGACTTTAATCAAACTCATGTTTTCATGCAGATGTTGGTCCTGTTCGTTTAGTAGTTCGACCGAGAGCGCCAGCTGTCATCCCAGCAGGAGAGGCTGCCGGAAGAGTTATTCTTCGTGACCTCGATGTGGCCGAGACTCTTACAGCTGTGCAGGAGCAGGTTGAGAGCCTTACTCTCGGTATTCCAGATGTGAGGATTGACGAGATGCCGTTGCAGTTACAGCGGCATACCACTGGCGTGCCCAGACGATGGACTCGTCTCTTACGCATGATCGCACAGGCTGTGACTTGCTATCACGAGCATCATTAGACTAGGGTGCCCCCTAGCATTTTGAGTTTTGGGTCATGTGACCGATTCTGTCTTGGTTACAGAACATTATATGTAAACCATAAACAACTATATACATTTTTGATTTTCGGAGTTTTATTTTGGTTGGTTTATATGATCCACATGTGAAACATTGATGATGTGTTTCTTTTTATAAATTTTGCAAATGTCTATCTAACACATAGTTTGCTAATGAGTCGGTTAATGTGTTTAAGTTTCTGGAAATATGTTGATATTGAATAAGATCAAATTGTCTTTCCAAAATCTTAACCCTTAGGAACATGCGATAAATAGCTGGATTTCAGACAGAGTAGATACCAGTGAGTTGTAGTATTACGAGTTGTGAGTCTAGCCTGAAAATTAGTCGGCGTATACCATGGGTGATGGCATCAGAGAGTAGTTCTATCAACGCGTTGTACTCAGCGATGTTATTCGTTGATTGACCAATACATACACCTCTGAAACTTACTAACTCGCCACTTGGATCAAAAATGGCCCAGGCTGCGGAGGATAGGTTCCGCGAACTACGACTCGCTCCGTCGGCATATCCAACACACGGTTCCAATGGGTTTGACATCTGCAATAAATGTAAAAGTGGATTACTTGACCAAAATAAACACTTTAGCGAAAACAAAAATATAACAAAAGCATACAGGTTACTATTAGGCATAGTAACGCTTGAGGTACAACCCATTACGAGGTTGCGCCAGTGGAATTCCGTCATAATCCATTAACTCGTAGGCTCCTTTTGCTAATACCCGTTTAACAATATAGGGGCCCATCCATAAAGACTTAAATTTACCAGCTCCCAATTTATCGGACTCTTGGTCGTAAAGCAAGACCAAGTCACCTTCCGAGAAGACACGGGGTTTGACATTTTTGTCGAACTGCGCCTTGACTCGTTTCTTATGGGCTTCGTTAGCCAAAGCGGCGTCACGACGGGTTTCATCCAATTGGATTAACTCCAAGAAACGAGCCTCTTCTTCCGAAGTTCCGGGGAGGAGATCAATTGCGAGTTTGAGAGACAAGATTTCACACTGGATTGGTAGGACTGCTTCCAGGCCATACACCAGCTGGAAAGGTGTGAATCCGGTTGCATTCCTTACCGATGTTCGGTAGGCCCACAAAGCTGAGTACAGGATTAGGTGCCATCTTCTTTTGTGAACCCCAATCATCCTTTGCAGCATGCGCTTCAGGACTTTGTTGATCGCTTCAACTTGTCCGTTGGCTTGCGGATAATATGGAGTAGAGCTGTCGTGAGACAACCCTAGTTTGGCAGCTAATTCGACCATCATGTGATTGCGAAAATGCGATCCATGATCTGTAACTATGGCCTGTGGTACGCCGAATCTGGCGACTACATGATTGAAAAAGAATAGGGCAGTTGTTTCACCAGTATTATCTAATGTAGGCATCGCCTCGGCCCATTTGGTAAAATAGTCAACCGCGACTATGATATACCCATGCCTCCCGGTCGAGGTGGGGTTACATGTCATGAAATCGATGCCCCATTTGGCAAAATGCCCCACAGCTATTATTGGCTGTAGCGGAGCGGGTGGTCTTCTGGTTTTGCTATCAAAAATTTGACAAGCATGGCAACTTCTGACTGCGGTTATGTAATCTTTGAACATTGTTGGCCAGAAGTATCCTGCTCGTAAGATTTTTTGTGCTGTAGCATATCCAGATTGATGCCCCCCACAGGCGCCTGAATGACACTCATTCAGGGCTTTTTCGGCTTCCTCATGGGTGAGGCACCTTCTCAGAACTGTATCGACACCACGACGGTAAAGTGTATCACCGACGATCATGTAGTCTTTTGCTTGGTATCGAATACGTTTTTGTTCGGAGTGGGAGGTGTTTGGCCGAAATTTTTGGGTTTGGAGATAAAAAATTATATCTCCATACCACTCATTGCTTGTGGATATCAGAAACAAACTTTCGTCCACGATTGATTCTTGGGATGTTTCATCGTTGGACGACGATGGGAGATCGCATAATAATTCTGCGAAAACTAGAGCTTTCTTTGATTTGGATTTTACAAATTCCAGATCAAACTCTTGAAGGATTGCTATCCATTTTGAATATTTTCCCCCCAGCAACTGTCGCGACAATATATAAGTCATGGGGTTGCAATCTGATAGAATGGTAGTTTTCCGAAAGAGGACATAATGTCGAAATCTCTGTATCGCTTGAACAGCAGCGAGTGCTAGCTTTTCAACGTAAGAATATTTGCTTTCTGTATCATTTAAGTTTTTACTTAAATAATATATTGGATGTTCAATTCCATCGACTTCTTGAAATAAAACCATCGCAATGGTCGTATCCGCTGCAGCCAGATACAGGTTAAAGTCTCTTTGATAGTCAGGGGCATACATTAATAATGCTTTTACTAGGGAATCTTTCAAAGCATTAAAGGAAGCTTGCGCAACCTGATCCCAGACAAAGGGTACTTCCTTTTTCAAAAGACGTGTATAACCTTTAGCAAGTTCTGCGTAATTTGGAATGAACCTCCTCAGAAAGTTTGCTTTCCCTTGGAGTTTCTGAATCTGAAGCAAATTTGAAGGTGGCGGCAAATTTATGATTGCCTGAACCTTACAGGGGTCGAGACGAATCCCATCCTTGGAGACTACAAAGCCAAGTAAACAACCAGAACTGACGCAAAACACACATTTGTGTGGATTGAGTCGTATCTTGTAGTGTTGGCAACGTAGAAATATCGCTCTTAAATGCTGCGGATGATCAGTCAGCTTTCGCGAATGAGCCGGAAGGTCGTCAAGGTATGGTTGAACGATGTTCTTAATGTCATGGAAGGCATAATTCATTGCCCTCTGAAACGTCGCCCCAGCGTTCTTTAAACCAAAGGGTAATTTTCGATATGCGAATGTGCCCCACGGACAAATGAATGCAGTCTTTGACTGGTCCTGTGGGCGGATATTTATTTGATTATACCCAGAGAATCCATCCATGAATGAAAACATTTCGCATCCGGCGCATTCATCAATTATCTGGTCGATAAAGGGTGTAGGGTAGTTGTCCTTTGGACAAGCTTGATTTACATCCCTATAATCGACGCACACTCTAATTGTTCCTTGCTTTTTCATAACAGGGACAATATTCGATACCCAATCGGTTAGAGGAACCGGGTAGATGAAACCAGCATGGAGAAGTTTTTCAACTTCTGCCTTAATGGCAGTGGCTTTCTTGGGGTGTACCTGCCGTAGCCGTTGTCTTACCGGTTTGACATCGGGATACATCTTAATTTTGTGTTCAACGATACTTGAGTCGATGCCTGGCATTTCATCATATGACCAAGCAAAGACATCTCTGAATTCGCGAAAGAGAGCGTTATATATTTCCAGTTCTGAAGGAGAAAAACATTTGCCAACATAAATATTCTCTACAACATCTGTTTTGGTCGAGATATTTATGGCTATAGTCTCTTCAATATTGGATACGTTTCGCTCTGAATTCACCGTATTTACAGTATTTGATAGGAATTCAAAAACTGAAGGATGATAAAGGTCATCTCGAGTATCTTCTTCACAATCCGGAAGAAGGGAACGATGGTGGCTATCATTCCATGGTGCCCCCTCAATCAACATCGATTGTATGATTCCTTCGTCGGTTCCATGCACTCGCGACCAAGGATCTAAAGGGGTACCATATTCTCTAGACCTATCTACCCAAACGCTTGATGAGCGTTGACTTGGGTTTGCCTCCCATGCTAGGAACATTGATTGCTACAATATCTCTGTTGGGCTTGGGGGAAAAACCATTGCATGATCCATGCCAATATCGTCTTCTGAAATCTTTCGTGTTGAAGATATCATGTTGCAGGTTCCTACCGACGCTACTTCTCCTATGTTGATTGGAGGTGGAAGTGCGAAAGTTCCCATTAATATGGGGTCTTTTAGTAGGCCTACTCCGATATTTTGAAGTGGATGGGTGCTTCCATGGATCATTGGAATGCTTCCGGTAACTTGAGAATCGTTAGGGAGGAAGTTTTGTTGGTCGATGATTGTAATCCCTCCTTGGAAGGGGAATGCAATATTTCTGAAATAGGTCGACACGACAGCTGCCATGGCATATATCCATGGTCTTCCTAGTAGGATGTTGTAGTCAAGATTCCCGTCAATGACTTCGACATCTATTTCTACCGTTTTCCCTCCTAGTTCAACTTTCAAGTTATTCAGTATACCATATGGGGTATACGATCGTCCATCAAATGCTTTTAATGTTGTCGAAGATCGCGACAAGGTTGGAGATCCTAAAGTTTTCCAGCAACTCATCGACATAATGCATGTGGATGCCCCCTCATCAATAATCGTTTGATGAACGGTTTCGTTGAGGGCTTTCACTTGTATAAGGAAAGCTAGTTGAGCTGGTAACTAAGGATCGTATCCTTTATGATCGAAGGATACAAGATTGGAATCCTTTGGGTCAACCCCACCGATAGCTGATAACAAAGCCTGCCTTTGGGATGGGCAATTCTGTAGTACTTCAAGAGTCGACATAGCGGATGGCGATTGGGCCAAATCTTCCACTATGTTATAATGCTGTGCTGCCCTAGCGCGAGGATTAAATGTCGACTTGTGTACTACCCCCTTTGGCGGTTTTATTGTTAATTCAGGAATGGTGGGTGTTACAACTTCTGTCGAAGTTGTTGTCGAACTACTTGGTTGATCTTTATCCTTGTTGTTCAACAGCTGCGGATTCCCATAATCTTTGTTCCTTGTCGAAATCAAAGCATCATTCTGTTGTTTTGAAATCGACAACATTAGCACTTGAGACGGGGAAGCATTTCCACTCTCAACCAGATTCATTCCTGGATTTGGAAACGGATCAGTTAACACGGCGGAGGTTTTCGAATTCTTAAAGAATTTTTTAAGCTCTGCTCTGTGTGGACAATCTAAAGTCCGATGATCCTCATCGCATATCATGCATGGATATTTTTGTTTCCTATTTCCAGGAGGGTTTGAAGAAGATTTTTCAGGAGATGACTCATCCTGTTTCTTCTTCTTTCCTTTTCCTTTCTTCTTGCTCCCTGGTTGTTTGGTTTCTTTGCCCTTATATGTCGATACGACATTTACTTCCGAAGCAAGAAGTTCGTCTTTTGCATTTTGATCTGAAATCTTATGGGGCTTCTTGGATGTAGCCTTTATCGGTTTCGTGTCTGTTGTGCCAATCACGGCATCGCCGACGTGAGAGTCATTGTTTGATTTAGGAGGAGGAGGAATTGAGAATTCCGGTCTAGGGGCGTCAGCTATTTTGTCGTAGAGCGTGCCAGACTGGGTATAGACCAAGTCCAGATATTGCGCACGAGCAATAACTTGCTCTTCTGTTACGACTCCCCCCTTTGCCACGTCTTCCGTGATGGTAGGAATTAATGACTTGATAAACCATTCAGCTAATAGCTGATTGGGGATGTACGTTTTTACCATCCTACGATGACGTCACCACTCATGTATATGATCAGATATGTGAGTGGCCGTTGTCTGTTTGAAGTTGGTAAGGATTTCCGTTCCCGTTTCATACCTTATCGGTAATTGAAAATGGGTTAAGAAGGTTGTGGCTAAGGTACTGAAGTTGTCGAACGAAGCTCTAGGTAATTCAATATACCATTTTGCCGCTGGACCCGTTAACGTCCTCTGAAAGAGGCGAAGTCTTATCGAATCATCATTTAAGGTGTTGGATGAACACCATAGATGGAATGTCATCACATGATTCGATGGATCTTCACCCGGATTTCCATTAAACTTAGGAATATCTGATGGAAGTTTGTGCGGAATCGCTGGCCACCAAGGGGCGTAAGCAATTGGATCGTTTGTTAATCAGTGTAAATCAGGTAACTCTAAAGTTGCCACGAATGGTAACTGTTGGTTCAGGTTAGGTGAAGCGTACCCAGGATACGATGGGATCGCCTGAGCAGTTGGTCTTTGCATACCAGCATAATGCAGTTGATGCTGGTATGACTGATAAGGTTGGTGGACAAGACCATTGTAAAATGGTTGATTTTGGCCGTTTTGAATGTACGGTTGTCCACTGTTCGCAAAGATCTGCTGCTCAGAACCTTGGTATACTTGTTGGAATTGTGGTTGTTGGTATTGCACTAGCCATGGTTGAGAAGCCATGTGCTGTTGCGCCATACTAACCGTTGGACCAAGGTGTGGGGTAATTGTACCCGTCTGGACCTGTGTCGCCCCACTAGTTGGCGATTGTGGTTGAGTCGCAGGGTCAAGGGGCTGTTGCATTACAACCTGAGAAATCTGAGGTTGGCATACAACAGGCAGCGTTTGAACTTGTGACACTGTCACAATAGCTGGTGTAGTTGGGATGTTCGACATAGGTACACACTGTTGCATTGAATACACAACCCTTGGTTGTTGAGGTAGCATAGGTACCCAACCACTTGAAGTAATTCCAGTGTAACCTGAATTTTGTTGTGAACTCCCGTATGGATACCCTCCCGGAGGGGGTAATGAAAGGGCATACTGCCCCCCATACGGTGGTAATCCGGAACTGAAGGGGATTGTTTGCCCTTGGGGACCGGATTGCCCAAATTGACCTCCAAATGGATCAATTTGTTGAGTCTCAACATAAGAGTTGCCGGGTATTATTCCGGAGGAACAAACAGGAACCGACCATACTGTCGTAATAGCCCCTGAGTGGGCTCCTTCTAGTGTCTGAGAGCTAGTCGGGACAGATGGTATGCCGGCGAACATTGTCGGAGTGACGGCAGGGAGTTCTGCTGTCGCTGTGTCAGGTGCCACAATCCTAGATGTTGACGGTTGTTCAGACATTTGTAGTCTATCCAAGAGATTCCCTAGCGATTCTACAGGGACTTCCGCTGGTGGTAGACTAACTTCTGAAGAAGGATATAGAGTGACCCCGACTCCAAAGTGTGTTGGAGTACTTGTTGGAGGATCTTCTACAATTTCTTCAATCGCAATCAGACCAGGTGGAAGGGGAAGACCGTCAGGTCCGTAAAATATTTCTGGTGCCGAAGAAGGGGTGGAATCGACAGCGACAGATGTTTGAAGAGCAAGATTCTCCGGACCGGTTACTGATGGAACTGGTTCGGTAACACAAGTGTTTACTCTCAAACTAGGATCAATATCACTGTCCCTGTTATGAAACCAGCTCACAAAAAGATAGAAAAGAGAGATCCACGCCTTAGAATTCAGCCTCTTCGAGGGGGCAACCTCCTTTACATTACATAAATGAACAATTCTTGGATGATACAAATGAAAATACCTCCTTTCTATATATAGGAGTCTAAGTGGTCCCAATACAATCAAAGCCTACATAACAATAATATTGTGGGGCACAACAATAACAATAGTGGGCTTCTATGTGGCACAATAGTAACAATATGGGCACTACATGGGTAGATCAATATAAATAAGGGGTATAACTACAATAGTAATGGGGTAATCACTAGTATTATAGGGACCCAACATGCCCCTCTCCTTCAAAAAAGTGTTGTCCTCAACGCTTGAGTAGTTCAGGATACTTCTGCATAAAAGTCTCATCCTCCCATGTGGAATCTTCAGCGGATAAGTTCTTCCACTTGATAAGGTACTCTGAAATTGATCGATTTCGTAGCTGTCGAGTTCTTGTTTCTATAACTGCTTCCGGTTCCAATATAATTTTTCCTTCTTCGTCAAGTTCTGGCAATATTGTTTGAACTGGGAGCTTGTGGCCTATAACCTTCTTTAAGCATGAAACATGGAAAACTGGGTGCAATCGAGAAGCTGCAGGAAGCTCCAATTTGTATGCCATAGTACCAATCTTTTGCAACACCTTGTACGGACCATAATACTTTGGTGATAATTTATTATCCTTCTTAGCTTGCTTGAGGGACATTTGCTTATATGGTTGTAGCCGTAGGAATACCCAATCACCTACATCAAAACTTCTTTCACTGCGATGCTGATCTGCCTGTTGTTTCATTCTATTCTGTGCCAACACAAGGTTATCCTTTAAGAGTTGGAGGACTTGTTGTTGATGTTCGATGTGATGTTCCACTGCCTGAACCTTAGAATTTTCTCTTAAATATGATGTGATGGATGGTGGTTGATACCCATAAAGTGCCATAAATGGGGTCATTTTTGTTGCTGTATGAAAGGAAGTGTTATACCACCATTCAGCCAGAGGCAACCATTTGACCCATTGTGTCTGTTTATCAGATACAAAGCAACGAAGATATCCTTCCAAACATTTGTTTACTATCTCAGTTTGCCCATCAGATTGAGGATGATAAGATGAGCTATGAGCTAACTGAGTACCAAGACAAGAAAATAATTTTGTCCAAAAATTTCCAGTGAAAATGGGATCTCTGTCACTTACAATAATCTTTGGGTTTCCATGTAGCTTTTGAATTGTTTCCATAAATGCAGTAGAAACTGTACTGGCTTTAAATGGATGTGATAATGCACAAAAGTGTGCATACTTGGTAAGTCTGTCAACTACCACCATGATGACACTCTTTCCCTCAGACTTGGGTAAACCTGTGATAAAATCCATTGATACCTCCTCCCAACGTTGGCTTGGAATGGATAAAGGTTGTAATAGACCCGGTGTCTTAATTGTTTCAACTTTATTTTGTTGGCAAACCAAACATTCTGCCACAAACTTTTGAATATCTGATTTAAGGCCATCCCAAAAAAATTCCTTCTTAACACTGTGGTAAGTTTTTAAAAATCCTGAGTGCCCTCCTAAGGGAGAAGTGTGCAATTCCATAAGAATATTTTGTTTTAGCTGGGAATTCTTACAGAGGTATAAGCGATCTTTGTACCATAACGAATCATTTTTCCAGCTAAATGTATCAGACGTACTGGAATCCTGTTGTAGCTTTCGAATAAGTGCCCACACTTCTTCGTCATTCTTCCATTCCTCCCTTGCTTCATTTATCCAATCTGGTTGGATGATAGAAATAGCGCACAACAATGCTTCCACATCCTCATCCTTCCTTGAGAGTGCATCTGCCACCACATTTTGCTTCCCTTTTTTGTAGATGATTTCAAAGTCATAACCCAACATCTTTGTGACCCACTTTTGTTGCTCTTCAGAGGATAATCTTTGTTCTAAAAAGTATTTAAGGCTATCATGATCTGTTTTTACCTTGAAGTGTCTTCCCATTAGGTAGGGTCGCCATTTCTTAAGTGCATGGAGTATTGCCAACATTTCCTTCTCATAAATAGCTTTGCTTAGAAACTTTCCCTTGATTGGACGACTTTCAAAAGCAATGGGTCTTTCATCTTGCATTAGAACAGCACCAATTCCATTTCCTGAAGCATCACATTCCACAATAAAGGTTTTTGTGAAGTCCGGTGTAGCTAAGACCGGTGCTTGGCACATTGCCTCTTTAAGATGTTCAAAGGCCTTTGTTGCTTCCGGAGTCCATGAAAATGCATCTTTCTTCAATAATGTTGTTAGAGGTGCTGCTATTCTCCCATAATTCTTAACAAACTTGCGATAATACCCTGTCAACCCAAGAAATCCACGCAAATGCTTTATGGATGTGGGGATTTTCCATTCCTTAATGGCTTTAATTTTGCTAGGGTCTACCTTAACTCCTTCATGAGATACAATATGACCCAAATATTCCACCTCCTGGACTCCAAAGAAACATTTGGATCTTTTGGCATATAATTGTTTCTCTTCCAATAGTTGTAGCACCCTGTCAACATGTTCAACATGATCCTTCCAAGACTTGCTGTAGATAAGTATATCATCAAAAAATACTAACACAAATTTTCTAAGGAATGGTTTGAAAATTGAATTCATCAAACCTTGAAATGTTGAAGGTGCATTGGTAAGGCCAAAAGGCATGACCAAAAATTCATAATGACCCTCATGAGTTCTAAATGCCGTTTTCGGAATGTCTTCAATCTTCATTATGATTTGATGATATCCTGAACGAAGATCCAACTTGGTGAAGTAAATTGATCCATGCAATTCATCCAGTAATTCATCAATGACAAGAATGGGGAACTTATCTTTAATAGTGAGCTTGTTGAGCTCCCTATAATCCGGACACATGCACCATGATCCATCCTTCTTGTGCACCAATACTACTGGAGCAGAGAAAGAACTTTGACTTGGTTGAATTATACCCGCCTCTAGCATTTCTGCAACCATACGTTCAATTTCACTTTTTTGGACATAGGGATATCTGTACGGCCTGATGTTTGGAGGAACACTTCCTGGAATCAGATGAATAGCATGATCATGATCACGCATAGGTGGGAGACCTTTGGGAGTCTCAAATACCTTGGAATGATTGTCCAGGACTTTTTGGAGATATGGAGAAATAGATGATTCTAATGTGGAAACATCTAGCGAACATAATTGTGCAATTACACCCTTTGCTCCTTTTTTAGAAGCTTTGTCATACCATTAGAGCTGATTATCTTTCCTGGTTTCCCTGCAATACCCCTTAATTCAACTTCC
The DNA here is from genome assembly GCA_031772625.1 of Pinus tabuliformis. NCBI lineage: Eukaryota > Viridiplantae > Streptophyta > Pinopsida > Pinales > Pinaceae > Pinus > Pinus tabuliformis. Next base: position 760,960,730 of record CM062806.1, read on the forward strand.
TTTCCTTCCACAGAAAATTTCATGAAAAGTTCTTGAAAATTAAAAGCTATTGTACCCAAGGATTGTAGCCATTGGACTCCTAGTACAACATCAACACCTCCCATTGGAATGGAAAGCATTGGGCTAGTCAATACATATTCTCCCATGGATAGCTTGATATTATGGCACTTTCCAGAGCAATTTATTGTTCCTCCATTTGCAATCATCACTTGACACTCTGGTGCTGGATATAGGAAGCAATTCAATTCTTTTGCTACCCTACAATGAATAAAGTTGTGGGTGCTTCCTGAATCAATCAACACTATCACCTTTTTCTTCTTGATTTGTCCTACTATCTTGATGGTTTGAGGAGTGGTAATTCCTGCCAATGCATTACAAGATATGGTTGGATTTATTTGTTCTTCATCTAGGCTTTGTTCCTGGAGTATATCTTCTTCTTTTGACCTTTCTTGCTCCTTTTCTTCTTCCTCTTCACAATCTATGTAGAATAATTTCTTCTCACCACACTTATGACCCCTTGTGTATTTGCTATCACAATTGTAACAAAGCCCTTTTGCTCTTTTTTCTTCCAATTGTTGTGGTGTCAACCTTGTAGGTTGTGGAAGACTATGGGCAACAACACTTCCATCTTTATAGTTGTGAATGGTATGCTTCCTAGTTGCCATAATTTTGCTTTCCATTTTTCTTGCTAACCTGAATGCCTTCTCTAATGAATCAGGTTCCCAAAGGCGAACATCATGTTGGATATTATCCTTTAAAGACCCTATGAACACATCAATCCTATGCTGCTCTGGAATATCTTTTACCCTTATGTTCAATTTTTGGAACTCCTCAATGTGCTCCATTATTGAACCCTTTTGTTTGAGACTTATCAATTGGCTAAAAAAAGTGTTGCTTTTTGTATCCTCATAATGTGCTATCAATTCTTCCGTAAAAATTGCCCAAGTGATAAATTGTTTACGAGAGCAAAGCCATTGATACCATACAAATTGATTTGGTTCCAAATATAAAGTTGCCATACGTACCTTTTGTGTGTTTTGCACATTATTGAGATCGAAGAACTGCTCCATCTGTAATATCCATGTGGTGGGATCCTTCCCATCAAACTTCCTCATATCGATTTTTGGAATATGGTGGGTCTTCGATCCAACATTAGAATCTATGGAATCATGATTAACATTACTTTTGTTCACATCATGAGTTTCCTTGACAACCTTTTCACCATTAGTAAGTATCTCTTGTAGAACATTTGTCAAATCTGTCTTCAAATCTGCCATGTCTGTCTTCAAATCTGTCTTCAAACTTGCCATGTCTTTCTTCAAATCTGTCTTCAAATCGTCCATCTTAGCTTCCATGCCCTTTATCTTAGCATCTGTTAGCTTTTGTGAGCGTGACATTTGTTGCACTTGTTCTTGTAATTTTGATATATCATGTAGCATTTCTTCCTCTTCTTCATGAGTCATGCTAGAGCTTTCAGGTTCCTTACTAGGCGTTTGCATTTTCTTTCCTCGGGGCATCAGTTACCGATAATAATGCTTTACTAGGCCCTTTGAATTCCTTCAAACCAAGCTTATGCAAAAATAAAAAATAAAAACTACACACCTTTTTTTACTTTGTAGAAGCCTGATATTGAATCTGATGTACCTCTGTAATTTCGAATCATCCAGTTCTGAAATTGTGATCTATAGTAGCTTTCTATGTCCTATTTCCAATGCCACTAGTCTGAACCAATTTGGATTCTCCAAGAAAGAGTATGCACAATCTCCCGCAGTGACCTAATTATAGACTGGTTCAGTAGAGCGAACTTGTATGAAGTACCACGTGTCACTGTTTAAACCTTTAACTCTGAAAAATATATAAAAGAAAACTACCATTCGTCCTCTTTCTATAACTTCTTACGAAATTTCAATCCGATGCTCAGAAAGAAAGTTATGACGATTTTCCCCAGGTCACCTGTTTTGAGTGTAATTCAGGAGTCTGCAAAAAGACCAAATTGCTGAGATCATATCTCCGAAAATATCGTGCGAAAAGATCTGCAATTCAGACCCAAGGTTCAGCGCGATTTCTTCTCAAATGGGTTTTTTTTGCGACTTCTGAAACGTCACAGAAAAAAAGTTATAGCGAAAATTCCACGATGACCTGTTTGGAGCAGTGAAACCCTAGAATGCAAAGCTCTGATACCAAATGTTATGAAACCAGCTCACAAAAAGATAGAAAAGAGAGATCCACGCCTTAGAATTCAGCCTCTTCGAGGGGGCAACCTCCTTTACATTACATAAATGAACAATTCTTGGATGATACAAATGAAAATACCTCCTTTCTATATATAGGAGTCTAAGTGGTCCCAATACAATCAAAGCCTACATAACAATAATATTGTGGGGCACAACAATAACAATAGTGGGCTTCTATGTGGCACAATAGTAACAATATGGGCACTACATGGGTACATCAATATAAATAAGGGGTATAACTACAATAGTAATGGGGTAATCACTAGTATTATAGGGACCCAACAGTCCCTCTGTGGCTGTTGAACTTCTTCTGTAGAGGCAGGGGTTCCAGAAATGTTTGGAGTAACCAGAATCTCTGTTGTCGTCGGAACACTTGTTCTAACTTTAAGAGGAGATTTGGAACCGGTTAAACGAGTTCGCTTTGTCCGTACTGGTTTCGATTCCGGAGACAAAGACGGTTGACTTGTAAGCCTCCGCGAATGACGGGGTTTTAATTGACTTTCTTCCACGATTGCGGATTACTCGATCAACTAAAATAAAAAGGGAAGTATGTTTCCGATTTGAATAAATTTTAGACGCTTTTAGACACAACTTGTTTTCTCAGTTTTAAAGAGTCGAGAAAAAACAAAAGATGACTCTAGTCTCCTTCGATTTTTAATGAGCCTGAAGTGACAAGTGCTCAGATGGACCTTTTCCGTTAAGGAGTCTGAAAAGGAACGAAAGGGACTGCTCTGGAGATCTAGGTAGAGGGTGTGCCAAACCAATCACAAAACTGCAGAATACGTTTTACGGTACGGCAGTCAATCTTCCCGAATGCTGTGTTCGGTGCATTGCGATCAGTAGGGCGGCCGACATGGCTTCCTATGGATAAAAGGTTTTAAGCCTATAGGGGTATCCCAATATATACTCGACGATACGTGGGAGCACAATCCATACTGGCACTTTTGGTCTCTCAGGAGGAATCACCCAACCATCAGTGAGGCCAACAGATACCAGGTTTTACGACGCCGGAACACGTATCTAGCCTAGACCTCTATGTTGTGCGTTAAGTTACAAAGCGTTGCTAGGTTCATTCAGTTTATTTTAAGTTGATCTTTCTTAGAAGTTTGGTTTTTGAGGTTCACCACGAGATGTAGATGTAATTCCTAAATTCAATCTAAAAGATGATAAGCAAATCTTTATCTCTTTTTCAACAATGAAAATCCTAACTACAAGGGGAAAAGAAAGACACCATCTTTTCTCAAAGAGCAAAGAGCACACTGTAAATGCACTTTTCCTAAATCAAGCCATACAAACTATCAATATGCAAATGCACAAGTGCATGTATTTATTTTTCACTTTCTTAATATTGATGCCTAAAAAGAAAGTTTTTGCACAACTTTGAATTTGCTTTCAAATGACAAATACAAACAAGCTTACTTTTCGAAATCAAAAGGTAGAGGAGATTACGACACTTTACGATTTTCGAAATAATCACTTGTTTCGACACTAGAAAGAGATAAATTCAAACCAAAAGCAAAGGTAAATGTATAATCAACTGTGAACAGCAAATGAACTTTATCTTAACACCAAAATCGACAGATCTGAATCAAAGGCTACAGTGTGACTATTTCACTTTTGCAATGGAAAACTGTAAATGATGCCACAAACACATAAAAACACCTACAGTCTTTTTGTACAAAGGAAGCAGAATTAAGGCAGAGAAAAGGGGTTTTCAGACAGGTACCTATGCTGGTTACAGGCTGCAGAAATCAGAGATCAAAACTGGGAAAAACAGAGCAAAGAACCTCAGCTGCACAAGGCAAAGGCTGATCAGCGCACTTGTCTAACAGAGAAACTGAATTGCAGTGAAGGTAGCCCTCTCGGGACCTGCGTTGAAATGCAGAGTCTCTTCACAAAGCCTGCGCTGGAGCAGAAACGAGAGTTCTATCCGGGTTCTGGGTAACGATTTGCAGTTTAATCTACGGTTTCAGGCCAAATAAAAGTAACAAGCAAGGTACAATCAAAGGGATGATTTGAAGGAGGACTAAGAGCTATCACAAAGGGTTATCAGATCATTTGTGAGTCCATTGTTCAGATCATAGACAAATCCAGTGATTGGATCAAAGCAGCAGTTGTCTACTTTGCATATGAAAATGGCAGATGCAGTTCGATTGCTGCTCTTAAGTCTATGAAACAAACAGTAATAGAAGCACAAATAAACCGATTAGACAGATCTCCCCAGTGGAGTCGCCAATTTGTTGTGGGGAAAAGTGCCTATTCAGGACGACCCTATCCACCTAAGGTGTGATAGTGCCTTAGCAACAAACAGAAACAACTATTCTAGTATTCTTCTTTATGAATTAAGAATGAAGAGAGATGAGGTGGACTAACCGGTGCCTTCCGCTAATCCTTTGATCCGGTTTCTCTTCTCTTTGATAGCTCCCAGCTACTTGCTTTCTCGCTCGCCCAGCTTCACCAAGTTCCTGCAAGATCACAAAAGGGGAAAACTACACAAAGACATGGATTCATATTCATAACTAGCTTAGGATTAGAAATAAGCTAAACATACTAATGCAATCATACATCAAAGACACATAAGCATGTAGGATAAACTCAAATAGTTTTATTGATGAAATAACAAGGTTCAGGAGGAGATACAACCAAGTGAGTTCCAATCCAGCATCAACCTCACAGCAAAGGAATCCCTTCTTCACCTCCCTCAAAGCATAAATCACCCAATGATCTCAATCTCAAACCAACAACAATTCTTTGCAATGTACAAAATTCCAGCCTCTGGATCTCTGGGATGAGGGATCCATATATAGATGTTTGGAGAGGGGATGAGTCAGCTTGTCATCTGACTAGTGTCCTCTCTCTCTGTCAGTTCTTGCTTCCACTTGGAGGCTGAGAGCCTCTTACTCATCACTTGGTCGAACTCAGTGAGGCAAGTGTCATGGAGGAAGATTCTGGAAGCTTCCATAGTCTTTACACCTCGCGGAATGGCACTACCATTTGTCATTTCCCGCTCAGCGCACCCTGGTAGTGCATTTGGGTGCGTTGCAACGCACCTAGCTAGTGTACTGGGGTGCTTTGCAAAGCAGGTGGCTAGTGGAGCCACTGAAATGATCCTGGTTTGACTGTTTCTGAGCAGTTTCTGGTGGAGAACTTCTGTGAAAAGCTGTGGTTTGCTGGCCTTGTTCCTTTAGGGGTAGGAACAACACTTTTAGGGACTTTAGATCCCTTGGTTTATGGACATTTCATGCTTAGAGCTGTAAGGCACACAAATGTCTATAACAGAGGGTTAGGGTTTAGGAAAAACCCTAAGGAAGATGGATAAGGTGGGAGGGAGGAGAGGGACGGCCAGGTAGGGGGGTCGTCTGGCAGGATCAAATGATGGTTCGATGGGCTAGAGAAAGGAGGGAGCCCAGAGATAACTTCATGCAAGTCATTCCCAAATGATTGCGTCCCATACTTATCTGAGCGCGGGGTGGTCCAGATAGAACCCTTCGCTAACGATTCCTCCGAGTAATCCACCAAGTCTAGGTCCATTGTTGTCTAGGACAAGGTATCACCAGCTGCTGGAGGTAACTGTCGGGGGAAGGAGCAGTATGTTGGCCAAAAACGGCTAGAACCCAGGGTCAATTCCCAAACTTGATACAGGTAGAAAGGCCGCTGTAAAACAAAAACAAAAGTAAAAAATTACTCTGTTACGGAGAAGAGGTATTATAATATGAATGCGCCTATTCCAAAGTGTACGTGTGTGCAGCCAGTACAGCCAGTTGCTTCGTCAGTCAACAGCCACGTAGGGCCTTCCCATAGCCTGCTACCCGTAGCTCCATCGTCCTCCTTAAACTTGTGGATCCTTGTGGTAAGATCCACCCCGGTGATAATACTCTTGGGTTTATAATATTAATCCCTCGGGTTTAATATTATTCACTTGGGTTTGTAACCTTTTGGGATTTTAGCAGTGTTGCGGGGGAGCACCCCCCCCGATCCCGCTCCCAATCCGCGCTCTGGGTGGGAGTGACTCGGGAGTGGGTCGGGAGCATGCTCCCTAAAAAAAATTTCGCTCCTTGCCTTTTCAGGAGCGTTTTGCCTTTTTTGCAATTTTTTTTTTAGTAATGTTCGAAATGCAATTTTTTTGAAAGAAACAAATAGTTTTTGAGTGGGGCAACTTAATTATCAAGTCTAGGCCCTAGTATTGATATGCTATTCATGGTAATGTTAAATTCTTCAAGTAAAAGTGACATTTTCCTTAATCTTCATTTTCATCATTTTACTTAAATTTTTAAAATTACCATGAAATGACTCAGGATGTTTGAGAGTGGTTCCGACCTCATTGAATTTCATATGGAGAAAGTAGAATTTTAGATTTCATTCAAAATCCAGCAGACTTATCAGTTTTTCAGGATTTCGGGATTGGGGGATTGTAATGTTTCCATTGAATTTTGTCATGTATTACGGTATGGAACTCGTATTTAATCAAGAGCACCAATCCCTCTATGTACCTTGATGTTAGTGACATTGGTTGTCGAACTCCTCTATCATGACCCTCCTAAAAATGTATGCATCACTCAAACAAAATCTTGACTTGACATGCTATGCTTTTTCTATCTTATGTTAATGCTTAGAAGGTGATATTAATGACAAATATCCCTATACAGATACAGAGGTAATGACAAAGATACCTCTGGATATTAATGCTTAGAGGGTGATATTAATGACAAAAATCCTGATTTTCCAACAAGACTAAAAAATTAGACATTTCTCGTGGTGGCAAGAGGCCCAAGCATAAGAAATAGATAATAGATTTACTTCTCTTTTCTAGTTTCTAGTAGCTTTTATAACTATTGACTCTTTCATATTTATTATGACATTTTTTTAAACAATATATGACAATTTAAGTTTGAAGTTGGCAATGATAACTCAGTAGTAATGAATTATGAATATGATGCTTCATGAAAGTTGAAAGTTGTTTCATTTCATTTCATTTTATAACATTTCATTTCATGTTAGATATTATTTGTTGTAATGGTTACCCTTAGCTTACAAGTACAACTTTGGTGATCAATGATGATAAATGTTATATATTGAATTTTGAAAGCTTGAAACTTTAAGATTGATGAATCATGAGACTCAATATGTTGTATGTTACTATGTTACTAACTTGTGGACGTGGTTGATGAAGATTATAACTTCTAGATGATTGTTGTTATATGGTTCAAAACTTCAATCTATGTTTTTTTTATGTTTTTTATATCTAATTCATTATTCTACATGTTTTTGTTGACATATATGTATCAATATATATATATATATATATATAATACGCTCTGGGATTCTCTCCCAAACTGGGAGCTTCTGAAAATGTTGTTCCCGCACCCCGCTTTCGCTCCCGCTCCCAAGTAACACTGGATTTTAGTATTAACACCTTGGGTTTATTATTCCCTTGGGTTTAGAATATCAATATATTGAGTTTATTAATTTAAGGGTTCATATACATAGGGTAAATATTCATAGGGTTTATAATATTATACATAGGGTTTAATATAAATCACATGGGTTTATAATCATTTTCAATAGTAGTCCAACGTCACATTATGACAAAGATTGTCTCAATATAAAAATCAACCATGGTCGACAATGGTAAACCATTGTTAATCATTGTAGGCCATGGTAAATCATGGTTAGTCATCGTCCTATGTCACATTGTGACAAACATTGTGTCAATATGAAAATCAACCATGGTCCAACGTCACATTGTGACAAATATTGTCTCAATATGAAAATCAACCTTCGTAAACCTTAGTCAACCATGTTTATTTTAGGGTTTATAATATTTATTTTAGGGTTTATTTACCTTGGGTTTATAATATTAATCCCTTGGGTTTAATATTATTCCCTTGGGTTTATAATCACTTGGGATTTTAGTATTAACCCCTTGGGTTTATTATTTTGTTGGATTTATAATATCAATCTCTTGGGTTTATGGTTCCCTTGGGTTTATAATATTAATAAATTGGGCTTATTAATCCAAGGGTTCATATTCCTAGGTTATAATATTATTCATAGGGTTTATAATATTAATCATAGTGTTTGATAAAAATACTTTGTATTTATAATCATCATCAACGATGGTCAACCATGGTCCAATGCCTCATTTTGAGAAAGATTGTGTAAATATAAAAATCAACCATGGTCCAACGTCACATTTTGACAAAGATCGTCTCAATATGAAAATCAACCATGATCAACCATGGTCATTGATGGTCCAACAATGCATTGTGGCAAATATTAGCTCAATATGAAAATCAACCATGGTAAACCGTAGTTAACCATGTTTATTTTAGAGTTTATAATATTTATCTTAGTGTTTATATATATTGGGTTTATAATATTAATCCCTTGGGTTTATAATGTCAATCCCTTGGGTTTATTAATTTAAGGGTTCATATTCCTAGACAAAGATTGTCTTAATATGAAATTGAACCATGGTCAACTGTTGTCAACAATGGTAAACCATTGTGAATCATTGTCAACCGTGGTCAATCATGGTCAACCATGGTCAAATGTCACATTTGTCTGAAAATTTGTCAAGCATTGCATTGTGACAAACATTGTCTCAATGCGATAATCAATCTAATAATGTTTGTTGCAATGTTATATTTCATTGAAATTTATTCAATGTTGTAATGTGATATTAGAAAATTGGGGTTTAATATTAGGTTTCTAATATTGTGTTTAATATTAGATTTATAATTTTAGAGTTTAATATTGGGATTATAAAATTAGAGTTTTTATTATTTGGTTTATTAATCCCCTAGGTTTATAATACTAATACCTTGGGTTTATTAATCTCTTAGGATTATCAATCCCTTAGGATGATTAATTGCTTGGGTTTATGATATTGAGACAATATTTCTCATTGTGAGAAAGATTGTTTGAATATGAAAATCAACAATGGTTAACCATGGTCCAACATCACATTATGACAAATATTGTCTCAATATGAAAATGAACCATGATCAACCATGGTCAATGATGGTCCAACGTCGCATTGTGGCAAATATTAGCTCAATATAAAAATCAACTATGGTAAACCATAGTTAACTATGTTTATTTTAGGGTTTATAATATTTATCTTAGTGTTTATATACCTTGGGTTTATAATATTAATCCCTTGGGTTTAAGATTATTCCCTTGGGTTTATAATCCCTTGGGGTTTTAGTATTAACCCCTTGGGTTTATAATATCAATCCCTTGGGTTTTATAATATCAATCCCTTGGGTTCATTTTCATATTAAGACAAAGATTGTCTTAATATGAAAATGAACCATGGTCATTGGTCAACTATTGTCAAAAATGGTAAACCATTGTCAGTCGTTGTCAACCATGGTCAAATGTCACATTTGTCTGAAAATTTGTCAAGCATTGCATTGTGGCAAACATTCTCTCAATGTGATAATAAATCTAATAATGTTTGTTGCAATGTTATATTTCATTGAAATTTATTCAATGTTGTAATGTGACATTAGAAAATTGGAGTTTAATATTAGGGTTTCAAATATTAGGTTTCTAATATTGTGTTTAATATTAGATTTATAATTTTAGAATCTAATATTGGTATTATAATATTAGGTTTTTTATTATTGGGTTTAATATTAATCCTAGGGTTTGTAATATTAATCCTACTATTTATATTAATCCCTTGGGTTTATTAACCCCTTAGGTTTATAATACTAATAGCTTAGGTTTATTAATCACTTAATTTTATTAATTGATCTGAAATGATCATTCATTAAAAACTGATGTAGAGTTGATTAGCCTTTAATGATTTGAATGTTAACTGATAGTGTAGAAATCGAGGAAAAATGCTTGAGAAGAACACTTTACAACAACTGATTAACCATAAAAATGATGCATAACAGAAGTGAAAATAGTAAAAACACAACGATACTAGACAATAAGATTGATGATGGAGTTTGTCCCTGATGTACTACGTCTTCGGGTCCTCTTTCAAGATGGGCAACAGTTTTTATTAGGAATGAAAAGAAGGTGTTGATTACACAGAGATTTGATCAGTCTAAATGTGCACACAGGCACTTCTGATCACTGTGATTAGATAGCCATTTGAACTAGCTTTTCAACACCTCTTACGGATTCCAATTCTGACTCTTGATGCTCCCGTAACACTGAAAACAAAACTGCCTATGACCTATAGAATCTGCAAGAAAAATGTCAAAAACCACTCCTCCTCTTCAATGAAGGAAAAATTCGACTTTTAAAGGCCTCCAGGTTCATGGAAACAACCTTGGCTGAATTTAGGATGTATTGGTTTGCAAACTAGTTGGTTTAGAAACTCGGTCCTGTGGTTCCATGACACCTAGGGTTAGTTGTCATGGTGGTGGAAATAGTTTAATGCCAAAATACATTTCAAAACCCAAAAATAAACTTTGGTTAGCCCGAATCTGTTAGCAGTTATCTAACCAGGCAGAGGCACTGACAGTGTATGTGTATAAGCGGGTAACCCCCACGGTTTAGGCTCTGGTGGTTCCGCTGCGTGCTGGCCGAATGGTTAACCATTGGCGGATACTTCGGACCATTCACATGTCGGTGGTTTTGACTTGCGGTCTACTTGCTACGGTTACGGTGTAGTTTAAAAACCCTGATAGCTAACCAAAACTCATTCACATGTAACAGTTTGCTGACGGTCCGAGAGCGTGGTCTTCTCCCACCTAACCTCCTCTTCCCGCTCACATCGTCCCGACGTGGTTAAATCTGCGGTTAGGGGACTGTATTAACATTTTTTGTATATTTTACAATGTATTAATAAAGGCCGAGAGTTATATGAGCATAGGTTTAGGGTTTTAGACCATAGAAATTAGGTTTTTTTTAGCATAGGTTTTTGGATTTGTAATGTTTTAATACATGGATTTAGCATAGGTTTATGACTTAGGTTTAGGATTTAGTACATAGAAATGTAATGTAGTTTAGGGTTTAGTAAATCAAATTTATCAACCCTTGTACAATCTTTCGTCACTAAGTGACATTAGTGACATTTGTCGCATGATGACATACCAATGCATATCGTCGATACAATCCTCAGTTGTCATGACAACTGAACCATATCGATCCTTTGCCATCAACGACACCCATGTCGAAATCAAAACTTGCAAAAATGAAAGACAAGACACATGTCGTCGACCAATCCTGGCGGAACTGTCAATGAACACAAGTCGACAGCCAGGCACTAAACCATCTCAACTGAATGCCCTGAAAACCATAAACATTACCTGTACAGCCTGATCCATAACCAACACTGTTGAACTGAATTGACGATGACATTGAACACTGATGACGACACTTGAACACGTGTGCAACTGAATCAACGAAATCCTCCTGGATCATTCCTCTCCACTTGAAAGCTTTTGGACCACAAAAGTTTGACTAAACAATTAGTCGATGAGGGTAGAACTCCCTCTCTTTCCACCTTGACCTGACGACGTACCAATACATTCGATCAACACTTGCAAGTGGTGACCCTGATGATGCTGACCATGGCACTTTTTGAGTCGGTGACTTGTTTCATCCATCTGCAGTATAAACAACTTGTGACGATGGGCAAACAACCTGTTATCAACATGGAAATTGAATTCTTTCCACGAAGAACTATGAGTTAGTGATTCATAATCTTTGAAAACAGTCTCTATTGGATGTTATTTAATACCATCAACATGTATAAAAAATCTATTTTGCGGAATGACAAAGACAATCAAAGATACTTGGGACATCAAACCTGCTACTTGATTAAGCATACTTTCCTGATTCCTGATTTCTAAGTGCACTTGCTGCAATGAACCTATCCAACTGTAAGGTGAAATTTGCTGCAACTTAGTTTGTCTTTGAAAGTATTGACTTAGTTGTTGATTTGTTTGAATCACTTTTTCCTTATTCATTAAATGATGTTTACATTGATTAGTGCTTTCCTCTTATGCATACGTTCCCTTTAGACACTTTGACACTGCTTTAGAAAAGGCTTTGATATGAAGACAAATAGGTTTCCTCTCCACTTGAAAAGAGGTTTCCAAACTATTTGAAGCATGAAATGACGACACAATATAAGAGATATCGAACACTGACTTTCCCCAATACTGACCTGTATCCCTGCAACTGTTAAGTTCCAAACTTAAACTGAATTGATTCGTTCTGACATTAGGAAGAGGAACTTTAGGCACAAATTGTAATTCATGTTGTATTCCCTGCTTATGATTAAGATTTTTGGTTTTACATAGAACTGAATAAGTTTCTATCTCTTTAAACAAACCATCTTTAAGCTGAGTTGCATAACTTAAATAAGAATCATGTTGATTGTTATGTTGATCCTTTACACACATGATTACAAACCTCTTGTTTGAACTTATTAATCACTTCATTTGATTAACATTAACTGAATTCAAGTGATTTTTGTTTTGATGTGCCCTGACAATAAATTCAACCCCATCTTTCTTAAGGTGATATTTATGTTCTCTCCTGTAAAATACTGCATCACGATCATAAAGATAAGGACTTCCTAAGACAACTCCACATATGTCTACTGGAACCACATCTAATTCCACTTCATCAATGTAATTAGTTGTTATGGAAAATCTTAATCGACATTGTTTGGTGACTTTTATCTGAGTTGATTTATTTAGCCATCCTAATGGGTAAGGTCTTGGATGATTCTGTGTTTCCAAACCCAAACTTTTAACTAAATATTCAGATATTAAATTTGCCTGTGATCCATTGTGAAACATTGTATCTATCTTTGTATGCTTAGAAGTTATCCTTATGTTAAACAATTCAACTCTTTTGTCCTCATATGAAGGATTTATGTTTGAAGAAGATGCAATAGTTTTTGAACTTGAACCAGTTTCAAAAGTTTTACTTGTTGTAACCATGGCGGTTATCCTCCTTTCATCACCTGAATCTGAACCTAGATCCTACTGGACTACTGAAATGGCCTTCTTTTCATCCTTCTCCTTAAGGAACTTTTTGGGCTTAAGTTCTGGATGAAGTTTCCAATGCTTTGACTCATCATGACCGATTCTCTAGCAATGAGTACAAGTAGGTCTTTCCTTCTGAGCTATCATTGGTTTCTTTCTCTTCGAATTATTTTTCCCCTTATTATCACTGGAATCTTTGGTTTCCAACTCTTTGGATGACTGCAATGAAAACTTGAATGGTCTGCCACCTGATTCAATATGTATGGCCTAAACACGCACCTCATCAAAATCATCAGGATTAAACATCAATAAAGTATACTGCAAATATGAATGTAAACTGACGATGTATTTTAACAAAGTTTCACGTGTATCCAATGAAATACCAAGCGCCAATGCTTTCTTTCTGAACTCCTGAGTAAACTCCTGAACACTCTGCCCTTTACCTTGCCTCAGACGCTGCCAGTCAATAATAGCTTGCTGCATGTATCCTAAAGGATAGAATTGTTTCCTAAGAGCTTTTAAAAACTTAGACCATGAAGAGATGACTTTTCCTTTAGTCTTTACATCTATCTGAGTTTTACTTTCCCACCAGACTAAAGCTGTTCCCCAAATTCTAAGTGTAGCTAACTAAATTTTAGTTTTATCGCTAGAAATGTTCAGAATGTGACAACACACTTCTAGCTGCTTTATCCAATTATCTAACTTTTTAGGATTCATTTCACCATCATAAATAGGTAACTCAAATTTAACATCAAGTTTCAAAAGAGATGTTTTCTTAGGTTTCTTTTCCGTTCAGATTTTTCACTGGAAGAAGAAGATGATGGAGATGATGGAGGTGAAGGTTGTTTATTAGTCTTCCCTTTACCTTTGTCCTTCTTCGATGTCTTTGAAGAAGAAGTTGCATCTCTCGCCTTCTTGTCTTTGTACAATTCTCCCAACATTTGCTGCATAGTTAAGAAAGATTGCTGAAACTATTCTTCACTCATCTTAGTTTCAGTGTTTTCACCTGCATCAGGTCCTGACATGGTTGATTTATGATCTACTCATCGCTTTCTAATATCTGGATCGATCTGCTCAAGGATTCCTTCTCCTCGTTGCAACTTTGACTTGGTTAACATTCAATGTAAAATTCTACAAAAGAAACCTACTCTGATACCTAATTATATGATCTGAAATGATCATTCATTAAAAACTGATGTTGAGTTGATTAGCCATTAATGATTTGAATGTTAATTGATAGTGCGGAAATCGAGGAAAACTGCTTGAGAAGAACACTTTACGACAACTGATTAAACATAAAAACGATGCATAACAGAAGTGAAAACAGTAAAAACACAGTGATACCAGACAACGAGATTGATGACGGAGTTCGTCCCTGATGGACTACGTCTCCGGGTCCGCTTTCAAGATGGGTGATAATTTTTATTAGGAATGAAAAGAAGGTGTTGATTACACAGAGATTTGATTAGTCTGAATGTGCACGCAGGCACTTCTGATCACTGTCATCAGATAGCCCTCTAAACCAGCATTCCAATGCCTCTTAGAGATTCCAATTCCGACTCTTGATGCTCCCTTAACATTGAAAACAAAACTGCTTATGACCTCTAGAATCTACAAGAAAAAAGTCAAAAACCACTCCTCCTCTTCAATGAAGGAAAAATTCGCCTTTTAAAGGCCTCCAGGTTCATGGAAATAACCTTGGCTGAATTCAGGATGAATTGGTTTCGAAACTGGTTGGTTTAGAAACTTTGTCCTGTGGTTCCATGATACCTAGGGTTAGTTGTCATGGTGGTGGAATTAGTTTAATGCCAAAATACATTTCAAAACCCAAAAATAAACTTTCGTTAGCCTGAATCTGTTAGCGGTTAGCTAACAGGGCGGAGGCGCTGACAGCGCATGTGTACAGGCGGGTAACCCCCGCGGTTTAGGCTTTGGTGGTTCCGTTGCGTGTTGGCCGAACAATTAACCATTGGCAGATACTCCGTCCCGTTCACATGTCAGTGGTTTTGACTTGCGGTCTACCTGCTGCAGTTACGGTGTAGTTTAAAAACCCTTACAACTAACCAAAACTCATTCACATGTAATAGTTTGCTGACAGTCCGAGAGCGTGATCTTCTCCCGCCTAACCTCCTCTGCCCGCTCACATGGCACTGTCCCGACGCGGTTAACTCTGCGGTTAGGGGACTGTGTTAACAGTTTTTGTATGTTTTACAATGTATTAATAAAGGTCGAGAGTTATATGAGCATAGGTTTAACATTTTAGACCATAGAACTTAGGTTTATTTTTAACGTAGGTTTTTGGATTTGTAATTTTTTAATACATGGATTTAGTATAGGTTTATGACTTAGGTTTAGGATTTAGTACATAGCAATGTAATGTAGTTTAGGGTTTAGTAAATCAAATTTATCAACCCTTGTATAATCTTTCGTCGCTAAGCGACATTAGCGACATTTGTCGCATGATGACATACCAATGCATATCATATCGTCGACACAATCCTCAGTTGCAACGACAACCGAACCATATCGATCCTTTGCCATCAATGACATCCATGTCGACATCAAAACTTGTGAAGACGAACGACAAGGCACATGTCGTTGACTAATCCTAGTGGAACTGTCGATGAACACAAGTCGACATCCAAGTGCTAAACCATCTCAACTGAATGCCCTGAAAACCATAAACATTACTTGTACAACCTGATCCATAACCAACACTGTTGAACTGAATTGACAACGACATTGAACACTGATGATGACACTTGAACAGCTATGCAACTGAATCAATGGAATCCTCTTCAGTCATTAATCACTTAGGTTCATTAATTGCTTGTGTTTATTATATTGACCACTTGGATTTATGATATTGAGACAATATTTCTCATTGTGAGAAATATTTGTCTGAATATGAAAATCAACCATGGTCTACTATGGTCAACCATGGTGCAATGTCACATTATGACAAAGATTGTCTCAATATGAAAACCAACCATGATCAACCATGGACAATGATGGTCCAATGTCGCATTGTGGTAAAGATTAGCTCAATATGAAAATTAATCATGGTAAACAACAATTAACCATGTTGTTTATAATATTTATCTTAATGTTTATATACCTTGCGTTTATAATATTAATCCCTTGGGTTTAATATTATTCCCTTGGGTTTATAATATCAATCCCTTGGGTTTATTAATTTAAGGGTTCATATTCCTAGACAAAGATTGTCTTAATATGAAAATGAACCATGGTCAACTGTTATAAACAATGATAAACTATTGTTACTTATCGTCAACCACAGTCAACCATGGTCAATAATGGTTGAATGTCACATTTGTGTGAAAATTTGTCAAGCATTGCATTGTCACACACATTGCCTCAATGCGGTAGTCAATCTAATAATGGTCAACCAATGTTATATTTCATTGAAATTTATTCAATTTTTTAATGTGACATTAGAAAATTGGGGTTTAATATTAGGGTTTCAAATATTAGGTTTCTAATATTGTGTTTAATATTAGATTTATTATTTTAGAGTTTAATATTGAGATTTTAATATTAGAGTTTTTATTATTGGGTTGGGTTTATAATATCAATTGCTTGGTTTATTATTCCCTGGCCAACCATGGTTTGTTATGAAGTCAACCATGGTCAACCATGGTCCAACATGGGATTGTGATAAGGATTGTCTCAATATGAAAATCAACGATGGTCAATCATGTTTATTTTAGTGTTTATAATATTTATCTTAGGGTTTATATATGTTGGGTTTATAATATTAGTCCCTTGGGTTTAATATTATTCCCTTGGGGTTTTAATATTAATCCCTTGGGTTTATTATTCCTTTGGGTTTATAATATCAATCCTTTGGGTTTATTATTCCCTTAGGTTTATAATATCAATCATGATAAACCATTTTCAATCATAGCCAACCATGGTCAGCCATGGTTGAATGTCGCATTGTGACAAGGATTGTCTCACCATGAAAATAAAATATGTTTATTTTAGTGTTTGTAGTATTTATATTAGGGTTTACCAATGTTGGGTTTATAATATTAGTGTCTTGGGTTTAATATTATTGCCTTGGTTTCATAATCCCTTGGGGTTTTAGTATTAATCCCTTGGGTTTATTATTAACTTGGGTTTATAATATCAATCATGTTCAGCTTTATTAATCTCTTGTGTTTGTAATATCTATCCCTTATGCTTCTTGATCCCTTAGGTTTTTAATATTTATCCCTTGGGTTTATAATATTAAATGGTTGGGTTTATTAGTTCCTTGGGTTTATACTATTAATAATCCCTTTGGTTTACTAATCCCTTGAGTTTAAAATATTAATTCTTAGGATTTATTAATTCAACCATCTTTATTTTAGTATTTTTAATATTTATCTTAGGGTTTTTATACCTTGGGTTTATAATATTAGTCCCTTGGGTTTAATATTATTCCCTTAGGTTCATAATCCCTTGGAGTTTTAGTATTAATCCCTTGGGTTTATTGTTCCTTTGGGTTTATAATATCAATCGCTTGGGTTTATTATTCCCCAGTCAACCATGGTTTATTATGATGTGAACCATGGTCATCCATGTTCCAACATGGAATTGTGATAAGGATTGTCTCAATATGAAAATAAACGATGGTCAATCATGTTTATTTTAGTGTTTATAATATTTATCTTAGGGTTTATATATGTTGGCTTTATAATATTAGTCCCTTGGGTTTAATATTATTCCCTTGGGTTCATAATCCCTTGGGGTTTTAGTATTAATCCCTTGGGTTTATAATATCAATCCATTGGGTTTATTATTCCATTAGGTTTATAATATCAATAATGGTCAACGATTGTCAATCATAGCCAACCATGGTCAACCATTGTTGAATGTCGCGTTGTGACAAGGATTGTCTCACCATGAAAATAAACCATGTTTATTTTAGTGTTTGTAATATTTATATTAGGGTTTACCAATGTTGGGTTTATAATATTAGTGCCTTGGGTTTAATATTATTCCCTTGCATTCATAATCCCTTGGGGTTTTAGTATTAATCCCTTGGGTTCATAATATCAATCCCTTGGGTTTATTATTAACTTCGGTTTATAATATCAACCATGGTCAACCATAACAACGATGGTCAATTGTGGTCAATCATGGTCTAATCTTGCATTATGACAAAAATTGTCTCCACATAGGGTTTATATACCTTGGATTTATAATATTAGTCCCTTGGGTTTAATATTATTCCCTTAGGTTCATAATCCCTTGGGGTTTTAGTATTAATCCCTTGGGTTTATTGTTCCTTTGGGTTTATAATATCAATCACTTGGGTTTATTATTCCCCGGTCAACCATGGTCCAACATGGAATTGTGATAAGGATTGTCTCAATATGAAAATCAACGATGGTGAATCATGTTTATTTTTGTGTTTATAATATTTATCTTAGGGTTTATATACATTGGGTTTATAATATTAGTCCCTTGGGTTTAATATTATTCCCTTGGGTTCATAATCCCTCAGGGTTTTAGTATTAATCCCTTGGGTTTATTATTCACTTATCACAATTCTAATTATTTTTATTCTAATATAATAATAATAATAATAATAATAATAATATTATTATTATTATTATATTAAGCAAAGTCCTTCGGTAGAAATCACATAAGAGAATTTTTTTGCCTACGCGTTTTGAACTAACAAGTGTGGTTCATCCCAGATTATGAACCACACTTGTTGGTTCGAAATGTGTAGGCCAAAAAATTCTATTATGTGATTTCTACCGAAAGACTTTGCTTAATTCATTATGGATCACAGAAGCTTGAATACAGAACTTAAAAAAAATAATTATATTATTATAATAATATAATAATAATATAATATTATTATCTATTATTATTATTATGAGGAGCTAATATTATTATTATTATAATAATATAATATAATTATTAGTGAATCATAGTCAACCATGCTCAAATGTTGCTTTGTGACAAAGGTTGTCTCAATATGAGAATCAACCATGGCCAACCATGATCCAACATCACATTGTGACAAAGAATTAATTATTATTATGTAAAGATGAATTAATTATTATATTTTTATTTAATTAATTAATATTCATATTATTATTGTTTAACAATAATTAACTATTTAACTATTATTAATTATTTTTTATTAGTAAATTTTTATTATATATTTATTAATGGTTTGTGTCAAAGATAGAAATGAAGTCTTATGGGTATATCGCCACATTTATTAAAATAATTATTGTTAAATAATTATTATTATGAACATTATTATGGTTAATTAATATTGCTAATGTTATTATGAGTTATAATAATAATAATAATTATGATTATTATATTAATATAATTATAATTATATTATTATATTAATATAATAATATATATTATTATTATTGAGTTAATATTATTAATATAATAATCATAAATATATAAAAATATGATTGTTATTATTTATATAGTTGGGTTTTAAAAAAATACACATAATAATTATTAATGTGGTTGATATTATTATGTGTTTGATATAATCTATGGACGTATATCAATCACATTGGAAAATATGGTTGTATATATCTTCATATAGGCCTATCGGCGTATAGCAACCACATTGGTAAATGTCGCTGTGCTAATATTAAATAGTAACAAAATTGTAAAACTCATTGTAATGTAAAAGCAAAAATAAGCTGTACTAGATTAATAAACTGCGGTGTATGTTCTATAGGGAACTAGTTTAGTTCCTCAGCTCAACCAGTAGGAACCAACAACCCGGAACTGTTCTGAGTTCAATATATAATGTGAAGGAATAGGAGAAATTGGTGCAAGCTCCTCTCTAACGTACAACTGATGAATATTAATTTTACAAAGCAAGTCCTGTAAACGAGCATATTGGAGCCATAAAAGAATGAAGAAGTCATATGAATTGCTATGTAGCATTGATTTAACAGGTCACATTATGCCTGAAATATAAAAAAAATATTATGTAAACGAAGCCAAGGAGCTGAACAGATTATACAAGTATAGGGAAATGAATGGAAACCAAGGGAAAACTATTGCGGGAGTTAAGGATGGGTAATGGAATTATATGGGATTACATGCCCAACTTTAAAAAAAATACACGTTAAAAGTAAGAAACCGAAAATAGTTCTCTACGAGAACTCATGACATAATTATATTAGCAATTGCCATAGTACTGAAGTAAAAAACTACGACTACAAGAATGCCGAGTGATTCAAACATATATCAAAACCACCATTAAAAAAATATGATATAATTAAAAGATAATATAAACCCAAAGCGAAATAATAATCTTTATATCGGGCTGTGAAATAAGAACCAAATGAGTATTAATATATTAATGGATTATATTCATTTCTGGAAGTGTAGTAGGAATACAATAAGAAATGACAGTACAAATGTTACAATTCCTAGGCGAAGAGAAAAACAACACTTCCATTTAAATAGTCACAAGAGGGTCTTGGCCCAGTGGGCAATTCTTCAATTAACAATTTTTTCTAAAAGTGAATATACATATTGTTCCAAAAGAAGAAAACCCTGCAGGAGGCGGTAAGGCTTTAACCAGAAAATTCAGTCAAACCCTAGGATCTACAATTCCATACATTGAGAAATATAATATAACCCTAATGATTTCGCTTAGAGAAAAAAGGGTAATTTTGTTCAAAGAACAAATCTGGTTGGAAATCTTCATAGCTTTGAGAAATATAATATAACCCTAATGATTTCGCTTAGAGAAAAAGGGGCAATGTTGTTCAAAGAACGATTCTGGTTGGCAATCTTCATAGGGTTTGATGGCCGTTACGAACCTGTAACATATGAGACTAAATTATCAGAGGAATCTGGGAAACTCTTGGAGCAAGAATTAGTGAAACTCGCACTGCAGAAAGTCCACCCACTACAAACCTTCCATTACAGGGGAATTGGGTTAAGTGACTTATCTTAAGGGACTCAAACCAGTCAAATGAACGAAAGATGCTATAAGAAAAATATAGAAAACTTTACCTGCCAATTTGCAAGAGGAAGTCAAGCCTTGTAACCCTGTGAACAGAAGTAAATAGAGAAACTTTAGAGTAACTCTCAGTTGGATAATATGCAGTTACACTGTAAACCGGTTTCGGATTTAGAAGGCTTTATCCAGTACCGAGACTGACTATTCATATTCCTTACCATAATTCGACAGGGTAGACTCACATGAATGATTCCTTGAGTACTTGTCAACCCCAAAGGCTGTGTTCAAACAACAACTGCAATCATTAATGGACAAAGTAAAGGAATAATAAAAATAAACAGGATAGGTACTTGACACTTAACCTACCGGGTGTCGCTTCGAAGTTCTCCATTGCCGAGCTCCAATATGCAGAAACGAGGGTTTCGAATGAACATAGACGACAAGAGTGGTCTACGCAGAATGAACAAAGACTACAGGAGTGGAGTGGTCTACTGAGGCCGAGGCAGTGTTTAAATCATTTTTTTTATGGTAGAAAGCACCATTCAAATTTTTTAAATTACTTAAAATCATAAATTTTAATAAATTTTATTTGAATTTACAAATATTTTAAATTAGTATTTGCATTAGATGTTGCAAATGAAATGCCCTAAGGCATAAATTGAAGAAAGTAAATAGAGCAAAAAAAATACTTTGATAAAGAATAAAAATATATTGAACACTCAAATCAATGCCCCATTAACTGGAACCACTTAGTAGACATTCCATATGAATTGGGCATATGATCCAAGAACATTGCTACATAAGAGAGCCAACTAGTCAGGTAACATAAGTATAAATAGTTTCGTATATTAAAATCCACATGTCTAACAAATCTTGTTTTCACATTTAAGATATAGAAGCTATCTTGTTTAGCCATTTAAGATATAGAAGCTTCGAAACCTTTGTATATGAGCTGCTCTTTACCACTATTACCAAGGAGATCAGGACCTTCAAGTTACCAAACCGCATGTATTTCATTGTCTGATCTTAATGAATTCATTTGGTTATGTAAAGCCCCATGTATTTCATTGCTTGATCGTTATGTAAAATGTTACACCTTCTCTGGAAATTTAGAGTTGAAAATTTAAAGGCTATCATCATATTTTTGTCTTGAAGATCTCAATGTTGTGAAACTTACTATTGTCCCTTGCTTTGCAGTTGACAAATAAATCATGTAATCTATGTTGTCTCCTATTTTAAGAGAGTCCTATTCTTTATGTCTTATCGATGTCATTCCTGTTGCTTGGTGGTGGCACTTACAAACATACACTGCAGAGTCTATGTGACCTATGTATAGTATACATCCCAGGACTCCAACATGACAAATTGTCTTTATCACCTGGAAATTGTCTGGAAACAATTATTTAGTTCTTAATTTGCAACATTGTTCTTTTAATAGAGTCTTCTCTTTAAGTTTTTTTTTTTTTTTTTTTTTTAAGGAAGTAGATGCATTGACATTTTAGTGACTTAAATTATTTTTAAGTAGAATTGAAATTCCATCTCTTGTAGAAGAAGTATAAATTACTTAAGATATATGTTTATGTTTCTGTTTGGCATAAAGTAAATGATGTAACCTTGATTTGCTTTTAATAAGGACGGGTAGGTTTAATTAACGTACAATTAGAAGTAGAAATTCTTTAGCCTCATGTTCTAGATGAACCCTTGAGGATTAGCCTTTGTAAGAGAAAGTAGCATGAGAGATATGGCTATGAAGCAACTGAATTCAGTTATCTAGCCTGATCTATATCAAATTATTCTCATCTTTTACTTTATTACAATATCTCTATATATTTACTATAAAATATTTATAAATACTTTGTACATGTTTTTATATTCTTCTCTTTCCCATGTACCAATTTTCTTCAACTCTGATTGGCATGCCATGAAAAGGAGCCAACAATTTCTAACTTCCTCAAAATTTTTATATTATTTCAAACAAAGGACAAAGTTACAACTTTATTAGCATTTATCAAATACTTTGGCAAACTCCCATGCTCTTTTTCTTTCCCTTAGGCTGGTCCTCTTCAGCTTTGATATTAAGTAAACAAAGAAACTCAAATTTGACGATTTCAACTATGTTAGAATTTGCTATACACCAATCTTATACAGCCAAAAAAATTTAGTCTTTCTAACTTCGAAAAGAATGGACAATTATACACTTCACAACATTTTTCACTCAAATCCTGTATACAATTCACAACATGCACATAATTAATTACAAATTACAAACCAAAAGGTTTTAAATCCCAATCAAAAAAAATCCAAAATCCTTCCTAAAATTACAAATAAAAAGGTTTTAAACCAATCTAAAAGGGGCTAAAATCCATTTGAAACACCTGAGGGCCTTCCCATTGTTGTCCACTCTTTCCCTACATCCGTGAATTGGCCAATTCCCCCACTTGAACTCCCCTTTTCAACTTTTTTGGCATTGGATAGTTCAGAACTCTCTTGTGGCAAGAACTGGGCATCAATGATCCACTCAACGGCCTCACAATTAAACTTCAGAGCATAATTTCTTACGGTCTACCCCAACCTTGTCCTAATAACAATTTCTGCAACCTGTAATTCAAAGCTACAAAGCTAGTGAGGTTGTTTTTTTTTTTACAACTTAAGAAATGGAGCTTGAAGTAACTCAGACATATCTAGTTTTGCCTGTGATTGGACCATAAAATCTGTGAAGTTCAACCCTCCCCACATCCTCTAAACTAATTGAGATTACTTATATTCTGGTTAACAAAGAAAACTAATAAAATCAACATTAATGTTGACATCTGTAAAGGCAAAATTTGTCAATATTTAATATCTTCTTTCAATAAGTGTATGCTCATGATGATATACCATAGAAAATTAGATTTGTGGAATGAAACAACAGCATTCAGGTCACTGAAAAAAATGTATCTGGATCAAATAAATGGTTTCCATTCATTGAATAGCATTGCAATTACAACAAGAATATTCAGCTCTTAAAAATATTCAACTCTTCATTTAAGAGCAGATCCTCTGGCATGATGGAGAGATATCCAAAGGTACCTGCCAGTAGATGAGAGATTAAAATAAATAGAGCATATGTACAAGATCAGAACTCTTGAGCAGAGCAAATTAGTCGTCAAGAATGAGAAATCTCAAAAAGATGTTGCTCATCTGAGCTAAGAAGGCCCTTGTGAAGTAGAGGCCAAGGCAATAGAAATGAAATCTGTTATACAAATACAAGAGTAAGTTCAATTTACAGAGAAGATTGAGAAGAGTAAGTTTAATTTATAGAGAGGAATGAGAAGCATTACAGGTAAGAGTCTCAGAAGTAGGCCATAACTCGTTAACTTGGGGATGGTCATGGAGAGGCCTAATTATTTACAAGGCCAGGTGACATGAATACAAATAAGGATAAAGGTATAATCATGCATAGATGTTAATATGGGAGGAATAATCAAGGGTTCTAGATCCTTCCCATCCCATCCATTCTTCCCACTCGTCGCAAGGATCATTATTAATTTTATCATGCCATCCATATAGTAATCCTCGGAACCATTTTGTTGCTTTGCTTATGCCAAACCAGACATTACAGTCTGTAAATTTATCACAAAAATAACATAATCAATAACATTAACAAATCTGAGATAAAAAGGGGTTATATACTCTAACATGTAGCAATGTTGCTAAAACTGAAAAAATAAATAAACAAAAGTTGTCCAGAGACAGAGCAAGTTACCTGATGAGCCTGATTGATCTTCTGAAATTGAAGTCTTTATCACCTGGCAATTGTCTGGAAACAATTATTTAGTTCTTAATTTGCAACATTGTTCTTTTAATAGAGTCTTCTCTTTAAGTTTTTTTTTTTTTTTTTTTAAGGAAGTAGATGCATTGACATTTCAGTGACTTAAATTATTTTTAAGTAGAATTGAAATTCCACCTCTTGTATAAATTACTTATGATATATGTTTATGTTTCTGTTTGGCATAAAGTAAATGATGTAACCTTGCTTTGCTTTTAATAAGGACGGGTAGGTTTAATTAACTTACAATTAGAAGTAGAAATTCTTGAGCCTCATGTTCTAGATGAACCCTTGAGGATTAGCCTTTGTAAGAGAAAGTAGCATGAGAGATATGGCTATGAAGCAACTGAATTCAATTATCTACCCTGATCTATATCAAACTATTCTCATCTTTTACTTTATTACAATATCTCTATATATTTACTATAAAATATTTATAAATTATTTGTACGGATTTTTATATTCTTCTCTTTCCCATGTACCAATTTTCTTAAACTCTATGGATCATGATTTTTCCTAACAATTACTATGAACATATACATAGCCAGAACAAAATATTTATTGGAAATTCTTAGAATCAGTGAGATTGTTGCTTTTAATCATTCTAATTTTTAGAACCTTGCATGTCTACTTTCTATTTGTGAACTATAGCAGGCTCTTTTGCTTTCAGATATGGAAACTTTATAACATTCAAGAGGAAAATTCCATATACTTGCAAAGCAAGGCGAAGAAAAGCACTCTTGACATCTTTCTGAGTAGCCCCAGGGTTCAATCTCAGAGTCTCATACTCCTCTCTCATCCCAGGGAAAGCAATAGAGGCCATCACTACTACATTCCTCCTAGTTGCCGAATTTTTCTTCTCTCCGTTTCTCAAGAACGTAGTCCCCTGAGCACCCATAAACCTTCCAATAGCGGCAGCCATGATCTGTCACAAAAATAGGATGATCCACAAACCTAGCTTGAATCCCTGGTGCAAAATAGGGTTACAACTTTATTAGCATTTATCAAATACTTTGGCAAACTCCCATGCTCTTTTTCTTCCCCTTAGGCTGGTCCTCTTCAACTTTGATATTAAGTAAACAAATAAACTCAAATTTGAAGATTTCGACTATGTTAGAATTTGCTATACACCAATCTTATATAGCCAAAAAAATTTAGTCTTTCTAACTCCAAAAAGAATGGAAAGTTATACACTTCACAACATTTTTCACTCAAATCCTATATACAATTTGCAACATGCAAATAATTAATTACAAATTGCAAACCAAAAGGTTTTAAACCCCAATAAAAAAAAGCTAAATTCCTTCCTAAAATTACAAATCAAAAGGTTTTAAACCAATCTAAAAAGGGCTAAAAACCATTTGAAACACCTGAGGGCCTTCCCATTGTTGTCCACTCTTTCCCTACATCTGTGAATCGGCCAATTCTCGCACTTGAATTCCCCTTTTCAACTTTTCTAGCGTTGGACAGTTTAGAACTCTCTTGTGGCAAGATCTGGGCTTCAACGATCCACTCAACGACCTTACAATTAAACTTTACAGCATAATTTCTTACGGTCTACCCCAACATTGTCCTAATAACTATTTCTGCAACCTGTAATTCAAAGCTACAAAGCTAGTGAGGTTGTTTTTTTTTCAACTTAAGAAATGGACCTTGAAGTAGCTCAGACATATCTAGTTTTGCCTGTGATTGGACCATCAAATCTAGGAAGTTCAACCCTCCCCGCATCCTCTAAACTAATTGAGATTACTTATATTCTGGTTAACAAAGAAAACTAATAAAATCAACATTAATGTTGACATCTGTAAAGGAAAAATTTGTCAATATTTAATATCTTATTTCAATAAGTGTATGCTCATTATGATATACCATAGAAAAGTAAATTTGTGGAATGAAACAACAGCGTTCAGATCACTGACAAAAATGTCTCTGGATCAAATAAATGGTTTCCATTCATTGAATAGAATTGCAATTACAACCAGAATATTCAGCTCTTAAAAATATTCGACTCTTCATTTAAGAGCAGATCCTCTGGCATGATCGAGAGAGATCCAAAGGTACCTGCCAGTAGATGAGAGATTAAAATAAATGGAGCATACGTACAAGATTAGAACTTCTGAGCAGAGCAAATTAGTCATCAAGATTGAGAAATCTCAAAAAGATGTTGCTCATCTGAGTCAAGAAGTCCCGTGTGAAGCAAAAGCTGAGGCAATAGAAATGAAATCTGCTATACAAATACAAAAGTAAGTTCAATTTACAGAGAAGATTGAGAAGAGTAAGTTCAATTTATAGAGAGGAATGAGAAGCATTACAGGTAAAAGTCTCAGAAGTAGGCCATAACTCGTTAACTTGGGGATGGTCATGGAGAGGCCTAATTATTTACAAGGCGAGGTGGCATGAATACATATGAGGATAAAGGTATAATCATGCATAAATGTTAATATTGGAGGAATAACCAAGGGTTCCAGCTCCTTCCCATCCCATCCATTCTTCCCACTCGTCGCAAGGATCGTTATTAATTCCCATCATGCCATCCATATAGTAATCCTCGGAACCATTTTGCTACTTTCCTTGTGCCAAACTGGACATTACAGTCTGCACATTTATTACAAAAATAACATAATCAATAACATGAACACATCTGAGATAAAAAGGGGTTATATACTCTAACATGCAGCGATGTCATTAAAACTGAAAAATAAATAAGCAAAAGTTGTCCAGAGACATAGCAAGTTATCTAATGAGCCTGATTGATCTTCTGAAATTGAACTCCACAGTTATCTCCTTTGCAAACATCCAAATGATATTGTAAATAGATCGTATCAATACATGAGTACACTGAATTTATCCAAAAATTCATTGTTGAATATGGATCATGATTTTTCTTAACAATTACTATGAACATATACATAGCCGGAACAAAATATTTATTGGAAATTCTTAGGATCAGTGAGATTGTTGCTTTTAGACATTCTAATTTTTAGAGCCTTGCATGTCTACTTTCTATATGTGAAATGTAGCAGGCTCTTTTACTTTCAGATATGGAAACTTTATAACATTCAAGAGGACAATTCCATATACCTGCAAAGCAAGGCAGATAAAAGCATTCTTGGCAT
Organism: Pinus tabuliformis; assembly: GCA_031772625.1. Taxonomy (NCBI): domain Eukaryota; kingdom Viridiplantae; phylum Streptophyta; class Pinopsida; order Pinales; family Pinaceae; genus Pinus; species Pinus tabuliformis. Next base: position 760,988,833 of record CM062806.1, read on the forward strand.
CTTTCTGAGTAGCCCCAGGGATCAATCTCAGAGTATCATACTCCTCTCTCATCCCAAGGAAAGCAACAGAGGCCATCACTGCTACATTCCTCCTGCCTGCCTAATTTTTCTTCTCTCTGTTTCTCAAGAACGAAGTCCCCTGAGCACCCATAGACCTTCCAACAGCAGCAACCATGATTTGTAACAAAAATAGGATGATCCACAAACCTAGCTTGAATCCCCAGTGAAAAACAGGGTGACAACTTTATTAGAATTTATCAAATACTTTGGAAAACTCCCATGCTCTTTTTCTTCCCCTTAGGCTGGTCCTCTTCAACTTTGATATTAAGTAAACAAAGAAACTCAAATTTGAATATTTCAACCATGTTATAATTTGCTATACACTAATCTTATACAGCCAAAAAAAAATTACTCTTTCTAACTCTGGAAAGAATGGAAAGTTATACACTTCACAACATTTTTCACTCAAATCCAATATACAATTCACAACATGCACATAATTAGTTACAAATTACAAACCAAAAGGTTTTAAACCCAATCAAAAAAAGCTAAAATCCTTCCTAAAATTACAAATCAAAAGGTTTTAAACCAATCTAAAAAGGGCTAAAATCCATTTGAAACACCTGAGGGCCTTCCCATTATTGTTCACTCTTTCCCTACATCTGTGAATCGGCCAATTCCCCCACTTGAATTCCCCTTTTCAACTTTTCTGGTGTTGGACAGTTCAGAACTCCAATATACAATTCACAACATGCACATAATTAGTTACAAATTACAAACCAAAAGGTTTTAAACCCAATAAAAAAAACCTAAAATCCTTCCTAAAATTACAAATCAAAAGGTTTTAAACCAATCTAAAAAGGGCTAAAATTCATTTGAAACACCTGAGGGCCTTCCCATTATTGTTCACTCTTTCCCTACATTTGTGAATCGGCCAATTCCCCCACTTGAATTCCCCTTTTCAACTTTTCTGGTGTTGGACAGTTCAGAACTCTCTTGTGGCAAGATCTGGGCATCAACAATCCACTCAACGACCTCAAAATTAAACTTCAGTGAATAATTTCTTACGGTCTACCCCAACATTTTCATAATAACAATTTCTGCAACCTGTAATCCAAAGCTACAAAGCTAGTGAGGTTGTTTTTTTTTCAACTTAAGAAATGGAGCTTGAAGTAACTCAGACATATCTAGTTTTGCCTGTGATTGGACCATCAAATCTGTGAAGTTCAACCCTCCCCACATCCTCTAAACTAATTGAGATTACTTGTATTCTGGTTAACGAAGAAAACTAAAAAAATCAACACTAATGTTGACATCTGTAAAGGCAAAATTTGTCAATATTTAATATCTTATTTCAATAAGTGTATGCTCATTATGATATGCCATAGAAAGGTACATTTGTGGAATGAAACAACAACATTCAGATCACTGATGGTTTCCATTCATTGAATAACACTGCAATTACAACAAGAATATTGAACTCTTAAAAATATTCAGCTCTTCATTTAAGATCAGATCCTCTGGCATGATGGAGAGAGATCCAAAGGTACCTGCAAGTAGATGAGAGATTAAAATAAATAGAGCATATGTACAAGATCAGAACTCCTGAGCAGAGAAAATTAGTCATCAAGATTGAGAAATCTCAAAAAGATGTTGCTCATCTGAGTCAAGAAGGCCCTTGTGAAGCAAAAGCTTAGGCAATAGAAATGAAATCTACTATACAAATACAAGAGTAAGTTCAATTTACAGAGAAGATTGAGAAGGGTAAGTTCAATTTACAGAGAGGAATGAGAAGCATTAAAGGTAAGAGTCTCAAAAGTAGGTCATAACTTGTTAACTTGGGGATGGTCATGGAGAAGCCTAATTATTTACAAGGCGAGGTGACATGAATACAAATGAGGATAAAAGTATAATCATGCATAAATGCTAATATGGGAGGAATAAAATCCAAATTCCAAAATACTAAATTTATTTATATATTTAAAAAAAAAATAAAAATTAATATCTTATTCAAAATTATCTACTCAAATCTCTCATAAAACAAAGTGACTGCACACTTTCTTATTTGTATAATAATATATTTAAAACAAAATGATTGCACACTTTCTTATTTGTATAATAATATATTTAAAATAAATTATAATATATTTCAGATTAAATTATTTGATCATAGCGTTTTTTTGAAAAAGGCCATGCAAAATTTCACATTAAAATATTTTATAAGATTTTGGTGCTTTGTTTTATAAGATATTCATCTATATATTTTAATGACATCATTCATTATTGATGTGAGCATTTCTTTTCACTAGGGAGAGATGCAGTATAAGCATTTGGAATCTATTTTATAATTGTGTGCAGGATCACTTCAAAAATGTTCCAACAGAAAGACATCACTGTGATCTTCAGTAGCGTCATCATGTCATGTGATGGAGCGTCATGTAGAAGGAATCGTTAAATGTATGAACTCATTCATCACCTGATGAATACGTTGGATTTTATATTTTAATTACTGTGAGATAAGTTCTAAATTTTTATTGGATTTTAAATTTTAATGGTTTAAAATATTCCAATATATAAATAAATTTAATATTTATTTTTAATTTTTATTTTTATAATTATAATCATAGAGTATAATTTAAAGTTGAAAAAAATCTCGATTAAATTTAACATGCTAAATTGACTAGACAAATATAATAAACTAGTGCTTAAACTAGTGCTTAGAACATTAAAAACAAAAAAATTGACATGATCACATCAAGTACAATTTAAAGTTTAAACAATTCTCTATTAAATTTAAACTAGTGCTTAGAACATTAAAAACAAAAAAATTGACATGATCACATCAAGTACAATTTAAAGTTTAAACAATTCTCTATTAAATTTAGCATAAAATTGACTAGACGAATACAATAAACCAGTGATTAAAGCAATTCTGAAATATTTAAAAATAAAAATTGAGACATGATCACATTGAAATTCTGGAATATTTAAAAATAAAAATTGAGACATGATCACATTGAAATCCTTCCACTCGGAAGTATAATCCATTCTCAGAATTCTGATTTCACCACTGGTAACCCGAGGAAATGTTCAAATACCATGAGGAAAGGTTCAAATACCATGTTTATGATGTTTTCTAAGAACTCAAGACCAATGTTGTATAATCGCATCCATATTCTTTCGTGCCAAGAGGGGGGCCTATTCATGTGGCGTTCGCAGTGCTTTTGGTCCGAAACGACGTCTCTTGAGCAATGCCATTTCTTACCGTCTATTGTCTGACATCTTCCGGGTTCTGTATCCATGTTGCCAGTGAATCCCATGTGGAACGAACTCCACGGGCGCGACTGCCCTAACATAAAATGCCTGTCAGCTTCAAATAAAGCTTTATTTTTTACAGAACTTACCTATAATAAACTTGACTATTACACTTAGGGGTGGGGGAGGAAGATGATGACGAGGAGGAAGCTGAGGAGATCTTTGGGAAAGAGAAAGTAAACTTTTCCGAATACGAACGGTAAGCTCAGGCGGCATGAGGACACATCATGTACTTGAAAATCAACGCCGGACGTTCCAGTTGTTGCCACTGCGCTGGACTGAAGGGAGGACGCGCTGCTGTTCTGACAACATGCATTCCTAGTCCCATTTCCATTCCGCCCGTGTCTCTTCCCCTTGCCATTGACGACACATGCATCCCTCGTTGGAGGCATTATACACAAATCCATATTATACCTTTGCTCAAGAAATCACCACTCGAGTAGCTCTCAGCCGGGCTACTCGTTAAATGGATTTGGATAACGATCTGGATCTTTATCTCGAATTTCTGGCATTGAATCTTATTTTGAATGGTAAACTTCTGGGTATCAATCTTGATCAAACTGCTATTGGAATGTGAAAAAGGATTATATACATTAACTTAAAGCGAATCTCTAAAATTACTGACCGAAACCGCCAAAACCAGAAGAAAGATATCACACCTTAACAAATGTGTAGTTCAGCGGAAATATCATAGATACAGTTTCAAATCAGTAGTTAAAAAAAAAACACAGGGGAAAACAAATACAACATTACAGAGAAAACAGAAAAGACTATATGCACTGCCAAAAGAAAACTCTTATGACTCAAATTTGCCCTGCCGCAATCGCTTTTAAGAATTCGTGGCATATCAGGAAAATCACATACTATATGAACCCAAAACATGTGAAATAGGAGATACGCCTGGCGTTCCAGTTCCTGCCACTGCGCTGGACTGAAGGGAGGACGTACTGTTCATCTGACAACATGCATTCCTAGTCCCGTTTCCATTGTGACCGTGTCTCTTCCCTTTGCCATTGATGACACATGCATTCCTCGGTGGAGGCATTATACATAAATCTGTAATTAATTTATAACTATTTTGATCTAACGCTTGAAATTTGTGTAATAGTCTAACATCTAATCCTATGGTGCACAAGATTGAAATTTGTGTAATAGTCTAACATCTAATCCTATGGTGCACAAGATTGCATCTAATCTAATCCTATGGTGCACAAGATTGCATCTAATCGTATGGTGCACAAGATTGCAGGTAGACAAGAAGGGGAGTTGATTTCAGAGGGAAACGCCTAATTACTTAAAATTACAAATTTTAATAACTTTCACTTAAATTTACAAATCTTTATAAATTTTAATAACTTTTACTTGAATTTACAAATCTTTATTGAATTTTTAAAATTTTTTTAGATATAATCAAAATTTCCATAATTTCATGGACAAAAAATATGATCAAAATTTCCATAATTTCCCAGACAAAAAAGCATAGTAACTACGACTAGACGACATGGGGATGGGGAGAAGAGGTCGTTACCATTGTAATTGCTCACCCAAATCATCCGCTCAAATTCAACCTATTCAACCTGAGGTTTCCACCGCCAGATGTGAGCCAGCAAAGCACTGTAAGGACGGGTGGAGGACTATCGTGCCAATAGTTGGAATCCCAGAAGCTTCCAATGGATTTTAAATTTATTGTACAAACAAGACCTAATCTTAAGCCTAGGTATGGTCAGATAAATTAACATTGAACACAACTCATTCGGAATATATATGTATGAGTTATGTAATTCCATTTCAGTATCAGTCTATTAAATGACCTTTTATTTACACCCACCAGTTATGAAGGTATAAGAGAGGCTGAAAGACTTATATTAACTATCACAACTCGTGGATATGAAGAGCGGAAAAAACATAAATATAATAACATTGATTCCTATAACTGGCTTGATAACCTTTGTAATAAAATTTTAAATCCGATGATAGGAATAATTTGCATGACAAAACCCGCAATTCCACAGAGTAATAATTTGTCTTTTAATTGCCATTATTTACTTATGTAATTATGATGTTTGTTTTACATTAAGATACGTTACAATTTATTATTGAATTAAAGATATATACTAAGAGCAGGTTCACATACAAAGATCATCTTCAATAAAGAGCACAACAAAACTTGAAAGTCATTTTTGAAGGACTGACAACAAACAAAATATTCTCTTTTTATAATAAAAGAACGTATTCTCTCTTTCATTTATTAAAAAAAATAAAAAATCTAGTTAAGTGAAATCTCTAATCTTTATTTCACTTTTGTTCATGATGGAAATGACAGGAAACTCATTGCTTTATGGGTACCCTTTACAATGCATGATGGTTGAATGTAGAGAGTATACACATTTTTGGAGATTCACAGGTCATAATTGATCGAATTAATAAAAGTTGAACATTTGCACCTCCTCTTATGGGAAATTAGATGCACGGGATCCATAAGATCAAATACCCGTTTCGATTGGTCACTTTCATACACATCCACTGTGAATTCAATAGTTGTTGATGCCCTGTCTAAGGAAGGTCTCTACGTGTTCCCATATTCGATTAGATACAAAACATTTCGGTTAGGATGTCAATATGATTTGGAATAGTTCCAATGGGGTTGACTTAGATCCTTGGCTTTGTGGATTTGTCTGCCATATCCTGGTAATTATAAGCTTCCTACTTGTCCATTTTTGCTGCTAAATATTGACTAGGGCAACTTTCTGTTTGAGTAGCACAACAATTTCGTTTACGCTGATAATATATATGTGCATTAGCCTCTTGGGAAGTTTTTTGCTTATATAATATCTGAGCTCTGGTATTGCTCTAATGTAACCTTGATGTATATACTACAGTGCCTATACCTTGATGTATATACGACAATGCCTATATACCAGAATGGTTGAGCCTAATTGTAAACTTTGAATAGCATAATCCAAAATTTGATTTTTATTGGGTGAAAAAAATGAAATTTTTATTGGTATTGCTCTCATGTAACCTTGATGTATATGCTACAGTGCCTATACCTTGATGTATATATTACAATGCTTATATACAATCAATGGTTGAGCCTAATTGTAAACTTTGAATAGCATAATCCAAAATTTGATTTTTTTTGGGTGAAAAAAATGAAATTTTCATTAGTTTAATAATAATAGAGTAGTTATCAAAGAGATCTAGAATAGTTGGGGAAGGAGCGCCTGTTAAGGCGCTCCGTATGCAAAGGTCACCTGTTCTAGTCTCACTGATACCAAAAATCCAGCATGGTTTCCGCTGGTGCGACTCAGGGCGGGGGCGATCCCCATGTGACTTTGACGGCTTAGATGCCCTGAGTCATGGCCTCTCAGCCACATGGAAGCGTGATTTTCAGGATTCACCCACTTATCAACCAAAAAAAATAATAATAGAGTAGTTAATTTAATAATAATATATTTTTTATTGAATTAATTTAATAATAATGTTAAAATCGTTAATTTAATTGCCAGAACTACCTGTAGCAATGTCCATACTCATACTTTTTTTTTAGAGATGTACTTTTATGAGAAAAGTTTTTGGGCGTAAATCACATAATAGAGCATTTGCCTAATATATTTGAACTTATTAAAAAAATTTAAAAACTACGTTTAAATGAAATTATTTCGCACTTTCAAATTTATATGTGAAAGTATTTAAAATAAAATAATCCGTATTAAATTTTATAATAAAATTAATTTATTTTAAATCTATAAATATTAATATTGTTTTAAAATAATAATAAATATTATTGGTAACAAAACATTATTGTAATTAATAAATATTATTTTAGGTAGATTTTTTTTGTCATTTATATTGTAAGATTAATTTTTGAAAAAATAGTGTTTAAGAATTTAGTTTTTCCAACATTTTGATAAAGTGTTTACTTAAAATATTGAACAAACTGAATTTGCAAACATTTTTTTTTCAAAAATTCATCTTATAATTATTATTTTTTATTTTGAGTATAAGAATAAAATCTTAAATCAAACCAAATAATTCGTTTCTTTAGGTCTGATATACCAAAATTTGGTCTCACTGGAAGTTAACCACCACCATCATCATGAATAAAAATACATGATAATACATACATAAAATAGTTTTATTATAATTATTAAAAATAAAGTTTACCATTTTCTTTATAATTATAGTATTTTTTTTATAATTAATAAGTATATTTTAATAAAATATAGGATACCGCATACATAAAATAATTTTATTATAATTATTAAAAATAAATTTTACTATTTCTCGCCAGTAAGCTATTCCAAAAAACTCTCCACCTTGCTATTCTAGAAAACTCTCCACCCACAGACGGTCAGTGGGCCTTATCACGTTAACCATTTTTCAGTATGAAAAAGCTGTATATTAGATAATAAAAAACTGATGGATCATATACATCAATTGTCTTCCAGAATGTACACAGTAGCATTCCAGATTACCAAATAGCTTGAAACAGTCAATCCCCTCAAAACTGCCATATACCCAGATATAATCATGTTGCTTAAGAAAAGAAGCTTAAGCAAAATGATCCATAGAATTGTATGTTCCTTCTAAATCATCATCAACACTATCAAAAAAATTGAAAAATATAGCATCCATATATACAGTTCCAATTATCTACACATACAAGTATGAAATTAATAGTTTTATCAAAAAGAAAAATAGATCGAGAATTGCTGATGTAAGAACTTATCCGGGGAATGTAAAATCCATAGAGTGTGATTGTTGCGCCTCCATATAAATGACCATTTGAACTTTACCCATTTCACCCAGAATACCCTTCTTTGAGAGCAAATCCGCAGTTTGATTATATTCTCTTCCTATGTAATTAATAGGAGGACATCCTATCCGTGTCGAGAGGTAGTCGATTCTCCTTAACCAACCCAAAAGGGAGGGCTGATTTATGTTGGAATTTCTCTTAACATGATCCAAAATAATCTTGGAGTCACCATATATATGGATCTCTGGGATATTTAGAAAAATTATAAGCCAAATGATACCCCAAAGCGCCATTGCCTCAACCTTGTTGTTGGTGCCTGTCCTTGTATTCTAGTATGCTCTGTACTGCAAATCAAGTGACATAACTAGCCATATGCCATAGCCATAAATTTGGTTTTGTGAAGCCCCATTGAAGAAGGTGATCGGATATACTATAGGAGGAGCAACACTCATTTTTAGCTTCATATGTTTTTGGAGAGTCTCCTTCACTGGATAAAGTGCCATTAATGAAATTATCTTTTCATATGTAACCCCAAAATCTTCAAAGCAATCCTCAAAGATGCGTTTGTTCCTCCATTTCCATATAGTCCAGAATACAAACATAGGAATGTTCCTCCATGCCAATTTTTTCTTGAGCCACCATCTCAAACAATCTGCAACATTCTGAAACTGAAGGTGAGGAAAATCATAATAAGCAGCAAATTTAAGCCATACCTTGGAAACATGTTGACATGTCAGAAATAGATGTGCATTGTTTTCCTCCTCTTGCTTGCAAATAACACATATGCTAGGATGATGCCATTGACGTTTTTGCAGATTCTCCCATGTTAAATTCTTGTTATGGAAAACAATCCATGTAAAGCAGATGATTTTACATGGGATATGACATTTCCATAAATCATATAGCATTGGATCCGCCACATATCCAGCTTCTACCTCACACAATTTATCATATATTTCTGCAACCACAACATTTGCAGATTTCATTTTCCCAAACCAAATAAGCCTGTCATGATGGACCTCCTTACAAATCCCAACAGCTTTTAAACCATCAATAATGAGCAACCATTCATCTTTCGTTTGGCCTGTCAGCCCCAACTGTAATGCAGAGTTCCATATAGGAAAATGGTCACTCCATGTTCGAATCAATTGATTCAAGAACAAATATCTTTTTCTAAAAAGTACCAAGTGCAATGGTTCAAAGAATTGGCATCCCCCATTTGCTCCATATACATGATCAAGGCCAATAATCATGGAATGTCCAGATCATACAGGTATTCATCATATCACTTATAATTCTCGTTCATCTGAGCAGTCTTCTCCAATAAATACAATACCTTCCATTAATATTCCCTCATCGCCATTTTCTTCTAATTTTTCTATTCTACCCAAATCCCGTTGGCCACATAAGACCTCGTAACCCCCATCATCTGGTCGTTCCCCATTTGCACAAGATAGATTGATGTATTATGGATCTCATTCTAGCCCAAATTGTACAACTCTTTTCCAGCCATTAGGGCTCCCTCTCCTTCATGTGCCACTTATGTACAGTCCCCTTCTCGAAAGTCAACTGACTTGGGTCATCGTCCTAGAAAGAGCTTGGTCCACATGCCATTAAATTCCCCTAATAATTATGCTGGTAGTGATTTAGATGATCTACTTCAATGGAAAACCCTTGACTTAAGAGAATTAACCATCCATAAACCTTCTGAAAATTCTGATCAAGGCATAGTAAATTCTAATCATTTACTATAAATCGATAGCATAGTAAATAAGGCTAGCCCAGAGATGGAAACAAAGTGTTGACTAAATAGGTTAACGTGATAATGCCTCATATTTGCAGTAAGTGGTATACAAAGATTCTAGATAAATTTAGAGATAGGATGAACAATGGTATTTTTCACAAGTAACTAAGAATGTTTTGAATGCTCCTACCCAAACCATTCGCCATCACAGGAACTCTTGATTTATTCATGTTGAAATGGAGTTGTCGGATGCTCTTGACCTATTCAGGATTGTTTGGATACATAATTCTTTGTGCCATCTATGGGTTCTACGTTAGTGGTATGTGTTTTCTATGTGTTGAGGGTTCCTTTGTGCCATTGGGATCTATTGTCTCTTCTGCACCATTTGGGTTAGCAACCACCACAAGCTAAAAAGCCTAACTCCCCAGTAACCTATCAAATGAAGTACAAAAATAACATTGTGGCTACAATAAAAGTTACATTACAACGTACAATAATTTTTGTACTCAAAATGGAGGCCAATTTGCTTCCATGCAAGATTATGGAAGTGATGCAATGATAGTTTTGATGTATATGTCAGGAGGATGACCATCCTCACATTTGGGGTTGGTCTCCAACATTGAATAGTCTACTTAGGGTATGTGATTAGAGCTTCCCTCCCATTGTTGCCTTGGTCAAGCTTAAGAGGCTTCTTAGCCTATAAGATATCTAGTGGTACAATTAAAATTTTTATTTTGTTGAAGAAGCAGAGGAGGCTAGCTATTGAACTTATTTGCACTCTTGGAAAACATTGTGTCTGGGACGAATTTCAAATCTATGGGAGTGGGAAAAGCAAGAAAGGGAGTTAGAGAGTGATTTCCTTATGATGGTGATAGGAACATCACCACAAAACTTAATTAGCTGGCTTAATGTAGGCTCTCCATTTTGACCTTCCATATTGTAAACTACAAATGTAATTTTTTATAGGTCATGACACCATTTTACCATGTAAGCTTTCTATTAAGATGATTTTTTTTGAACAAGCATTTATTTATTTGTTTCAATATGAAGAGGAGGACTTACATTCTAATTAATTATCACCAGGTTAATTTGGGAATTTTAGAAAACTAGAATGGTTGTTGAATCATGTCCTTTTTTGACATTAATCAACCACTCGGGTTGGGTTGAACCTAAGTATTGGAGTTTTTGTCCTAAGGCTAGGTCATAAAAGATGAGAGACTATGCAAAGAAAGTCATCATGGGCTCAAAGAAAGTCTTCCATATTATTCTTAGTCTGAAAATCCATGCCTCTACTTGGATTTGAGCCACCAAATCTTGTCAAGTATTACATCCAAGATAGGATTAGAACATATCCATCTATAGTCACATTGATGGCCCTATGTTTCTTGAAAGAATTGGAATGGTTCTAAATCTATTCTTCTCGAGACCTTGTGCAAGCAACATAATTTCCAATAGAATCTATGAAAGCCTCTGCTTCCTTCTAAATTGACCCGTAAGAATTTCCCACCTTTGTTAATAATTTAGAGAAGGGGCATTTGGTAAGAATAATAGTATACATGGGTCACAACAAAAACTTTATTACATACCTGGAATTAGGAAACTAGGAGCAATTGGATTTGTGATCCTTTTGTCAATGTTCTTATCAGTTTTTTAAATGATCATAAGCTGGAGTTCTTTGGTGGAGGTTTGAAAAGCAAACGAGATCCCAATAAATTTGAAAGGATAAACTTAAAATGCACCCTTATACCATAATCTAGTTTCAAATATCAATCTATTTCTCTTTGGAGCACTGGGTTTTTTTCCATTTCTATTATAGAGCCCAAGGCTTCAAAAAAATTTGGATACACTTCATATGTTAGGTTCTAGTTGTTAAGGATGGTCAGAGGGAGTGATATGCAAAGTGCCCATTCAATAATTGCTTGGAGTCATATTTTCGGAAGAGGGAATATTTTAATTAATCACTGGGTCATTTCATTTCATAGATAACTTAAGGTTGCAACAATGAAAAAATGGATACCTGTAATATCTAGTGAAAGTAGGGGTTTTTTAAATTGGGAAGGTGTTTTGGTTTCGTATTGGTAAGGAGTTAAATAAATTGATTTTTAGAGGTATTTCTAATATGTATTCAAATTAAGGGTATTGTTTAGTATGCCATGAACGCATGTGCTATGTCATAGTTTCATTGAGTGAAGCTCCCGTGCTAGTGATCTTGATAATTCTAACATGTGAACCGCCTTACGCCACTGAGGTTGAAAACAATCATAGTCTATACAAGGAAAAATATGATTAGAATTAGGATAAATGTCATGTATGTACTATAGAATGATGAGATATTTGTGTACATGCTTGTCATTATGGATTAGGAAAAGTGCCTTATTTTAAACTCAATTCACTTAGAGTAAATAGATCAACCCTGCAACACCACTCAAGCAATATTGAAAGTTATTTTTACCCAATATATTTGGATGGAATCCATGCCACTTAAAGGTTTCTCTTAGCATTCAATGAATTACTAAGGTATCTATAATTATAAACAATAAAATATTTCACATGATATATTATGTTTTGACTTTCCTTTGTGTTTAGTATATCTAGGAGTTTGTGAAATTGAGGTGTTTCTTTTAAGAAATGGACCATTTGAAATGACAAAAGAAAAAGAAAGAGGAAAAATATATGGAAGTTGTTGTTGATATATTGAAAGAGAGTGTGTGAATAATTTTATCAAAGAATTATTTGTCATAGTTATCTTTAAGTGGAGCCAAAATTATCTAATAATTTCTCTTATCCTTCAATGAAGTAGTGAATTATATGCAACAAACTAAAAAGTGTAGATAATTCAATTTTACAGGTAATATCAACTTAACATGCTAGTGTAGTGTTTGATTCTCCTTCGTTTAGGATATTTAGCTTGATCTTGTGATAGTATGGTGCTTTGGTAGGAAAAGGAGGCTTTAAAAAGAAAAAGGAAAAATACATGAAATAAATTTTTAATGGAGTGAAAGAGAAAGTGCGATGCAAAACCAATCAATTTCTTGTCCAATATAAATACATACATATTAGTAGTGAATTACATCCATACACATACTACTTGTAGTGAATCACATGCTAAGATCCACATCATTCCACTCCCTTATGAACATATTTGTAATCTAGGTCTTAAATAAACTAGTTGGCATCTATTTACAAACATAACAATATAGAATGCAGGGACTAAGAAATGTCTATATTCTTTTCCATTTGCATGAGAAAAATATTTTAACCTCAATGCTCCCCCCCATTTATCATTCTATGCTATGATAGGGAGGGACAAAAAATGTTTCTTCTTCTATCTTTAAATCATTGTTTTATACGAGATAATAGAAGGCATGGCCAATAACATCTATTCGTAATTAATGGTTTACTATAGTGTTGCAAGTTTCACATACCTCAGGTTTATTATAACATAATGGTTTTCTTGTAATGTCTCTTCCTCTAATTTAGGAAGAACCAGAGGTAAAAAGAAACACACAAATGAGAAAATCCATTAAATTAAGTTACGAAACCAGAAATAGAAGGCATATCCATGAAACATTTGGACTTCACAATGTTGTGGAACATAATTGGACCTTGAAAACATTATTGGAACATAACATAACACAACACACTATCCAAGCACATTCTACTTTCCTTTTACAACATATCCACTTTGTATGCTCTTCTTTGTATGCTCTTCTTCTCTTCTCCGCATTGGAATATGCTAGTAAAAGCTTTGTTTTGAATATTTAATTTTTATATTACAACACTTCATTATATTTTATATTTTTTAAATTTTAAATTATTGCGTAGAAAAGAGCTTGACAACCGAGTGTGGGGAAGATGTTGGAGTGGAGTGTTATATTAAATTTAAAAGGATTAATTTTGGGTCCATTATAGAAGAGATATTGTAGTGAATCTTTATATAAGTTGTTGTAGTGAAACATTAAATCAAATAATAATAATATTAATAAAATGTAATGTTGCTTCCATGAAAAAAGTAATAAGAAGAAAACAAAAAATAATAAAGGTAAAACTGAAAACAATGATTTAGCTTAATTCAATTTGTTATATTGCATTTTTTTATTAAGGAAATTATAGACAAATTCTTTGGGAAAATTCATAAATACATATATTTTGAAAAAATTTAAACAACGATGATTCATTATTTTAACAATTTATATTTCAATAATTCGTGTTTAAGTTTAGTTATTAAGCATATAATGACTTAATACTTATATGTAATGTAAATATTATTATAAAGAGTCAAAATAGATCTATCTTAATTTCATATAAGTGTTCAAAGACATCAAATTTCTTGAGGTACAATATTTTTCTCAAATTTAACACTCAAAAAGCATTTCGTATTTTGAGACATTTATCTATATTTAGTAATCCCAAAATTAAAATAAATCTACATTATTTTAAAAATATTACTTTAACTTTTATTTTAAATATTTATTATAATTTATTAAACTTATATTTTATTTTTTCACTTTTAATTTAAATAATATATATTTTAATTTTATTTAATAAAAAAATTATCATTTACATTGAAAAGAGTTAACCCATTTGAGATATTTATATGTATTATATTTATATTGATTTTAAGTAATCAAACCTATGTAAGAGAAACAATAGGCTACTTATATAAAGTTGGAGACAATGACATACATATTACTAATAGATAATGGTTATGAAGTTATAAAGGTTAAGCCTTTATAATTAAGTTGTATATTTATTATACAATTTAAAATATATATTATAATTAGTATAGATTTATTAAGTGTTTAGAAGGGTTATATTTTTTAAGTTATAAAAATTAGTTTTGGTAGATTTATCATTAAAATAGATTTTTCACTATACATATGCACATATAATATATAGTTTTTTATTATTTAAATGACATTTTTAAATACATAAATTGATTCACACCATGAAAATATCATTTGAGAAATAAAATAAAAAGTAAAATAGTGAAATCACTTAAAATATTTTAATCATAATTTCTTTCTTTTATATATATAAATTTTAAACCATATAAAATTAGAATTTTTATTTAATATAAATAATGTTACCACTCTTAACTCCTTATATGAAGATATAGTAGGTTCACAACACCTTAAATTTAAGTAAAAAATATTCTTTAATATTTTTAAAATATTTTCCACTTTTATATTTTATTAATATTGTTAAAACATTTAACACGGTTTTTTATAAATAAATATATATATATATATATAAATCAAATACCGTTCTAACCTTCTTGACACTACCCCATACTCTTTTAGCAGAAATAAAACACATTTAATCACAGTATATAATGATACCCATTCTATAGCACAAATCGAGATATATAAAAATATAATGTATATTGTGTCAATGTATGATATAAATATAGATGGCAAATTCGTCTATATCACTAACCATGTCAATGTAAACTCACATAATACTTCTTTAGTCCATACATAAATACACGCTGTCAAAGTCTAAAGCTATTCGGTGAAAATAGAAATACAATAGTGGTTCTGTCAGAAGTAGAGCATGTATTACTTGTACTTTTTGGACGAACAAAAAACCTATTAGTATTTTTGGAACTTTGATTCAGTATCAATCCAAACTTAGCATTGATCTTGAATCATGATACAAGATAAATGGTATAGCAACTTAAATAGCTTAATTCTATCATAAAAAAAGGTTATTAAATGTAACATACCTCGGTAATCTCACATGAAAATGCAGGGAGTTAGAATTTTTTTACACAAACTACTCACATGTCATTATCCAAATCACTTTTCCACATTTCTCATTAACCATTAGATAGAGTGTCATTAGTACATAAAGTAACTTTAGTAGATGAATAGGATGTTGCATAACCATTAACAACCACTCTTGTAGTATATTAACATAAATTATATGTTGTAACCTTGCATCCATTTCATGATTCCTTCAACCACATTAATTAATCACATACTTAGACATTATCAACGTCACATTATGCAAGGAATCAACGTCACCAAACTGACACAATAAGCAATCACATCACTGAACCAATGTTTTAAAAACCAACCGGTTTGAACCAATAACTAGTCAAACTGGCTGGTTCATTAGCCCACTGGGTCAAACCGATAGAAAAACCCAATTTGACCCCTCTCTTCACCAAAAAATTAGAAAAATTGGTCCTAACCAGTCGGTTTAGGATGGAACCAACCGATTTATGGTCAAACTGACAAATTCCATCATAAACCGGTTGGTTTATTGCTATGGAAACCATAAACCCCACATAATACATTTTTGTGAGTTTTGAAGTTGTTTTGAGGGAAATTTGGATTTGCTTTCCTCCAAAAATATTCCCTCCAAGAAAAACATGCCTACCATCTCATTTTTCTGACACATCTCAACCCTAGGAATGTTGGCAATTAATGTTAATGTTAAATTCTTAAAGTAAAAGTGATGTTTCCTTTAATTTTCATTTTCATCCTTTTACTTAAATTTTTAACATTATCATGAAATGAATGAGGATGTTTGAGATTGGTTTCGACCTCATTGGATTTCATATGGAGAAACTATAATTTTAGATTTCACTCAAAATTCAGCAGACTTAATGGATTTCAAGATTTCATGGTTTGGGGGTTTGCAATGTTTCCATTTGATTCTATCATGTGTGAGGGTATGATATTGGCATTTGATCAAGAGCATGAAGCCCTTTAAGAACCTTGATGTTGGTGGCATTTATTATTGAACTTTGTTGATGTAGGTGGTATTGATTGTTGAACTACTCTACCATGTCCTTAACAAGAATGCACTCTTCACTCAAAGGAAAACAAATGGTTAGGCATGCTAATATTTTTCTACCACATTATAAGGTTGAGGAGATGAACCCTTCACTCAAACCAAAATCATTGGTTAGGCGTGTTACACCTTTTCAATTTCTATCATGTTATAAGGTTGAGAAATCCAAGTCTAAAGACTTTGAGCTAGATGATGTTTATGTATCTCTTTTTGATGATGTTTATGTATTTCAAGTAGCGTGAATCAATGATGAGTTTCATGAGTGACCATGTTGATCAATGATTTGTAGTTTTGATGTCTATTTTTGCTACAACTACTAAAGTTGTAGAGGAGTTTTAGGAGTCCTCAAACTCTGAGCCATATTATTTATGTAGCTCATATTGATGATCTTTTGTCTAGTAGTGGTGATGAGTTTGATCATGATGAGGAGGGATCATGTGTTTGATCACTGATATGTAGACTTGTAGTAAGTTAGTGACCCCACAACTCAGAGCATTGTTTTCAGACTTTAGAGGCCATTTAGAGCCTCATTGATTATGTATTTTGATGCAGATATGTATTGCACTGGATGCCATTTAGATATATTCACCTTTACATGGTATATAGATGAGAAAACCTTGCATATTTTGGTTCTATTGGCTTGAAATCATGGTTTTAAATCTTAAAAATAGTTTTTTTCATTAAAAATTAATTATTTAACGTATTTTTTTAAAACCGGTTCATTTAGACCTAACCAGTCTTAGTTCGACTGGTTCTGGTTCGAAACTTGGTTCATTAGGTGGATCGGTCCGATCACCGATTACAGTTTTTAAAATATTTCACTGAACACTGATATACCCTAGAAACCCCATAGGGTGAAAATCAATAAACGTTTAATTTTATTATTAAACGCTCGTGAGGGTGTTCACCCCTCACTTAATGGCTTATAAGGGAGTCCATCCCTTATCCATTGTTATAAAAGATTACAATGAAATATCATTAAAATACCACATACCTAGCTAAAAGCTATTACAATTGTCATGAAACCATTTACCCACATATCACTACTCTCTACATCCTTGTGGCATGATTGTTATATCAGTGGACCATCTTGCAACTTGTACTCATCAGCATGGACCAATAGTTCTTATCTACCATAATGTTAAACATAATTTGTCTTTTGCACAAATCACCATCATTTCCTGTCATTGTTGTCATCAACAATCTTTGGTAACATGATTAGATAAAGTATTAATCAATCAATAATCATTCTTTAAAAGTGATCTTTTAACATCTATTCATGTGCATACATGAGATGTAAATATAATATCACAACATGCTTCTTCTAACAACATTGTGCATGTATAAACAAATAATTATCAAGCATGTCAAAATAATTACCTCGTTACTATGATCATTCTCGCACCAGCACACATTCATATCCAAATCCAAAGGAAACCACTGTAACCATCCATTTCACTTAAAGGATACTAGAAACTTATCTTTGTTTTTCATGCACCTTAGCTTCTTCTTTGTGCATGTAACTAAGTAATCTTTCCAATACAGTAGATGTTCCCTTCTAAGGGGAAGCTAACATGATAAACATTATTATCATGCATGCAAATGTAAGTCCCTTTTCAAAAAGCATCTTTTCCAAGATAGAGCTATTTACAAAATCTATTGTATGCACAAAGACATGCATTTCTCTAAACCAAAACTAATGTGTTAGTCATTATTTCTTGCATGCGGATATATGTATTTTACAAAGGAAATATAGTACATTTATTCCAAGTAACTACTTGTTTTACTTTCCATAATACTTATTCTTTTCTACACACAAATCCATGTTTCTCTTTAAAATATCTAACACAATAGTTATACAAATCCATGTTTCTCTTTAAAATATCTAACACAATAGTTATATCTTCATACATGTAATCAACTATTGTTTCTATGCTTCTGCATATGCGTTGTTTTCACATACTTATTTTCAAGAACCCAACATATTTTCACTATCATTTATGTACAAAGTTATTATGCATTTGTTTCCAATAAAGTATCATAACAAATTTCTCATGCATCTATTTCCAAGAAAGTATCATAATCGACCTTTCTTTTGGGCATAAGAACTAAGATAATAATAATGGTAACCTTTTATGCGTTAAACCATGCAAGTAAATCCAACTATCCAATATGCAACACACAAATAATTTACCTTTTTACTCATCAAAACATGTAACTTTTGCAAACTCTTGCAAAGGAATTAACACAATTAACTTATCTTTCACGCACAAGAAAAACATATTCTTTCCAAAGAAGATTCCTATGACTTATATTATCTCTGTGCATTTCATCTATGCATAGGTTATTATATTTTCTCATAACTAAGTATTCTTTTTCAAAACAACTCTCCATGAGAATATTTCACAATTTACCATCTTTAATCTATATTCACTTCTAGGAAAATGACTTGGATTTGTTATTATTTCATACACCAGTACAAAATCCCTTTTTAAGAAAAGAGCATGCATCCTATCTTTTCTTACATAAAAGGCATATGCAATGTTATATAAAGACAAGAAAGGTTACTTATCTTTTAATGCTGCAAATATATATAATAACAATATTTTCCTATATATAGTAATAACAATCTTTATCTACATGTAGTAATATATTTTCTTTGCCAAGAAAAATATATAATAACAATCTCCTCAAGAACTTTATATGTCTCATGCATCTTTTCTCAAGAGGATATCTTGGATACTTAGCAAGAATCTTGTGTAATTTATCCCAAGGAAATGATAAAGCTACTTATATTTTAACACACAAGATTCACATGTAATTTTTTCGTAAGAGAAACTACATATTTACTTCGCTTTTTATGTGCAAGAATTAGTGTAATTTCTCTCAAGAAAATCACAAAACTACTTAGCTTTTATTGTGCATAAACTAAGCAACAAAGATTTTCAAGAGGACTTATATCCCTGCAATATTTTAATGCATAAGAACTTTGCAATAGCTTGTATGGAAATTAACATAACCAAACTATAATTTTGTGCATCAAAATAAGGAATTTACTTTAAAGAACATGAACATTATTGGCCATATCTTTCTGTGCACATAAACAAAGAAAATTTCAAAGAGATTAACTTATCTTTTTCAGTTGTACCACCCACAAGCCATCCAAAATGCCAACAGACGAATGAGAAATCCAAAGGCATTGTGAACAAAAACACCATTATTTATGTGATGGTTTGTTTTTCAATGGCTCTTTTCAGCCACTGCACTTATATTTGGTTGTTGTCTTTGCTACCAAGACAAACACCGCACGAAAACATTATATATATATATATATATATATATAGAGAGAGAGAGAGAGAGAGAGAGAGAGAGAGAGAGTAAACCTCTGTAACCTCCAGAGAGAAGAAGTACATAAGATGAAGAATTGAACCACGTGAGAGCCCTGAGCTTTCCTTCCTTTCTTGTTTTCATCCTCATTTAGTTTTCACGAATATCAAGAATTAGTTTTTGTAACTAATTCGTAACTCTTATCAATAAAATAAATGGACATTTAAAAATAATATTTTCATAAATGTTTGATTTTACATTGAGTTTTTTTTTAGGGATGTTACATACTCCCCCCTTAAAGAGAACACCGTCCTCAGTGTTCATCATTAACTTTTACATATGACACCTATCTAGAAACACCAAAAATGATCATTTAATAACATTTTATCAATAATCATAAGCATTTACAACTACAACAATATTCAATTTCTACTTTCCATCACTTGGCCATTACTCAAATTCATAGACACAAAACAAAATCTCTATATCAACTTACCATTACTTACCAATTACTCTTGGAAGTCATGGTCTCTTTCATGAAAATTCTCTAAGAATGGTTTGACAACCCATCCACACTTCATGGCAAGTACCCTGTAATATATGACTAACAAATTCGATCACATTAGTCACAACATTTTCAATCAAATGAAATAATTTTAACTATTAATCAATTATGCAATGTTAGGTGATATTTAAATAACAATACTTCTACCAATACTTGGAGAGCACCAAAATCATCAAACTGATAAATCACTGCACCATGTGCACACTGTCTTAGCTCCTGCTAATGACATCCACACAATACTTCTAAAAGTACTCATAGAGCACCTAACGCTCTCTGATCATCGAAATGACCAATAAATGCACCAAGTGCATATTGTCCTAGCCCCTGCTAAGACATTCAAAATATTATTAATAAAAGAACTTACACTTCCAGTAATTCCTTTTTGAGCACTAGGCTCATTTTATGTCAAAAATGTACATAAAATATTTACACAATTATATATAAAATTCGTTTTTAACATAACACATAGTTGATTAGTTAATTTGTTTAGCTATGAGAACCACAATAGGCTAAAGAATGCTCCTCCCAACCCATGGGAACTGGTTTCCACAACCAAATCAAGTCATTTTCACATCCAGATAGTTCTTTGACAGAGACCATACTAGGTCTAGTACGAAATTCCACTGGCCAACCAGCTCAAGAATTCCAATGACCACATAGGGTCTAATATAGGATTCCTCTTGATAGCGTCATACCTATTCCTCTGACAGCATCCCATCTATGAGGAATTTTGGGCCTCCTCCAATAGGCTCCAAATCAACAGAGTTTCCTCGGGCTTTTTACCCTCTTCACCATCTTGGCCAACTCTTTTCCCTTACTGAGATCATTTATCTCTAGGGAGAGGAATTTTGAGCAGGTAAATGCCATCAACCTCTCCAGACAATCAACCTCCATCAACCCAAGGCCTTTTGGCCTTTCATAATCACCTGGCATGCTAAATTTCTCTTTTAGCACTCTTTCCCACAACAATTTACATAATTAACCATATGAACATTATAATTAACAAAATAAACATGCATGTACACCATGAATTTACACTTAACCCTCAACATGGGTCCACAATATCTAGATTGATAGGAAACATAACTAACATACATGTTGTATGCATTCTGATTTTCCAAGTAACACAATCATGCATATCATATAACATTATACTTTCTCATTTATGGTTGCAATGTGATTTTACCTTGACAGGTTTTCTTGTTGCCATTAAGCTACCACTACTTAATCCCATCAACAATGTTAGTCATAAATATGCATCATTTAACAAGTATTCACTTTCTAAATCATTTCCAATTTCCACAGTGTATTGTCATTAACAGACCGATACATGAAGTAACTACCATAATCACTTGTTTATGAATTGTAATAAGCTTAAATCAAATTCAATTCATGCATATAAGTTTTATTAGTTAGTCATGCAACACTAACCAATCACAACTACCAACCATCTTAATGCAACCATGACAAAACTTAATCAACAATTAGTTATTACAATCAAGTCTCACTACTTGACTCATTGTTTATTTTCAATATCTAAAGGGGTTCTTCCAATGTCCTTTTAAAACACTCTATTGTCCTATTCAAGGATGTTCCCCATATTTACATTCATGCATTCACTCATTAAAAGTAGTGCATTGTAACTTCAGTCATGTTCATTAAATGTATCATTAATATTTCCATATTTGCAAAAGTTGGTAGTTAATTGTCACTTTCCTTAGTGAGTGTTCAAGATTTTTCATAAGTGTGACAAAGGTTTTATTGTCTTTTATCCTCATCAAGATTCAAATGTCATGAACATATTTTTTCAAAAAACTTTATTACTTAATACTCATTGCAGTTATGAATCACACATATCATGTTAAAAGTAGTCTACTGCATATATCAACATGTAGGTTGTTAGACTCATACTGAGTTGATTCTCACTAGTAGAATACCTCGATTTCATTTTTTCTTAAAAATTCTCAAAGGCACCAATGCTGCAACTTTTAGCTCTGATACCACTTGCAACATACCCCACAACCTCACATGTAAATGCATTGAGTTAGACATTTTTAACACAAACTACCCACAGGTAATTATCCAAATCACTATTCCGCATTCCTCATTACCATTAGATAGAGTGTCCATTAGTACATAAAGTAACTTTAGTAGAGGAATAGTATGATGCATAACCATTAACAACCACTCTTGTAGTATATTAACATAAATTGCATTTTGTAACCTTGCATCCATTTCATGATTCCTTCAACCACATTAATTAATCACATACTTGACATTATCAACATCACATTATGCAAGGAATCAATGTCACCAAAATGACATAATAAGTAATCACATCATTGAACACCAATATACCCTGGAAACCCCGTAGGGTGAAAACCAACAAACATTTAATTTTATTATTAAACGCTCGTGAGGGTGTTCACCCCTCACTCAATGGCTTATAAGGGAGTCCATCCCTTATCCATTGTTATAAAAGATTACAATGAAATATCATTAAAATACCACATACCTAGCTAAAAGCTATTACAATTGTCATGAAACCATTTACCCACATATCACCACTCTCTACATCCTTGTGGCATGATTGTTCCATCAGTGGACCATCTTGCAACTCGTACTCATCAGCATGGACCAATAGTTCTTATCTGCCACAATGTTAAACATAATTTGTCTTTTTCACAAATCACAATCATTTCCTATCATTGTTGTCATCAACAATCTTTGGTAACATGATTAGATAAATCTTTAATCAATCAATAATCATTCTTTAAAAGAGATCTTTTAACATATATTCATGTGCATACATGAGATGTAAATATAATATCACAACATGCTTCTTCTAATAACATTGTGCATGTATAAACAAATAATTATCAAGCATGTCAAAATAATTACCCCATTACTATGATCATTCTCACACCAACACACGTTCATATCCAAAGGAAACCACTGTAACCATCCATTTCACTTAAAGGATACTAGAAACTTATCTTTGTTTTTCATGCACCTTAGCTTATTCTTTGTGCATGTAACTAAGTAATATTTCCAATACAATAGATGTTCCCTTCTAAGGGGAAGCTAACATGATATATGTTATTATCATGCATGCAAATGTAAGTCCATTTTAAAAAAACATTTTTTCCAAGATAAAGTTATTTACAAAATCTATTCTATGCGCAAAGACATGCATTTGTCTAAACCATAACTAATGTGTTAGTCATTATTTCTTGCATGCAGATATATGTATTTTACAAAGGAAAGCTAGTACATTTATTCCAAGTAACTACTTGTTTTACTTTCCATAATACTTATTCTTTTCTGCACACAAATCCATGTTTCTCTTTAAAAGATCTAACACAATAGTTCTACAAATCCATGTTTCTCTTTAAAATATCTAACACAATAGTTATATCTTCATACATGTAATCAACTATTGTTTCTATGCTTTTGCATATGTGTTCTTTTCACATAGTTATTTTCAAGAACCCAACATAGTTTCTCTATCATTTATGTACAAAGTTATTATGCATTTGTTTCCAAGAAAGTATCATAACAAAGTTCTCATGCATTTGTTTTCAAGAAAGTATCATAATCAACCTTTATTTTGGGCATAAGAACTAAGATAATAATAATGGTAACCTTTTATGCATTAAACCATGCAATTAAATCAAACTATCCAATATGAAACACACAAATCATTTACCTTTTTACTCACCAAAACATGTAACTTTTGCAAAATCTTGCAAAGGAATTAACACAATTAACTTATCTTTCATGCACAAGAAAAACATATTCTTTCCAAAGAAGATTCCTATGACTTATATTATCTCTGTGCATTTCATCTATGCATAGGTTATTATATTTTCTCATAACTAAGTATTATTTTTCAAAAGAACTCTCTTACCCATGAGAATATTTCACAAATTACCCTCTTTAATCTATATTCACTTCCAAGAAAATGGCTTGGATATGTTATTATTTCATATAATAGTACAAAATCGTTTTTTAAGAAAAAAGCATGCACCCTATCTTTTCTTACATAAAAGGCATATGCAATGTTATATAAAGACAAGAAAGGTTACTTATCTTTTAATGCTGCAAATATATATAATAACAATCTTTTCCTATATATAGTGATAATAGTCTTTAGCTACATGTAGTAATATATTTTCTTTGCCAAGAAAAATATATAATAATAATCTCCTCAAGAACTTTAGATGTCTCATGCATCTTTTCTCAAGAGGATATCTTGGATACTTAGCAAGAATCTTATGTAATTTATCCCAAGGAAATGATAAAGCTACCTAGCTTTTAACACACAAGATTCACATGTAACTTTTTTCTAAGAGAAACTACATATTTACTTCGCTTTTTATGTGCAAGAATTAGTGTAATTTCTCTCAAGAAAATCACAAAACTACTTAGCTTTTACTGTGCATAAACTAAGCAACAAATATTTTCAAGAGGACTTATATCCCTGCAATATTTTAATGCATAAGAACTTTGCAATACCTTGCAAGGAAATTAACATAACCAAACTATACTTTTGTGCATCAAAATAAGGAATTTACTTTAAAGAACATGAACATTATTGGCCATATCTTTCTGTGCACATAAACAAAGAAAATTTCAAAGAGATTAACTTATCTTTTTTAGTTGTACCACCCACAAGCCATCCAAAATGTCTACAGACGAATGAGAAATCCAAAGGCATTGTGAACAAAAACACCATGATTTATGCGATGGTTCGTTTTTCAGTGGATCTTTTCAGCCACTGCGCTTATATTTGGTTGTTGTCTTTGCTACCAAGACAAACACTGCATGGAAACATAATATATATATATATATATATATATATATATATATATATATATATATATATATATATATATAGAGAGAGAGAGAGAGAGAGAGAGAGAGAGAGAGAGAACGCTTCATAGAGTAAGCCTCCATAACCTCCAGAGAGAAGAAGCGCATAAGATGAAGAACTGAACCACCAGAGAGCCCTCAGCTTGCCTTCCTTTCTTGTTTTCATCCTCATTCAATTTTCACGAATATCAAGAATTAGTTTTTGTAACTAATTCGTAACTCTTATCAATAAAATAAATGGACGTTTAAAAATATATTTTCGTAAATGTTTGATTTTACATTGAGTTTTTTTAGGGATTTCACACTAAATAGCTTAATTCAATTCATAAAACAACCATTTGAATTGGTATTGGGTGGTGTTGTTGTTGACTTTCTAAAAACAGATTCTCCTATTTGAGGATGTCCCTAAACCAATGCGTAGAAACTCTCAGATATCTTTTCAAATTGTCCTTGTAGTCCACATAATATAAACTAAATAAAAAATTATATCCACACACCCATTCAAAGTTATCTAAGAGCGACCCAACCAAATAGCCTCGAATATCAGCTCCCTCACTGCCATCATTTTTAAAATATTCAAATAGAAAATTTATAATTTGATCTAACCTGAGAAACATATATTCGCCCCTGGAAATTTTTTGTATTCACCATTTCCAATCATTTCCACTATTGACAAAATTTCATTAACAAAATTTAATTTCACACATTTTGAGTTTCACTCCATGACTGCGAATGAACTTTTGTTTTAAATTTTAATTTATAGAGATAATTTAATGCTATGTTGTAAGGATCTGGTAGAGTAATTGAGGAGAATTGGAAGCCTCAAATTGATAGGAATACACCATCATTTTGACCTGCTCTTTAATGTCTTTAACCTAACTAAGATAAGCTAAAAATGAGTTGTTACAAGAGGATTTGACTCAAAGTACATGGAGTTTCCACCACTATCACATGAATTGCCACAAAGTGCTTTGAATAAAGAACCATTACAATTGCTTTAATAACTATAGCTAAACAAAATTCTATGAAGCTAATTAATTTTGATTTTACCCTTTTAAATATTCAGCTTGATCGTTTGGATAAATTTAGTGAAGATCCTCATGATGCAAACCTCTGTTAGGGCTATATAATGTGTCAATATGGTGTTGTTGTTGCTTCGATGGTGAGTTTTGATGAGGATGAAAAAATATATGTGTAGTTCTTCTTCAGAGTACTAACTACGTTTTTAGAGAAAATAAGCTCTAAAATGGTAATCATAGATAATGACATAAACAGTAGTTGTGTTAGACAAAAGATCCCCAAGATCGGCTGAGCTTTCAGGCTGTCAAAATATAGAAAGCATCTCAAGAGATTTAAAGCAAGCCCTCTCACCATTAGGAGTCTTGATTTCCTCCTAAGCTTGATATGACTAAACATAGAGATCGTAAGGGGCCCATATATTATCCAGTAGGTAGGGTTTCTTAGAGTATAGGCGCAACCACAATTTGCTTCACTGCCTTTGTCAGCTCTCACCAGATATGAACGATCCCATGGAAGTATTAGACCGGGTAAATAATCACCAGATTCAAATTTCAAAATGCCGATGGATGGGTGTCATTGGTAAACAGTGGGTAACAGATACAGAGAGACAAAGACGGAGACAGAGCGATGATGGAGTGGGTTAACATCATGGGGCCACGGTCTGTCTGTCGGTGGAGAGTCTACTAGAGTAGCTCACCAGTGACGAGTCGACGTGTTACCCAAGAGGTGAAATATCGACTCCTTAGACTATATATATATATATATATATATATATATATATATATATATATATATATATATTTATTTATTTATTTATATATATATATATATATATATATCTCGACGTGTTACCCAAGAGGTGAAATATCGACTCCTTAGACTATATATATAT
This sequence comes from Pinus tabuliformis, assembly GCA_031772625.1. Taxonomy (NCBI): domain Eukaryota; kingdom Viridiplantae; phylum Streptophyta; class Pinopsida; order Pinales; family Pinaceae; genus Pinus; species Pinus tabuliformis. The sequence goes on from CM062806.1 coordinate 761,016,134, forward strand.
ATATATATATATTTATATATATATATATATATATATATATATATATATATATATATATATATATATAGATATATATATATATATATATATATATGTTGTCATTGGTAAACAGTGGGTAACAGATACAGAGAGACAAAGACGAAGACAGAGCGCTGATGGAGTGGGTTAACATCACAGGGCCACGGTCTGTCTGTTGGTGGAGAGTCTACTAGAGTAGCTCACCAGTGACGAGTCAACGTGTTACCCAAGAGGTGAAATATCGACTCCTTAGACTACTCATATCTATATATATATATATATATATATATATATATATATATATATATATATATATATATATATATATATATATATATATATATATATATATATGTATATATATATATATATATATATATATACATATGTATATATATATATATATATACATATGAGACATTAAATTTTAATAATTTTATAGGTTATAATATTTTTGTATTTAAATATTATGGAATTAGTTGATTTATATAAGGTTTAGTTATTGTTTGTGTCTATTCTCACAGCCATTGAGATTATTCTACTCTTCTAGGGTTTCTCATCTGCTCTGACGGTGCGAGGGTCTGAGATCCCTGTCGGAGTGCTTCAACGCCCTTCTAGATTACCTTCTTCCACACACCTCTAATATACTGCATCTGATTGACTAGGAAGCCACATTTTGGGCCCTTCGAGGTGAGGGGGATTCACCCCCTCCTTCAAAGCCATACTGACGGGCTCCAATCGCCCTTCCCATGATATGTCCTCTTCAGGCTTGCGAAAAGGCAACACATCAGAGACACCAACTCTGGGAGCGCAATGGAAAGCCCAAATCTAAGGTTGATGCTTGCCGAAAGCCGCTAAAACCCATAGGGTGGTAATACCCAGCCATCGACTAGAGTAGTCCTGACAATTTATGCAGAACCATGTGGTCATTTGAAAATTCATTGGCATTTGGCCTTGGGAATCAAACATTCTGAGATGGATCCAACTAAAATGGTAGTTGAGAGAACCATTTTACCTACGACTCTGAGCGAAGGGGTTCTTCACTATGATTTTAAAAGATCTAGAGGATATCAAACGTATCTTGGATAATGGGTCATACTTTATGAATAATGCAGGAATCTTCATGAGACACTAGGAACCATGTTACAATAAAGAGAAGGAACAATTCTTTGTAGCCCCTATCTGGGTTCAACTATACTCCCTGCCAAAAGGCTTCTCAGAAATGGATATTCTCGAATCAATCAGTAACTCCATTGGGGACTTTGTGCATGTCTTTGATATTAGTAGACACTACAGGTTTAGGATTTGCATTTATATGAATATATCCCAATGCCTCCCCAAGTCAGTGGAGATTGAGTACCAGGATGAGGTCTGGTCACAACCATTAGATTATGAACATGTCCCCTTTAAATGTAGGCTCCACCATGAGTATGGAAATTTGTTTCGTGAATGTCCTCAACAGGTCAACATCATGTCCTTAATAGGTCAACGTCGGCATAATGAATCCTTCCTCAAATGGGTTTCAGGAAGTATCAAGGTGACGCCCTCCATCTAGCAAAGAAGTCCCCTCCCAAGCCCCTCCCAGCCCTCCTCCAGCACTGTGTAGGACCTCCATAGTGACTTCCAGTGCCCTGCCACTAATTGCTTTTCCCTCCTGGCAGAGGAAAGTGAAACCAAGCAACCAACCAGGCCTAATGAAGCACTAGCGACTCAAGCAATTATGGAAGTAGAGATCAACACACAAAAATATAAAAACAAACAACCCAACAAATGCAAGTCTCCAGAATCACAACCAATGGGAAAATAAATTCAACAAGTCCTTGCATAAGTGAGGTAATCATTGGAACAGGATGTCAAATTAGAGCAACTTAACTTGGATGAAAGGGTAATGGTGGCATATCTGCAAAGTTGGGATAAGGATGGCTCGAAGGAAATACCTCAGGATCAACGGGCACAATTTCATAAGATATGTAGAGAATGGGAACAACAACGGGCCCCACTCGAGCCATCCCCTCAAATGGAACTAACCATATGGGAAGGTGATCCACCCAGGAGAAGGTCAAAAAAAAGTTCGAGTGCCAGGAAAAAAGGTAGGAGACCCACCAGTGAAGTGATCTGCGAGGCAGGGGTGATCCTACTTAACTCAGGACAAGATCATTTCTTAGCAGAGTAATACCAACATTCCATCTCATCCCCCCCAGTGAAGTTAGTACCGTGGAGCATAAGGGGAATCAAATCCAAGGGGAAGTTGAGGTACCTAAAGGATATTATCCAGAAAGAGAAGCTGCATGTTAGAGTACTCTAGGAAACTAAAGTAACAATGGAAAATCTCAAAGACATCACTAGAAGAAGCTAACCGATAGCAGAATGCATGGTGTTGGATGCAAGGGGTTGTGCGAGGGGGATGGGAATCCTTTGGGATCACATATCTATCTTCTTATAAAGTTGTATCTCCTCTCCAAACTCCCTCTCTCGTTAGTTCGCGTGCATCAGGTCCACAGAGAAAGTATGATTCACAAGAGTGTATGGCCCTACAATACTAGGAGCCAAGAATGGGTTCTTAAGGAATTTGAGATATTTAAAAAGCATAAGAATGGACCCTGGCAGGGGAATTTAATATGATCAAGGACCTAACCAAGAAAAAGGGAGGCATAAGAAGATCGGACCCAATATCTCTGGCCTTCCAAGAGACCATCCAACCCTTGGAAGTTGAAGATATTGAGTTTGGGAATGACTCCTTCACCAGGATTAATAGACAAGGTTGGAAACACTAAATAACATCTCGATTGGACCACTTTATTGTTTCTGGTAACATCCTCCAACGTGATCTTTTCTTACAAGCCATGATCCTTCCCTGTCTTGGCTCAGATCATTGGATGATAAGCCTTGAAATCGGCCTAAGGATGGCTCCTCAGAATCACCCATTTTGTTTCAAATCCTTCTGACTAGATAAGTCAGACTTCATCACTAAACTGGAATCATGGTGGAAAGAAATAAGCGTAACAAGGTGCAACTCTATGGAAACCTTCGAACTTAAGCTGAAGGAGTTGAAAAGGAAAATCAAAGAATAGAACAAGTCATATTTTGGGGACATTCACCAGGATAAGCACAGACTGGAAGACACAACGAAGGTAATGCAACAAAGAATTATCTTGAAAGGGAGAATGGAGGAACTGATAGAACAAGAGGGGGGAGTCTTGAACAAATTATAAAAACATTAGAAAAAAGAAAAAACCATGTGGAGGGAAAAATCAAGAGAAAAATCAAGAATCCAATGGCTCAAAGAGGGGGAGCGCGACACAAAATTATTTCACAGGACCATTTTAAAACACAGGCAAGTCAACTAGATATTTTCTCTGAATGGATAAGATGGAAAACGCCTGATGCAACATGAGGAGATCAAGGAAGAACTGATCGGGCATTTCCAATCCCTTTTTCAGGAACCATAAGTGGATAAAAGTGAATCTATCTTGAAAATTTGTCAATGTATTCCTAAAATAATTTTGGAGGACCAGAATAATGCGCTTATGAGGAAGATCACATATGAATAAGTAGAAGAGGTGGTTAGAACACTCTATGTCAACAAATCTCTAAGTTTAGATGGTTTCACTATGGAGTTTTACAAAGTAGGGTGGCATTTCTTAGGTAAGGATATCCATGCCCTAGTGGAAGATTCATACTGTTCTAAACGAATGTGGTCAGGACTGAACGCTACTTTCCTCACACTCATTCCAAATAATGGCGTGGTTGGAAAACTGGGTGGCTTCCGTCCCATCGCCCTTTGTAATGTGGTTTACAAGATTATCTTCAGTATTATTATCCGACGGCTAAAGCCCCTTATGAAATAAATAATCATACTTTATCAATCTAGTTTGGTGGCTAATGAAGCGGTCCACTCCCTTTCCTCCTCCAAAACCCCAGGTATGTTAATCAAGTTGGATCTTTCTAAAACATATGATCGTTTAAATTATGATTATCTCCTATCGATTTTGGAAGCATTTGGGTTTTCCCCAAACTGGATAAGCTAGATCCAATCCCTGATTGTTACCCCCTTCTACTCCATTCTGGTGAATGGGGCGCAACCTCTCATACTTTCCATGGCTCGTGCAAATTAAGATAGGGGGACCTGATTCCCCCCTTCTTCTTCATTATTGCTGCTGAAGGATTGAGTAGAATCATAAAGAATGTAATGGCCTCACACTGCCTTCAGGATCTCAAGCTCTCCCAAGATGTCCCTCCAATCACCCACCAATAGTTCGTGGATGACAATAAGTCATTTTTCAAGCAAACCGAGAAGGAATCCTAGCAATTTGGCTCTATCCTGGACGAGTTCTGGTAGGCTTCGGGCATTCATATTAATGGTGAGAAGTCAGATATATATATATATATATATTTTTCAATACCCACCCACGGTTGCAAAGGAATATGTCTCAGACCCTTGGATTCTGAATAGGTTCTCTCCATAACACCTACCTTGGGGTTCCACTGGTTCCAAACTCCCTTAAGGTCTTGTACTAAAAATACTTGCTCAATCGAGTTGATAAAAAACTATCAAGTTAGTCCTTCAGAACTTTGAATACCATGGGACATATTCCTCTCCTAAAGGTTTTTCTTCAGACCCTTCCGATCTATCAACTATCAACCCTCCCAGCTCCCCAAATCATATAAAAATATTTAACTACAAAGTTTCAAAAATTCCTCTGGTCAGAGCCACTGGTGAAACAAGTGGGCTCTGATCGCATGGAAAAAAATTGTAAATCTAAACTCCATGGGGTCTAGGGCTCAAGGATCCTAGAATGTTATCGCAGACCCTTGGGGCCAAGACTTGGTGGAGGTGGCTACAGGGTGGTCAAGAGACATGGCAAAGGATTTGGTTAGGAAAATGTGGATCTGAGAGAAAGAAAAGCCCTCTATCAAATAATCTTATCCTGCCGAAAGGATCCTCCATCTTGAATCAAGAAAAAGAGAATCGGGTGCTCATTTAGGAACACAGTTTCTCGAAGATCAAAAATGGAGCAACGACCAAATTTTGGGAAGAATCCTGGATGCAAAACCCTAAATTAATTCAAGAGGAGAACTTAAGAGTGATTCAAGTTTACACCAGACAATTGGGAGCAGAAAAGGTTAATGTCTTTTGGCACCTTGCTATTATGAATCTAGAATGGAGGGAATGTAAATATGCAGATCAGTGGCCAGAGCAAGAACAACCCCTTGATTGGGAGGCATTCTCCTTGATCCTCTGACATTGACCCAATCTCAACAATAGGGATCCTAATAAAATTTGATGGGGTCATCAGCCTAAAGGTATGTTTTCATTAAAATAAGCCTATTCATTTCTATCTATTTTAGGTGACTAGGCTCCTCTTCCCTTGTGGAGAAGGATATGGTATTCTATTATGTGGCCAAAGGTACAATATTTGTATGGTTCATAGGGAACAACAAACTCCTTACTTGGGACAAGATCAGGAAGGAAGGATTATGTGGTCCATCTAGATGCCCTCTTTGCGCAATCGAAGAGGAAACACCAGATTATCTTCTAAACTCCTTCCCAAAGGCCCAAGCTCTATGGGATCGAGTTGCATCACTTTTTTGGGTATGCGACATGTCACCGAATAGCTTGGCTGAATCTCTAGAGGCATGGCACTGTATGCTCTTCAAAAATCTTGTCATCAATAGAGCATGGTGTCTTTGTCAAGGCTTCATCCTCTCGAATATTTGGAAGGCTAGGAACTGCGCAGTATTTCACTCTGAAAGTCTACTGACCAATCATATATGGTAAACAATCATGCGAAACATCAAAGAAACCATCTCTGTAGGTCAGTGGATAAAAGAGGACTAGAAAGCGAAAGGCAGTGAACAGAGAATCCTGGTAACATTATAATTAGGCCAAGGGGCCATTGCTGTAGGATTGACGAGTATTCAACATATGCAGGAGAGTTCGCAAAACTCCTTCCTTCTTCCCCCAAAAGGATTCCAAAAACTTAATTTTGATGGTGCTTCCAAAGGGAATTCAGGTCCGACTCGAATCAGAGGAGTCATTCGAGATGAAATGGGGTGTTTCGTAAATTTTTATGCAGCCTCATGTGGCATCACCACTAACAACGTGGTTGAATTATTGGTTTTGGAGAAAGGAATTCAAATGACTTCTAAGCAAGGAGTGTTAACTATACATGTCACAGGTGATTCAAAAGATTCCATATCAGTGTTGCAGAAACTGATTCATGGATCCCCCTGGAGAAGGTGATCAAGAGCTAGTGCTTGGAATACATCAAGATCCGATCAGGTCAAGAATCTCCTCCTTTCATTATATCTTCACTGAACATGTAGATCGGGAGCGAAACAAAGCTACAGATAAGCTCGTTAATTGGGGTAGTGGTCACCAGGGCTAGGATTTTGTCAGTGGATGGCCCACTTTGCACCAGGAGGGTATTTTAGAAGAGTTTAGCCAAATTGTGGCTTCAGAGGAGGCCTTCTTGATGGGGGCGTTGAACGATGTGATTGCAAGCCTCGAAGGACCCTGTGGGGATTGATGATGGGCACGTGGATGCAGGTACGAAGTCTTGCCCCCAGGTCTTATCCAAGTACCTTGAGATTAAGGGTACTGAACCTTGAGTGTGTGAAACATTCGCTCGAAGCGTACGTTGCAGGTGGTGGCTCGCAATGATGTAAAAAAAAAATTCCATTGCTGATCAACTCTCTAATGAAATGATATTTAATGTCAATGTGCTTACTTATTTTGTGAAAAACAAAATTCTTGGACAACACAATTGTAGATTTGTTGTCACAATAAATTATTGCCATTCCTTCTTGTTCATGCCACAAATCTTTCAAGATTATTCTTATCCAAATGCATTAGGAGAATTTTGAGGTATAAAATGGGCCTCCTAAGGAAATTATAAAATAATAGTCGAAATAATAAAATAAGATTAGATTAAATCATCAAATTTTAGAGGGAGAAAAGAAAAAACTATTTTTTCAACTCGTATTTTCAACTTATCTCCCTATGGGTTTACTAAAATTTCGAGCGGAAACACTCGTTGGATGCAAAATTTGTTTTTTCATCCAAGGAATACCCATGTTTCATACTTTCCATAGATCCTACTACACGAAAAATTAGAAATACATGAAAAAACTTGATTGCAATCCTCATCCAAGGAGTACCCATGTTTCATACTTTCGATGGACCCCACTAAACGAAAAATAAGAAATACATGAAAAACGTGATTGCAATCAAGTTTTTTCATGTATTTCTAATTTTTCGTGTAGTAGGATCCATCAAAAGTATGAAACATGGGTACTCCTTGGATGAAGAATTAAATTTTGCATCCAACAAGTACTCCCACTCAAAATTTGAATAAAACCTTAGGGATATAAGTTGAAAATACGAGTTGAAAAAGTAGTTTTATTATTTTATTATTTTTTTACTCAAAAAATGGTGAATCATCCCCCATGGTTGATATCATCATATTGAATCTTATCGGTTCTTATAAAGTTTATTTTGGTTGTGCACTTTTCTTAAAAGGCCCATTTTAGACCTCAAAATTCCCCTAATGGGCTTGACATGTTTCCCTTGTTGTTGCAACATATTCAACTTCAGCTGTTGACAATGACACTATTGGTTGTCTCTTGGAAGCCCGTGAAATGGCTCGTGAACCCAAGTAGAAAACATAGTCTGATGTGTTATTTCCGTCATCAACACTTCCTACCCAGTCACTATTAGTGTAGCCAACCAACCTAAAATCATTTGTTGCAGTGTATAATATACCATATCCTTTAGTTCCATTAACATACCTTAAAATTATTTTCGTTGCTTTCCAATATGTCTCATTTGGTGTCTTCATGAATCCTGAGACCAAACTCATTGCATACATCAAACTTCTAACCATCTTTTGTATAGTTTCATGTTGACATTGTTGCTATAATATTATTTGGTTAATTTCAAACCCATGATAGTTGGAGTTGGTGCAGGTTTGTTTTCTTGCTTTTTGGACCTCTTCAAGATGTCTGAAGCATACTTTGTTTGAGAAATAAAAATGCCATTTTCCATTTTCTTCACTTTTATGCCTAGAAAATACCTTAACAATCCCAAATTTGTCATTTCAAACTCACTTTTCATGACTTCTTTGAAATCAACAATGAGGATATCATCACTCTATGTGAAAATTAAATCATCTACATATAAAACAACAATTAAAATCTTACCATCTATTTCATTGAAGTAAAGTGTTGGCTCACCATCACATTTGCTAAAGCCATTGTCCAATAGGTAAGTGTCTATCTTGTTGTACCATGTGTGTGGTGCTTGCTTTAGCCCATAAAGAGCTTTCTTTAGTTTGTACACTTTGTCTTCTTGGCCTTGAACTTCATAACCAAGTGGTTGCTCCACATACACTTCCTCTTTCAACACTCCATTCAAGAATGTTGATTTCACGTCCATTTGATATACCTTCCATTTATGTTGCGTTTATATTGTCAGCATTGTCTGCACTATATCCATTCTTGTGACTGGTGTAAATGGATTTGCATAATCTCTTCCATGTTGTTGCTTGTATCCTTTAATACCAAAATTCTTTATGCCTTTCAATCCTTCCTTTAACATTTCTTTTGGTTTTATAGACCCACTTGACACCTATGACTTATTTTCCTTATGGAAGATCCACTAGCTCCCATGTGCTATTCTTTTCTATAGCCTTTATTTCTTCATTAATTGTTGCTACCCACGTTTCTTCCTTGATTTCATCTTTAAAATGAATAGGATAATCTAGATGACAAAATAAAGAAAAAAATGAATTCAGACCTATGTTGTTATCACCTTCATTTTGCTCATAAATATCACTTAAATTTCTGAATTTTTGTCTTCTCATGCTTTCCAAAGATGGACTTGACATGTAACTTGATGTTGAACTTGGAGAAGATGGAGTTGTTGATCTCTAATACACATTTGGAGGGGTATTTTCTTTAATACGCAATATTGTCCTATTGCTTGCTGACATTGTCACTTGATGTCTGCTTTGTTGAGCTTGAATAGGAGTAGGAGTCACCATTAAGGAATTACATGTTATTATCAATTCCTCTTTTTCTTCGTGTGGCATACTTTATTTTACATTGATTATCTTCTCTGAACATTTACCCTGTGCTTCCTCTTCTATGAATTGCACATCTCTGTTGATTATGACCTTCTTGGTTAATGAATTGTAGAGCTCTTATGCCTTGGATTCATCACTATATCCCAGAAATATGTATTACTCCCCCTTGCTATCAAAATTATGTTAGATAAACTTGACCCTATGGTGGAGTTGAGGTTATGTCAACAGTTATGGTTAATAGTTGTGGTTTTGGGCACCTATATTGGTGAATCATGGTATTGAGCTCATGGTATTACATGTAGTTGAAGCCGTTAAAAGGCTTGTGTATTCTACATTGTAGGGATCCATGGTTGAGAGGTGAAAGCTTAGGTTGTTGGTCGGCTTGGCTGTGTTTTAGCCAAGGACAATAATAGATCTATTGTTGGTTGGTTTTTCCCCTAATTGGGGTTTTCCAAGTAAATTATGGTGTACATGGTTTGAATGTTTATTTCTTGATTGTTATATTTATTTCTCTTGAATCGTAACAAGTGGAGTCAAATCCTCATGAACAAAGTATGAAAACACTAGTTGTTCCTTCCCATGTAATTATTCCTATAGATGGATCGTCCCTAGAAATGGAATTATTTGCACAAGCTAACAATGTTGGTTGAAGCAATGACTCGTTGCACAAACCAACATGGTCGGTTGAGCAATGTTTTGATGAGGAGCAAGAAAATAAATCTTGTTGATGTAGTTTCCCAGTGCATGTTGTGCCTCGAAGTTTCAAAAGTAAGAACTAGTGTCACACGATCTTGATATGTAGTCGTGCCTTCCATGTGCGTTGTGCGGATGAATGGATCTCAAAGTACTTTGCATATTCAATGTGAAGGAGGAGTGCCACTTGAAAGAGAAATGACAAGAAGGATGTCTCATATTTGTAAAAGAGCGACAAAGCTTGGTGCATGTTATATGCATTCAAGGTCAACTGAAAAGCTATGAAGCTGAAGCCTCCACAAGAAAATGCAGACTTCCTGATTGACTCACAGTCTCAACTACCAATTCAAGAAACTCCTAGCCTTCCCACCCCGAGGAGCAAAAATAAAATGAAGAATTAAACACAAAGGTATTGCCTAAGGAGGAGGAGGAAGAAGCACCAATAGAGCGTCGTGGAGTTAAAAGAAACCACAACGGAGAAGAGAAAGGGAGAAAGAAGTTTGAAGAAGGAATAACGTAGAGACATGAAAATTCTTATAAATATTTTTGATATTTGTTTTAATAAAATAAATGACACTACGAGGGTTCCAAAGAGGGTTCTGTATTTGGGATCAACAAAAAATTATCAAGGGTATTCATTCCAAGAAATGGAATGAAGCTGTGGGGAGTCATTGCAAAGGTCTGAATGTGCTGAACTGATCAAATATAGATGAAGTAAGATCCGAGGTGTTTGATTTCAGTAAATGAAATGTGTGAAATTGAGAAGAGCACCCCATACACAAAGGAAGACGATGCTAGTGTTCAGCGAATGGAGGCATGTTGTGAATGGCGTAACATGGTCACGTTGGAGCAGAACTATGAAGAGGTCTGAGTCTCAGTTAATATATATATTATACTACTTGTTTTGCATCGAAAGGCTATCAACTAGGAGGGCAGTAACTATCGCACCAAAATTGGTCATTTTTTGAGATGCAAGTGGGTGGTGTGAAAGATAATACCACCCATGTTGTGAATGATGAACACAAACTAGTGAAGTGACCAAGGAATACGAGACGGTGTAGATTACCAGATCGGTTGCATTTTGTTGGTAGGTTGTGGAGAGAAAGGTTCTCGTATCAAGTAATACGTATAGAGCATGGATTGATCGTTGGGAAGTGGTATTAGTCATGAATTTGAAATGCAATAAGAAGTTTTTATTTATTTATTTATTATTGTTGAAACTCAAGAAATGTAGTGTTGTTAATGTGTTAAAAAAAATTCGAACTCGACATACCTAGAAGCACTATAACGCATTAGGATGGCATAATATATGATTGAATGTATCAACAAGATTCTAAGTTCCGAGGTGATATCATTAATAAATTGAAGAGCCTTATGCTAGTAATTGCAAGGGCTATGAAGAGGTTTGGTAAGAGCATCTAGTTATAAGAGAATACTTGAGAAAGTGAGATAGCAGTTTCACAAGGTGAAATGTAGTGTTTTGAAAGAAGCGGTTCAAGTTGTGTGTGGGTCAAGATAGAAACAAAATAAAAAAATAAAATGAAATTTTTTATGTAAATGGGAATACGACTGTAAGGCCTGGTAAGGCATGCGTAGCCCATTAAATCACTGGTAAATTCTGAATGTCCACTTGGGTGATATGGGGATGCATGTGGTGGTATGATGAAGCATGTTGAACTAGGACAACTTGTGAGATTCTCAAATACCCTGACATTGATTGGGTAGGGCCAGCAGGTGAGTGGTGGCTGGCTCACTTGGCAAATTTGGTTATATTTGGCCAAGGAAAACCCAAAGTCAAGTTTAAAGGGGGGATTGATAAATAAACTTGACCCTATGGTGGAGTTGAGGTTATGTTAACAGTTGTGGTTTTGGGCACCTAGTATTGGTGACTCATGGTATTACATGTAATTGAAGCCATTAAAAGGCTTGTGTATTTTCCATTGTGGGGAGCCATGGTTAAGCAGTGAAAGTTCAAGTTGTTAGCCGGCTTGGCTGTGTTTTATCCAAGGACAATAATAGATCTATTGTTGGTTGGTTTTTCCCCAATTGGGGTTTTCCAGGTAAATCATGGTGTATATGGTTTGAATGTTTGTTTCTTGATTGTTATATTTATTTCTCTTGAACCCTAACAAATTATTTCTTAATTCATCTTGGAAATATGCATATGTCGCACATCCAAACACTCTCATATGAGTTACACTATGTTTTCTTCCACTCCATGCTTCTTTAGGAACCACATTCTTGACAATTTTGGTTGGACACCTATTTATAATATATGTTGCGCAAACGACAACTTCAACCCAATATTCATTTGGAAAATGCTTTGCCTTCAACATATTCCTTGCCATTTCTATAATGGTCATAATTTTCCTTTCTGCGACACCATTTTGTTGAGGTGTATATCTTGTTGTAAATTGTTTGTATATTCCATAATCCTTGCAAAAACATAAGAAGTTATTTGAGATGTATTCTCTACCTCTATCAGTTCTCAAAAATTTGATGTAAATTGGCCCCGTCGGTGAAGCCCTTCTGGTGACCCTTCGTGATGTGGGTCCCATCCATCCCCAACGTAAACAAAACAAGCATTATTGTTTGTCTCTCTCTTTGTCCTCCACCGTTGGTGTTACCGTCCTTAGAGTTCTGCATGTAGGCTGAGGTTACGTCACGATGACTCATCTAACTCATGTTGAAATGAGTTAATGGCGAGCCTCCCTTTCATGCCTTCGTTATACTAAATTCCATTTGCTCCCACATCATTTTCAAACTGCTACAACCTCAAACGGAGAAAATTGAGACGAGGCACAATGTTTTCATTGATTGGAACATGAAATAATCGTAGACGAGTGTTTATTTTGTATCTGAGACTTGAAGCGAAGTTAGGCATCACTCATATCGTAAGTTGAAAATAGGAAATATAAAAACTCATGCAGATTCCTACCTACACAGGTTCTAACTCTTTTTTTTTTCCAAAACAAAAAAATGCTTTCAGATTAAATAGATAATAAGAAAGTACATTAAAATAGGGGATGTAGATCTAGTTGGTTCACCGTCTGGGAATGAAACAAATCTGTTTCTTATACTTCATTGAAAATGATCTTAAATTTGTGAGTAGAGTAAGAGAAGTCCTATTACAGTTTCTGAGTCACAAAAAGATGAAACATCGTGCAAAAATGGGGAAAGTATAATTTTTTTCTTTTTTTCTTTTTTCTATTGTTTTTTATGGTGTTGGTCAAAACCCAATTTGTAAAACCCTTCATCCTCCACATTACTAAAACCTAATTTTTGAAACCCTTCATCCTCCATATCACTAAAACCCAATTTGTAAAACCCTTCACCCTCCACATAACTAAAACCCAATTTGTAAACACCTTCATCCTCCACATTACTAAAACCCAATTTGTAAAACCCTTCATAATCCACATTACTAATATATATTCTTTGTAAAACCTCAGCTTCCGCATTACTAATATAGATTCTTTGTAAAACCTTTCATCCTCCACATTACTAATATAGATTATTTGTAAAACTCTTCATTCTCCATATTACTAAAACCCAATTTTTAAAACCCTTCATCCTCCATATTACTAAAATCCAATTTCTAAAACCCTTCATCCTCCACATTAATAATATAGACTCTTTGTAAAACTCTACATCCTCCACATTATTAATATAGATTATTTGTAAAAACCTTCATCCTACACATTACTAATTTAGATTCTGCAAATAAAGCTCAGTATATATATATGTGCTTATACTATTATATAATTGATTAGCAGACTATTATATCTTTAGAAGAGGGTTATATAATTTATGTAGACTATTATATAAATGAAATGTTGTTCTGGGTTGATTTCTTTATTTATGCAGACAATATTGTATTGTTTGACCAGTTCCCTTGCAAAAATAGGAGAGCATGCGTCTGGTTGTTTCTTGTCAAGGGTTAGGAGAGCACCAAACTTGATTGCAAAAAATCCATTGGTTCACTATTGCAGCAACAAGTTGTTTCACCACTGTGGTAACTTGTTGGTTAACCGTTGTGGCAACTCACTAGCTAACCATTGCGGCAACTCGCTGGTTAACCATTGCAGGAACTCGTTGGTTAACCATTGCAGTAACTCGCTGGTTAACCATTGTGGAAAATCGCTGGCCACGGGGGCTTCAATGACAAAGCAATATTATATCACGTGCATTCATATTGGAGCATAAAAAATGACGAAAAAATGAAATAATATATTGAGCATATAATAAGGGGGTAAAGGGTTTTTATATGTTGTATATCAATGTGTGTATTATAAGGTATTGTTTATAAAATGCATTGACCTTGCATAGGAAGAAAATGAGTGGGTTGGATAAATAGAGGTTCATGAGTATTATGGGAGTATCAAGAGTGGGACGGAGAAAGAAAAAATATGGTAATATTAGGTCTATTGTAGCCTAATATTGGCAAACTTATGGCCCTAGTATTGACAGGAAATTCATGGTAATGTTAAATTCTTAAATCATCTTTACTTAAATTTTTAACATTACCATGAAATGACTCAGGATGTTTGAGAGTGGCTGCGAGCTCATTAGATTTCATATGGAGAAAGTAGAATTTTAGATCTCACTCAAAATCCAACAAACTTATTAGTTTTTCAAGATTTTAAGAATGGGGGGATTGTAATGTTTACATTGGATTTTGTCATGTGCTAGGGTATGTAACTCATATTTAATTAAGAGAACCAAGCCCTCTATGTATTTGTATATTAGTGAAATTGATTTTCAAGCTCCCCTATCATGACCCTATTAAAAATGTATTGGTCACTCAAACAAAACCTTGACTTTACATGCTATTTCTTTTCTATCTTATGTTAATGTTTAGAAGGTGATATTAATGACAAGTATCCCAAGACATACAATTATTTTTATGGTATGTAGGTATTTGTTGTAGCATTATTTTTTGGATGCACGAGGCCATCCAGATCCTATTTTTTGATGTAATTTTGGTTTAGAGATGGATTGCACTCAATATAAGTTTGGTTATGTGCACACTTACATGCTATATAAATGAGAACTTGTAATTTGTGGACTTCTGGTTGATAAATATTACTAGATGAATGATGTTATATGGTTTAATCCATGTTTTTATGTTTTTTATCACAAATTCATTATTCTACACGCTTTTGTTGACATATATGCACAAAAATATATAAAAATATATATTATATAAAATTCACTCCCAAAATCACTCCCAACTTGGGGGCTTTTGAAAATGTCACTCCTCACTCCTGCCTCCACCCACTTCCCACTTCTACTCTTGCTTCTTGATTGTGCTCCCACTCCCAAGCAGGATTGCTCCAAAACATAAATGCATCACATTACTAATACCTCTATGATCTATGTCTAATGTGTGTGATAATATTTTTACCTGTTTCTCAGCTAGTGATCCTCCTAATGAAGGGGTGGTAGAGAAGACAATAGATATGGCACCTTCACCCTTTCCTTAAATTTGCAATGAGAAGGTTGAATGAAAATGAAGGAAACAATGATACCGACTATTGCTTAGTAGAGGGCACAACCATGTCACAAGAGATATTGAAATAGACTATTTTTTGGAAGAGGGTGCATGCATGCTAAGGGCACACATGTCACACCTCCAGTTAATTCCAATTTATATGTTGTTTCAAATTTAGCAATTTCTATTTTGGATAGAGATATTCATTGTACTTTCTCTCCTATTCCTATTCTATAAGTGAGATGAAACATGCACCATTGTGTTGGTTATCGAGGCTTTTTTTTGAACTGTTGTAGTGTATCTTTTTCAGTATTCAATAGAAGATAGATGAAATTGAGAGTTCAAGTCTATGTATTTTCCATTCAAATTTTCCATAGTATGCATTTCTAAATCAACCAACTTATATTTGCATCTTTTTTATTGAAACTTTCAAGTTTTCAACTACCTATTATTTAGGTTATTCTTTCTAGGTGCATAATTTGCTTACCATTATTAATGAAAATAAATGGATATAACTATAAAGGGGTACAACAAAAGTTAATTAAAAAATGGATACCCATAATATCTAGTGAAAGTAGGAGATTTTTAAATTGGGAAGGTGTATTGGATCTGTATTGGTAGGGAGTTAAATAAAGTGATTTTTAGAGGTATTTTCCACTATGTAGTCGAATTAAGGGTATTGTTTAGTATGCCATGAATGCATGTGATATGATAGTGGTTCTTTGAGTGAAGCCCTCGTGTCGCTGGTCAACCATTGTGGTAACTCACTTGTTAACCCTTACGACAACTTGTTGGTTAACTGTTGCAGAAACTCGTTGTTTGACTGTTGAGGTGGATAGTGGTTTACCATTGTGGCAACACACTGGTTCAACTTTGTAGCAAGTCACTGGTTTACAGTTGTGGCAAATTTATGGGTCACTATTGCAACACATTCTGGGTTACTATTGCAGCAAATCCTTGGATCACAAAATGTTAAAGCAAGTCAAATTGGAAACAATCATTTCCCTTCCAATGCAAGACACTAAAGAAAAGATTATCTTTTCTAGGAAGGATTTAGATTGGTATGAAGTACATGGAAAACACATGGAGATTGATCACATTGCAAAAATTCCTTCAAATAGAATTGGACACTTTGTTAGAGGAGAGGAAATGAACTGAGATAATCCATGTTCTTTCATCCGAGTACAAAATAAACACTCAAGCTCAAGGCCTACTGCTTCCTTGTGATATGAAGTGTAAGTTTTTTAGAGATGCATTGTTTAGATGTTGGTATTGATAGTGCTCAATCAATTTTCATGGATTCATATGTATTGAGTTATCAAACATTATTATGCAGCTATTCTTTTTCATATGGATCTGCGGACAGAAGAGGACAAACTAAAGTGAAGAAAAGTTCCTCATTTGTGACAAAGAGGGGTTGAGAATGTCATTTCATTGTAGAAGTTATGGTTCAAATCCTTGAGATAACGATAATAACATATAACTGTATGAACATGTAGATAGCGAAGGATGGACTTGTCATGGCCAACATGACACTTCAGGTCATGCTAGGTCCCTACATCAACCAAAGTTATCAAGGGATATGTTTCCTATGTAGAGAGTTGTTTCTTCTTAGAAGTGTCAATTGACTCGGCTTGCAAAATCCCTGTTAAAAAAATTGTTGACATGGATGCCACAACTCGAGATAGGGATTTACTTTTGTGTAGGAAAGATTTTGTTAACATCTATAATCGTCTAATGAAAGGAAAGTCTCAGTTGCATAAGAATGATGAAATGAGTGTGAACCTTTGGTATAGAAAACACCAAGATGATTTTTTCTTTTATCAAAAGCCCAATGGTGGAGAGATCCCTTTTATAGTTGGAATTCAAACGAAGTGGATGTTGGAGACCATGGTGAAGCTATCGAATAATATCCTAATAGCCATGGATTCAAAATTCAACAAAAATAAATATGCGGTGACTGTATTAAGGATTATTGATCTAGTATAATAATTTGATTAGTAATGATTGATAATGATTAATGAGATGAAGTTGACTTCATATGTTTTTTGAATGTGATAGTATCAATTGTACACTGTCATGGTGTTTGATGAGTAACAAAGTGGGGTTCCAATTGCATGGGTGGTGGCATCATATAATACATCACATGACATTTCACTATAGTTGGAGCACCTCATGAATAGGTGTTACCAAGTTGATCATAGTTGGAAAGTTAATGCCTTCATGGTTGATGATGCATTGGCTGAAATCGATGCTTTAAGGTAACTTCAATCTTCTTATTTTACGGTAAAACTTGTATTTATTACAAAAAGAACATGCTTGAAATGAATTGAATGTGGCAGCGGAATCACAAGGTGCAATGTTATCTTGTGCGTTTGGAATGTACATCAAGCATTGATCCAGATTTAAGCAGGAACGCAATAGATTACAGAGATGACCCTAAATACAGAGATGCGATAACCATAAAAATAGAGATGCAGCGGAAATAATACTTCATTTCATTAATGGAGAATACTGAAATATGCTTACAAATAGAAATAACCCAGCTAGGGCGATGGTAGCTTATCTCTGAGAAGAGATGTGTCGGCTACATGCCTCTGAACTGTTTCGAACTGTGTTTACAATGAGGCTCAAAGGCCTATTTATTATTGAGAAACAATGGAAAACCCTTCACATTCCAAAACCTAACCCTAGAAGATGAAACGCCAAATTGTGGGCCCCGTTTTGGGGTGAGTTGGACAGCCAACTTCCCGGGGTCGCGAATTGGTCGTATTATCTCCGTTTGACGCGCATGATAGCCCGTTGGAAAGATATCTACGAGGAATACGATGGAAAAGATGATTTTTATGAAAAAAATCGCTGGCGGAAGATTTCTAAAAAAACGTCGTTTAGGGCCTCAAAACGGCTCCGGAAGTTTAGGACCCGAAAAACTACTAAAAATAGTAAATTGTGCTATAATTAAGGAAGCAGAAAAACTGAAAGAGACAGTTGTGGGGGTCCAAATGGGATAGGTGTGTGGCCACCAACATCCACTTGGATCATTCCTCCCCCCTTAGGAAGCAATGGTCCCCATTGCATTGAGTTCCTCCCTGAGATGAGGAAGCCTTTGCTGAGCGGGGTCTCTGGTGAGCTGTTCTGCAATCTATGATGTGTCTAGAAATGGTGGGGAGCATGGTCGGCGACGGTCCACATTGAACACTCAGTGCAAGCGAAGGGATGGAGGAATGTTGTGTTTCAAAGCATTGTTTCCCGTAGCCTTGTTACTGGTGTAAGGACCATGTCGAAGTGATCTGAGTTTCTGATGGGTTCTGGTAAGGTGCTCCCTTTGCAAATGTAACCAAAGTTTGTCGCCCACCTGAAACTTGTGTGGTACCCCTCCGGGTAAGGAGAAGTTGTTCCTGTGTTCTGTCACGACTGTATCCCTCTGTTGCTGCTGCTGTGTGGAGGAACCCTTCGCGGGGGTCATGGATGTAGCAACGATCTTCCCCTTACTTTGGGAGCGAACTAGACAGAAAATAAATTTCCTAGTCTGTGAGATGAGCTTGCTGCCTTTCTTAGCAGTGATCAAAGAGGTGGCGGTAGGGGGGGCTACCTTCGGTATCCTGTATAATGAATTATCCAAAGAAATGATGACAGCGCGAGGCCTTGACTCATACACAACATGTCGCCTCCACAAGTATGGCTGGCCTAATAGTACATCACAAACATCCAGAGGTGTAACATCACACAATACCTCGTCTGTGAAGGGCTTGATGCTGTAGGGAAGGCGGCACTGCTGGCGAACTTTGAGATCTCGTCCTTCGTGAAGCCAACCGATACTGTACGGCTGTGGGTGTGGTGTAGTTGGTAGGCCTAACCGCTTCACGACCTCTGCTGAAATGAGGTTCTTTTGGCTGCCACTGTCGACAATGAATTGTAGCGGCGAACCCTTCACCCACATTTGTGAGTGTAAAAGACGTTCCCCCTCCTCTGGATCTTCGGGCTCATTTTTCTGGATCTTGGCGGTAGCAACAGTGGCGCTTGGATCCGCATCAATGATCTGCTTCCCTTTGTCATTCCCCTTGTCGGGTTCTGACTCAGAGTCGGAACATGCATCTGATTCAGAAGCTTTCAACTCGGCCACCAGCGACTGCTTGGTCTGACACTCACTTGTGTTATGAGTGGGACTCTTCTGTAACTCACACCACTTTCCTGTGTCCTTCTTCGACTTCGTGGTGTTGTTCTTTTCTTGTGGCTTCGACGGGTTGTCTTGGGTCACCCCGCCTTGGCTTTGTCCTTTGGGCTTTGGATTTGCAGATCCAAAGTCTTGCTTCTTCTGTTTGAACTTTTGCTCGATTTTGACAGCGTATCGATATGCTGTGCCGAGTGAGGAGATGTTTAAGAACTCCATCTCTTCCAGGATGTATCTGTGTAGGCAGCCACGGTATTTGAGTACCAGATGCAGCTCAGACTCTTTGATACCCAACTGTGTGCGAAGGGTATGAAAAATATTGGTGAACTCTGGTACATCTTGGTCTCGTCCCTGCCGCAGTGTGGTCCATTTGATGTATTTGTCCTCATAGCTTTTGAGAGGGTAGTACTGCTCCTTGATGGCATCCCGGAAATCATTCCAAGTGGGGGCGGCTGAAAACAGTGAGCCTATACTTTCGTCCTTCTGCTCGCAATATGTTTCCCACCAGTCCTTGACGTGGGGGGCTGCTTTGAGAAGAGCGAAAACAATCTTTTCCCGACTTGAAAATTCATGAACAGAAAAATACCCATCTAGCATATTTAACCATTTATCTACGACATTTGTGTCTATCTGACCCTCGAAGATGGGGATTTCAAAATTAACTTGTACCTTAAACGGTGTGGCGTTTCCCGAGTAGCTGTTGGAAGCCGATGCGTCGCCTCTGGGTAGCCGTTGAAGGATCTGCGCAAAGCTATCCATCATCGCGTTCCTTTGCTGCTCGAGGGCTTCTTCGAGCAAGATTCTGATAGGATCTCCTGCCCCCTCGTCTTTCTTCTCATCCGCCATGGGAGGTCGTCGAGATTTGCGAGGCTAGTCTTGCATAGGTTCGACCAATTCAAGCCCTAACTCCTTATATCCCGACCTCGTTGCGGACATGAAAAGAAAAACAGAGAAAAAGTAGACCGCTCCGATACCACTGATCCGGATTTAAGCAGGAACGCAATAGATTACAGAGATGACCATAAATACAGAGATGCGATAACCATAAAAATAGAGATGCAGCGGAAATAATACTTCATTTCATTAATGGAGAATACTGAAATATGCTTACAAATAGAAATAACCCAGCTAGGGCGATGGTAGCTTATCTCTGAGAAGAGATGTGTCGGCTACATGCCTCTGAACTGTTTCGAACTGTGTTTACAATGAGGCTCAAAGGCATATTTATTATTGAGAAACAATGGAAAACCCTTCACATTCCAAAACCTAACCTTAGAAGATGAAACGCCAAATTATGGGCCCCGTTTTGGGGTGAGTTGGACAACCAATTTCCCGGGGTCGCGAATTGGTCGTATTATCTCCGTTTGACGCGCATGATAGCCCGTTGGAAAGATATCTACGAGGAATACGATGGAAAAGACGATTTTTATCAAAAAAATCGCTGGCAGAAGGTTTCTCAAAAAACGTCGTTTAGGGCCTCAAAACGGCTCCGGAAGTTTAGGACCCGAAAAACTACTAAAAATAGTAAACTGTGCTATAATTAAGGAAGCAGAAAAACTGAAAGAGACAGTTGTGGGGGTCCAAATGGGATAGGTGTGTGGCCACCAACATCCACTTGGATCAAGCATGGCTAAAAAATGTGAATCGATTGGCCAGTAGTCCATAAATAGAAAAATAGATGTTTAGTGATTTGGGTTTAATTATGAATTATTGTTCTAGTGCTGAAGTGAGCAATGTAATTAATGTTTTCTTCAACAAATTTTCTAACGAGGGGAAGTTCCTAGACTATTTTCACAAGAATTGGGTTGTTGGTGACAAGATTTGTAAGTTGACAATCTCTTTCTGACATGTCTCTTTCTGGTTTTCATACGGATGAAATATCTTCATTAACCCAAATCTTATGCAACTAGGGATGTGGGTAAAAGGTTGTCGAGATTTTCCCCATGCAAATAAGGAGACAAACAATGTTGTGGAGTCGTATCATTGTTACCTAAAGACAAACTTTATATTTGATGGAAGAAATAAATGTGCTCGTCAGATGGATTGGTTGATATATGTTCTTCTAACATATGTTGAACCCTGTTAGTGATTTTAGGAAATTATAAAAAATTGTAGGATTTTTTAATAATTACAAGAAAGAGAAACCATTTGAATCATCAATGGAAAAAAATAAATAAATAAAAAATTAAAAAATAAATGAAATAAAAAATTAAAAATTAAAAATATAGTGATTGTATCCCTGATGAGCAAATATCTTATGCTTTTTAGGTGAGGATTCAATCTAAACCTAATAAGAAATATCTTGTCACTTGTCATCAGACAAATTTCTTAACTTGTGATTGCCCATGGTCTATTCATGGCAACAACTGCAAGCATGCCATAAAGGTGGGTTGGTTGTCTTCTCGTTCAATGGATTCAAACCAATTACGAAATCATCAAAGCACAACTAATTCATACAATGACCCTACTGTGATAAACATAGAGGGAATATTAGATCTTGGTAAAGATATAAACACATTTTCCATGGATAGTCACAATGTTGATGTAAATGTTGAAGGACTTTAGTTGGCCAAAGAGGAGTTGTTTCGCTACATAGACCTGGTTCGAAACAATCCTCTTGTAACTTTGACCAAGATTGAATAGTTGATTTCTTTAGTTAAAACAATGTTTGCTGATGACAACAATCTTCATATTATGGATTATGAATTCACGTGTGATTTGGGTTATTTTGAGTCATCTTTGAAGAGGAAGAAGAGTTTCTTGAGCCCCAAAAAGAGAATAAAGACAAGCAAAAAAATTGCAAGATTGGAAATTGACTTGAATATCACTACAGATGAAGATGGACCATTTGAGTTTGAACAACTTGACAAGCGAGGTCGCCCTCACTCCAAGAATGCATTATTTTCCAGGTTTGTTGTGATACATTTGTTTTCAATATGATTTTAATATTTATTAGTGTATTACATGTATTTAATGTATTATTGTTTTGTTGAATATGTCCATGTATGTTTGATAGGTGGTCAGGATATGTTTCATGAATTGGGAAATTTGTTTGAATTGTCATTTAAGGTAAATAAATAACTTCATGCATTTACATTCAGTATCTCAATACATCGATTATTTTCTATGTTATGGAAGATAACTTTCATGGGGTTGTTCCATACTTGCATTATTCTTGCATAAATTGGTGTTTAATCATGAACATGATATATAAATTGGAATAAAAACAACAAAAATGTAAGAAAATTTGTAACGGAAATGAAATGAAATTATAACAAAACATGTAAACACAATTTTAGTTTGTTTTTTATAACTGCTCAATGATAATGGTGATATATTTCGGGAAAATAATATATGCTACAACATCAAATATTATGTTTATTTTTACTATGAGTTGTCACACCAGTGGATATGAGTGTCAACAATGGTGAGCTAGTGTGTCAACACTAGTGAGCTAGTGCGTCTACGACGGTGAGCCAGTTTATAAACAATGATGAGTGGGAGAGTGTCAACAACAATGAGGGAGTGAATATTAGCAAGACGATATGGGTCACTTTGAATCTGAGGATGAAGGGGGATTTTCATGAATATTGTTGACACAATAATCATTGTACCTTGCTTCACCAAGGTGAAGATACGCTCATGTTTCCATAACAACATTCCAGTATTCAAACTCTTTTTCTCTCAAGGTATAGGACTTTTTTATATATCCTTGTTGGCAGCCAGATCATTAGATAGCGAAATCTTAGACCGATCCAGTTATTTCCACACTGCTCCATGGAAATAATATATTGAACAACCCTTGTTAAGGCTATCTTTAAGTTTAGGTAGTTAAATGGATCTTTATTTTGGGTTTGTTTTCCCAAGGCATCCCACCTTTATTTACATCCTTCTTGTGCAACAATCTCTAATATTTTAATTTAGGCTTGCAATATGAAATGGTCTGCTGCTTGTTCATGGCGATATTCTCTGCTTCCTCTGACAAACTGGCCAATTGTTGATGTTCTTTTATCACCTCTTCAGGTATTTCTTATTCTCCTCTAACCCACAGAATTCTCTTGGATTTATGTTTAAAACCATTAAGAGATTCCACCCAACTGACCTAATTTCTCCAATACGATATAAAGGCTCTCAATTGGACATCCCCTACATACAAGTTGGGATTCCATTTTTTGTCAAAATACAACAAAATTTTTATATTGGTACAGCTCGTAGAGCAAGTCTTTTTCTAGATTTGTACAGGACCTGTATGCTTCTATGAAGCCATTTCTGTGTTCAACCTGGAAAGTCTTATTGTTGATGATAACATTCCTTTTAAAAATCAACAATCTTTTTTCCAAGTACACGTTGTAATTAGTTGAAGGAGCCTTGCAACTAAGCACACTATTCATTATATGTTCGAGTTGTTTCTTATCATTCTCCATCTTGGACACATTTCTTTACAACTCAACCACTATGTTTTTATGTTTCCTTCAACTTTTTTTTATATATTCTTCCCAAGTCTTGCAAAGGACATGAATTAAGTTTTCATGCAAATGGAAAGGTATTAGTTTTCCCTTGTAATATGGTATACATAGGGCTAATTTATCCTTCGATTCCTCATCCTCTGTTTGGACAACAATGTATTTGGTTAGTTTGAACATCAGTGTCTATGGTAAGTTTCATCTCTAGTTCCCGATCCTCTATTTGGAGAATTATTTCTTTTATCAGTTTCATCTCTGGTTCCTGTTCCTATATTTGTACAACTGTTTCTTTTTTCAGTTTCATCTCTGATTCGTTTTCCTCTGTTTGTATAACTGTGCCTTTGGCCAATTTCATCTCTAGTTTCTGGTCCTTCGTTTGCGAGCAAGAAGGTATATCTATAACACCAATGGGTAGAGAATCTGCAACTTGGGCCAAGCAATTTAATATTTCAAAACTTCTTCTTCTTCTTCTTCATCTTCTTCTTCTTTTAATTTGAGCTCATTTGTTAGGAGTTTAACTTTCTTTTGTAGTTGTCTATTTTTTAGTTGGAGGATCCTATTCTATCTTAACAATGAAATATACAGAGGAAGATTTCAAGGGGTACTTACTATTTCAATGTGCTTCTTTGTCAATTCTAGTGGTGTAGTTGTCAATTCTTGTGGTGCAGTTGTCAATTCTGGAGGTGTAGTTGTTAATTATGGTGGTGCAGTTTCTTGGGGAGCCATTGCTTCACCCTCCTCATCATCCCGATACAGAATTGAAATTGAAGCAAGGCCATCTATCCCGTACCGTTCGACTACTGCTTCTATTTACTCATAGTCAAAATTAGGAGAGGGAACCTTCTCAACTTGTTCTTTTGTGTCAGCAAGGTGGCCTAATCCTTGTTCCATGCATCCTTGCTCCATGATTCCTTCTTCCATCAATACATCATGTGGATGCTCTTTCTCTTCTGTTGTTTCTTTTTTAACGATGGGGAGGGTTTCAGGAATTGTTGCAGCACAACATCACTTTATCCTCTTCTGCTTGGCTTTTGGGACCACTGTCAGGCGCTTCATGTATCCTCTCAATCTTCTGGCAACAGGTTTACTCCCTAATATTTCTACTTCACCACCATCATCTTGTTTGTCTCCTTTTTGTGGGGATTCAACAAAAAAAGCCTTAGAAACCCTTATAGTTTGAACATTGAATGGCTCGACTGCCATATGGAAAGTTTTTGTGGGAATTTATGCATCTGGGATGTTATGGGGTAGAGTTGCAGCTGCTAGGGCACCCTCTGGTAGGGTAGCAATTGTCAAGCCATCCTCTGGCAAGGTAGAAGCTTCAACATGCAGTGGCCTTCCAACTAGTTCATCCCAAGTTTCCCCTTCTCTTTGCAACACACGAACACCCAAAAGTTTAATGAGGTAATGGTGGGACATGATTTCGAATGACCACTTTTATTTATGCACCGATCGGGCCATATGATCTAGGGTTTTTGTAAGAAATAAAGGCATGCTAACCAACCTACCATGATGCAAGTGGTTTAACAACTAGAGGTGTTGGTAATAAATAATGACATACCTTCCTTCGCACGTGAAATATCTTTGGACAAGGAATGCAACATCTTTCTAGGGTTGTGGTAATTCCCTCCTATCAAACCCTGTGCATATCTTCTGCAGTTGTTCACTTGCTTCAATAAATTTTTGCACAACATCAATTTGGGGTTTTCGGGGTGCAAACCACTATTCTCACATTTGGGGTAACCATGTCGCTTCTGCAATTGATTCTTCTATTATGTGCATCATTGTCCCTGATACCTCAGATCTACCCTCCCTATAATGCATGAAAATTTCTAGAGATATGTTGTCATCATACCACTACAACCTTCAAATATACTCCACCTAACTGGCGTGTTCAAAAAATAGTCTAATACTTGGAAATTCATTTAGAAATGCTTCAACGGGTTCTCTACGAACTCTTGGGCCTCCCATGTTTAGTTAGAGTTCAGAGTGATTATGCATGTGTTTCAAAAGTGCAACAATTTGAATGTTGGAGAACGTCAAACAATGTAAGAGTTGAGGGTAAGCATGTAATAATCAATCAAGTAATGATGTAATCACGTGGCATCATCTATTGTGGCGACCATTTGGAATCAACTCTTTATTTCTACAGTGAACACGATATATTTCATTTGTACACATCAAGTGTTGCCGCAACAATGACGATTGGAATGGGAGGGTGAGTTATTGGCCATTTGGCACCAATCATTTATTTTTATCATGATCACAAGAGATTTCCATTGTATGTAGTCAAAGGTTGCTATAACGATGGACATTGGAATGGAAGGGTGAGTTTCTGGCCATTATGAATCCGCCATTTCTTTTTACCATGATCAAGGGAGATTGCCCTTGTATGTAGTCAGGAGTTGCCACAATGATGCCAAAACCGATGCGATTGATTTGGGACAACCCTGATTTCCCATCATAATAATTTAAAGTTTGATTAAGTGAAACTTTGTGGTCCCATGCACCATTACACTCTCTCCTTAAATTACTTGCCTTAAAAGACATTGGTTACAATTTATTAGTTATCATTCATTGATTTTCAGGTTATTCATATTATTTTCACTATTTTGCAGGCTTAGTTGTTGTTGCTGTCACGTATGTCAGAACATGCTTCAATTCAAATCACCTAATCTTGTGGTTGAAGATGTTGATAATGGAGAAATTCACACAATTGATGGTTTGTTTGGATATTTATACAATAACTTCCCTTAAATGAGGTTGGATCTATGAATTGGAAAAATGCAAGATATCACAATTACGTTTTGCATTTAATAATGTATAAAGGGAAAATAATGATTGATCTATAAGATATCTTGGTTGGCTTGTAACCAAGGGTATCTCACATAATTTGGTACGTTAGGGGCTTCTTTAAGAATTCAAGCTCATTATACATTTATTAGAGACTTGCATAATTTTTCATGTGCTACTTGTGGATAATGAATGAATGAATGTTCCTCAAAATTGTAAATGTGAAGAGGTATTGAAGGAATTATAAGGTCTCATTTTGTAACATCTTTTGGAGTCCTCGCTATTTGATAATAAAAAAAATATTTTTCTATTCACTTTTGGGTTTTGTTTAAAGTGATATTAACTGATAAAGTAACATTTGTAAAAAGAAATATTAATTCCCCTCCCCACCCTTCTCAATATTTCCAACAGATAGACAAAACTGAATTGTAATGAAAATGACACAACTGAACTAAAATGAAATGAACTGTCAGTATTTCCATGATATAGCATTAAATGAAAAATATATTCTTTACATACAGTTGTGTTGCGATATAGAAAAAGTACCAAAAAATAAAGTGAGCCCATCTATAAAAAAACAGATCTCATATAAATACATCAAATATGATGGAAATAATGGTTGTTTATGTTGTTACAGTCTATCACAAGAAATAAGAACACCATAATAGGAATCCCACCATAATAACCCCAATAGAAAATACAAGAACAATCCATTCATTAACATGCCACGTATATCAATGCCTGTAAATGATAACTGGTGGAGCATATGTTGGCTCCCCCACATATCTTGCACATTTGCATCCATTGGATGCTACAATGAGTATATCATAAACAACCCTTTGAACATATGATCAACAAGCTATGTTAAATCTTTGAAATTGTGAAACAATGTTTTTTTCTTGCTTGTGTAGGGGTTTCAAATTTTGTTTTCTGAATCGGTATATTCCAATCATTTGATTGGTTATAAATTTTGAATTGGTATAAGTGATAATGTCACTTGCACCTTAATTCCATGTTTCTCTTAGCCCATCAACTAGGGAAAGATAATAAGCTTCATTGTTTATGGTTGTCCCATGAATTTCTCTACTATTTTGATACACTTGGCTTAGTGCTTCAGTTTGAAGCACAAATCTAGTATGTGCCTACCCTAGGTTTGAATGGCACCAAACCCAGATGATCAATGTCCACTTTTTTCCCATCTGTAAAAGAATAAAAAAAATTGATGATTGTTTTTAGAGTGTTAAAACAAGGTTGCAGCAACTCACTATTGCAGTGGCAACAACTCATTCTTACAGTAGAGGCAAATCAATGTTACAGTTGCAACAACTCACTGTAAGAGTGGCTGCAAATCCCTGTTACAATGGTAGAAACTCACTGTAATAGGGAGTTGTTGCCACTGTAACAGTGAGTTGTCACCACTGTAACAATGAGTTGTCACCACTACACTACAACAAAACATGCAATTTGCGCCAGATTTAGCACCAGATTCTAGTGCATTTTTTTCTCAATTGGGATGAGCAACCTAGCGCTAAATATGGCTCTATTGTACAATTTTTAAAGCGTCATTTTTTGCACCAAATTTTGCATCTTTTTTACGCCAAATTTTCCATCATTTTCTGCATCATATTTTGCACCAAGCTTTTCATTTGGTTTTACAACAGGTTTTTCTTCTAGTTTTGTGCCTTTTTTTGCATCTATTTTTGCATCATTTTTTGTTTCCTCTTTTGTGGAATTCTTTGCTTCTATTCTTGTGTCATAATTTGCATCGATTTTTACACCATCTTTGACATCTTCTTTAGCGCCTTTTTTTACATCCAATTTGTGCCAATTTTTGCATCTGGTCTTATGCCATCTTTTGCTTCTAATTTTGTACTTATTTTTACATCTATTTTTGTGCCAAATTTTTTGCCTTTTTTTACACCATCTTTTCCATCCAATTTTGCACCATATGTTGAATCTGATTTAGTGCCAAATTTCGCATGCATTTTTGCACCATTTTTTGCATCCACTTTTGCATTTTATTTATCTCCATTTTTTGCATCTTATTTTGCACCATATTTTGCATTTAATTTTGCATCATTTGTTGCATCCAATTTAGCACCATTTTTAACACCATTTCTTGCATCCAATTTTTCATCCTTTTGAGCATCTAAATTTGCATCTTATGTTGAACCATATATTGCATCCACCTTTGCATCCCATTTTGTGTCTATTGTTACGTTCACTTTTGAGCCATTTTTTCGTCTACTTTTGCATTTGTTTTTGCACCAAGTTTTGAATGATTTGTTGCATCATTTTACATCCAATGTTGCATCTCAATTTGCATCCAAAATTGAGCCATTTTTATGCCCATTTTTGCACCATTTTTTCTTCTTTTGTGTCCAATTTTGCACCATTTTTTATGTCCAAATTTGCATCCTTTTTGGTATCTAGTTTTTCATCCTTTTTGGCTTCCAAATTTGCATCCTTTTTTCTGCCACATTTTGTGTCCACATTTGCATCTCATTTTGCACCTAGATTTTAGTTGGAATTTTCATCTAGTTATGCATCATCTTTGACATCCTTGGTTCACCATTTTTTAGTCCCATTTTGCATCTTGTTTTGTGTCTTTTCTTATCCTAATTTTACACCATTCTTTGCATCCTCATTTTGGTGTCCATTTTTGCATCCTTGTTTGCACCCAATTCGCTATCCTTTCATATGCCCTATTTTGTTCCCTTCTTTGTGTCTAGTGTTGCACCCTTTTTTAATTTTACTTTAAAAACCTTTTTGTGTCATTGTTTGCATATTGTTTTGATGGCTAGTTTAACATCCAATTCTACTCCCAATTTTTCATCCATGGTTAAATCCACTTTTGGCTTCTTGTTTAGAGTTTTAATTTTATTTCCATTTATGACCACCTCTATGGGTTCATTTTACTAAGTTCATTTACATAGTGAAATATATTAAATTTTCTAAATATCATTTTGCTGTAGGATTTAATGCATGGTTAGATGAAAACAACCCTCTCAGTTTATCTCAGAAACCTAGGACAAACCAATTAAGAGAAAGGTTGTTCTAAGGCTTAGGATTCTTAGTAGATCAAGATGTAGAGTATAGATTAAGAAAAAGAGAATGAATTCTTGTGAGTCCTCGCATGCAGGTCTTCTTGGAGTTTTTCGTATAGCCAAGAAGCGCTCCTAGCTAGCTCCAAAGCTTGGTCCTACACATAAGAGAGAGAATAAAGCAACCTTCACAACATAATATCTTAATAATCAAAACTATAAAAAACATATAAATATTATTGAATAAATAAATATAAACCAAAAACCCATGCATACATTAGTTAAATAGAAGAAGTAAAGAATGAATAGAAACATATGGAAGGAAGAACAACTGATCTATATGAATAAATGAGTTGGAGGAAAGTTACAACAATCAGATATAGTTGCAACATCACCTCTCCCAACTCATAGCTCCAAAACTCTCCCTCTCAAGACAGATCTCAAGAGCGTGACAATACAAAATTCCCATCATTTTTTCAATGGCCAAGCCTCTAATATATAGGAAAGTGGAGGCTATGAAGATTTCCAAAATTCCTCATTAGTTCAATTTGGGAAAAATCTTTTGGGTGAATAATGTTTCCTCATATAAAAAAGGAATTTTCTACTTTTTAGATGCTTTTGTGCTTAGGAAAAAGCTTCCCATGCTTTATGGCTCTTTCCCACTTTTGTATGCTTTTATTTTTTAGGAAAAAGCTAAAGATGAGGATAAAGAGATTACATTCCACCATATGTTTCCGAAAGTGACCAAGAATGTCAAATTCAAATTCTAGTTTGCTTATGTTTTAGTTTTTTTTAAAATATATATTTAGTTTTAGTATTTTTTTTTCTAGAAAAATATATTTAGTTTTTGGTATATTTTTCTATAAGAAAAATTATATTTTGTTTTTATAAAAATGGATTTTAAACATTCCATTCATGCTAAATTTGTGATTTTATGATAGGAGTTTAAATTATATATAGTAAAGTAACTTAATGTCATGTGTCGTGTTGCTGAGATGGGTGTTATACATCTCTTTCTTGCTAAGTTATAGAATGTGCTTGGGTTTTCTTAATGCAATAAAACTAACTATGTTCTTCATGATATCTTGAAATGTTCATCTTGAACCAGGCTAATAAAACAATAAAGTTAAAATAGGTTTTCCTTTGTCCTTTATAGATCTTTGTCCCCATTAATCTTGGTCTTAATAGATTAATTGTCTTGTGGTGGCCTTGAGTGGTCACTTCCATTAGTTGCATGCTTTGTAGTTTTCAGTTAGTGACATTTTTTAGGCTTGATAATATGTTATTTAATTTATCAAAATGTGTTATTGTCCATATTATTGTTAAATATTAATATTAAATATGCTGATTTTTAAGCATGTTTTAGCAAAACTTTCCCAAAATGTTTATAGATTGTATTTTATAATGCAATGATTCTTTGCTTGATGAAATTGTTTTGGATATTTTTTTTAATGATTCATTGATTGATGAAATTGTTATGGATATTTTTTTTAGTATATTAAATTGTATGTGATAAAGTCAAAAATCACCTCTTTTTTAGATTTTCATTGATCAATTTCCCTTAAGGCCATCAAGTTCACCATTTGGTCCCAAGTTAAGGAAATATAGGAGTCATGAAGTGGAATTGTCCAAGCACTTAAATCTTGAGACATGTTTCTTTTTAGTCACTTTATACTTTCTTTCTATGTAAATTTTTGATGAAAATAGTCTTGGAACATGAGGGGCATCAATAGTAAGCGAAAACAAACTCCTAAAAGAAAAATGGTATGCAAAGCACCCATAAATAATGTTGATATAAGAAGCAAAAATATTAAGTGAGGTTCAACCTCATATAATTAGAAAATGGGGGAGGAATTTCCAAGTAGTAGTGATTGATGCTTAGAGATACTTGGGTGGAATGGTTATTATTTGAAATGATTAAGACATCAAGGTTACCAATATGTTTACCTCTTTTCGCATTATGACAATACAATTTTAGTTATTTGACATTGAGGACTACTACCATGTATCAAATGTCTATGACTCCAATATCGCAAATGGAAAACCTCTATTTCTCAATTCTATTTCTAGCACAAGTAATTTATACTCCCCATCTCCATGGATTGTTGGGAGTGACTTCAATATTATAAGTGTCTCGAGGAAAAGAAAGAATGAATCGAAATGTTTAACAAGATATTTTGTAAGCTATACCATTAAAGCCACAAAGTAGTCTCCATTAAAGTTGTCAAGAAATGAGTCTCCAACCCACACATGTGGATCAATGAGATGTAATACATGTGTGTGTGGTTACGAACTCAATACACCTCTATAATAACTCCACAAACTTATGTATTTCACTCTGTCACATAAATTGACAGTAGTGTGACATAAGTAAACCAAGAGTAGACATGAAAGCCTTAGAAAACAAACATTCCTTAGATCCTCAATTAGGTGCTTAAATGATGAAGTGAAAATGCAAGGAGAAAAGAAGAATTCATGATTTAACCATCGCATACATGTGATCAAGTGTGACTAGGAGTGTATATATTCATATATTTTCCAAAGAGGGAGTGAATACATGAGTTACCATTTATTGGCCCTTATTTTTCTTTCTTTTTCATTTTCTTATATATAGGACTTAGGGAATAAGGTTTTCATAAGTTTGGCACAACTCATAGATATAAGATTTACATGAATTTTCACTTCAACCTTAGAGTTTAGACTTAGATAAATCAATATAGTGTATGTTTAATGATTTTGGCTTTCACTTTTTTATTGTATTTCATCACAAATACAAAAGGGGAAATATTTTGCCACAAATCTATGAATTCTTAATCATAAAGTCGTCATGTGATGAAAACAAATTAATGATGTTATTCTCTACAAAAATGATGGGTATTCTTGAGAAAATCTTATGCTTGTGGATGTTTCCTCCCTGGTTGAGAGGGAGTGAGGGTAGACACCATGTTATCCATGTGTCATGTACTATGGCTAGGATTAACAATCGTAAGCCTAGTAAAGGAACTAGTAGGGATAATGGTGGATTGGATAAACATCTAGGACCAATATTCTTTGAGAATTTGGACATTGACTAGGAATAATCGCCATAAGTCAAGTACATTAATCCAAGATAAGAATAGTCATGAGGATTGACATTTTCTGGTGTCAAATATTATGATAGTGGATTAGGAAATGATCATGTGAGGACATACCTGGTAAACATCTTGGTGGGGTAAGTGCCTTGAAAGGCAGTGGTGTCCAAATTTATGCCTCCCAACATTGTGCTATGATCTAATGGAGAGATAAACTTGTTAGTCAAGGCCTTACTATTTTGAAAATTTTGGCTATGATGATGTAAATCATCATTGATGCTTATCAATCTAGATCCCTTCTTATATGAATATTTCAACTTGAGAGTACTTTTTTGTCTCATTATGAGTACCTCGCTAGTTTAGAGGGAGGGTCATCATCTTCATTATTGCCATCATCACCACCATCAATGTGATCATTATTGTCATCATTTCATTATCATCATAATCACCATTCATGTCTTCTTCATGATCATCATCATCATCATGATTTTGTATATTGTCGTCAATTGTTCATAATTATAGGTATCATAAGAAATATCACCAACCTTAGGACACATGATATATGAAAGAAAAATAACCACTTTATTTTTTAGAAATGATTGATGATCATCAACATCACTACCATTATCATCGTCATTATAATTGTCATCATCCCCATCATCATAACTAATATAAGTTTTATCATAATTTTTGTCATCTTCATCATGAACATCATAATCATCATTCATGCCATTATTGTTCTTGATTATGACCAAGATGAAAATAATGATAATGATATTGGATTTCAGAGATCTGTGGTTTGAGCTATTTGAATTTTTGACCGGAGAACCCACAGTAATGGAATTTTTACACCAACGTTTCGAATCCCAAATGGGATCCATCATCAGGGTAAGAGAAAGATGAAAGAAGAAGATAAAAGAAGAGCCAGAAGAAAGAAATAAATACTAATGAGGGAACAATAAAGGAGCAGCACAGGTCGGCTATAAAATGAAACCTAATGATGATCAGATGATGATGACTTGGAAGATGACGCCAAAGATAATTATTATGATTTTTACCATGATAACATTTAAAAATTTGGAGGAATGGCCAAGGTCATTAGCATCATCATCATTGTCATTGTAACTCCCATCGTCTTTATCATCATTGTCATTATCATAACAATCGAAATTCATGTCATCGTCATCATCTTCATTATCATCATCGTTATAATTATTGACATTGTCATCAGTTGTTCATAATTTTCAATGTCATAAGAAATATAATCAATGCAAAAGATATGATGTGTGTTGGAAAATGGATGCAAAAGTAAACAAAAAAATGGGGGTAAAAATAGACGTAAATTTGGATGAAGAGTGGACACAACATAAGTAGATGCAGAAGAAGACAGAAAAATTGAACAAAAGTGGATGAAAAAGTAGATGCAATAGTTCATACAAACTTGAACACAAAATAGGACTCAAACATGGATGAAAAAAGTGGAAGAAAACATGGGCACAATAGTAGGCATAAAACTTAGCATGAATTGTGGTGAAACAAATGTGGATACTCCAATGAATGTAAAAAAAAAGGGACACAAACTTGAATGCAAAAAGGAGGAAAACTTGGATGAAAAAAGGGATGTAAACATGGGCCAAACATGGGTGCAATAGTGAACACAAAATTACTTGCAAAACTAGACAAATCAAAATTGGATATAAAAGTAAATTCGAAATGGGATGCAAAAAAAATAAACAATATTTGATGCAAACTTGGACACAAAAGAGGATGCAAATATGGATGCAATAGTGGAAGAAAATGTGGGTTGCAATGATAGGCATAAGATATGGCACAAATAATAGCACAAAAAAGGTGGATGTAATAATAGACACAAAAAAATATGCAAACTTAGATGCAAGACAAGATGCTATAAGGGATGTAAAAGTGGATGCAAACACGGGTGCAACATGAGAAACAAAATTGGATGCAAAATATGGATGAAATGGAAGTACATGCAAAAGAAGATACAAAATGAGATGCAAAACCCAACACAAAAGTGGATGCAAAAATAGATGAAATATTTTATGCAAAAGAGGATGTGAATATGGATGCAAAATTGGAAGCAAACGTGGGTACAACAGTATGTGCAAAACATGGAATAAATTTTGTCACAACAAAAGTAGATGTAATGATAGATGCAAAAAAAGAAGCAAATGAAGATGAAAAATAGGATGCAAAAAGGGATGTAAAAGTGGGTGTAAACATGGGTGCAACAATGGATGTAAAATAGCTTTTGCAACTTATTTGAAAGAGAAATTTTGTCCCAACAATTAGACTTGTAGCATAAAGAACATGGTTAATACATATGATTCGACCAAAAACTAGTTACTACCAAAATTCAACCAAAAAAAATATTACTGCATAAAAATAGAAATAAAAACAAAAAAAATAAAAACAAAAATTTCCCAAATTAAAAATAAATAAATGATAAACTTTTTTTTACCAAAATTTAGTGATTTTTTTAGTGCTAATACTAACATCACCATTACAACAAGATATTTTTTTAGTGCTAATACTGCCATTACAACAAGATATAAGAGGGATATAATGCAAAAAGTTTAATAATAATATGTATGTAGAAGATGGTCTTCAGACTGGTGAATTCATGATAATCAATGGGACTACAGTCAAAATAATTGGATGTTATTTACTTTTTTACATAGATTGTCAAAATAATTGCAAAAATCGATTTTTTTTAACCAAAATTTAACAAAAACTTTGCTAGTGTTAACATTAGAACCACCATTACAACAAGATATCTTTCTAGTGTTGACAACACCATTATAGTAAGATACCTCAAGAGAGACAGAAAATTTAAAAAGTATGATAGTAATATGTATCCAGAAGATGGTAGTGAAACTAGTAATTGTTCATTCTCATTATCATAATCATTGTCATCATCATCACCATCATCCTTGTCATCGTTATTGCCATCATTACATTATCATCATAATCACCATTCATGCCATCATCATCATCTCCATCATCATCATCATTATGGACATTGTTTGCAATTGTTTATAATTATAGACGTTGTAAGAAATATCATCAACCCAAAAAATGTGATCAGTGCTAGAAAAGGGTTGTTTAGGACACATTGATATGCGTAAGAGAAATAACAACTCTATTTTTGAGAGATGATCGATGATCATCATCATCACCACCATTATCATCGCCATTGTCATTTTTATCATCCCCATCATCATCATTAATGTAATTTCTATCAACATTGTTGTAATCATCATCATCATTCATGCCATTATTGTTTTTGATGATGACCTAGATGAAAATGATGATGATGACACCAAAGATAATGCTTATGATTATGACAATGACAACATCTAAAATTGGGAAGATTCGCCAAGGTCATTAGTGTCGTCATCATCATAATCATTGCCATCATCATCATTAATGTCATTGTAACCACTATCGTCTTTATCATCATAATCACAATTCATGTCATCGCCATCATCCTCATTTTCATCATTGTCAATATTATTGACATTGTCATCAATTGTTCATAATTGTCAATGCCATAAGGAATATCATCAATGCAGAAAATATGATGAGTGTTGGAAAAGGGATGCAAAAGCGAACATATAAATGGGGGCAACAATAGAAGTAAAATTGGATGAAAAGTGGATACAACATAAGTAGATGCACAACAACATGAAAAACCTAACACAAAAGTGGATGCAAAAGTAGATGCAGTTGTCAATGCAAACTTGGATGCAAACATGAAGGCAAAAGTGGAAGCAAACATGGGTCCAATGGTAGGTGTAAAACTTGGCACAAATTGTGGTGAAACAAATGTGGATGCAGCAACGGACACAAAAGTAGATGCAAAAATGGATGAAACAAAAGTGGATACAATAGGGGATGCAAAAACATACACAATATCTGATGCAAACTTGAACACAAAAGAGGATGCAAATGTGGATGCAAATGTGGAAGCAAATGTGGTTGCAATGGTAGGCGCAAGATATGGTGCAACAAAAGTGGATGTAACAATAGACAAAAAATATGCAAAATAAGATGCAAAAATGGATGTAAAAGTGGAAGAAAACATTGATGCAATAGGCAAAACAAAATTGGATGAAAAAAATGGATACAATGGAAGTAGATGCAAAAGTAGATACAAAACGAGATGCAAAACCCAATGCATAAACCTGACACAAAAGTGGATGCAAAAATAGATGCAATATTTGATGCAAAAGAGGATGTGAACATGGATGCAAAATTGGAAGCAAACGTGGATACAATAGTGAGTGCAAAACATGGTGCAAATTATGGCATAACAAAAGTGGATGTAATGATAGATGAAAAAAAAGAATCAAAGTATGATGCAAATGAAGATGTAAAAAGGGATGCAAAAAGTGAAATTTAAAATGGGTGTAATAGTGGATGCAAAATTGTATGCAAAAGTGGATGCAATAGAAGTCGATGCAAAAGTAGATGCAAAACGAGACACAAAACCCGATGCAAATCCTGGTCCAAAATTGGATACAAAAAGGGATGCAAAAATAGATGTAGTAGTTGATGAAAACCTAGATGCAAATGAGGATGCAAACGTGGATGCAAAATTATAATCAAAAGTGGGTGCAAAAGAAGGTGCCAAACTAGGCGCCAATTATGGCACAAAAATATTAGATGCAATAGTGGGTACAATAATAGATGCAAAAGAGGATGTAAATATGGATGCCAAACAAGATGGAAAAGTGGATGCAACAAAAGTAGATGCAAAATTATATGCAAAACTAGACACAAAACTCGATGTAAAACGTGGCGCAAAAGTGATGCACAAATGGATGAAAAAATGGATGCAAAAAATGATTTAAAAAAGGATGCAAAAAAGGATGCAAAAGTTGATGCAAGTGTAGGTGCAAAAAGTGGATGCAAATGAGGATGCAAAAGTATGTCAAACAAAAATAGATGCCAAAATTGATGCAAAACCTGGAACAAAACCTGGTGCAAAGGATGACACAAAACTTGGCATAAAATTTGGTGCAAAACGTGGTGCAAAACCTATTGCAATACCTGGTGCTAAACTTGGTGTAAGATTTGGTGCAAAACTTGATGCAAATTTTGTGTCAAGTTTTGCACCATATTTGATAAATGGATGCAAATAGCACCAAAAATGGGCTCTAGATGCAAAAAAAGAAGTAAAAAGGGACGCTAATCGCTGGTTTTGTTGTAGTGCTATAACAATGAGTTGCAACCATTGTAATAGTGAGTCTCCCTATTACCCACACACATTAGGATAATAGCCACTGTAACATTGAGTAATAGAACAAAAACACTATCACTTTATCAATAAAACAAAGCTAAAAAAATAAACACCTCATTTTTTTCATTCTAAGCTTGATGATATTTGTATTGGCAAAGTAGAATAAAGTGAAGATGAAATGTGACCTTCCTTGAGGGAAACTAAGACCACAAAGAGTAAAAAAGTAATGTTTACTTTGCATGTTTACCAGGTAGTTTCCTTTACATCTATAACCTTATTAGTAATATTATGTATATATATTTGTAAAAGAAACATAAAATATAATTGACATAAAACAAACATAAAATATAACTGACATATAGACTGCTATACAAACTATTTCAATTTTGTTATCCATCAGAAACAAGTTATGAAGAATTTTTCGTTATTGATGATTTATTTCCTCCATAGTATGTGCTATGAACAATTTTTCAGCAAAAAAACTTTGTGATATTGAAAATTTTGGTAACCTTGGATTGAGGAAACTCGGTGTTCAAAGTCGAGTCCCCCAATTCTACTTCAACATGTTGGCTGGAGAAATTACTCATTTTATGACTAATCGAGTTTTCAGTATGGTAAATGTCTTCCTTGATAAAATATAGAAATAATAATAACCTTGGATTGAGGGAACCCAATTTTCAAAATTGAGTACCCCAATTCTACTTCAACATGTTCATTGGAGAAATTACTCATTTTATACCTAACCGAGTTTTCATATGGGAAATGTCTTCCTTGATAGAAGTATAGAAATAATAGTTTTAATTAGATGTCCCATTCATGGCATCACAATCATACATGATGCAATGAGGGATATTCTAGTGTAGGGGATCATTGGGAGCTCTTCTGGACACTTGTTTGAGCTTGCATTTGTTGGGATCATAGTTCATTGCTAGAGTTCAACATTTCATTTTGAGGACATTGGATAGAGATACAGAGGGGAGGTGATAATGAGGGACAAAAATAATGCTTGGGGGATGGTGTGGAGCCAAGATGATAGCTACCCAGTTAGAGAGAAAAAATTGAAAGAGGCCTCCTAGATTGACACATGAATTTCCCTAATTGTATTTTGGATTTTCCTACCCAAGTTTGATGTTGAGCCAAACTAAATGACAAGACAATGAAAAGGAATAAACCAACAATAAAGTTAAAGTAAACTAGATGAAACAAACTTGGAAGCAATACCAAATAATTCATGAAGGCCATCATTCTTTATTCCTCTATGCATAATTTTTTGCTTGATGAATGAACAATTTTAAAATATGCCACTTTTTGAGGCATGATGGTTCATGTGATGAGATTAATGGTCAAATCATAACATCTAAGAATCAAATGGAAGACGTATGCAACAAAATATCTCATTCTAAACACCATCTGAAACCCTGTTTATTGCATGATGCAGTCCACATGGACATGTTGTCTTGTTTAGTTTGGGGCTTGTAACACCTCATTTGATAAAATTTATGACTACTATGTTATTGTAATTATAAAGTTTAATTAAAAACTAATAATAATTTAGTCAAGGTGTTCTGCCCAGTACGGGGGCAATGTTGTAATGGTGTAAGTGTGTGTTTGTAAAAATTTACATGGCTTAATTAACATAAAAAAATGAGTGACAAATGAACGATGTCCAACAAATTACAAACAATAGTGACAAACGAGTTGCCGCAATGGTGACCAGTGAGTTGCCGCAATGGCAAACTAGATAAGTATCGTTGCAATAACTCACTGCTCACTGTTGCGGCTACTCGCTGGTCACTGTTGCGGAAAATCGCTTGTCACCGTTGCAACAAATCCTTGGAACAATATCCCAGAGAAAAAATAATGTAGATAATTGCAGATAATTTGTAGAAATAATGTAGATAATTTGTCACAAAATAATAATTTTAGCTTTGCAAACAGTAACCCTATCTCTCTCGACAGAAGAGAAATGCACTCGATAGTTTTCGGGGCTTCTGTATTGTGGGATCAACAGTTGTTAGCTATGAGCTTAAACACTCGTTTCCTCTTGGAAATTCTAAACCCATTTTCTCTTTGAAATTTTACACATGTTTCCTCTATGAAACCGACAACAAATGAACACGTGGTTTCCTCTTCCTCTGAAAATGGCAGCTCCGAGGAAATGGTGATGGCAGTAGGAATTTCATATCCTACCTCGAGGAATTGTGTATCATAAAAAAGGCAATGGGGTTAGAGCAGAGTTGCAGTTGGGAGTTCCTGAAAATGGAAAATGGAATAACGATTCAGGAAATGGCTATCAACAAAATGAGAAGTGCAATTCCTGAATGGCACTCGACAGAATGAGAAGCAGAGTTCTTGAATGGTTTTCGACAGAATGAAAATGAAAATGGGGCAGAGAAAGGACTCGGTAACAAAAGCAGAGAATCTTTGTCCTCCCATGCGGGGCAAAATTTTCCATAAATTTGGTATTCAAATTTCAAATGGATGCCACAATTCTCCCTTACTATGTATCCTTCTAGCAGGTGGCCATTGATGGGAGATGTCACTTCAAATGGGCTGGAAAACTAGCTGGAAAAAGAGGTGAACAACACAGTGACGAAAACAGTGACCCGGACGACGAGCCTGCAAACGGACTTTGCAGACGGTAACGCCTGTTTCGTTTACATTGGGGATGGATGGGCCCCACATCGCGGAGGGTCACCAAAAAGGTCTCGCCAATGGGGAGGGGGCATGAAACCCAAAAGGTGTTTCGCCAACCACTTAGGTTACTCCGATTTCAAATTTTGTATTCATAGATGTCACTCTTCTAAGTATTTCTCCTTGCAAGTACAGATACGTTTTTTTAAGCCGTAGTCTTTAACGAGACTTTTTGAAAGTCTTTCCGGCGATTGTTTCCTGTGAAAATCCGGCAGTAATTTATTGAAATCGAAGTTTGATAACTAGTTTCTGCACAATGAAAGCGTCCCAGGGGTTTTTCAGGGTGCTGAATCCGAATATGCAGTTAAAAAACCATTTTAACTGCAACAAATCATGATTTCATCTCAATTTCTTCCGCCGGATTCCGTCACCGGAATCTCAAAAAGTCGCATTATAGACAACTCCTTTTTTTAATACTGCCTCCTGTAATATATATGTTGTAATTGATTCCAATTCATACAACGAGCTTCAAATTTTTGCAAATGAATTTTATTTATAAAAAATATAAATTCATTAATACAAAATATTAATTATCTATTAGATGATTGATTGAAATATTTGATTAATTTCCATATTTCTTGGGAAATAGTAAATTCGGGAACTCACAAAAATAATTTTGTAAAACGTAAAATGTTTGAAATCGTAATGCACAAACCTAATTTGAAATTGGGTAGATTTGTTTAATCACTTCTATGAGAAGACAATGACTTACTTATGTATGGTGATAATGTGTCAATGTCGG
This sequence comes from Pinus tabuliformis, assembly GCA_031772625.1. Taxonomy (NCBI): domain Eukaryota; kingdom Viridiplantae; phylum Streptophyta; class Pinopsida; order Pinales; family Pinaceae; genus Pinus; species Pinus tabuliformis. Next base: position 761,057,669 of record CM062806.1, read on the forward strand.
AAGATGGAGGTGTGAAAAGCCCACTTCTTGGAATATTGTCATGTTGGTATGGAATTTCAGATTTACCTTGTCTGTCAAGTGGAAATTGATGGTCATTTGTTATATTAATGCATAGGAGTGACATCTATGATCATGGATTTTTATTATTCTTCTTCGTACAAATAAATTGTAAACAAATCTATGGAGTTTACATAGTTTACCTTAGAATGTCAATTTTTGTTTGCAGTGATTTGAGCATCGCCACTACAACAAAGTTATAGAGCTCGATATGTTTGCAAGTCTGCTTTGGGGTTTGCAGGTTGCTTTCAATGTTTTTTCCATGATAAACACTTTATCTGTCACATCACAATCATAAAAAATGACTTTTCTTTAAGAAATATCAACAATCATGTCGAATGAACAACTCATCACCACAAAGTTATCGTTGTCAAATGTCTTGTTTGAAACACTGATACCATTTCTTTATGAGGTACTTGATGCATCTTGTCATTTAAATTTCAAAGAAAAAGCAACTGTCATTTTAATATTCTAGTACATGAATATTTATGTTGTACATTTTAATATCCAATACATGTACTTTCCTGCTGAACATGTACATTTATTCTATGCATCAAGCATTTGTACATTTTTGTTGTAATTTTCCACAAAAGAATTTCCACTTCAATACTGATGTGTCATTGTGATATGAAAAAGCCACATATTCTTCTGTGTTTTTTTCACTTCAACATTGTCATCAAAAAAGTTCTATTATTTCAAAATTCAAAATATATCTAAACATCATTATTTCCACTGCACAACAAGCACACTTGTTTTTTGAATTTTTTTTTGACTATTTCTTTGGCCATGGGACTAGTGTTCAAAATTTTACACGTCACATCCCATCAAGAGGCCTCTGGCATGTCAAAGAAGTCGTAAAAGATATTTACCTGTCAAAAGAAAGGTAAATTTTGATTTCTAAGGGTTTTAATTTTTTTTTAAATAATATTATAAAAGTTCATAGGAAGAGTTGTTGGTCTCTAGATAAATTACCGGATATCTATTATCCACCCTAGAAGATTGGACCAGTGGGCAATGGATCTTGGAAGATTGGACTAGTGGACAGTGGATCCCCGGGCCCCCATTGCAACTTGTCTTGTTCAACTTGATGTATAGAGTACACAGGGGGTTATTGCAGTGCAATGGAGGTTGTTGCAGCATAATGGAGGTTGTTGCTATAAAACTTGATCGAAAAATAGCTAAAAGGAAATTTTTTCCTCTTAGTTCTAAGGGTATTATGATAATAGGGAGATTGGATACTCAGTAGTGGAAGTTTAACAACTACCCACATGAAAACTGAACTGAAATTGCCCCAAAATTGTTAGAGATACATTGAAATCTGATTGAAAATAGAAATATGGATAGAATGGAAGGCACTGCAATGGATGGAACAATGTTGTTTGGTGGTCCTCCTTCATTCGATACCCTGCAACTTCAACATCTTTCTCATCAGCATCCTATTATGGTAGGTCCTATATCGATTGCTCACCCCCATGTGACTATCAACCAGGAGGCTAATGGGCAGCAACACTGCGTAGCCCTCAGAAACCCTAGAAACGTTAAGGCTAAGCCCCCTTTGAGTGACGAGGATGAGCACAGTGAGGATGGAACAAAGGCCCATATGTGAAATAAGGGTTCCTCCCTGTGGCACCGAATGAAATGGACGGATGAAATTGTTAGGATTTTGATTTCTGTGGTTTCATATGTGGGTGAGGATGCTGACTGTACTAATGATGGGAATAAGAGGAAAGTTGGAATTTTGTAGAAGAAGGCCAAGTGGAAGTCTTTTTCAAAATTCATGATGGAAAAGGGCTATAGTGTTTCTCAATAGCAATGTGAAGATAAGTTCCATGACCTTAATAAGAGGTACAAGAGATGAAGTGATGTCCATGGAAGGGGAAGTGCTTGTGATGTAGTTGAGAATCCTAGCATTCATGATGGCATGGATCCCTCCCCAAGATGAAGGAGGGTATTAGGAAGATATTGAGCTCTAAGCATATTTTTTACAGGGAGATGTGAGCATATCACAATGGTGGCAGGATACATGCAAAATCTAAGCATAGTGTGATGTTGACGTGGGAAAATATGAGAAGCGAAGAGAGGAATGAAGCGATTAGGCTAATGAAAAAGGAGATGGATGATGAGGAGAATTCAAATGAAGACATGGAAGATGAAGAGGAGTGTTATACGGAATTTATACCTACGGATAAGTATATCTTCCCTAAGTGGGTAGCTACACTTAGAACAACTAAAGTAAAGATGTTTAACCTTTTCCTACGATAAACAGATAAGATAAAAGAACCTACTTGTGATCCTTCGCTTCCTTAGATCTCCTTTGAGTTTTTCCCGTCGCTCCTGCTCAAACAAAATTCGCTCAATTGGTACCTGCCAACATAAACATAAGATGACAAAAATCAAAGCATACAATCTATTTATTGTAAACAAGTGGAATCGACAACATCTGAACATACATTCATCATAGATATAGACAAAAGTATTGGAAGAGGAACAAACAAATTTATTGATTGATAGAAGGAGAAGTTACACCCAATGTGGTTCAATCTCATGTCACTCATCCAGCTTAGTCCAAGCCCTCATCACACCAATAGAAACATCAATCCAGCAACATAACATTACTTTGACAATGGTTTCAAGTCTCTAAACCAACAATATTTCTCTTTAATATCCAAGCTCTCTTGGCTCTATGATGGGAGGCCAATTTATAGATGAATGCAAGTGGTTTTGTCATTAATATGGCATTGAATGGTTTTCCTTAATTGGATGATTAGTTTCCATGTTCAAAGGGATGAGAGGATAAAGTATTAGATGATCCAAGGTTATCCTAAGTTGAGGTCATCTTGATAGGATAAGAGCTGGGTTCCTTCTAGAAGGATCTAGAAAGGAGGAATATACTCAGGATCCAATGAACATTTCAAGGATTCTCGCCCAGCACAAGCTTGAGTGGGCTTAGGTTCTCTGCAATGCAGCCTTGAATAGGGCTACCTGTTGTGCCTGCAAAGCACTTACCCCTGACCAGGGGTGTGCTAGTGACCCAAGGAAGCACTTCAATAGGGTTTGAAGTTAGGAAACTTTAATGGATGAAAGCACTCAATGAGGTGGTATGTCTAAGGTATGTAGCAACTGAATTAGGGTTTGATAGACTTTGTTTACACTTATCTGATCATCGAGAGTGATGTGGCCAAATAGACCTGTAACAAATGCCCCCTAAAGCATGAAGTCAAAAATGATAATGTTGAGTGATATGATTTATGATGTGATGAGGAGGATCTGAAGTAGACGGTGACCTGCATCAATTACAATACATAATATCATGATATCTTTGAATTTTTCATGAATTACTGATGGAAGGCATACCCATACTCAACATATAAACTTTTCATTACATATACATAAATTAGATGGTCGTCTACAGATATAGACCCATGATAAGATGACCATCTATGCAAAGCCATTGTACAGATGATTTAGTACTCTCCTAAAATCGCAGCCTGGATGGATGAAACTAGATCTGGGGTCTTCTATCTCATCCAATCATTTTCTTAAGTACGAGTATAACCATGTGAAAATGTGATCTGAAGTCGAACATGGAAAGACAATGTCTGATTACTAGCCAATTATGTAAGTTGTTAACAGACGCGAGATAAATCAACAATAATGATAATGATTCTCAAGGTACTACAATACATTCTGCATGGCTTGAATAGATGTTTTGATGTCGAACATCATACAAAGTCTTTTGGTCGAAGGCCTGTGATTTCAGCTGTCGTCAGAAGTGAGAAACTTTCCATTGATGTATGCAAGCCTCAAGGTACTAGAAGGGTGTTTCTAAGTCAACTTCCTGGATAATGTGTTGATGTTGACAAGAAGTGACTCGTCACAGGAGGGCCTTGATGTATCCCCCATCAATGACACAAACAAGTGTAATGATTTTGAAGACAAAATGTGACTGATGACACAATGTTTAGGAATGGAGGTCATGAAAATGAAGGTTTATGAGTATTGCAAAGGATGAAGTTTACTGAGTGACTTCTCTTGAACATGTCGGTGACACTGAATGAATTGGAAGCATTGACCCAAAACCAAAGTGATGGATGGTGTGATAGACCATAGGTATGATAACCATCAAGCAGATAACCCAACCCAAATAGTCACAGAGATGAAGTGAAAGTGTCATGTTCAAGAGTGACTTGCTACCATAAAGTGATTTATCCCTTTTCCCATTTTCCCCAGTCATTGCTGACCAATACCTCTTTATTTTTTAACAAGCTTGAGGAGGATAACATATGCTTGATGTATAATTATACCCTTTGGGTGAATCCATCGCTATGTGATGTTTTAATGAGTCTAGCGAAGGTGAAACTTGGTCTTGTCATGATGGACAAGTTTGTCGTTATTTGATGCTTTAATGATTTTAATAACAATGAGAACTCGATCCTTTTCATGTTTAGAGAGCTTAAAAATGGGACAAAAAGAAAACTCCACAAGTTCTTTTTTGTAAATTTGTCTCTCAAGTCCAAAAACATGTAAAATAATACAAGAGAGAACCTATTGACCATGTTGGATCAACGTATTCCTTTTTCGTAAGTAATCTATCTAAGTCCGGAAAAGGGTTAAACTTATACTGAGTAGATGTCATTTCCAATCCGTTTATGAGCTGAAAAGGACAAGCGCCCGACAATATTTTCATATTTTGAGAGTCTAAAAAGAGCTAAAAGAGGACTCTAGGGGGTTCCTTTTTCAATGTTTGATAGAGCTTGAGAAAGAGATAAAATTATGCTTTGTGGTTAAAAGTACATTTTACGATCATGCACGTCAAATTCACTATGTCACTTATAAACATTTTCAAAGAACCACCAAATGGATTAAAAAAACCTGTTTCATTGGTAAAAATAGGTTAAAACTATATTTTATTCATTTAAGGAACACAAAATAACCGTAAAACAAGAATTTACCAAGTCATTTTACCATTTGACATTTACCATTCAGTTTTGTGCTCTGAACCAATTTTTTACCTCAAACTTCAACCGCTGATTATGGGAGATTCTGTAGATCATTCTTCGTGTCGTCAAGACCAGGTAGGAGATCTACCTCTTCTCTTTCATTTAGGGTCATTCTTTTTCAATTTTAGACAAAAATTTTAGGGTTTTGGGGTCCTTAGGGTAAATATACCACGCCTTGGGATCAACGCACCCTTATGCATCGAAAACTACGCTGCAGAGCAGTCAAACAAAAGGGAAACTTCTCTGCATCGCACTATCTACAGATCAGGGGTGCATTGGGTGCAATTTAGAAATTTGATTCATAATTTCTACCCAAAATCTCTTCGGTTTTTTGCATGAAATGGATCCTAACTAAGCCTATGGTGTGATTTCAGACTTTGATTGGATTAGAATGGCTATCACGTGGCGTGAAAGAGAACATGAAGAACCTGATATGGTTGCCCTAAATGATCCTGGTACTGTTGATGCGCTCAGATACTGTGGGTTACTCAAATATTTTAGGTTATTCAAGATAAGGCAACAGTTAGAACTATTGCAGTTCTTGGTTCATTCATGGGATCCAGCGAAACAGGTTTTCACATCGGGGACAAAGTGCTCCCTATATTGATCGATGATATTTACTTTCTCACAGGATTGTCGAGACGTGGTTCCCCCATTTCTCTTTCAGGTTCTTCCCGTGGGGGTGAATCGATGAGGGACTACATTTGACAATTCTCTTGACCAAGTACACAAGCTAGCAAAGATGGACAGATAAACATCAGGAATGTTCATGGTTTGCCCTTGCGAACAATCCTCTTTACTATCACAAAGTTGGCACGTAGCGTGACACTTCATATCGTGAATAGATCATACATGCAGTATGCACTCGAATGTCTCGAGCCAACTATATTCAACTGGTGTGATGCACTGTTCTCTTTGATGAAAGAGAAACTAACTAAAGTAAAAAGCGGTAAGACGAAAAATTTCAGCTATGGATCCATCTTGATCGCTTTTAATTTGGAGAGAATTCCATTGATGCAACCTCATCATGTGACACTGAGTTTAGTTGGTCCTAGAGATCCACGTATGGAGAGATGGGTAGAGTTGATTGCTAGACATGCTGGTCAGTCATCAATCTTATTCTCTACCACATTCTTCAGTTGGCTTCGTCAACAACATATTGTCATAGAGGAGCATCCATATGCAGGGATGGATTTTCGTGGAGATCCAGATTTGAGATTACCAGTGGGTGCCCAATGGGGTGCTATAGGTAAATTGTTTTGACCATGTATTTTTTATTTTTTGCATTTTTACATGTTTTTGTGTTTTTTGATGTTTCCAAGACTAAACTAAAAATGTTCTCATGTATACATATGTTGGCAATGTTCGACCAATGGATCATCAATAGGAGGTAGGTGAAGCAACGAGGAGAAATGTCAGAAGAATGGTTCTCTGGGATTTAGATTTGATCAAGACACTAGCGGAGTTGCAACATCATATAGAGGGGTTAACCCTCGATATACCGGATGTTCAGGTTGAGGAGTTATCAATGAGACTACAATGCTATACTATTAGTGCACCTATCCATTGGATGAGGCTATTGCGCATGATAGCTTAGGTAGTGACATGTTATCATGAGCATCATTAGATCTACTTAAGATCATTTATTGTATGCATTTTTAGGTTTTGAGGTCAGATGACCAACATGTCTTAGACACAATTTTTTGTAAAAACCTTGAACATCTATATATTTTACTTTCAGTGTTTTTATATGGTTATGTGTAATCCTATTCAACTGTTGGTGTGAATTGAAAATTTACTCTTTACATATGTCGTAAATGTTTTTTTAACACGTAGTTCACTAAAGAATCATTCAATGTGTTAAAGTTTATGGAAATGTGTTAATATTGAATGTAATCAAAATGTATTTCCAAGAGACGAACTCTAAGGAATATACGATGAATAGTTGGATTTCAGACAGTATAAACATTTGTAAGTTGTAGTACGACAAGTTGTAAGTCTAACCTAATGATGATTCAGTGAATGCCAAGTGAAATGGCATCAGAGAGGATTTCAATCAATGTGCTATACTCAACGATATTGTTCATAGAATGACCGATACAAATCCCTTGAAAAATCACTAACTCACCACTTGGAGCGAATATGGTCCATGCTGCAAAGGACAGGTTTTGTGTACTACAACTAGAACCATCGGCATAACCAACAAATGGTTCCAAATATTCTGACATCTGCAACAAATGCAAAGCGGATTACTAACCACATAAAAATTCTAAAATTCACACTGTGGCACACACGCAATCAAAGCATATATACAGTGTTTTTACTACACACAATCAAGCATAGTAGCATTTAATATGCAACCCGTTTCAAGGCTGCGACAATGGAATTCCATCATAATCAACCAAATCGTAAGCACCTTTTTCCAAAACACACTTGACAATGTAGGGGACCATCCATAGTGCTTCAAATTTTCATGTTCCTAATTTATCGGCTTCCTGATCATAAAGCAAGATGAAGGTCTTCTTCTGAGAATATGCGAGGCTTGACATTGCATTCATATTACACCGTAATTCATTTTTTATGTGCTTCATTGGCCAATACAGCTTCACAACGTGTTTCATCTAGATGGATGAGTTCTAAGAAACGTGCTTCCTCATAAAAAGTGTCAGGTAACAAGTCAATTGCAAGTTTTAGTGATGAAATCTCACATTGTATTGGAAAGATTGCCTCAATATGATACACCAATAGGAAAGGTGTGAATCCAGTTGTGTTTCTTAATGAGGTTCGGTAAGCCCACAAAGCCGAGTACATGATTAAATTCCAGTTTCGTTTGTGAACTCCTATCATTCATTGAAGCATTTGTTTAAGGACTTTTTTTATGGCTTCAACTTGTCCATTAGCATATGGATAATAAGGAGTAGAACTATCATGTGAGAGTCCTAACTTGGCAGTTAATTCAGTCATCATGTGATTGTGAAAATGTGAACCATGATCTGTAACTATATCTTGTGGTACACCAAACAGTGCAACCACATGGCTGAAGAAAAAAGTGCAACAGTCTCACCACTGTTGTTTGATGTAGGCATCGCCTCGGCCCATTTCGTAAAATAGTTAACAGCGACAATAATATACCCATTACCCCTGGCTGAGTGACGATTACATGTCATGAAATCAATGCCCCATTTTGCAAATGGTCCAACAACAACGATAGGATGCAGTGGTGCAAGTGGTACTCGAGTCTTATGGTAAAAAATCTGGCATGCAGGACAACTTCTGACAGTTGTAATGTAATCGTTAAATATGGTAGACCAGAAGTAACCAGCACGAAGAATTTTCTGTGTGATAGCATAACTAGATAAATGTCCACCACAAGCACCAGAATGGAAATCAATAGAACTTTCTCGGCTTCTTCATGTGTGAGGCACCTACCAAAAATCGTATCGATACCATGACGATAAAGGGTGCACCAATGATTAGATAATAATTGGCTTGATATCGAATACGTTGTTGTTGCGAGCGAGAGGTATCAGACTAGAAAGTTTGGGTTTTGAGATAGATCAGTATATCTCCATACCAAGGGTCAAATGACGAGATCAGAAATAGAGACTCATCTAGAATTGATGGTTCCATTGTTGAGTCGATGGCGGTAGAGGGAAGGTCATAAAGAAGCTCGGAAAAAACCAAATATTTCTTTGACTTGGATTTGATGAATTCCAAATCACATTCTTACAAAATGACGACCCATCTTGAATATTTTCCCCCCAAAAATTGACATGAAAATATGTATGTCAAGGGGTTGCAATCTGAAATGATAATGATCTTTCGGAGCAGGATATAACGGTGAAATCTTTGTACAGCTTGAACAGAAGCTAAAGCTAGCTTCTCCATGTAAGAATACTTAACTTCCATATCATTGAGATTACGACTCAAATAATAGGTCGGATGTTCAATCCCTTCTTCTTCTTGGACTAAAACCATAGCAATGGTTGTATATGCAGTGACGAGATATAGGAAATAGTCGTTCTGATAATTAGGGGAATACATTAATGATGCTCGGATCAGGGTATCTTTGAGAGCATCAAAGGAGGCTTGTGCAACCTAGTCCCAATGGAATGGAATTCCCTTTTTCAAAAGACGAGTAAATCCTTTAACCATTTCTACATAGTTGGGAATGAATCTCCTTAGAAAGTTAGCCTTCCCTTGGAGTCTATGTAACTGAAGTAAATTGGAAGGTGGAGGCAGATCAAGAATTGCTTTAACCTTCAAGGGGTTGAGTTGAATTCCTTCTTTGGACACTACGAAACCAAGCAAACGGCCAGAACCAACACAAAACACACATCTATGTGGATTGAGTCGAATTTTGTAGTGTCGACACCATAAAAAGATGGCTCTCAAATGTTGTAGGTGATCAGCCCATTTCCGTGAATGAGCAGGTAAGTCATCTAGATAGGGTTGAACGATGTGTTTGATGTCGTGGAAGGCATAATTCATTGCCCTCTGAAAAGTTTCCCTAGCATTTTTCAAACCAAAAGGGAGTTTCCTATATGTGAATGTACCCCAGGGACAAATAAAGGTAGTTTTAGATTGGTCTTCTGGGCATATATTGATCTAATTATAGCTAGAAAAGCCATCCATAAATGAAAATATTTCACATCTGACACATTCATCAATTATCTAATCGATAAAGGGAGTGGGATAGTTGTCTTTTGGACAAGTGGGATTAACATCCCTATAATAAACGCACACTCATATTATTCCTTGTTTCTTCATGACAGGAACAGTATTGGAAACCCAATCGGTAAGATGAACGGGGTATATGAAACCAGCATGTAAAAGTTTTTCAACTTCTACTTTTATAGAAACATCCTTCTTCAGATGAATAGGATGAAGGCATTGTCATACTAGCTTGACATCAGGATACATTTTAATCTCATGTTCAACTATACTAGAATCAATACCTAGAATTTCCTCATATGACTAAGCAAATATATCATGGAATTCATGAAAAAGGGCATGGTAACTTTCAAGTTCCGATGGAGAACGAGATTTTCCAACATGGATGTTTTCACAATTCCATGTTTGCTCGAAATATCGATATAAATGGATTCTTCGATATTCGATAAGTTTCATTTATAATCAACTATGTCTATAAATACATAATTCGAAAGGAAATCAACGATTCAAGGTCAATTCAGTTCATTTGGAATATCTTTTATGTGATCTAGAAGATGGGATCGATGAAGATAATCTGACCATGGTTCTTCTTTAATCATCATTGATTGGATGATTCCTTCATTAGTAGAAAATGTACATGAAAAAGGATCAGAGGAAGTACCATATTCTAATGAAAAATCAACCCATACAATCAGTGACAATGGATTTGGATTTTCTATGCAAGCCAAAAAGATTGATTGTTATGCAAGCTCAATTGGGCTTAGTGGCATGGTTTCATTACACATATTAACTTCAGAATTATTGGAAATATTTCATGAGTCAGATGAAGTGGAAGATATCATGTTACAGGTATCAAATTTTGCAAATTTTGCCATTTGTGATGGTGACAGTAGTGAAAAGGTTCCCATTAGGGAAGAATCTTTGAAGAGACCTTCTCCAATGCTTTGAAGAGATAACGAAGGTCTGTGAACTAATGGAACGCTTCCAGTTTCTTGTGAAATAGAGGCGAAGAAAGTGATTTGATCAATTACTGTGATTCCACCTTTATGAGGGAAAGCGATCATACGAAAGTATGTTGAAACCACAACAGCCATAGCGTAAACCCATGGTCTTCCTAGTAAAATATTGTAGTCAAGGGGTCTGTCAACGACCTCAACTTCAACAGTTACAGTTTTTCCCCCTAGTTCTATCTACAGGTTACTTAAAATTACACAAGGTGCATAAGTGCGACTGTAAAATGCTTTTAATGTCGTAGGTGATCATGAAAAAGGCAGTGAGCCAAGTGTTTTCCAACAATTCATTGGCATGATACAAGTAGATGCACCTTCGTTAACAATAGTTTGGTGAATGAGGTGATTCAAAGCATTTACTTGGATCAAGAATGCTAATTGTGTTGGTAATTGTGGCATATAACTCGCATGGTTAAAAACTACGAGATTGGAATCTGTTGGATCAATTCCACCAATTGCTGACAATAAAGCATGCTTTTGGGAGGGACAATTTTGAATCACCTCAACCGTTGACATAACAGAAGGTGACTGAGCCAAATCTTCTACTATGTTATAATTTTGCATTGCTTGAGCTCGAGGGTTGAATGTAGATTTATGAACAACTCCCTTATGTGGTTTTATTGTTGTTAACTCTGGTGCAAAGGGTGGTGGTGTTAGAGCCTAGATTGACCTCAAGCTGAAAGAAGGCAATCCCAGGATAACCACAAACAAATCTTAACCAGGTAGCTCGCCCTACCAGGTCAGGAGAGGGCTCTTTCCTTGTGAATTTCAGTCAAGATGATTGAATCAAATATGGATTTTAGGCTAGGTATAGTAGATCTAGGGTTTTTGATTTATTTTGTTGGTTTTTATTGCTAGATCAAATGGAGCAGGCAGCTTTGGGTCTAGGAAATGAAGTCAGGATGCAGAGTGTTCTATGGGGCGAGGTAGGTAAGCTTTGGCACTTGAAATTGAGTGAGATGGTAGTTCTAAGACTGGTGAGGAGCCGAGGAGAGCATGAAAAGATAATGTATCCTCTTCAAACTATAGAAAACATCAAAAACTAATTGGTTTCCCAAGGCAGAGCATTGTAACCAATGTATTCTACTGATCTATCTTGATATCATTTAGCTAGAAGAATAAATTAGATCGTGGCACACATAACACATGAGAAAAACTAATAACAGAAGAAGAAACTATGCAAAAACACTTTACCACAAGTATCCCACAAAAGTAGTTGCAAATCCTGGTTTATTTCCTTGCCAAACTTGCTGTAAAGGTGTACAATGTAGCTCAGGGCATCCAAGAGAATCCAAATTTTTCTAATGACTGAAAAAATACATAATATAGACATCAAACCACCTATGCTAGCCATCAGGGGTCGAATCCAAGAGATAAGGAACTATTACAACCATTCGCAAACAAGGGACAATAATATAGGTAGTGGAACAACTTGCCTCTATAAGCATGGAAACTGATTCATTGACCCCCAAACCACCTCAAACTGATGAATCTACCCTCTAAGATCATTTCAAAACTAAATTTACATATAATGGCATTAATACAATCATAAATTCCTCCATGGAGAGAGGAAAAGTCAACTTGCAGTGAAAGAAGGCGAAAACTAGATTTTTAGGCAAACTAGCTCTATGCGTAGCGCCACTAGCCAGGTGCGTAGCGCCGCTTCACAACCACTTTTGGAGGCCTTCCCCTTAGCCCAATTGATCCCAAGATATCTCATTGGAAAGGTATTCCAGTCTAGTTTCTGGAACATCTTGAATATTGGCATTTGGAGGTCATTTTCCCCCTCAAATGTGAAATCTCCCAAGGCTACTTCTGTGTGTCCAAAAAGAGGCAAAGAGGTCATTTTTTGATGGTTTTTTGACCTTCTGCTGACCAAGTTTTGCTCCAAAATTGCTACGATTTTCTGGGTTTGATGCTCTCATCATGTTGAATCCAAATATATAAGCCATTTCTTCAAAAATTCCTCCAGGAAAAAGCGTAGCCCCAGTGGTGCTACATACCTAGGGCAATTTTCTGTGTTACAAAATTTCAAAAATTGAAAATGACCAAAATTTGTCAAAACTTGCCCAGATTTGGCACAAGGCACCACCATTAGGTGCTTTGATGGGCTAGTGAGGCCTCAGCCAATATTTTCAATTTGTCTTGCTCCTTTTTTCTCCTTAAGGCCTTCCTCAACCTTGCCTTAAGCTTCCTCATCCTTATTTTTCATATTTTGTTCCGGATCATGTAGTGGTAGGCCATGTGGCGAAGCATCATCTTGTCTTTGTTGGCCTTCTCAATCAACCCCTCAAGGTGTATGTTGACCCTGTCAAGCCATGTTTCCCTATCATTCTCAATTTCTTGCTCAATAGGGGTTAATGGAACATTGGCCTCCTTGATCTTTTCCCTACCTTCTTTTATCATTTGTAGCTCCATGAGGACTTGCTTGTCGCTCAATTGTTTGTTTTCTTGCTCTAAATAGTTGATGATCCACTTAGCCCTCTCTAAATTATTTGACAAGGCTTGTATCTCAGCCTCTTGCTCCTTGATGATCATGTCTTTGTTAATCTTTGGATCTTGAGTTTCCAAATCAATGACATCAACTCCTTGTGTATCCTCATGATCAACCAAGTCAAAATATCTTTCTTGCTCATCACTAAGATCTTTCTTATGCATATTTTTATTGCCTTTACCTTTTCCCTTATTGTGCTGCTCAACCTGTACCTATTTAGATGAAGAAGAAGACAAAGCCCCTTCCACTCCTTGTGGAGATAGCATTTGCCTGTGGCATGAAGATGAAGGCGAGACCCCTTCCATATCTTGTGGAGATAACACTCACCTAGCAGCTGCAAAAAGTTTCCTAGTGCCCCTGTCATATGTCACAAAAATTGGCACTCCAACAGTTTCAGTCTCTTTGACCTTTTCATGTCCTGAAGGTCCACCTTCTTCATGATGCACTGATGAAAAGACTTGAGGGCCTTTGAACATCTCATGAGAAATGAAAGTCTCCCATTGCATGTTAATAAGGTTCAGCTAATGTAGAACAACGATTTTGATCAAGGAGTAGTGGTAAATGTTAGTCAAATGTTGGGGATATGGTTTCTTCTTTACAATAAGTGTCATATTCTCAATGTTTCTGAACATGAAGTAGGGGATATTCATCATTCTCACCCTAGTGAAATGCATCTGTAGCCTAATGTGGTAGGCATACAATCGGGAGAACCCACCTTCACAAGTAAAGTACTTGATGATGATCTTAATCAATGGAGCAAACCTGTCCTCCAAGAACTTGAAGGGGAATACTCTCTTGAGTTTGTCTTGGTATCTAGCCTTGATGTAAGGCTCATAGTACTCCCTGTCAATATCTTGACCTTTGTTCCACTTTTCACCCACATATGGAATACCTGTAGCCTCTGAAATAACAGTTGGTGACAAAGTGAATGTAACTCCAGCAGGGTTTACTTCATTGTTGTCCAAATATGTCACAAACAACCTTGCTAATTCATGATGAAATTTAACCCTTTCCACCATTTCACAAAAACCAAAACATGACTAGTGTTTAAAATAAGAAATGGCAAATGGGCAGGCTTGCAGCTCCCTCAAACTATTAGGATCCTCTCTAATATGTCTTCCTCCTTTATGAGGCTTCCTGTGTTGTATGTTTCCCTCCCTGGAACTGTCACTAAGGGTGTCTTCTTCAAGATCATATTCACTGTCTCTCCCCATTGTTTTTATAGCTGTATTCTCTCGTGGTGAATGAAGAGATAGGGTGAATTAATGTAAGATGAGTATGAAGAGATTTTATAGGTAAGTAGGTGAGAGTGAATGAGAATGTGAATTGGATTTATGGAGTGAATAGGGTTTGGGGATAGTGTAAGGTTTGGGGTGTATGTATAGGGTTTGGGAATTGGGGAAAATATAAGAGGGAATGATGTTTAGAGAATTTTATATGAGGGAATGGGGTTTAGGGAACATAAAATGGATGGGATAGGACAACAATAAATGAGTGAGCTTTAAAATATATGAGATATTTTGGTGAAAACTAGGGTTTGACTTCTTGAGAGACAAAATCACTAAAGACTGGTGCAAAAACCCTTTTCAACAAGAATGATTGACTTACTTACTTACAAAGAGGTAATTTGGAAGTCTTGAGGCGACTTGGGGTGATTTGGAACAATTTGGAGTTTGGCTGCCAGGTGTGTAGTGCCTCACCTAGGTGCGTAGCACCAGTTAGATGTGTAGTGCCCATTCACTTTTACACTGACGAAATCACCCAGGTGCGTAGCGTCGGCCTTTGGTGCACATCACCCTTTTGTAGGACACTTTTGAAGGCCGTCTTGATGTCCAAATTTGGCATGTGATAGCTTGTTGGAAATCTTGTTGAGTCTACTTTCTAGAACATCTTGAATTTTCCAATTTGGAGTTCATTTGCCCTGTCAAAAGTCAAATCTCCCAAGACTGGTCAAAATGTGCAGAATGAGGCTGCCTAAATGCAGAGTGTTGTTGCAGTCAACTTGTGAAGGTCTTCCTTAACTCAAAATTGAGCTCATGATAGCTCATTGGAAAGATATTTGTGTCTAGTTATCATTTGACTAATCAAGAAAGTCATTTGGTCATTCCATCTAGGATAAAAATTTATTTTACCAAGGTCGCTCCAAAGGTGCAGCAACCTTCCTAAGGCAAATGATGTTTTTGACATTTCCCCCAAACCATGAAACATGTGTAAAAACTAAAATATTTTTTTCTTCTTGGGTCAATTATGGAAAAAAACCTCTCTCACTTTTGTAAAATTCATCTTTTCTTGCTCAAAAACATAGTTTGAAGAAAAATTATCCCTTATGTGTGGTGAATGGCTTGTTCCTTGGAATGACTTCGCGAAAAATGATGGAGACCTAATGTTTGATGATATGAAATGGCCCCATAACTTTTGATATCCCTTATGCCTCCTCTACTCAGATATCTCTGATCCCATAGCCAACCCTAGCTCAGTGGGAGAGGAATTTAGGGTTTTAATGTTTGTTTCTCTTTTGCTTTTGCAAGTGAATTGGTGCTCATGATGACTTGATTTTTTGCAGTGGCAGATGCTTGGAAACATTATTAGATGCTTAGGAGGAGCAGACATTATTGACAAACTCATTTCCTTGCTGATCATTATTGGTATGTAATCATCAAATTTTGACCATGGTGGGACCCTAAAACCTAATGAGACCAAACCCTATGTAATTGATGGAATGAACTGCAAAATGAACATGAATCATGATTGAAAAGTATGGAAGTAGATCAGCAAGTATATACCATGAGGGAAAAACTAAGGCAAACCCTACCATCAGTGGATCCATGACCTAATGGAATGCAACCTCATCAGAATGATACTCCTACTATGAAATGCAAAAGAGCAAATTTTGATCACTGATGGCAATGTGAAGACACTAACGCTAACATTGGCTCCAATGGGGATGGTAGCTCCTTGGAGGTGCCAAGAACCATAGATCTCTGGGAACATGTAGATTAGTGCCTCATCCATTGGGCAATGGAGTAAAAAAAAAACTCAAACTGAAATGCATGACTAAATATTGATGACTCAAAGACACCAACTGACTTGAAACTGACTGAATTCTAAAACACAACTAACAAACTGGAAAAGATTCCCGAAGTGGAGCTTATTCAATAAAACATACTCTAATTGTTTCATTCATCACCTGATCAAGTGAAATGAAACAACCAATGCAACCAAGTAAGCATTCGGGCTGCTGTTTGAATTCTCCGCAAGTTCTTGCTTATGAACAACAAGAGAGAACTACTGAAAGGCAACTCCCATGAAAACTTGTAAACCGATCTGTCGAATAATATGGATTCTCTATCCAACTCCAAAAATACTGCATAAGGATCTTGAAATTCATGTTCACTAGGGCTCAGCTCATCCAATGGATTACTTTTCTTCTCCTCGTACCATGAATGCAAAATTTCATCTAAGCTTGGTGATGAGACTCCTGTTGAAAATGACAAAGAAATCAGCTGCCGGATCAAATTTGTATCAATACTTTTTTCAAGATCATAGTTAGCTAATGGAGAAGGACTTTGACTATAGACATCACCCAACAAATCAACTATTGGATCGTGAAAAACTTGAAAAGACCGTTGCAACCCATTTTCTATTGGTTCCGATGAGATTGCATGATTTTCTACAGGCTGCTCATTTGAAGATATACTATGCAAATTTCCCTTCAAAAACTGAAATGATTCAAAACAGAATGGTACAGATTCATCTTGCATCATTTGATCATATGTTCTAGCTTCCAAGTCTTCATCTACAACCTGACATTCAATGGCATTTGGAGGCTACAAATCTGGATATGAGAAGTCTTGAACAAAGACTTCATTGCCCTCAAGATGGTCCAGATCAAAACTTATCAACGGTTGATTCTTAATTGCACGAAAGTTGTCTCTGATGAATTGAAACGAAGTAAAACAAAAAGGCAAATATCCTTCACTTACTTCAAAATTTGCTGCACTTTCCTCCTCACTTCCATAGCTGATATGCATCGGTTGATCATTGTATTTGAGTTGCTGAAAGTGAACTTCCTCCTCCCACAAACGAGCTGTCAATTTGTCTGCAAGACTAACTTCTGTTTGGAGAACATAATCATCATCATACTGATCAAACTTAGGAAAATCATCAGTATGAAACACATCATCAAGCATACATGTCATATCAACAGATCTCTCTTCTCCAAGATGATCTACAAAACAATCATTATTAGATCCATGACAACTGGGATAAGAAAGAAAATGTTTTGGATCAGCCACTTGTTCTTCTTCAATCAGTGAGCCATGGTCTAGAACATCATACTCATTCCTTGTGGTGATATTTTGCGTTATCTCTTCCACTAAACTTATCAAAATGTCGAGCTTTACCTCTAAAGATGTTGATTCCTCTAGATCTATGCTCTTCATCTCTTCTTCCTTCAACTTTGCCCTTTTGATCAACAAATTAGCCTTTACATCTACTGCACTATTCTGCATCTCTTCAAGTGTTGCATGGTTCCTTTCTCTCAGCTGAAACTCCATTTCCAGATCAAAGGCTTCTGGGTAGTGTAAGAGAGTAGATCCAAGAGGAGTTCTTATATTAATCGGCATCGAAAAATAGACTTGGTTAAATATGGCAGAAAACTGTTGTACTGTCTCCCCTGGCAGTCTTTTCAGCTGGTTATACTCTTCTAGAATCAAGAAAGGGTTTTATCTGACCACCCACCTATCGAATAAAACTTTCACGAACTACTGGAATTCTAATATGCTCACATAAGGTACGGTTTTTAACCAACTCTTGACTTTGCCTTGCAAAGAAACAACAAAAAGCCTAATACTGACATCCTCTTCATCAACTTCAAAAAGGTCGAGAAAAGACTCAAAATTCAATACATGTCTCTCAGCAGTGATGTTGTTGCAGTCACCATCAAATCTTGGTAGATATAGGTTATGATTTTTAGGAAAAGCATGGAACATAGGAGGTAAAATCAGAGGCTTGTATCTATCTAAAATTTTACAAGGTGTAGGAATATGTATAGAAGGTGTAGAATCAGTCTTGTCTCTTGAGGCTCATTGGTTTGAAGATGGTCATCATAGGATTCGAAATAAGGGTCTTGATCAAGATCAAAGGCATGCGAACATTTTGTATTCACAATCTTCAAAAGGAAAGAATCAAATGCAGGTCTAGGATCTTGTCTCAAATACAATATACTTTGTAAAGCCTTCTTGACATTCTCGAGAAAAGAGAAGAAATAATTTTTAACAAAGAATATGATGTCTTGGATGAAATTCCAACTTGAATACATGATATTTCCATATTGTCCTTTCATGTTTCTGCTGGTCAGGTTCATCCTCCAGTGGAGTCCTTAGATCTGATCTCAAAACTGATTTAGAGTTGCCAGGTGAATTATTTTAGCCTTCCTGTGTCTCATCGTTGTCCACCATCAACAATCAGATCTGAACTTGATACATTTTACTGAGGAACATAAAACTACGTTTCCCAATATGGTCGCCACTATGTTAGAGCCTAGATTGGCCTCAGGCTGAAAGAAGGCAATCCTAAGATAACCAAAAACCAAGCTTAACCAAGTAGCTATCCCTACCAGGTTGGGAGAGGGCTCTCTCCTTGTGAATTTCAGTCAAGATGACTGAATCAAATATGGATTTTAGGCTAGGTATAGTAGCTCTAGGGTTTTTGATTGATTTTGTTGGGTTTTGTTGCTGGATCAAATGGAGCAAGTAGCTTTGGGTCCGGGAAATGAAGTCAGGATGCAGAGTGCTCTATGGGGCGAGGTAGGTAAGCTTTGGCACTTGGAATTGAGTGAGGTGGTAGGTCTAAGACTGGTGAGGAGCTGAGGAGGGCATGCAAAGATCATGTATCCTCTTCAAACTGTAGAAAACATCAAAAAGTAAATGGTTTCCCAAGGCAGAGCACTGTAACCAATGTATTCTACTTATCTATCTTGTTATCATTTAGCTAGAAGAATAAATTATATTGTAGCACACATAACACATGAGAAAAACTAATAACAAAAGACAAAACTATGCAAAAACACTTTACCACAAGTATCCCAAAAAAGTCGCTGCAAATCCTAGTTTATTTCCTTGCCAAACCTGTTGTAAAGGTGTACAATGTAGCTCAGAGCATCCAAGAGAATCCAACTTTTTCTAATGACTGAAAAAATACATAATATAGACATAAAACCACCTATGCTAGCCATTAGGGGTCGAATCCAAGAGATAAGGAACTGTTACAACCATTCGCAAACAAGGGACAATGTTATGAAACCAGCTCAAGAAAAGATAGAAAAGAGAGATCAACGCCTTAGAATTCAGCCTCTTCGAGGGGGCAACCTCCTTTACATTACAATAATGAACAATTCTTGGATGATACAAATGAAAAAACCTCCTTTCTATATATAGGAGTCTAAGGAGTCACAATATAATCCAGCCGACCTAACAATAATAATATAAAGCCACAAAAATAACAATAGAGGGGTTCTATGGGGCACAGAAATAACAATATGGGGGTAATAGGGGCACAACAATATAAATAAGGGGTATAACTACAATAGTAATGGGGTAATTACTAGTATTATAGGGACCCAACATGCCCCTCTCCTTCAAAAAAGTGTTGTCCTCAACGCTTGAGCAGTTCTGGGTACTTCTGCATAAAATTCTCATCCTCCCATGTGGAATCTTCAGCGGATAAGTTCTTCCACTTGATAAGATACTCTGAAATTGATCGATTTCGTAGCTGTCGAGTTCTTTTTTCTGTGACTGCTTTCGGTTCCAATATAATTTTTCCTTCCTTGTCAAGTTCTAGAAATATTGTTTGAACTGGGAGCTTGTCGCCTATAACCTTCTTTAAACATGAAACATGGAAAACTGGGTGCAATCGAGAAGCTGCAGGAAGCTCCAATTTGTATGCCATAGTACCAATCTTTTCCAACACCTTGTACGGACCATAATACTTTGGTGATAATTTATTATCCTTCTTAGCTTGCTTTAGGGACATTTGCTTATATGGTTGTAGCCGTAGGAATACCCAATCACCTACATCAAAACTTCTTTCACTGCGATGTTGATCTGCCTGTTGTTTCATTCTATTTTGTGCCAACACGAGGTTATCCTTTAAGAGTTGGAGGACTTGTTGTTGATGTTCGATGTGATGTTCCACTGCCTGAACCTTAGAATTTTCTCTTAAATATGATGTGATTGATGGTGGTTGGTACCCATAAAGTGCCATAAATGGGGTCATTTTTGTTGCTGTATGGAAGGAAGTGTTATACCACCATTCAGCCAGAGGCAACCATTTGACCCATTGTGTCTGTTTATCAGATACAAAGCAACGAAGATATCCTTCCAAACATTTGTTTACTATCTCAGTTTGCCCATCAGATTGAGGATGATAAGATGAGCTATGAGCTAACTGAGTACCAAGACAAGAAAATAATTCTGTCCAAAAATTTCCAGTGAAAATGGGATCTCTGTCACTTACAATAATCTTTGGGTTTCCATGTAGCTTTTGAATTGTTTCCATAAATGCAGTAGAAACTGTACTGGCTTTAAATGGATGTGATAATGCACAAAAGTGTGCATACTTGGTAAGTCTGTCAACTACCACCATGATGACACTCTTTCCCTCAGACTTGGGTAAACCTGTGATAAAATCCATTGAAACCTCCTCCCAACGTTGGCTTGGAATGGATAAAGGTTGTAATAGACCTGGTGTCTTAATTGTTTCAACTTTATTTTGTTGGCAAACCAAACATTCCGCCACAAACTTTTGAATATCTGATTTAAGGCCATCCCAAAAAAATTCCTTCTTAACCCTGTGGTAAGTTTTTAAAAATCCTGAGTGCCCTCCTAAGGGAGAAGTGTGCAATTCCATAAGAATCTTTTGTTTTAGCTGGGAATTCTTACAGAGGTATAAGCGATCTTTGTACCATAACGAATCATTTTTCCAGCTAAATGTATCAGAAGTACTAGAATCTTGTTGTAGCTTTCGAATAAGTGCCCACACTTCTTCGTCATTCTTCCATTCCTCCTTTGCTTCGTTTATCCAATCTGGTTGGATAATAGAAATGGCACACAACAATGCTTCCATATCCTCATCCTTTCTTGAGAGTGCATCTGCCACCACATTTTGCTTCCCTTTTTTGTAGATGATTTCAAAGTCATAACCCAACATCTTTGTGACCCACTTTTGTTGCTCTTCAGAGGATAATCTTTGTTCTAAAAAGTATTTAAGGCTATCATGATCCGTTTTTACCTTGAAGTGTCTTCCCATTAGGTAGGGTCGCCATTTCTTAAGTGCATGGAGTATTGCCAACATTTCCTTCTCATAAATAGCTTTGCTTAAAAACTTTCCCTTGATTGGACGACTTTCAAAAGCAATGGGTCTTTCATCTTGCATTAGAACAGCACCAATTCCATTTCCTGAAGCATCACATTCCACAATAAAGGTTTTTGTGAAGTCCGGTGTAGCTAAGACCGGTGCTTGGCACATTGCCTCTTTAAGATGTTTAAAGGCCTTTGTTGCTTCCGGAGTCCATGAAAATGAATCTTTCTTCAATAATGTTGTTAGAGGTGCTGCTATTCTCCCATAATTCTTAACAAACTTGCGATAATACCCTGTCAACCCAAGAAATCCTCGCAGATGCTTTATGGATGTGGGGATTTTCCATTCCTTAATGGCTTTAATTTTGCTAGGGTCTACCTTAACTCCTTCATGAGATACAATATGACCCAAATATTCCACCTCCTGGACTCCAAAGAAACATTTGGATCTTTTTGCATATAATTTTTCTCCTCCAATAGTTGTAGCACCTTGTCAACATGTTCAACATGATCCTTCCAAGACTTGCTGTAGATTAGTATATCATCAAAAAATACTAACACAAATTTTCTAAGGAATGGTTTGAAAATTGAATTCATCAAACCTTGAAATGTTGAAGGTGCATTGGTAAGGCCAAAAGGCATGACCAAAAATTCATAATGACCCTCATGAGTTCTAAATGCCGTTTTCGGAATGTCTTCAATCTTCATTCTGATTTGATGATATCCCGAACGAAGATCCAACTTGGTGAAGTAAATTGATCCATGCAATTCATCCAGTAATTCATCAATGACAGGAATGGGGAACTTATCTTTAATAGTGAGCTTGTTGAGCTCCCTATAATCTGGACACATGCGCCATGATCCATCCTTCTTGTGCACCAATACTACTGGAGCTGAGAAAGAACTTTGACTCGGTTGAATTATACCAGCCTCTAGCATTTCTGCAACCATACGTTCAATTTCACTTTTTTGGACATATGGATATCTGTACGGCCTGATGTTTGGAGGAACACTTCCTGGAATCAGATGAATAGCATGATCATGATCACGCATAGGTGGGAGACCTTTGGGAGTCTCAAATACCTTGGAATGATTGTCCAGGACTTTTTGGAGATCTGGAGAAATAGATGATTCCAATGTGGAAACATCTAGCGAACATAATTGTGCAATTACACCTCTTTGCTCCTTTTTTAGAAGCTTTGTCATGCCATTAGAGCTGATTATCTTTCCTGGTTTCCCTGCAATACCCCTTAATTCAACTTCCTTTCCTTCCACAGAAAATTTCATGAAAAGTTCTTGAAAATTAAAAGCTATTGTACCCAAGGATTGTAGCCATTGGACTCCTAGTACAACATCAGCACCTCCCATTGGAATGGAAAGCATTGGGCTAGTCAATACATATTCTCCCATGGATAGCTTGATATTATGGCACTTTCCAGAACAATTTATTGTTCCTCCATTTGCAATCATCACTTGACACTCTGGTGCTGGATATAGGAAGCAATTCAATTCTTTTGCTACCCTACAATGAATAAAATTGTGGGTGCTTCCTGAATCAATCAACACTATTACCTTTTTCTTCTTGATTTGTCCTTCTATCTTGATGGTTTGAGGAGTGGTAATTCCCGCCAATGCATTACAAGATATGGTCGGATTTATTTGTTCTTCATCTAGGCTTTGTTCCTGGAATATATCCTCTTCTTTTGACCTTTCTTGCTCCTTTTCTTCTTCCTCTTCACAATCTATGTAGAATAATTTCTTCTCAGCACACTTATGACCCTTTGTGTATTTTCTATCACAATTGTAACAAAGCCCTTTTGCTCTTTTTTCTTCCAATTGTTGTGGTGTCAACCTTGTAGGTTGTGGAAGACTATGGGCAACAACACTTCCGTCTTTATAGTTGTGAATGGTATGCTTCCTAGTTGCCATAATTTTGCTTTCCATTTTTCTTGCTAACCTGAATGCCTTCTCTAATGAATCAGGTTCCCAAAGGCGCACATCATGTTGGATATTATCCTTTAAAGACCCTATGAACACATCAATCCTATGCTCCTCTGGAATATCTTTTACCCTTATGTTCAATTTTTGGAACTCCTCAATGTGCTCCATTATTGAACCCTTTTGTTTGAGACTTATCAATTGGCTAAAAAAAGTGTTGCTTTTTGTATCCTCATAATGTGCTATCAATTCTTCCATAAAAATTGCCCAAGTGATAAATTGTTTACGAGAACAAAGCCATTGATACCATACAAACTGATTTGGTTCCAAATATAAAGTTGTCATACGTACCTTTTGTGTGTTTTGCACATTATTGAGATCGAAGAATTGCTCCATCTGTAATATCCATGTGGCGGGATCCTTGCCATCAAACTTCCTCATATCGATTTTTGGAACATGGTGAGTCTTCGATCCAACATTAGAGTCTATGGAATCATGATTAACATTTCTTTTGTTCTCATCATGAGTTTCCTTTAGTACTCTTTCACCCTTAGTGACCATTTCTTGTAGCAACTTATTCATATTTATCTTCAATTCTTCCATCTTATCATCCATGCCATCAATTTTAGCATCCATGCCATTCACCTGAGCTTCCATGCCCTTTATCTTAGATTCCACGCCATTTATCTTAGCATCTGTTAGCTTTTGTGAGCGTGACATTTGTTGCACTTGTTCTTGTAATTTTGATATATCATGTAGCATTTCTTCCTCTTCTTCATGACTCATGCTAGAGCTTTCAGGTTCCTTACTAGGTGTTTGCATTTTTTTTCCTCGGGCATCAGTTACCGATAATAATGCTTTACTATGCCCTTTGAATTCCTTCAAACCAAGCTTATGCAAAAATTAAAAAAAAACTACACACCTTTTTTTTACTTTGTAGAAGCCTGATATTGAATCTGATGTATCTCTTTAATTTCGAATCATCCAGTTCTGAAATTGTGACCTGTAGTAGCATTCTATGTCCTCTTTCCAATGCCACTAGTCTGATCCAAATTGGATTCTCCAAGAAAGAGTTATGCACAATCTCCCGCAGTGACCTGATTATAGACTAGTTCAGTAGAGCGAACTTGTATGAAGTGCCACGTGTCCATGTTTCAACCTTTGACTCTGAAAAATATATAAAAGCAAACTATAGTCCGTACTCTTTCTGTACCTTCTTACGAAATTTCAATCCGATGCTCAGAAAGAAAGTTATGACGATTTTCCCCAGGTCACCTGATTTGAGTGTAATTCAGGAGTCTGCAAAAAGACCAACTTCCTCAGATCATATCTCCGAAAATATCGCGCGAAAAGCTCTGAAATTTGGACCCAAGGTTCAGTGCAATTTCTTCTCAAATGGGTTTTTTTTAGACTTCTGAAACATCACAGAAAAAAAGTTATAGCGAAAATGCCACGATGACCTGTTTGGAGCAGCGAAACCCTAGAATCCAAAGCTCTGATACCAAATGTTATGAAACCAGCTCAAGAAAATATAGAAAAGAGAGATCAACGCCTTAGAATTCAGCCTCTTCGAGGGGAAAACCTCCTTTACATTACATAAATGAAAAATTCTTGGATGATACAAATGACAAAACCTCCTTTCTATATATAGGAGTCTAAGGAGTCACAATATATTCCAGCCGACCTAATAATAATAATATAAAGCCACAAAAATAACAATAGAGGGGTTCTATGGGGCACATAAATAACAATATGGGGGTAATAGGGGCACAACAATATAAATAAGGGGTATAACTACAATAGTAATGGGGTAATTACTAGTATTATAGGGACCCAACAGACAAGAATATATGCAGTGGAACAACTTGCCTCTATAAGCATGGACACTGATTCATTGACCCCAAAGCCACCTCAAACTGATGAATCTACCCTCTAAGATCATTTCACAATTAAATTTACATACCATGGAATTAATTACAATCACAAATTCATCCATGAAGAGAGAAAAAGTCAACTTGCAGTTAAAGAAGGCGAAAACTGGATTTTTAGGCAAACTAGCTCTATGCGCAGTGCCACTAGCCAGGTGCATAATGCCGTTTCACAGCCACTTTTGGAGGCCTTCCCCTTAGCAAAATTGAGCCCAAGATAGATCATTGGAAATTTCTTCATGTCTTGTTTTTGGAACGTCTTTCATTTTTTGATTTGGATTTCATTTGCCCCCTCCAAAGTGAAATCTCCCAAGGCTACTTCTATGTGTCCAAAAAGAGGCAGAGAGGTCATTTTTTGAAGGTTTTTTGACCTTTTGGTGACCAAGTTTTGCTCCAAAATTGCTGAGATTTTTTGGGTTTGATGCTCTCATCATGATGAATCCAGATATATAAGTCATTTCTTCAAAAATTCCTCCAGGGAAAAGCATAGCGCCAGTGGCGTTATGCACCTAGGGAAATTTTCTGTGTTACAAAATTCCAAAAATTGAAAATGACCAAACTTTATCAAAACTTGCCCAAATTGGCACAAGGCACCACCATTATGTGCTTTGATGGGCTAGTGAGGCTTCAGCCAAGATTTTCAACTTGTCTTGCTCCTTTTTTCTCCTTAAGGCCTTCATCAACCTTGCCTTAAGCTTCCTCATCCTTATGTTTCATATGTTGTTCCGAGACATGTAGTGGTAGGCCATGTGGCGAAGCATCTTCTTGTCTCTGTTGGCCTTCTCAATCAGCCCCTCAAGGTGTATGTTGACCCTCTCAAGCCATGTTTCCCTATCATTCTCAATTTCTTGCTCAATAGGGGTTAATGGAACATTGGCCTCCTTGATCTTTTGCCTACCTTCTTTTATCATTTGTAGCTCCATGGGGACTTTCCTGTCCCTCAATTGTTTGTTTTCTTGCTCTAAATATTTGACGATCCACTTAGCCCTCTCTAAATTATTTGACAAGGCTTGTATCTCAACCTCTTGCTCCTTGATGATCATGTCTTTGGTAATCTTTGGATCTTGAGTTTCCAAATCAATGACATCAACTCCTTGTGTCTCTTCATGATCAACTAGATCAAAATATATTTCTTTCTCATCACTAAGATCTTTCTTATGCATATTTTTATTTCCTTTACCTTTGCCCTTACTGTGCTGCTCAACCTGTGCCTGTTTAGTTGAAGAAGAAGGCAAAGCCCCTTCCACTCCTTGCGGAGATAGCATTTGCCTGTGGCCTGAAGATGAAGGAGAGACCCCTTCCACACCTTGTGGAGATAATACTCACTTAGTAGCTGCAAAAGGTTTCCTAGTGCCCCTCTCATATGTCACAAATACTAGCTCTCCAACAGTTTTAGTCTCTTTGACCTTTTCATGTCCTAAAGGTCCACCTTCTTCATGATGCACTGATGAAAAGACTTGAGGACCTTTGAACATATCATGAGAAATGAAAATCTCCCATGGCATGTTAAGAAGGTTCAACTGATGTACAAAAATTATTTTGATCAAGGAGTAGTGGTAAATGCTAGTCAACTGCTGGGGATATGGTTTCTTCTTTACAATAAGTGCCATATTCTCAATGTTTCCAAACATGAAGTAGGGGGTATTCATCATTCTCACCCTAGTGAAATGCATCAGTAATCTAATGTGGTAGGCATACAATCGGGAGACCCTACCTTCACAAGTAAAGTACTTAATGTTGATCTTCATCAATGGAGCAAACCTGTCCTCCAAGAACTTGAAGGGGAATACTCTCTTGAGTTTTTCTTGGTATCTAGCCTTGATGTAAGGCTCATAGTACTCTCTGTCAATATCTTGACCTTTCTTCCACCTTTCACCCACATCTGGAATACTTGTAGCCTCTGAAATAACAACTAGTGACAAAGTGAATGTAACTCCATCAAGGTTTACTTCATTGTTGTCCAAATGTGTCACAAACAACCTTGCTAATTCATGATGAAATTTAACCCTTTCCACCATTTCACAAAAAACAAAACATGGCTGGTGTTTAAAACAAGAAATGGAAAATGGGCAAGCTTGCAACTCCCTCAAACTGTTAGGCTCCTCTCTGATATGTCTTCCTCCTTTATGAGGCTTCATGTGCTGTATGTTTCCCTCCCTGGAACTGTCACTAAGGGTGTCTTCTTCAAGCTCATATTCACTGTCTCTCTCCATTGTTTTTATAGCTGTATTCTCTTGTGGTGAATGAAGAGATAAGGTGAATGAATGTAAGATGAGTATGAAGATATTTTATAGGTAAGTTGGTGAGAGTGAATGAGAGTGTGAATGGGATTTACGAAGTGAGTAGGGTTTGGGGATAGTGTAGGGTTTGGGGTGTATGTATAGGGTTTGGGAATTGGGGAAAATATATGAGGGAATGATGTTTAGAGAATTTTATATGAGGGAATGGGGTTTAGGGAACATCAAATGGATGAGATAGGACAATAATAAATGAGAGAGCTTTAAAATATATGAGATAATTTGGTGAAAACTAGGGTTTGACTTCTTGAGAGACAAAATCACTAAAGAGTTATCTAAAAACCATTTTCAATGAGAATGACCAAGTTACTTATTTGAAAAGAGGTAATTTGGAAGTTTTGAGGCAAAATGGGGTGATTTGGAACAATTTGGAGTTTGGCTGCCAGGTGCACAGCGCCTCACCCGGGTGCGTAGCGCCGGCCTTTGGTGTGAATCACCTTTTTGTAGAACACTTTTGAATGCCTTCCCAGTGTCCAAATTGGACATGTGATAGCTCGTTGGAAATCTTGTCGAGTCTAATTTCCATAACATCTTGAAGTTTTCAATTTGGAGTTTATTTGCCTTATCAAAAGTCAAATCTTCCAATGCTAGTTAAAATGTGCAGAATGAGGCTGCCTAAATGCAGAGTGTTGTTGCAGTAAACTTTTGAAGGTCTTCCTCAACTCCAAATTGAGATCATGATAGCTCATTGGAAATATATTTATGTCTAGTTATCATTTGACTCATCAAGAAAGTCATTTGGTCATTCAATCTAGGAGAAAAATGGATTTTACCAAGGTAACTCCAGAGGTGTAGCAAACCTCCTAAGGCAAATGATGTTTTCGACATTTCCCCCAAACCATGAAACCTGTGTAAAAACTAAAACAAGTTTTTCTTCTTGGGTCAATGATGGACAAAAACCTCTCTCACATTTGTCAAATTCATCTTTTCGTGCTCAAAAACATAGTTTGAAGAAAAACCATCCCTTATGTGTGGTGAATGGCTTGTTCCTTGGAATGACTTCGTGAAAAATGATGGAGACCTGATGTTTGATGATATGAAATGGCCTCATATTTTCTAATATCCCTTATGCCTCCTCTACTTAGATATCTCTGCTCCCATAGCCAACCCTAGCTCAGTGGGAGAGGAATTTAGGGTTTTAGTGCTTGTTTCTCTTTTGCTTTTGCAGGTGAATTGGTGCTCATGATGACTTTTTTTTTGCAGTGGCAGGTGCTTGGAAACATCATTAGATGCTTAGGAGAAGCAGTAATTATTGGCCACCTCATGTCCTTGCTGATCATTATTGGCATGTAATCATCAAATTTTGACCATGGTGGGACCCTAAAACCTAATGAGACCAAACCCTATGTAATTGATGGAATGAACTGCAAAATGAACATGAATCATGACTGAAAAGTATGGAAGTAGATCAACAAGTACATAACATGAGGGAAAAATTGATCCAAACCATACCATCAGTGGATCCATGACCTAATGGAATGCAACCTCATCAGAATGAAACTCCTACTATGAAATGCAAAAGAGCAGATTTTGATCACTGATGGAAGTGTGAAGACACTGACGCTAACAGGTGGAATGGAGTCAGACAAAGTTGAAGTCGAAGTATTGGGTTGATCTATAGCCCGGTTATTTGACGACGACGGTGGATTACCATAATATTTACTTCATGTAGTCACCAAAATATTAGTCTTAGTCTTAGTGGTGGATAGTATAAGCACTTGTGAAATGGAAGCATGATTTGTAGCAACCAAATGAGTCTCTAGGTTTGGAAAAGGGTCTGTCAACACAGTGGATGTACTAGAAGTCTTAAGAAGTTTTGAGACTTTAGAGTGGTGAGGACAGTCTCGTGTAAAGTGCTCATCATTACAAATTAAAAATGAGTAACAAGGTTTCCTAGCTAGAGAAGAGGAATCAGATGATTTCTCTTGAGGGGGAGAATTTTGTTTCTTTTTGGTTTTCCTATTTTTCTTGCTTCCAAATTGCTTTTCATTTTTACCTTTGTCATATGACATGGATTTTATTTTGGAAGCAAGTTTATTATTAGGTGTATTAGAGGTTTGATTTGAAATAGCAAGTGTTTGACTAGATGGTTTACTTGTTGTTTGAGTGCTTGAAGAACCTGTCATGTCATCATTGGCATGAGAGTCCTTATTGGATTGAGGTTGTGGAACAGTAAAATCTGGTCTAGGTGCATTTGGAATCTTATCATAGAGCATGCCAGACTGGCTGTAAATCAAGTCTAAGTATTGGGAACGAGAAATTACTTTCTCTTTAGTTACAACTCCTCCTTTAGACACATCCTCGATGATAGATGGCAACAAGGATTTAATAAACCACTCAGCTAAAATCTGATCAGGAACAAAAATATTTACCATTCGATGACGACGACACCACTCATGAATATGATCAGAAATGTGAGTAGCAATGGTCTGTTTAAAGTTGGTCAACAATTCCGTTCCAGTTTCATATATGATGGGTAACTAGATATGGGTTAAAAATGTAGTGGCTAAGGCTGTGAAAGTGTCAAATGAAGCTCGTGGTAATTCAAGATACCACTTTGCGGCCAACCTAGTGAGCATTTACTGGAAAAGGCGTAGTCTTACTAAATCATCATTTAGGGAGTTGGATGAACACCATAAATGAAAAGTCATAACGTGATTGGATGGATCTTCTTCAAGGTTTCCATTGAAATTAGGAATATCATAAGGCAATTTGTGTGGAATCATCAGCCACCAAGATGAATAAAGAATGGGATCATTGTTAAGTCGATTTAAATCCAGTAATTCAAGTGTTGCGACAAAAGACAACTGTCGGTTTAGGATGGGTTGAACGTAACTAGGGTAAGATGGAATTGTCTGGGCAATAGGCCTTTGCATACCAGCATAAGTAATCTGCTACTGGTATCCTTGATAGGGGTAGGTTTGTTGAGCATATCCAGTATAAGGTTGTTGTTGACCAAAATCAACACAGGCGTGTTGACTAGAACCTGGGTAAGCTTACTGCTAACCAAACCTAGCATAGGCTTGTTGATCAAGTCCAGGATAAGTTTGATATTGTTGGAATTATTGTTGTTGGTATTGTGGCTGCCACGACTGTTGATACAATGGTTGTTAACCACCAGTATAAGTTTGACCAGGTTGTGGATAAAATGGACCAGTATAAGTCTGAGCCATCCCAGTTAATGGTAAACTGGCCTGAGGTTGTTGGATTTTAGACACAAATAGTTGTTGTAAAATGGCCTGAGAAGACTAAGTCTGTAGACCTAAAACTTGAGGGTAAGAGGTTGAAGGATCAGCTTGCAAAGGTTGAGATACAATCAAATGAGCTTGCAACTGTGGTAAAGTCGTAACAACAGGCGTAGTAGGTATGGATGAAACATGTTTTATTGGTTGTGATGAATACACAAGCCTTGGTTGAACAGGCATTGTAGGCTTCCATTGACAAACAGTCATTCCAAAATAAGTTGGACCTAAAGATGACGGTATACTGCCATATGGTGGCCCCCCAGAGTATGGAGAATAAGAAGATTGGGCATATTGTTCTCCATATGGAGGTAATCCAGTGTTAAGTGGATACATTGGATAGTAACCAGATGGACCAGCTTGATATTGACTTGATGGATCAAACTGTTCAGTATCCGTAAGTGAAGAACCAGGTAAAATTCCTGTGGATGACATGGGTGAAGACCATGGACTAGAAGAAACACCGGAGTGAGTTCCAGATAATGATTGGTAACCCAGTGGGATAGACGGACCACCATACAGATGTGACTTAGGTGTTGTGGTAAACATCAAAGAAGTAACAATAGTAGATGTTGTCACAATTTCACAGATGATACAGTCTGGGATGTTGTTTCAGCCATAGTCAAATGACCCAATAAATGTCCTAATGAATCTACGCGAGGTTGATAAAGCCCTGGTCCAAATCGAGTTGTAGTTCTAGGTGAAGTTTCTTCTTCAAATTCCTCTTCAATAGAAATCAAACCAAGTGGAAGGATTTCACTGTCAAGTCCGTAATAAATTTCCGGTGTCTGACTCTGCGGTAAAGGAGAAGTCTCAACATTTACAGATGTCTGAGGATAAACCGGTTGATCATCTTCCGGTTCGGGAACAACTTCGAGATCCAAGTCTTTAGGTAAAAGAACAACAAGTTCAGGATGAATCTCTTGAACTTTTGGTTGAGGATCAACTTCTTTTAGGACAACTTCAGTTACCGTTTCACTAAGTTCACTTTCAGTGTCCTCAGGTAATTGTAAAGGTTCCACTTCAGTAGCAGATAAACCAGTAATAGTAGGAGTAACTAGAATCGCAATACGTACCAGTATAGGTGACTCTGGTAAATCAAATGAAGAACCAGAAGTTTGTGATGTACTGGACTCAGTTAAACGAGATCGCTTTCACCGACTAGGTGTAGCTTCAGGCGGTAAAGGCAGTTTACTCATTTTCCTACGCGAACGATGGGGTAAAGGTTGATTTTCTTCCACGATTGCTGATTGATTTTATTATAAAAAGAAATAAACAAAAAGAGGGTAATCTAGGCAAAAGAATTACCAAGTAATTGTGAACTGCAATATACCGCCTCGGAGGAGCCAAGGACTTAACATACGTGCAGGTAATCTCCCTGAATTTTTTTTCGTTGTATCACAATATACAAGGAGACCGACTCAGTTACCTATGGATGGATAGCAACCTAATGTATTCCTCCCAAATATACTCGAAAGTACATGGAGGGCCAATCCCTGTTAGCATTGCCTAATGCGAAACCGCAAAGTGAGAGCATTCCCTTATACTTTTGTACTATAACACTGCTCGATACACCCGAAAGTACATGGAAAAGCTATGATATACTTATGTACATGGAATGACGTATCACACTCAGAATGTATTGCATACCATTAACGACAACTGCTATGTTTAATGATGCCAGAACACGTCTCTAGCCTAGATCTCTAAATGATATGTGTTAAGTTATAATGCTCCATTAGGTTAATTGAGATAAATTTTAGTTGAACTTGTTTAAAAGTTTGCCTTTCAGGTTCACCCCGTGACATTTCTGAAACTCCTTGAATGCAACTAAGGTGGGAAACATTATTTCATTTGATTTAAACAATGAAAACCGTAACTAAAAGGGATAGTGAAATCAGAATCTCTAAACAGAGAGCATAGAGCACATCTAATGAAAATTTCCCTATACCATTCCTACAAGCACACACAAACTTCTAAATGCATTATGCATGTTTTTCTTTTCATTCCTTTAATGTTTAGATGAATCATAAAGAAACTAAATGCATAAACAATCAATCAATGCCTTTCACAAGAAACGAAGACTTTACGACAATTCATTTTCAGAAAAGTAAAGACTAATCAATGTAATCTAACTTTGGGGTTGATTCAACAATGATAAAGAAACATTAAAAAAACAAAGCCAAAGTGGGCATGGAAAAGAAATTCTAATTTGGACTTTAGGGACAAATAAACATTGACCATTCAGCAAACAAGATGTGAAATAGTTTGGAAAAAATCAAGCAAAAAGATGGGTTTTTGGCTTGACAGGGACCAGCGCAGCCCTGAGTGGGAGACAGTGCATTGCAGAGCACTGTCTCTAGGCTAAGGCTGCTCTATAGAGCACTGTGTCAAGAACAACAGTGTGTTGATGCCAGAGAGCACTATCAGCACACAAATAAGCACACATTTTGACCAAACAAGCTTCAAAATGACTGAATATGGGTAAATGAACTCAAGCAAAGTCTACTAGTGCTGTTAAGACAAGGGATAACTACCAGGAATGATGGTCGTTCCCCAGTATGGTCGCCAATTTGTTATACGAAATTTATACCTACGAATAAGTATATCTTCCCTAAGTGGGTAGTTACACTTAGAACAACTAAAGTAAATATGTTTAACCTTTTCCTACAATAAACAGATAAGATAAAAGAACCTACTTGTGATCCTTTGCTTCCTTTGATCTCCTCTGAGTTGCTCCCGTCGCTTCCGCTCAAACTAAATTCGCTCAATTGGTACCTTCCAACATAAACAGAAGATGCCAACAATTAAAGCATATGATCTATTTATTGTAAACAAATGGAATCGACAACATTTAAATATACATTCATCGTAGATATAGAAAAAAGTATTGGAAAAGGAACAAACAATTGTATTAATTGATAGAAGGAGAAGTTACACCCAATGTGGTTTGGTCTCGTGTCACTCATCTAGCTTAGTCCAAGCCCTCATCACACCAATAGCAACATCAATCCAGCATCATAACATTACTTTGACAATGATTTCAAGTCTCTATACCAACAATATTTCTCTATGATATCCAAGCTCTCTTAGCTCTATGATGGGAGGCCAATTTATAGATGAATTCAAGTGGTTTTGTCATTAATATGGCATTGAATAATTTTCCATAATTGGATGATTAGTTTCCATGTTCAAAGGGATGAGAGGATAGAGGATTAGATGATCCAAGGCTATCCTAAGTCGAGCTCATCTTGATAGGATAGGAGTTGGGTTCCTTCTAGAAGGCTTTAGAAAGAAGGAATATACTCAGGATCCAATGAACATTTCGAGGATTCTCGCCCAACGCAGGCTTGAGTGGGCTTAGGTGTTCTGCAACGCAGCCTTGAATGGGGCTACCTTATCTGCAGAGCACTTACCCCTTACCAGGGGTGCACTGGTGATCCAAGGAAGAAATTCAGCAAGGTTTGAAGTCAGGAAACTCTCATGGATGAAAGCACTCAATGAGGTGGCATGTATAGGGCATGTAACAACTAAATTAGGGTTTGACAGACCTTTCTTACATTGATTTTATCATCGAGAGTGATGTTTCCAAATAGATCTCTAACAAGGAGGATGAGGAGAGTGATGAATATGAAGGGTTTTCGAGATTGAGGGTGAGGTCAGAGAATTCATGAAAAAACTGAGGGTGGTTCAAGGGATGTAGGGACACAGGAAGGCGAAATATTGAATTCCCCATACAATTTCAATCAGGAGATAATGAGTGTTTTGTGATATGGTACTAGGACAAAGGGAAGAAACGATTGTGGATGAGAAATCAGGCCTTGCAATTGGAAAAGTGAAAATTGGGTATTCAGTCTACGGTACTTGAATTGTAGCAACAATGTTTAAAGTGGAAGAGGCTTAGGAGTTAGAAGGATAGATAATTCGAGAGGTTTAAGTTGGAGAATGAAAGAATGAAACTTGAGACTGAGAAATTAAAACTTCAATTGAAGAAGAAGGAACTGGGGTTTGAATTGAATAGGTCAGAGGCATCTATTTCCTCTCTGTCTGCCCTTCACATGGACCAAATGCACAGAAGGGAGAAACATGATATACACAGTGAAAAATGAGTTCAATGCATTGGAATTGTACAAGCATGAAATGAAGCTTGTCACGAACCTACCATTATCTGGTAGTTCATAGAGTTGCAAGACATGGTGAGCTCTTCTTCAATTACTGAGTATTTGCAGGTATGCTTAAAACATACAGAAGCACATAATTCTTCAATGAACTTTGTAAAGCCTATAACTGATGCTTGATTTTGTAAAAAAGGCCTTTTGCGATGCACTTAAACTTAGATACTTAACCTAAAGAACCTCAAGCCTAGTGGTTACTAGGATAAACATTCATGAAGCTTGTGGATGGAGAAACTTTGTTTTCTGCAGAGAGTTGTAATCTAAGCTTGGAAGGAAAATACTTTAAGATTTTTCTCCTCTTTAAAAACCTAGTGGATAGTTGATGTAAATGCATTTTTGTAGAACTTGATCGAAAATTCCCACTAATTTACTGTTCAGACACAAGCCATTCGACATCAAACTTTATTCCAAAGATACAAATTAGAACACCGACTTTTGAAAATGAAGGCCATTTCTATCAATAATATTTTTTCTCCTTGAAACCTCAGGTACATGAGAATAATATGGCTAATCAACTACTTTTTAAACAATCTGCTCACAGGACTTACTAGTTCAAATTCAGATGCAATGGTTGTTGAGCCTTCTTTCGTTTTTTATTGTTATGTCTGTGAGGTTTTTCTCTCATAGGTCACCTCTTGCATATACATATCCCTTTGATTGGATCCAGTTGTTCCATTTTAATAATCTCATTTCTGTCTTTTCGATCCACAAAAGCTATTCCAACACATACATCAACAACTTTTGACCATAAACCATGGAGAGAATTCGTGTAACTATCAGTTGAAACAACGCACCTCCGAGGATGAAAAGCATCCTTACACCTATGACATAAAGTTCTTAAAAATTTCTTGAAAAATTTTTGGTCCTTCATTATTTGCTATTGGATTGGTTGATTGAATTGTTTGATGTTCCTGCTGCCCAGTTAGTTTATCAGGCCTGGTAGATTTTTTTCCCTCTTTGTTTTTTTGGTTGTCTTTTTCTCAGGAGAAAAAAGTCCTCCATTACTGAAAAATAAAAGGATTACATCTGATAGTTCAACATACAATCAAAGGTGCACAAGTTCAACCAGTGAAATACCCTCCAAATCATTACAAAACTACTGAAACACAGAACAATCATTGGTTCAAGGGATCACAAGAGAAAAACTACCTTATACAAGGGTTCACTATACACCTTACAAAGCAATAACCAGAGATGTGAGGATCTCCTCATCCCCATCTCTGAAAACTCTCAGATGGACAGAGCCTGGATCTCTTCCACAAGCTTGTTTGGATAAACAATCTACCCCTTGGTTGTGCTCAGAGGTTATGAAAGTGTATTTCTAAAAATCTGGTTTAAATGGCTTGTCCATAAAACTTTCAAACACTTATTCCCACTAATGCTCATGAGACTTGGATATGCTTAATGAGACATGGATATGAGTAATGAACTATTTTACCTGATAATCCCCAAAAAATAATGTTTGTAATCAATACTTCTCTATCTTCTAGACACCTCAACCAGTCCAAAACTAAAATTAAGTATCCATAGATATTGATGTCTCCAACTCCTCCTTCTAGAGCTATTTCCATTAAAATGGAGACCACTTTGATCCCTGAAAGTTGTTGGTTCAACTGCATAGACCACGCTCAAATCTGATTTGATGGGTCACAAGTGTGATTGTTAGAAAATTGCATAGACCATGCACAAGTGTGACTATTAGCTTTTGGTCAAGCTAGTTAGCTACTTTTATTTATTCATGGGGAGTTGAAACTTTTAGTTGGGCCCCTGATATATGTGTTGTAATGCATTAATCATTGTAGTTTTGACTTGGAAAGGAAAAAAGGAAAGGCGGGCCGGATCATTGGAGAGAAGAGCCCATCAAACTTTAAACATCCCCTTCAAGCTTTTTCATTTGTTGTATTTACATGTCATTCTGTACAAGTAATTTTGTAAACATTTTTACAGATCCTCAAATCTCGTTTACAACTTCCTCTGTACTTTCATGTAATTCAAAGAGATTTTGTCACGAATCAATTCGGTTCCGGTCTTCCCCGTGGACTTCTTTTTTCAATTTTCACTGCCCATGAAAGCACTCTTTACCCCTCGTTTTGGCATCAACCTGAGTTTTTTGGCATTTTCCCATGGAAAATCCACTAGGAAGGAGTACATGAATATAAAACAGTGTTTAGATTACTTGGTACATGAATAAACCCAAAATTGAGTTCTAAAGCCTAGAGTTGACCTATTCCTTCTCAGGATTTGCATATATTATGCCACTATCATCATCTAATATAGATTCTAAGAAAATTAACATTTTATTCATCATATATCTAGTATTGAGTGTTGGTTTGCTTGGTAGATATATTCTCCATTTCCTGTGCAAGTTCGGGTCAATGGATGGTGATGGCAAACAGATTGTTTTGAAAGAGCCTAAGTAGTTACCCCTTCCTGTAGGCAGGACAAACACAAGTGTTGTATGGATGGTGTGAAAAAAGTGTACTTTAATTGCCCTCAGTTTGGGGACTCACGTGCATTCTATTCAGCATGGTGTTGGTATTAATATGATAATTTTTTATGTTGTCTTTTCCCTGTGAATAAGCCTATCGGTTGTGTGCTCAATTTGTCCATTCCACTTATACTTCGTGGTGGGATCAACCCACCTACGCTTCACCCACCACAAAGCAGAGCATGCAACTCAAGTGGGTACATAACAAATGCATGATTTACAATTACTGCAAATATTAGTTAGATTTCCTACACCTCCAGCAGAGTGTCCATGATGTGGGCTCTCTTAACTTGACTTCCTACCAATTCCACGATCCTATAAAAAATATTTCTTCCCCTTGTATTAGTTCTAGTACAATCATATACATTCCTCATAGCTTGGATGGTGAAATCTTTTTATATGAATATGATAAAAGAAAATATGATAAACGTTGTTGTTCATCTTGTAAATGGTGGTCAAACAAAAGTTTATGTTTTGATGGTGTAGTAGAAGTACATTTAAAGTGTGGATTTCGGAGCTAGAAGAGAGCGTCTCCATCTCTCTTGTACCATTGCATGCGATGACATTGAGATGTGTAGGATATTCTCCATGGTTTGGAAAAACTATGAGCATATAGGTTCTTGTCATAGCGAAGGTTGTTTAGGTAAAATATGGGTAGGTGGTATTAAAATGGTTGAGTTCCGAAAACAATAGTATTTTGGTTAGTTTTAGGCAGAAAATATATAGGTGGTATAAAATATTTTTGCAATTTTCAGAATGCAAGAATAGTTAAGCCACATAAAAAATCTGACAAAGTTCAAATTAATTAGGTCAATTTGAGTTAAACACTATTTGCCATTTTGTTTTAGGAATTTAATTTATTTAATAAAAATAAATTTGATTGAAAATGAAATGCAAAGATTTTTCAGAAAGAAAAAGCTGAATTTGTATTATATTGAGATTGTATAACAACAACAGATGATACATTATATGCATACGACATAAAACCAGAAGATGAAGGCTTTTGAGCAGATTGCCAAAACTGGAAAAACACAGATATAAGGAAAAGCACAGATATAAACAAAGATAATATATTGTTGTCAATTGAAATTTAATTTATTTAATGGAAATAAATTTGATTGAAAATGAAATACAAAAATAATATATGATTTTCAATTGAAATTCATCTTTTATTTTAAGATTTTCATAATAGAAGGGGCATGAATATTTTCCTTTCTAGCCTAAATTAAGACCAACCTTTTAAATTTGATCACTAAATGGCACCTTCTTTTTTTCAGAAAAAAGTGTCTTCAGACATGGGACCTGCAAGTTGGAAATATGGTGCGCGGTTCATCTCACATGGAGTTGTGGAGTGGTCGTAATATGAAGATTATACAGTAAATATCATATCTGTACACAATCAAAGATTTTTAATATTCCCAAATCTAATTCTAAGTCCCGCTAATGGTCCTCTGTACATTCGCCAACAACAGTCTCTGATTATTTAATGCGTCCAGTGGTCCAGATTCATTGGTTCTGAGTTGGCTTCACAAATTCTAATATTGGAATTTGAAATCACTGGTTTGATTATGTAAATTTGAAGTTAGGGATATATCCCCAGTTAATTTGTTTCCAAAGGGACTGGCTTCACTGCCTTTGTATGAATGACAACACCAAGAGAGCACATTGAAGAGATTCAAAAAACCATGTTCAAAGAGAACCCTCTTACAGGGACTGGCTTCACTGCCTTTGTATGAATGACAACACTAAGAGAGCACATTGAAGAGATTCAAAAAACCATGTTCATGTTGGGTATACGACCAATAGTCCCACATTGACTAGAAGTGGGGAAGATCATGGGTATATAAGGATGGACAAATATCTCCATTGGTATGAGGCCTTTTGGGGTAAAGCCCAAGAACAAATCCATGAGGGCTTAGGCCCAAAGTGGACAATATCATACCATTGTGGAGATATGTGGTGTCCAGAGTCCTAACAAGTGGTATCAGAGCCATGCCCCGAAGTTAGCCAAGTGGATGAATTCTCGGAATGTCGAACGAAGGTGGTGGGCCCCGGTAATATGACGATGGGATCCGTGGATGAGCTCGGTTAGACAGGCGGTGTGCTCCGGATTCTTCATGGACGTGTCCTGGTCCCAACACGGTGAAGAGGAGTTGACCTGGGAAGAGCAAGCTCTCGAGGCAGGTGGTGCTTCCATGTAAGGCGTGTGCTTCCAACGCATTGGAGCGGAGAATCCTGGTTGGTAGAGAGTGGACGGATGGATAATCGTTTGAGGGGAGGCTCGATGGTCCTTTGTTCGAGGGGAGGATTGTTGGGTATACGACCAATAGTCCCACATTGACTAGAAGTGGGGAAGATCATGGGTATATAAGGATGGACAAATATCTCCATTGGTATGAGGCCTTTTGGGGTAAAGCCCAAGAACAAATCCATGAGGGCTTAGGCCCAAAGTGGACAATATCATACCATTGTGGAGATATGTGGTGTCCAGAGTCCTAACAGTTCAAAGAGAACCCTCTTACATAATAACTGCACCAAGTAGTCAAACTTTTCTCTGTGGAATTATATAACAAAGATGTTCATTTTGTTATGTGGCTAATCCAGGTAACTCATCAGTTGGATTGAAAGTGCCATTCATGCTTATCTTCTTTGTTTAGTATTTCTGTTATCATGATAATTCTGGTGACTTTGTTGCAGAATGCAGACCACCATTAGCATTAGCTCAGTGGGATGTCAGGGATCTCCTGCGTCAGTGCTATGGAAATCATATCAAGAATGACAGTGCTTTGAAAAAGAAGTTGAATGTGGTTCTGAATTCATTGGTTGGGAATGTTAACAAGACATGTTACAATATTTCATGGCCTGGAGAGAATGGACATAAAATATATGATCTTCCTCAGTGCAAGGGAGACCTCAATGCCACTGCTTGTCGGGCATGTGTTCCATACGCTAGAAAGGAGATTGGTGGATCACCTGAGATTACTTCTGGAGGCAATTTTCTGAGTGGATGCTTTTTGAAATTTGACACTCGCAACTATACACAAATGAAAGTTGAAGTGGTTTGGATGAACAGATTCTTCTTATTTACAATAATGGTTTCTTGGAAAATGTTTGTTCAATGTTCTTGGTTCCATATGTGTGGGGATACTTTTTTCTTGTCTTTAATGTGTAGATTAGTTCTGTTTCTCCAAGGGTTTCTGAATGTATTAGTACTTTCTTTTCCAATAAATGAACACGGTGTATCTTGTATCTAGTATCTAGCTTAGTCACCGGTAACAAATGAACATTTGTGTTTTTTTAATTGAGTGCAGAAATCTTATACATCGACTTTGTTTTTCTTTTAATTAAGATGATTATTATTAGCAATAATATATATTCATTTTAATTTTTTTTATACAATTTTTTTTTGAAATTTTTTATCTTTAAATATTTATAATAAATACAAAATTAATATTATTTTTTAATATATACATATTACATATCATTTTATGTTAAAATATTAAAAACATTATTATTTTTGAAAATATTTTTGATTTTTTTTAATTTCTTAAATATTATTTTTACACAAGCTTATATTATTCTTGCACAATAAACAAAAGCCACATAATAACAATGCACCAAAAAGTAAAAAATAGTGACATTTCGACTGTGCCTCTTGTTTTTATGTCTATTACTTTATGTTTTATGTACATGGGCAAGTTTCTAATTTGTATATGTTGTTATACTCGATGTTTTTTATAATAATTTGAAAGTAGATTTTAATGTAATTATCTTTTATATATATATATATATATTACTTCATGAAATGTATCTCAATAATGTTTGTCCAAATAAAAAATGTCACTATTTTATAGATACAATGTGATGTTTCAAAATTCTTTGTGAACATCAAAATTTCAAATACTTTTAAAAATAAAATAGTCAAATTAAAATTTAGAATTAACCACTTAAATATTTAAATATCAAATTAGCAATTTCAAAATTTTAAAAGTAGTCAAATTAAAATTTAGAATTAACCACTTAAATATTTACATATCAAATTAGCAATTTCAAAATATTTTTACAAATAAAAAGTGATGGTTTCAGAATATTTTTACAGGTACAATGTGATGTTTCAAAATTCTATATGCACATTAAAATTTCAAATACTTTTAAAAACAAAAATAAAAAAAATATTATAGCGCTGAGACTTCTGTGATCCATAATATGTTTGTGAGAATATTTTTGGCAAAATCACATAAAAAATTATTTGTCGACCTATTTCGAACCAACCACTGTCGTTCATTGTGGCCCTAACGAAAATTATTTGTTGACCTATTTCGAACCAACCAGTGTCGTTCATTGTCCCTATTTAACTTGTCAGGGCCTATTTCGAACCCACCAGTGTCGTTCATTGTCCCTATTTAACTTGTCGCCCTGACGATGAACCACACTGATTGATTCGAAACACATCGACAAATAATTTTCAATATGATTTTGGCAAAATTATTCTCACAAAAAAATAATCAAATTCCACACTTATTCGTGATGTCTCTAGAACACCAACGGCTATCACATGGTTATAAATTACGAGTATACTAACGGCTATCACATGGTTATAAATTACGAGTCTACTAGAATATGGTTGTTACACCGTAAGTGTTCCCTTTTCTGAGTTGAGATTAGCAAAGACTGTTCATCCGACCAGTCACATTTCTCCATTTTCGTCGTTCTAACAAATCTCTTTTGACCACGTGGCGCCTCAGATACGGCTCTGTTATGGTACCTGGATTTTTAAATCTTATTCCGCCCAGTCAAGTACCCTGACGCGCTGTCTTGCTTGAGTTTAGGCCTCTCCTCAGCAGGAATTTTGTTTCACACACTTTTCCAAACACAAGTAACCGCCAGGCTCATGTCTCTATGAGCCC
Source organism: Pinus tabuliformis (assembly GCA_031772625.1). Classification (NCBI taxonomy): domain Eukaryota; kingdom Viridiplantae; phylum Streptophyta; class Pinopsida; order Pinales; family Pinaceae; genus Pinus; species Pinus tabuliformis. Next base: position 761,100,236 of record CM062806.1, read on the forward strand.
CTAGCCATTAGTAACAGATAATACCAACGCTTGAATTTTCAGCAGCGCAGCCGCTGGCGGAGGAAACCCAACAGTTAAGTTTTCCACTGGACTGCCTAAAGGTTTTTTTCACTGAACTTTCTGAATCTCTTCGCTCCAAATCACCAAATCCTTCTTAACGTCCGCCTGCCATCAGGCTGTGCTCCAAATCCTTCTTAAGGTCCAGCTTGAACACTTCCTCTCTATTGTTTTGAGAAGTGGGAGCATCAGCGGAGGAAGGCGCAAGCAGAGACAATTACAATCGTTTAAAAATGATGGGTACCCCATGCTTGGGCTTGAGTCTGAGCACGCAGACAGGAGCATGCCGATAGTTAGGAGAGAGGGTGAATTTGAAGCGGGAGAGGATCATTGCCAACACCACTTTCGCTTCCATTATGGCGAAGCTCTGTCCTAAGCAGACTCGAGGCCCCGAGGAGAAGGGTATGAATCCCATCTGATGCTTGCACGCCTTCTGCACGCCCTCAGCAAACCGCTGTGGGTTGAATTCGTTAGCATCTTCTCCCCATAATTCCTTGCTGTGATGGATGGCCAACACCGGAATCCACACAGACATGCCCTTTGGTAACTCCACGTCGCCCACCTTTATGTTCTCGATTGCCTGTCTTGGCTACAGCCATGCCGATGTGTACAGTCGAAGTGACTCGTTCAGTACCACACCTAATTGCATGCAATAATTCAAATTGTTGAGATATTATTACACTTTTCCTCAGAAAAATTAAATTAACATAGTAAATCTAATTTTAAAATGTTGCGCTAATCTGATAACTCTGACCCCACATTGGAATCTAAACTTGAAGGGTTTTGAAACCTCTGATATCATATTAGATCCAGAAAAAAGTGAATATTAATACGTATTGGATTCGATTATAAGTTGGCTCGGAAGAATTTGAGATGGATTGCTAATCTTACGATTTTGAGTTTGGGGAGATCAGCACCCAAAACCAGGAATAGTCCACTTTCCAGTCGCCTTTTTTGCCTCTCTTGCAGGCAACTTATGGAGTAGAGGTGTTATGGGAACTCTGGCGAAATTGGAAAGCAATCCAGAACGGTTGTTCCAACTAGCCTCAGAAGGCTTGGTGTCCTTTCCTCCCGGAAAGGACGTTGATCTAAAACCGCGACAGATTTTAGTTAATAGTTAATAAATATATGGCCAACTTATTTAATATCTTCATAATGATCCATCTCATATAATCCCATAGACCCCTTCACCAATAATAAATTTCGTTTTTCCTTTGCTTCATTGTTTTTGGGTTAGGTTGTTTAGTTACTCTGTACATGACAGTTAGGTTTCAATGGCCTCTGGTGCTCAATCTCCGTGTGAATATAACTACATTCTTCTTTATTGCTGTTTTTGTGGAAGAAGGTTGCTTTGGGTTTGGAATCCCTACTTGTTGCTGTCCTTCGCATGCAATTTACCTTGAGGCACTATTTACATGAGCATTTTTGGCATCGAGAGACCTTGATTTATCAGCCTTTCAGATAGTCTCTCTTCCTGGAAATGAGGCCATTTGTTGCAATGCATAAGTCAAAATATCATTATTTTTTCTCCACTAAAACTTGATTAAACCCAAAACTATGATTATCTCAGCATAGTGAAGAACTTTTAAAACAAACGTAGATTTTATATCGAATTGCAGAAAGTGATAGCCTTGTTCGGCCATGCAAGGTATTTGTTATCTCCAGCAGGCATGTAAAAGAAGGTATAAGTTGGGATCTACATACATTCCTTAGGAAATGTCCACTTTAGGTGGAGTTCCCACATGTTTCGTGTTTGTTGGTGTGGCGTTGTATGCAGTCTTGACAATATCTCTATATATATTTTATTATTTTTCCAATTCAATAAAATTTTATTATTGTCTTCTCCCCAAGGCTACAAAGATGCTTGCACAAACCCTCGAAAATCGTTCACGTTCGGCTACATTCCACGATATCTACCAGAGATAATAGATGAAAATGGCGGCAGCATAGCCGGGATTCGTAGTGGATGAGGTGTGTATTTATGGGAAAACTTTCATTGGAGGTTGACGAAAGCTGAAGAAAATCCAACGTTTTTGAAAATTTGGAGTAAATTCGTAAAGCAAATGGAAACCGATTGGTAAATATTCATTCAAACTTCTGTCAGTTCATCTAATGGATGTTGGGAGGTTGTTGTTTATTACATTTGCATATATACCATGTTGGAGGTTTTCTTTATTGTAGTCGGTAGTTGGATTCTCATGGAATTGTACAAATGTCAAAACTCTAGAGTGATCTAGGTTAATTCTGTTACTTTATACATAGAATATCATAATCGAGGAGTAGATTTTTTTATTTTTTTATTTTTATTTTTTTTATTTTTTTTTCTTCTGAGTTTTGGGTTTTGGAAATTGAATTTGGGTGAACAGTTGGAGAAATACCCAAATATTTTTTTTGATTATAGGGTTATCAACATTTAATTAAGAAAGAAATGAATAAAATAGGAAAATAAATCACACACAAATTCACACAAAGAATTATGTGGTAAAACTTTGATAGTGTGTCAATGAAACCTCCATGGAGCAAGGGATTGGAATTCTTATTTCTCAATAATGATTTGCCAATTTACAAGAAGCCTCTTGGGAAATCACCAATTTAATATGGGTTATTTCATTACATAACTTCCTTTCGTTATACAAAACATACTAAACGATAAAACAATTTTACCTAGATAATTACATCATTTACATAAATTGTTGTCATTTTTTAATAATCTCCCCCTTGACAACAATTTTCCTAATCCCTTACTCATGCCCATTCATCATCTCTTTTGCAAGCCAAGATAAGCCAAACACTATCATAACTTCTCTACTGAAACTGGCTTCGTGAATATCTATGCATGATTCTCTTGTGTATGAACCTTCTTGAGAGCTACTTTGTCGCCATCAATCACATGTCTCATAAAATGGTACCTTACATAAATGTTCTTAGTCTTGCTATGATAAGCTAGATTTGTCGCCAAATGAATAACATTCTGACTGTCAAATAACACATTCACTTTCTCCCGCATCCTTCCAATCTTATCAAGTAGACCTTTCAACTAGAATGCCTCTTTACAAGCATTTGAAGCAACTATATACTCTGCTTCAGTAGTGGAAAAAGCAACAATTTCTTGAAGCTTTGACATCCAACTAATTGCTCCACCTACAAGCGAAAAAACATATCCTATAGTAGATCTCCTATTTTCCAAATCACCTGCATAATCAACATCCACATATCCGCAAACTGAACTTTCACTACCATTAAAGAGGATACAATGGTCACTTGTGCCTCTCAAATACCGAAGCACCCATTTCACACCTCGCCAATGTTCTACTTATAGATTTTCCATGAACCTGATGACAACTGCAGCTGCATATGAGATGTTAGGTATTGTAGATACCATCTCATACATTAAGTTTCCTACCGCATTTGCGAATGGTACACCAGACATATACTTCTTTTCTTCATCAGTTTTAGGACTCAAAACTGAAGAAAGATTAAAATTGGAAGCTAATGGAGCATTAACAACTTTCACATTGTTGATACTGAAATTTTCAAGTACTTTCACCTTCATACTTCTGTTGTGATAACTAGAGCTTTCCATTTTTTCTGTCTCTGTGTCTCTCCATGCCCAAGATATGTTTTTCCACTCCAAGATCCTTCATTTCAAGTATCATAGAACGCTGAGCCTTTAGCCTCTTGATCTCTTCCATGATTTTTCTCGTAATAAGCATATCGTCAACATACAAGACCAAGATAATGAATATGCCATTGAAAATTTTAAAGTACACACAATTATCATACTCATTTCTAGTAAAGTTTTGGCTCACCATGAAGGAGTTAAACTTCTTGTACCACTCCCTCGGAGACTGACTTAGACAATACAATGATTTCCTGATCTTGCAAAATAATCTTTTCTTGCAACCTTGCATAAAACCTTCTAGTTGTTCTATATAAAGCTTTTCATCCAAATCACCATGAAGAAAAGTTGTTTTAACATATAATTGTTCTAACTCAAGGTCCAGTAATGCAGTTAGTGCTTACATAGTACAAATAGAAACAAGTTTTACGACTCGTGAAAAAATATCATGAAAATTAATACCTTCAACTTGAGAATACCCTTTTGCAACCAACCTCACCTTATACCTTTCGATACTTCCATTTAAATTACGCTTCAATTTGAAGACCCATTTGAATCTGACAACAATTCTCCCTTCAGGAAGTTTTACAAGATCCCAAGTTTTGTTCTTGGCTAAGGAATCCATTTCTTCGTCCATAGCCTTTCTCCATTTTTCGCTATTAGCATCATCCACTGCTCCCTAATAACAAGAAGGATCCCCATATTCAACAATTAATGCAATAGATGAAGAAGAATCTTCATACCTTTTAGGTGTTCTTCCTTCCCTTATAGACCTTCTTAGAGTGACTAGTTGTTGAGTTGGTTCTGGGACTTCTATAGTTTCCTTTGCATCTTATTCACCTTTTTCTTCAAAAGTCTCTCATTCCTTTTGACTTTCTAGAAAAGGTTTAACCTCCAACTAAATTTGTTGATTCAACGATACCTATTTCTGTTCAAATTTTACATCATCTAATTTTAGAAGAGAAGATTCATCAAATGTTATAGCTCTACTAACGACTATCTTATGTGAAGAAGGATACCACAACCTATATCGGTTTACTACATAATCATACCCAACAAAGACATAACATTTTTCTTTTGGGTCTAACTTCGAATGTTGATTCATTAGAATAAGAGAATATCAACCACAGCCAAAAATACTTAAACGTGAATAATCAAAAGACTAACTCAACCAAAATTATTTAGGAATTTTACACTTAATGGAAATTGAAGGTGATATGTTTACCAAATAACAAGAAGTACATATAGCTTCTGCCCAAAACCCCTTTTGCAGGATATCATTGTTGATCATGCTTCTGGCTCTTTCCTTAAGAGTCTAATTCATACGTTCAACAACGTTATTTTTCTTAGGAGTATAAACAACGATTTTATGTCTAACAATCCCTTCATCCTTATAATATTGTTCAAATTCTAAGGAAGTAAATTCACAGCCATTATCAATTCTTAAACATTTAATTGATTTTTCTGTTTTCTTTTCCACCATAGCTTTAAATTGTTAAAAACATTAAATAAACCAACTTTTGTTTTTAACGTATAGACCCAGACTTTCTTGGAGAAATCATCAATAAATGTTAAGAAGTATAATGCACCTTCATAATATATAGTAGGAGATGGTCCCTAAAGATCAAAATGCATATAGTCCAAAATTTCTTTACTATTATGACTTGTAATTTTAAATTTATGCTTACATCGATTTCCATATGCATAATGTTTACAAAAATCCAACCTCAAGGATTTCAAATCAGGAAGCAATTTGTGATTCATCAGTACTTGAAGACCCTTCTCACTCATGTGACCCAGCCGCTAATGCCAAAGGCGAGTATCTTCTTATGCCTTCTCAGATACAGTCACTTCCTCACTCACCTGAGTATTTCCTTCGAGTCTATAAAGGTTTCCGATCTTCTCTAACTTCATAACAACCATAGTGCCTTTTGAAACTTTCAACACTCCATTTTGACCTGTAAACTTGTAACCTTTTGAGTCTAATACTCCCAAAGAAATCAAAATTTTCCTCAATTCAAGTACATGTCTAACATCAGTTAATGTTATAACTGTATCATCATACATTTTAATTTTGACATTTCCCATCCCAGCAATCTGACAAGAAACATTATTTCCCATCAACACAGAACTACCACTCACAACTTCATATGAAGTGAACCAATTTCTGTGCAAACTCATGTGATGAGAAGCACCAAAATGTAACAACCATTTTTCATAATTGTGAGAGACATTGTAAACTGGTAAAGCTTCATCTACCATACCTAATTTAGCATATAAAACTTCATCAATCATACCTGATTCAACTTGATTTGCTTCTTTCTTCGGGATTTCAACAAACTCCAACAATCTTTCTTGAGATGTCCTATTTTGTTGCAGTACCAGCATTTGGCTTTACACTTCTTGCCTTTCGATTTTGATATGGAAGAACTTCTTGCTTTCTCTCCACTTTCCTTGGACTGACCTCTTGCTATCATGGATTTTGGTGCTGAAGTTTCAATGTTGGACTTCTTCCGTACTTCTTTAGATAACAAAGCTCTCACAACAAAATCAAATTCCAAATATTCAATTGTGCTCAAACTGATAGAAACCACAAAGTGATCCCAAGACTCAAGCAAGGAACACAACAAGGTAATAGCTTTGTCTTCTTCCTAAAATTTAACTTCCATATCTAACAATTCGCAAATAAGTGTATTAAAATTATTTAAATGTTTTGCAATTTTAGTACCCTCCTTCATCTGAAGGCTATATAGTCGTCTCTTCAAATAAATTATGCTGGTTAAAGATTTGTTCATAAATAGTGTTTCTAATTTCCCCCACAAACCTGTTGTTGAGGTTTCTTCAACAATATTGAAGAGAAATTCATCTGTGAGGTACAACCTGATGGTACTTAGAGCTTGGGCATCCAACTCATCCCAATCCAAATTTTTCATGCCAACAAGTTTCTTCCTAATGCCATCTAAAACTTTGTGCAACTCTTTTTGCACCAACAAATCCCTTACTTTTAGTTTCCACAATGCAAAATTATTCTTTGCAGTGAACTTATCCAACTCAAACTTAGCATTAATCATTTTTTCCATTTCTTCCTACAACAGCTCTTTGAAAAGAAAAAATTGCCACTAGTTTTTCTTTTATCCTTCCTAATTTTTCTTTCAACTAGGGTTTTTTTTCTGAATTTGTTTTCTTTGGTTTCTTTCAGAAATTCTGAGACTAGTGTTAACAACCTTAATTATGTTCCCTTAAAAAAAATTCCAGAATTTCTTTCAACGATCATGTTTAACCTTCTTCAAACAATTATGTTTCTTTAAAAAAAAAAAAATTGAATAACCCTAGTTTAATGGAAATTTCTGCAAAGTTAAAAAAAATTAAATAACCCTGGTTTAATGAAAATTTCTGCAAAGTTTTCTCCCTTTCTTTTAAATAGCAGATCAATCCTAATAATGATGAATATCACTCCAGAATTCCCTTTTTAAACCATTTTTACAAATAGTTGTTTTTTTTTTCTCAAAAGAAGAAAAATATTCTTTAAATTTATGCTAAAGAAAAAATAACCTAGGCAACTACTTTGAATTTTTTTTTAAATAAGAAATGCTCTAGGAATGCATTCTCCGACCTCCATTCTCCTATGGCCGAGTCTTTCTCAGAGGTGAGCAGAGTCAACTACTTAACTAGTGAAAGGAAAAAAAAAAAAAAATCACTGCACAAGCGGAATTTTGTAAGCCCCAGGCTCTTCTTTGCAGCTCGACTTACTTTGGTTTTCCTGTTGGCTGCAACACAAATGAATAACCTTTTTAAATTTCCAGCGTTAAACTGACAGTTAGTGGCTTCTCTAGACAGACTCCATGTTTCTCCTTTTCAAATTTTCTTACACCTACTTGAGACATTGGTCCACTCAAATGCATGGAGGCAGGGCTCCTCTCTGGTGACTCTACTCGTCCTCTTCACACACACATATCTTCTCTTCGGCGGTGGCAACTAAAATGCTTAACTAGCAGTGACAACAAACAAGAACAAAGGTTTTCCTACAATGACTCTAACCCTTATTCAAACAATCAACGATTCTTCAGTCAGAAGCAACTCTCTTCAATGAGCGACTCTATGTTAATATGCACACTGATGACTACGAATTTCTCTAGCATCTTCAAACAGGGACAATTCTCTGGGTAGCAACTCATTCCATCTCATTGACCCCACAATGACCCTCACAACCAAGCTCTTCATGTAGGTCTAATACCACTTGTTGGTATTCTAAAGTTATCAACATTTAATCAGTAACGAAATGAATAAAATAGGACATTGAATCACATACAAATTCACACAAAGAATTACGTGGTAAAACCCTGATAGTTTGTCAAGGAAATGTCCATGGGCCAAAGGATAGGAAGTCTTATTGTTGAATAATGATTCTCCAAGTTACAAAACGCTTCTAAAAAATTCACCAATTTAATATGGGCTATTTTGTTACATAACTTTCTTTCGTTACAGAAAACTAACTAAATGGTAAAATAAATTTACCCAAATAATTACATCATTTACATTAATTATTGTCATTTTTCAATATTTTTGAACCTCGTGTGCCTATGGCAAGTGAGCGTGTCCCATAATTCCCTGTCAAGAAGGATTCCAGTTGGGGGTTTGCTTCAAAAGTTTTCAATTATATCATCATTACTCTTATAACAATATCAATAACAATACGGCACACCGTGAAAACTTGATTCAAGAAAACACTCCAAACAGTAATTTCCTAGTCCAAATAAATAGAAAATCTTGAAAAACATTTTTTTTTTTAAATGGGGGTGGCTAGGCCCCTGTAGAATCATTATAGGCCAACTGTACAAATTTATTCATATGAATACATCTGAATACATCACATCAATCAAATTCTGAATACATCACATCATTCAAATTGACAAATCGCTGCACAGCAGCATCGCAGATGGGGTTCGAAACTGGGCGGGGGGCGTATAAGCCGCCGGCCCCGCCGTTAGACCATGCACTCACATGCAAAATCTTGAAAAACATTCAGAATACCAGAGCAAAGGAGTTTTTGGTTCGAGACAACACTCCAAGCAATTTCTTCCCAATCCAAATAAGTAGAAATCTTGGACAAGATTCAGAATAACGGAGCAAAGGAGTGCAAAAGAAGAAGAAAAAGATAGCTGGAATTAGATATAAAATGTTGAATTTAAGACAAAATGAAATAGGTATTGAAGTTGTGCGTGGAGTGGAGATGCAAAGTCATACTTACTCCGTAAAACACTCAGTTTTTAGCCCACCTTATTTTTTCTCATAACCAAATGAATAACGTGTAAGAGAGACCTCCCATTTACATCGCTGAGGTTCGAATCTCCGTGCCCTTACCAAATTGCATAAACACCATATAATTCTTTAAAGAATTTGGTATTTTGGGTTCCCCAAATTTCCAATACAAATTCATATTGTTTTCATGTCCATCCATATAAGTCCTTTGAAAAATACATGACCATCTTCCAAAGTTTCTCCATGGATTGGCAACATGGACAGATGTCTATTGACAATTTGGTATGTTTCTTGCTTTAAGTTTTCATGGTGTGCCAAATTGTTCTTGATATTGATAATTGTTCTTGTACTCAAGAGTGATATCAAAGGATCTTGTGCCCGTTAATTAATGAATTTCTGGATTAAATGAATGATTTTATTTTTTCCAATAAAATTTAATTAATGAAACAAAAATCACCATCATTTTAGTACTCATTATGTTGTTTTGAATAGGATTACAACTTTTTTTTTTAACTAGATAAGTTGTGCATTCAATATTCAACATTTAATTCTTTTATACTGTATGAAAAAGAAACCTAAATTTATAATTTCTACCATTTTTTGGCAATATGCGTGTATTCATTTTCTTGAGTATTAATATACGTGTATTCAAGGTCTGTTTTTCTCTTTCATATATTATTTTATATTTTGGTGAGTATTAATATACATGTATTCAAGGTCTATTTTTCTCTTTCTAATTATTTTATATAGTTATTTTTTGTTTCTCTAAACTGTAAACCTTGGAAGAAGATATACTGTGAATAAAAGGGTGAAACGATCTAGCTTTTGAGATCATTTTAATTAAGTGCTTTATTTCTTATTTGTTAAAGATGATGACCTATTTGTGAATTTCAAACTAGTCATGTCAACCAATATTTCAATCATTTTGAAAAAGAATAATGTATATAAACATCATATTCATCCAACAATTTTTTCATAGAGATGCTGTTGTAAGATTTGTTAAAAGGCACTTCCATCTTAGTTGTCTTCATCACAAAGATTTTAACAAGTACTTTTACAACATTCGTTAATACAACAATTTTATATGTAATCCTATTTTGCTCATTCTCACAAGATAAAACTCATTTATCCCAATTGCGAGTGATATCTTTCACGGATAGATACCTCATTGTTTCCATGTTATTTTGAAAAACCCCAAAGAAATTGAAATCTTGTACTATATACCTTGGCACACCTGAAAAGATTGTCATTATTTTGACACATATATGTTAGTTTAACTTTCTTATTAAATTTAAACTCTTTTTTATTCTTTAGAAGAGATAAAAACCTAAATTTTGATTGTATTTCATTGCCTATATATATTTCACTTGATTATTACTTTCCATATTCTCACTCCCCCTTTAGGCGTCCCTTTGCACCTCTCGGTGCAATTGCTAGTTATAATATATAAGAAATTAAAGCACGTCCTCTTGGTGCAATTGCTAGTTATAATATATAAGAAATTAAAGCATGTCATTGTGGTGAAGAGACTAATTGTAATTGTAATTTTATATTTGATAACGAATTCATAACACATAATAATTATAATACATAAGAAATTAAAGCACTCCATAGTGATGAAAAAAACTAACTGTTATTCTATATTTGATAATGAAATCATAACAATTTTAGGAGAAACACTAATACTTTAAAGTAAAAAACATATGTACCCGTTCTTAGTTTTTTCTAAAGCCAGACTTGCCTATTGATTATTGTTAGTTTAATATAGTTTAATATTGACCGATGCAAGTTATCATGTTTAACTTAGAAAAACAAATATTTATTTTTTTAAATTATTGAAAAAATGATTTTTCAAACATTTGATTGGACCATAACTTTGAAGGTCTTATTACAACCTTTGTGCCATGTGGGTATTTTTTTTAGCCGTAACTAATGGATGTAGTTGCAATATTTATGCCATGATTTTTTAATATTTGTATTTTTTTCATTGTTAAACTTCGTAGGAAAACAATCTAAAATTAAAGTCATATCTAAAATTTAAATCCTTGAAAATAACTCATAGTCATGTAAATAACCTATTTACCATGACTGGCTGTCCACCATAATTTAAACAAGTATTTGCGTAAAATTTGAATACCAACAAGATGAAAATAAATATACCTACCATTATTTATGTTTTCTTCAATAATTTAACATGTAGGAGTAAAAGTATAAATATGAAAACTTAGTATTGGTTACTACCACCAAAAATTTAAGTGAATAGACAATTAAAGGATGAAGACTTTTCATGTTTGAACATAAACAATTTTGTTTATTTTATATAATATATTTTGATGGATATAAGATATAGTAGTATTTTGCTCACATATTTAAAAAACATGAAAAATAAAAGAAGCTTCCCCAAATAAATAAGCTCAACAATACATAGCTAGTTGAGGCAATTATGTCCAATAGCCACCACCTTACAATTTTAGAACAAACGGTTTCCTAACCATTTGGATACATATTTTTCTTTTGGTATTGTCCTTCTAAATTGCAGTTAATGTCATTATCACTACAAAACATCCAATTCTTCATTGGTAGTAAGTATTGATATGAGTATGACATTATGAGTTTTTGAGTTTTCTTCTAAATTTTTTTTTAAACATCTTGGGTTCTTTTATATATTGTGAAATATAGGTACATAGTGTTTTATATTGTTTCTTGCATTTTTATTTTAAGTAGAAAGCAAATCACATACTCTCCCAAATTGATTACCTATCCAACTTTGCATATCTAGTGATCTTGACAAGATGTTTGGTGAAAGATATCAAAACTCACTAGGACAGGTACCCAATCTCTTATAATCCAATATTTAATCCATGTCTAGAGATACTTCTAATTTTCTTGAATTGTTGCTAACTATTATTAATGCACGTGGAGAGAGGTGAAGGCGAAGTGGTTTCAGCCATATAGTATTAGGAAGAAGCTCTCAAACATGTTTATAGTCTGGTAGATTTCAAGGGTGCAAAATACATGCCAGACAAATGCATGAGACTAGTTTTTGACAATGGAGAATCAATTTTGTTATTTTACAAGCAAGGAGACCATTTCACACTTACACATAATATGGAAATTAAAGAGCACGTGAAATAGATCATATTCAAACTATTAACCTAGAATAAATTATTCAAATAAATAAAGTGCACACTCATGGTGTTTCTTTAATAGTGTAGTAACACACTTTTGGACTTAGCATCAATGTATCCAATTTGAAATCTCACATGCTGCATATATTTTTAGGTAAAAGATACTAAAAAATTAAATGAAAAATCATTTGCAAATTATATAAAAGGTATTAAATATGTTTCATTTTTAAAGAAAAAATAGTTTCTCAACTATATGTATGTGGAATAAAGTAATTTTCATTTTTAAATAAATAAATATATGTATGTATGTATGTATATGTTTTGCAATCTAAAAAAAAATTCATTGATATAAAAAGATTGTAAAGTTTTTAAGAATTAAGTGGATATAAATAATTTTATTTTTTAGTTTAAAAAAAAAATATAAATGGTTTCATTTTTATTTAAAAAATAAAATAGAATTATATAATAATAATAATTTAATTTTAATATTATCGTTAAATTTCTCTAGATTTAAATTATGTAAAATTATTAAAATTTTGAATATTTTTACAAAAATAATTCATATATTAAACACAAATAAATTTACCAAATTTTTTACATTTTAAAATTAATTTTTTTATTCAAATGTTCTCTAATTATAATCACAAATATGTAATGTGTTTGACATCTTATACCTAATAACTTGTACCTCTTTCCTACATAACCAACCATTCTCTACTATTTTCTTGGTCATCACATAAATTAAAAATATAATTCTTAAACAATTACATACATAACACCTTGGCTACTTATCTCATTATCTTATTAATTTTTACTTATTCCATGGCCTCTACATATTAATTTAATTTTCTTCTCAGTGTCTTTTAACTTAAAAAGACTCCAACTTTGAGTATTATTACTTTAGGAATATTATTGGTACAAATAGGTTAACTATAGATTTTAGGTCCAAGGTTTTTTTGGTCATAATTCTTAAAAAAAACCATACTAAAACAACAACTATATTTATGTAATAGTGTTAAGAGGAATAATTGAAAATTTGTGTTCCCTACCGAAACCGGTTACATATTCAATTATTTATTCATCTAGTATATATGTATTGAATGGCAAATACTATACTACCCTGCCATACTTATTATACAATGAATTCATAACAATTAAAAAAATAAAAATAAAAACACTAATACCTTAAAATAAAAATAAAAAACACATGTATTCTTTATTATACAAATATTGTTGAAAAACATTGCAAACTCAAATATAACGTTCTCTCCAGTCAAATAAACAAACGTTCTACTTTTGTATTATTAGTATGGTTTCCCCGTACAGTATCATAAATATATGTGTTTGAAATATATTTCTCTTATAAATGTTACCTTACCCACAAAAATATCATTCAAATAGATATTAGATGAATGTGGGTTGAGACGGAAGTTCCTATTTCGCTTTCGTATTTTATAGTATAGTAAATGTCCTTGATATGGGGGCACTCAGCGTGCATGATATGACGGTTTGGGTGGATGGCTTTCGCTTCCCCCAGCCGTGTTTGAACCCTGCGGAGGTTTTTTTTGGCGATATGTGACGGCTTTGTCGTATTAGCCGGCTTTGCCGTATCAGCCGACTTCGGCCGTATTCTAACTGACTTCGACTATATACGAATTTTCTCTCTGAAAAAATACGCGGTAAAAAAAAAATAAAAAAAAATAAAAAACAAAACAAAACAAAAACAAACGCCATAAATATTATATGGTGTTATATCGGCCCCTGTCAAGCGCATTTACTATGCTATAGGATAGTAACCGCCCGCCGTTGGAGACACGTTCATATCTTGACCTAATCCTACACGGCAATACGTCAACTTTGAAAGCATTGATATCTTGACCATACATTGAGTATCCACTGGCAGCATCCTGCTTCGTAACGGAGATTTCATGTATGGACACAGTAAAAGAAAATACATGATATACAATACAGACTCAAATCTATCACACACTCCTTAGACTTGTGGCTATGATTACACTTTGATTAAGTTATTGGAAGAAGATTATATCAGATTCATCCTATATCAAAGAATTCAAATTACTAAGGATATTGATTGAACTTTATTTATTGCTACGATGATTATATCACATCTTCATTAATAAACATGCGAAAGAGTGAAAGCACTGCACCAAACATGCATTGATTCCAACTAAAAACAATGGCTTCTATTCAAATTTCTCAACTAAATATGCATTCCAAACTAAAACCAATGGATTTAATAGTTTATTATACTGATTTGATTTCAGCTAAATATGCATTCCAACTAAAATCAATGGATTTAATAGTTTTATTATACTGATTTGATTTCCTATGAAGGTTCAGCCCCATTAAAATTATAGATACTTTGCTTGTGATTGAAGTACACACAAATATGTGATGGAACTATTCAAAAAATTAAAATGTATAGACGGCACAAAAAAGCTCGAACAGGATCTCACTAATAGCCGGGAGCCATAAGAAGTTAACCCATATCAAGTGATCGAAACTTCCGTCACAGGTATCTAGTGTGTAGCTCTCCACATTGGTGCGTAGAAGTCCAATGGGGAAATCATATTCCTCCACTGTGTAGCTCTTCGAAAGCAGTCTTCTCCTACTCAAATTCTCGCGACGTGACACGAAGCTAACCTCTTTTTTTTCCCAGGGTTTAAAGCAGATGGAATACTTCAGAGACAAATGCACATTTTCTTATATTAATCACCGGATTATACGCCCTCCGCTACAGAGATCGAGCAAGAAAAGTTTTGAATGAATTTGATTGGGAAGAGAATGTATAAAAATGCTTTATGGTAAATAATAACTCTATTTTATATTGATTTTTATTTTAATTTTAATTAAATTACATTACATTGGAGTAAACATTAAATTGTGTTGTTTTTTTTAAGGTTAGTGATCAAATATAAATTCTCTTATATTAACTTTAATATGCATATATTTTTTTCTTGTAGGGTGTTTATGTTTAAATATAATTAGATTTTTATTTTTTTAATAACAAAAGTTAAATATAAATGTATCTTTTCAAATTAAATCAAATTCTCTAGCATAATCCCCTCTCTTAAAGATGAGAGATTGATATGGTATGGTTTGGAGGTTTGAGTAAGGAAAGGTCATTGTCAAGGAGACATATCAGTTGATCTTTAAGTCTTTTAGACTCATTCAAGTTTTCTCTTAGCGGGCCTCTACATTAAAATGGAATTTCCCTCTTAAACTAAAATGCTTTGCCTAGTGGTCCATAATAGGATCCTTACTTGGGATATTTTGTGCGAAAGGGTATTCTAGGGTCCAAGCAGATGCGGCCATTGTCTATCTTTCAGAGAGGACATCAATCGCCTTTTCATCCATTACCCTTTCGCCACATCATTTTGGATTTTTGGGCTTCATAAGCTTGGTTCTCCTACAGATTGGGACCATTTTGACATTGCCTCTTGCCTTGGTAGATGGTCAGTGGATCATCCTCTCCACAGATCATTGGTATTCTTCATCATTTGGGGTATTTGGAAGTCCTAGAATGCCCAAATATTTGACCATGTCAATCTGAACATCTGGCAGACCAGCTACAAAATCATCACATACTACATGGAATTTTCCTCATCCTCACCTTCTAATCTGAAATGTCCCCCTCCCCCTCTTGATATTTGGTCAGTCTTCCTAGTTGGTTTTTTTATGGTGCCTCGTCTTTTGGACTTTGTGGATGTGGCATGGCCATTCACCTAGGGCCATCATGCTCCTACATATTTCATTGGAATTGTGGCTTTGCATCTAACACCCGTGTTGAGTTACTAACATTTTGGGGGATCCTACATTGTGCCATTTGGCTTGGTCTTCGAGAGCTCAATGTTTTTGGAGATTCCAAGTTTGTAATTGAGTGGGAAAACATGAGAGGTTCCCTTTTCTCCCCTTCTTTGGAGCCTTGGAAATCTAGAATTAGAGCCTCGATCCCTTAATTCCACAGCCTAACTATTTCCCACATCTATCGAGCACAAAATGATGAAGCAGATCATTTATCTAAGGCAGGTTGTTCTTCAGTGACTGAATGGATCTCCTTCCAGTCTTTTGACACTGACATGCTACAGGAGGATGGTCAAATTCAGATTTAAGATCTCTACTTTTCATTAACTAAGCTCACTCGTTCTTAGCCTCTCGATTGACTTGATCATTGAATGTTTCTCTCTACATATGTTTGCAGGGTCCCCTGTATTATCAAATTTCCACTTTTCTTTGGATCACTCGAGGCTTTCGGATCCACTTATTAGTATTGTATGCATGACTATCTTTCATCTCTGTGGATTTTTTGCTTGGAAGAATCTCTTCCCTGTGCTAACAAAACATTGTAAGACTTTCTAAGCAATGAAATTTCCATGTTTCTCTGTTACATCTAAGATTAAAGTTTCTGAGTAACATACTCTCTTTTCATTCGAAATCCTAATACAAATTTTCTGTTGTAATCACTTTCTTTACTATTAATAGAAAGATTTTTTTGAGAAAAAAACCCTCAAAAAATAAACCTTTAAAACATGTGATATATGAGCAAGCTAAACAACATACAACTCTAACTCTAAAAATGTAGAAAGAATGGCTATCCTCACTTAATCTAATTTCAAATTTAAAAAAATATAAATTCTAAATAATTGTTTTTAAAAACTAATTCACTTTATTAAAAAAAAAAAAAGACTAACTAATTATTTTAAATACTTTTTAATGTAATATAAAAAAAATAATAAAAATATGAAACTAACTAAATTATTTTAAATACTTTATAAATTAAATGAAGACAACCATATAAAGAGTCCTCATGTATCATATAATAAAACAGACATCCGTGAAACACTATCAACATATAAACCACGAAAAAAATGTAAATAATATAATATAATGTAGGATTGAACAACACACTTTAATTTTCTTTTATAAAAGAATATTCAAGTAATTTAGTATTAATTCAGAATAGAGCATGTTTGAAGATCATGTTTATGTTCATATTCAAATAATTTTCTATTAATTCAAAACATAAGTTCAAAGCACTCCGGTGTGATAAAAAAATTCCATTAACCCTAACCCAAACCCAAAGTTTGAGATAAATTTTTTTTTACCGATTTGAAATGTTCTTTAAATAATACAAAGAAATTTATGCCATAGGTCATCTATTAAAATTATTCTCTTTTAATTATAATTAATTAGTTTTAAGGGTTAGTTTAATTGGTCAAATCAGTGCTTTCTCGATTGGGAGGTCATAGGGTTGTTGAAAATGCAACAAGATGATGGAGCTTAGTGGAAAGGAGTCACCTTCACTAAGTGGACTCGTAGGCTATTTTTGGCGCAAAGTCTATTTTTGGACTATGTCTATTTTTAGACATATGGATCATGGTCTATGAGTTGCAGGATGCTATTTATGGATGATTGGTCATGTTGGTAAAAATAGATGGACTTCTATTTTTAGGCATATGGGCAGAGTCTATTATTAGACTACCAGGCTAAAAATAGAATAGTCGAATATTATTAGCTCATAATAATATTTGGACTATAAACATTATCTTATCCTCTTGGAGCACTTCAATTTGAGCTACAGATGTGGCACATGTAGCTGTCAGAAGGAAATACGCTTTTCTTGTGGGTCAGTTGAGCTATTGCATGCAGGACCTCAGTTAGAACTCATGTGGTTGAGTTTGGTGGAGTTGATTGTGGAGTTGATGGAGTTGTGTTCAGTTTGACTTGGTTAAGCTAGTTGTATTTAGTCTAACTGCAAATACACTAGTGATGAGTGATGTGAATTAATTGTTAAATTAATTCACTAATTATTAACTCATAAAGCAACTAAAGAATACATCATTTAACTCAGTGCATGAACAGTTCAGTGGAGACAGGTGTTAGAGGTTGAGATTGCTATCAGTTGTGACTATAGTTGTGCATGAGATTTGCACATGCATGGATTAAACAATTGCCAATGAGGATTGCGTGGTTCAGCCAACAAAATATGAGTTTGGATCAGCCACACTCATCTATTCTCTTGCAGGATTGCGCAGTGGAGGCAGGCAGACAGTGGAGGAGATTTGAGGCATCAGATCTGAGCTAGTTTTGTGTGTAATAAGTGGAGATAGTACTGAGTACTTGTGAGGAGTATTGTACTATGTATTGTTACATGTTCTCAATCAATATAATATACAAATAGTGTGGGATTTTCAGCTGTATGCTTTCCCCGGGTTACATACTGTGTTAATGTGCGCATGTGATTGATGTTTCATTGTTTTTAATTCCGCAAAATTGATGATCAACGTAGAGGAGGTTATGTATTATGCATGTATTCCGCAATAGTGTATAATCGGGATAATCTCTGTGAATAAGTGTCATATTATTCAAAATTTCTACATGGTATCAGAACAGAGTTGATCATCAGATCTATTATTCAGAAAGTGTTTACATTTTATTTCTTAAGGCAGAGTTTGTAATCGGGCCAGGTAGCCTCTGGATTCATCCTTCTTTTGGAAGGTGAGATATCCGGTAAAAGCCCATACAGTCAATCTCTGTACGAGAAATACTTTGTTCTCACGAATTTTAGATCGGAAGCGCTTGAGTTTTGAGCTGGTGGAATTCGAATTTGCAGCAGTGTTTTCTTGGTGTCAAAGTTGAAATGTCTTTCAACGAATTGCGATTGGAGTATGCTCTTAAAGGCAGCTCGAACTATATTGCATGGAAAGACAAGATGGAGGCAGTGTTAGATGACAATGGATTGAAGGAGTTCATAGAGGCTGAGGTCCCAAAGCCTACTGATGCTGCTAAAGTTGTGGTTTGGCAAAAGAAGACAGCAAAGTGTCGAAGGATTCTGTTGGAGGGCGTGAAGGATCACATTGTGTCCAGCCTGCATGGAAAGGATTCTCCATACTTGATGTGCAAAGCGTTGACAGATCTATTACAAAGCAAGAGCGATCAAAGGAAGTTGATGGTCAAGGATAAACTCAGAAACATTAAGTGTGAGAATGGAGACAGTATGCCCAAGTATCTCACAAAGTTCACCCAATGCCGGGATGAGCTGGGAAGTGTGGGGGTGATTGTCGATGATGAGGACTTGGTGAGCATGGCTCTCCTTGGTCTTCCGAAGAGTTGGCATTCCTATCAGGACTCTGTTAATGGTTGGAAGAAATTTCCAGGATGGGAGAGACTTTGGTCTGATCTTGTGCAAGAGGAGATCAGGCAGAATACCAGGGATGGATCTTCATCAAAGGCATCTGATGAAGAAAATTTTGCTTTGGCTGCCAAAGCAAAGAAGGGGAAGGAGAAGGGTTCTCTTTCCGAATCCAGTTCTTCCAATGATGGGAAGAAGGTTGACAAATCGAAATTGTTATGATTTCGTTGTCATGAGGTGGGCCATTATGCTACAAATTGTCAACGGAGGAAATCCAAGAAGGGATTCGGGGAAGGATCTGAAGGTGAGGCACTTGCTTCACAATTTGAGTTGGATTTCACACTCTTCGCTTGCATGGTTTCATCCATGGTGGGAAGTGGTTGGTTTCTTGACAGTGGAGCTTCTTTCCACATGACCGGTGACAAGAGTTTGTTTAGTACTTTGGAGGAGAAAGATCTCCAGATACACATAGCGATGGGTAATGATGAGAAGTATAGTGTCTCAGGTGTAGGCACGGTTATTTTTCAGAGGGAGCATGGAGCTCACCTTACCTTGACCGATGTCAAGTATGTGCCAGGACTGAAGAGAAACTTGGTGTCGATCGCGATGCTGGAAGAGATGCATGATGATGGGCTATGATGTAGTTTTCATTAAGGGAACCTCAAGAGATGCATGCAAAGCCTTGAGTAGCGAGGAAACTAATGGAGACTTGGTGGTTGAGAGGGAGCGTATTTTACCTCTCAACATGCAGAGCTAGAAGAAGTCTCGGACGATTGTGGAGGAGCCACGATTGGTGCAGCAGCTTCAGGAGGTTGTGGAGCAGCCACAACAAGGGAAGCTGAGAGGAGATCGAGTAGAGACATCTACTCATGCAGAGACCTCCAGTAGGGGGAAACTTCGAGCCAGGTGGACAAAGGGATCGCATGCAGCCATACCTCTAGGTAGGAGGTGGGGTGATGTGGATTGATTATCCCAAGGAGGAGGGACAGGATCCTTGAGGTACCCAACCTCTTGGATGAGACCTTGCTATGGGAGCCCCGATGTGGAGTAGCAGGAACTGACTGATTGGGTAGAGACAGATGCGGATGGAGCGGCAGAGAGAGCAACAGTGTAGGGAATCCCATGACAACGCATAGTTATCAAGCTACAACAATGCGAGAGGCACAAGTGTTTTGCACAGTGCTAGGTGGCACAGAGAGGTGTGCAATGGTGCGAGATGCATGGAGATGTTGCAGTGGCGTAGATGTCAGAGAGGGAGCACTTGTCAGCAGCAGGTAGAGCTTCAGCATCAGAGTATGTTCCTAGCCCAACAGAGTGGTCAGTTGGGAGTGTTTTTGTTCCAAGTGTTGTTGGAGCAAGTGGACCAGGGAAATGTGTTGCATGCAGAACATTCCAGAGTTGCAGGATAGGGGTTACTGATAATCCATATCTTGTTGAGAGGGAGTGTTGAAAATGCAACAAGATGATGGAGCTTAGTGGAAAGGAGTCGCCTTCACTAAGTGGGCCCGCAGGCTATTTTTGGCGCAAAGTCTATTTTTAGACATATGGATCATGGTCTATGAGTTGCAGGATGCTATTTGTGGATGATTGGTCATGTTGGTAAACATAGATGGACTTCTATTTTTAGACATATGGGCGGAGTCTATTTTTAGACTGCCAGGCTAAAAATAGAACAGCTGAATATTATTAGCTTATAATAATATTTGGACTATAAACATTATCTTATCCTCTTGGAGCACTTCAGTTTGAGCTACAGATGTGGCACATGCAGCTGTCAGAAGGAAATACGTTTTTCTTGTGGGTCAATTGAGCTATTGCATGCAGGACTTCAGTTAGAACTCATGTGGTTGAGTTTGGTGGAGTTGATGGAGTTGTGTTCAGTTTGACTTGGTTAAACTAGTTGTATTTAGTCTAACTACAAATACACTAGTGATGAGTGATGTGAATTAATTGTTAAATTAATTCACTAATTATTAACTCATAAAGCAACTAAAGAATACATCAGTTAACTCAGTGCATGGACAGTTCAGTGGAGACAGGTGTTAGAGGTTGAGATTGCTATCAGTTGTGACTGTAGTTGTGCATGAGATTTGCACATGCATGGATTGAGTAATTTCCAATGAGGATTGCGTGGTTCAGCCAACAAAATATGAGTTTGGATCATCCACACTCATCTATTCTCTTGCAGGATTGCGCAATGGAGGCGGGCAGACAGTGGAGGAGATTTGAGGCATCAGATCTGAGCTAGTTTTGTGTGTAACAGGTGGAGATAGTACTGAGTACTTGTGAGGAGTATTGTACTATGTATTGTTACATGTTCTCAATCAATATAATATACAGATAGTGTGGGGTTTTCAGCTGTATGCTTTCCCCGGGTTACATATTGTGTTAATGTGCGCATGTGATTGATGTTTCATTGTTTTTAATTCCGCAAAATTGATGATCAACGCAGAGGAGGTTATGTATTATGCATGTATTCCGCAATAGTGTATAATCGGGATAATCTCTGTGAATAAATGTCATATTATTCAAAATTTCTACAAGGGTCAATTCTCCTTGAAGCCTTTGGGGTCATGCCTAGCTATTGGTTGCCGAGCTTGATTCCCTTCGGGGCCGATTAGCCAAGAAATTTGATTCCCTTCAGGATTGATCAGCCCAGAAATTTCCATGGATGTGCCAAGCTTGATTCTCTTCGGGACCGATCAGCCAAGAAATTTGATTCCCTGAATTTGATTCCCTTCAAGATTGATCAGTGCAGAAATTTCCATAAATGTAATGTCGTAAACCACACCAACAAAAGAAAATAAATAAATAAATAAAATCAATCTTAAAAATATGGTTTGAGTAAAAAAAATTGAAAGAATAAATTTATAATAAATTATATACATCATACTACGCATAATCATGAATTGGTAATAAATAATATATATCATACTAAACATAATAATAAATTTATAATAAAAGATAGAAAAATATAACAATGTAATAAGCATATTAGCACTTTATAAGATAAGTTTATAATTAAATTAAATTATTATTTTTATAATTTAAGAGTATATTTAATAGTTTATAAATTATATATGTTAATAATATATGAGTTAACTTTTAAGCATACTAGAGTGGATTTTTGGACTTTTATGTCCAAGGGTATTTATTTTTTTAAGCTTAATTACAAGTCAACATATCACTTAGCTGAAATTGAATCTAATTAGAAAAGATAACAAACAATTTTCCCCGTCCAAACTAATCATATTATTTTATATATCCAATAATATTAATGTCTCCATAGGCTTCAGTTTTTCATTCAACTAAATGCATCAAACTTTTAAAATTCCTAAATTTGAATAAAACATTATTTATTTTCATTATAAATTTAGATTTCATGAAAATAAATCTTTTGAAGTAACATAAACATTAATGTACCATTTTATAGGTTCATAATTTATAAAGAAATTGAATAAAAATAATAAATAAAAACTATATAAAATATTTATTAATCCTTCTATAGTGAAATATTGCTATTTACGATAGACGATGCATGTAAAATATATCAAATTAGGTTGTTATGAACGCCCTGTAAACTTTTTTTATTAATAAAATTCACCACCAAAAAACAAACAAATAAACAATACCTTATTAAGGTAACATGACATCCGTATCATAATGCCAATAATATAATGCGCGTCAATGGCCACCAATACATTGAAAATAGTAAAACATAGCCGCCTAAAATAAATTGGTGAGCCTCTTCAAAATAAATTGTAGTCCAAATAAATATCATTAAAAACACACACATCAAGGTGGCAATTATATAAATTTCCATCCTTCTCGACATATATGTCTTGTTTTATTATATCTGCCGCAAATTGGATATATTATAACGGAGTACTCTATAATGCAATTTTTCGGAGATTCCAATAATCATCTGAAAAGCGCATTATTCGGGCTAACCATTCAACCGGCATTTCTCTCACCTCCATCTCCGTCACTTCGCTAGAACGTGAACTCCGTTACCTCCGTCACCATCCCCGGATTCCAGCTCCCACCTCCATTAACTTCGCGCAGTCACTACCAACTCCCAGCATTAACTTCACCATGCTTCATCGCGCCAATTCTTCACCATGCTTCATCGCGCCAACTCCATTTGAATTTTCCTCCGCGGCACTGCATCCCCTGCTGCTCTGCCTATACTCAAAATTTTCGTTGCATCTGCGCAAGTGAGAGGAATTACTTCGCTACTGAGTTCCTCCACATCTGCTCAAGTCAGAATAACTACTCCGCCATCGTCTTGTAAGATTTGAACCTCCAAATTTTCCGCCATTACAAGTTAGGAAAGTCTGCATCCAAAATTTATTCTATAGCTACACAACATTCTAACCGATAAAAGATGTATTGTGTTGTAACAAAATAATATTTTATATTAAATAAAGAACCAAAAATATAATAATTTTAGTTAACTTTTTAAAATGAACATGAGATTTTATATTAGATTGTGAGGCTTCAAACTATACGTGTAGACATTAGACATTAAACAATGATCCCATTAAAATACGGACCTTCCAACTATACATGTGAGCGTGAGCGATTTTTTGGGTGGGTCTGTGCTATAACTTTGTGCTTATCCTAAAATTCAATCTCTCGTCCTTACGATCCAAGTAAAGGCTCTTATGCGAGTTGCTCAAACTAAAGGCAAAAGAGTAAATGCAAGCCTCTATTCGAGCATTTTTGTTTTGTAATAACATATTTTCTCTTTCTATGGCATTTTGTGGAGCTGTAACTCGGAGTCCATGCAATTACTTAGCTGATTAATACACTCATTACTTAGCGGATTACATAACAACTAATAATTAACAGTTTCATCTATTATTTATGATACTAAATCATTATAAAGAGTTTCTTTTCAATCCATAAACCGCATGAGCACTGTAGCATAGAACATGTTAGATACCTATACCAATAGGTTTCATATTTCATGATTGGCAAAGAAAGGTCCAAATATGCTCTGCTTTGATGATGCAAAGATCCCATATTTCCAAGAGAAGACAAGGTGTGTATATAGCTTGATGTGGACTCAATTTTGATGGATGGTCCAACAGCCTAATCTGGATCATGCCATGTTTTAAATTTTTAGCTGTAGAATAGAGAAAGAAGTCTGTCCAAACTGTTTAATCTTGGCAGACAAGTAGCTTAGGTAGAGAAGTAAGGCTCCCAACTGCTTAATCTGGGACCTTGGAAGCAATAAGGGTAGCATTAGATAGAAAATCAAAAGGAAAAAGCCAGAGAAAAGAAAAGGCAAATAAGGGTCTGCAAGTCTAAGTGCACCCTCCAAGAAGAAACAAAAAATGCTAGGCAAATAGATGGGTAGGCAGATGGGGTTGCAGAACTGTCCTTCCTTACAATTGAAGGTGTGCTAATCTATTTCACAAAGCAAAATCAATGGATTGAGAAGATCTTCTTCTCCATCAGGTTGCAGCAAAACAAAGAAGCATGTCTAACCTCCCAATTTTCCCCTTTCCCATTCATTACTAACATCCCCTCATCAGTTGAGATTCATGGAAGAATTGGTGGTTTTATGGTGGTTCTTAGTCCTTTAAAAGCCACATTTCTTGTCTAAAATTCTTTTCATTTTGATCTACTTCCTAAGCTAAGTTTTTTTCAAATAAACTTAGTAACACCACCCCTCATCCACTCTTTCATCCACATTAATCCCTAACTTCTATTATATAATTCCCCTATGTTACCCTTTCCCTACTATTATAACACCATGGTGTATAAACCCCCAAGCATTGTATAAATACCCCTCCCCTTGGCATTATAGCCATATGTCCTCTGTCAGGGATCAAATGGACATCTGGTCAGTTTGAGAAACCTAAGCCTAACCCCCTTCCCCCTTCTGAATCCATTTTGACCCATTACACCTTCATTTGCTAAGAAAAACATATGAAAAACCCTTTTTACCCATAACCCGCTTCATTTGCAAAAAGCGCACAAAAACCCACTTTTCCATTTTATCCAAAGTATCGGCGCGGTAATATTTTTATTTCTATTTTACATTGAAAAACCATATAAACCCGCCGAAACCCAAAGTCCCGCTGGGCACGCCGTTCAAAAGAAAATAATATTTTATTACCTCCCCGCTGCCGTATCGTCCGCACTGTTCAACGACCCGTCAACCGTCCGATCGGGTGCCTTTGATCGGACGACCATTATGCATATCGGGTTGGGCCCGACGTCCGAAGATTAGCGCCCGAGAAACTGTCAGAGGGTGACGTCAGGCCTTTGCCACGCGTCGCCCTCACAATTTCTCGGGTCACCCTCTGACAAAACCCTGACCGTATCTAAGGCGGTCCGAGAAAAAACCATTACTGCTTATAATTTACCGCCGGTCTTGCTATTCTTGCGTCATCACCACGTCAGACTCACGTCAGTTCCACCCCGCCGTCGCGTCAGCACTCTTGTCCGCCCCTGCGCTGATATGTCTGCCACCTCATTATCCCCGTGGAACAATCACAGCTTGCCACATCACCTGGTGACGTCATGCTGACGTCATCCGACCTTGACCCCACCTGATGACGTCATGCTGACGTCATCCCAAAAACGCGCCAATATGCCAAAAATCCATATTTTGGCCAAAAATGCGTGTTTTTCCCACTTTTGCCTAAGCAACTATTGATTTTCCTGCATGCATGTTACGACCAAAGCAGCGCCAACCTGCACAACTCAACTCTGAAACAGTGGGCGCCTCCGTTGTACCTGCATTTACAACTGTTATCGACAATTCGCAAGGTTCCCTTCTCTTATCAAAAGCAACTTGGAGCAGCTGCCTCTTCTTCAACTACACATCAACAAGCTGCCATGGACACTCAACAGACATCCAGCAAAGGCAAAGAAAAGCAGGTGGAACAAGAGCAACCACCTCCCATGACTGAAGAGCAAACAAGAAAAGAGGTGGAACAGCAAGAAGGAGTGCAGCAGCAGAAAGTACATCAACAACAACAACAACAAGAAGAAGAACAAAGACAGGAGCAGCCTGTGCAGCAAGAGCAGACAGTGGAAGCCCCAAAATCCACTGAGCAACAGCCACAACAAACTGTGCCTCCAAGGCAAGAAACATCAGCTGAAGCATCAATCCTCCAAACTCCACAAAAGGAGGATACTAGCAGGAAAAGGGACAGAGAGACTCCCCTTACAACATCGACAACTTATGGGGAGAAAAGACAGAGAATAAATCCTTTCTCAGAGGAGGAAATGCCAATGGGACAGTCTTTGGGCATGGGCCCACCTAGCAGGGAAGCATCCGCAAGTTCCTTCCAACAGGAACAGGACAGAACAGTGGGAGGAGAAGTCAGCTCCTCAAGCCAGCAGAGAGAAGGTGAACTGAGCATCAAACAGCAGTTCATAGACATAAAGAGGAGGAATGAGCCAATAAAGATACAACTATACAATCATTTGTTGAAAATGGCTCCCACTAACCAGCAAAGACTGATGTCTGCGTATGATGTTAGTGAAGGCAAAATGATCATGAGTCATTTTTTGCCAGCTGTAGCACAGCCCCAGTCCCCTGCAGATTATATAAGGACCAATCTTGAGGTCCTTGCCAAGGACATCCACCCTATGGATAAAATTGAATTATACAAACAAACGGGTGAGATGGTGTATGCCTCCTTGGCAGACAAAACATTGGATAATTATAGGCTGGAGAATAGCCTTCATAATACGGCTGCCCAACTTGAGTTGGAGAGAGCATCCTCTCAAGCAAAGGACAACAGAATTAGGTCCTTAGAAGATATAATCATAGAAATTGGGCATGATCCCAAGGATATCAAGGGCATACAAGAGATATTGAAGTTGAGGGATGCAAACATGGCAGCTTTGAGGAGAAAGATCAAAATTCCAGCCACAATTCACCCTCAAACAGATGAAGTTGCCCAACAGAGGCATGATCAGGATGCCACAACTTTGCTGGTGTCTCTATATAAGCAGCTAATCCAGACTCAAGAAAAGCTAGGAGAATCAGAGGCTGCACAGGCATCATTACAAGCAGCTTTGAAGCAAAAAGAAGAAGGTCAGACCTCCCAGCCTCCTCCTGAAATAATTAACCTTGAGGAAGCTGCTCCAACTACTGTTCCTCCTCCTCAACAAACAGAACAGGCAGCACCATCCACCTCAGCACCACCAGCAACAACAGAGCAGGCCCCAAGCCTGGACATGCAAAAGCTGAGAAATGAGATCCAGGCCTTGGAAGCACAAATGACAGAATTAAACGAGGCCAGGGAGAAACTAGCCAAGGTAAATGAAAGATATGACAAGTCCAAGCAGACTGTGGCAGAAAAGGGCAGGGAAATAAAAACCCTCAAAGACAGGATAAAGGAGCTAGAGAAGGAGCTCCAACTGGATAAGGTAGTGGCTGAGATCAAGACAGTGCTATGGGCCAATATTGGCCAATCTATTACTGACCAATGGCAGTATATTGAGACAATTCATGAGCAGCTGGAGCTCATTGCAAAAGCACAGAAGGAGATTCAGAGATCAAGGGCAGCTCTAAGCAATATGCCTGAAGTTGCCACCAGGATGATAAATGTGCTCAATAATAGAACAAGTGCTCAGTTAGCAACTATGGGAATTTCTAACAGGACTGAGACTATTTTGTTGATAAAGAGGGTCCTTACACTGAGAAACTTAGTGCAGACATTGGAGAGAAGGACCCAAGACATGCAGACCGAGGTGAACAGATTTATGGACAAATTTGTGGTATTACAGAACAGAGGTCTCCCTGGCTTACTAAACAGTGCAGGAAGACTGCTTACCCATGAGCAGTATGCCAAGAGGGTCAATACATTCGCCACAAGTCAGATCACTGAAAGGCCCAACACCTCAGAGGAAACAGGGCCAGCTACAGGGCAAAGTCTCTACAACAGAGTGGAGAATCTATTCTTTATAATGAATGAAATTACACACCTGTTTGAAGTGCCTCCTAACTTCTATAAATACACAGAGGCAGATGAGACTATGGATGCAATTCTTAGGCATCAACTGCCCACACAGGAATGGTGGACAAAAGCAATACAGATGATCTTATAGACCAGGAAGCCATTCTTCAAGTTTTTCATCAAAAATACAAGGTGGCATGCACAGGAAAAGTTAATAAAATCAGCATGCATAAAAGGTGAAAGCTGAGCCAACTCAGCAGAACTTTCGGCCAGCAGGTCAAGATGGACAGCTACAGGTGACAGGGCCGAAAAGTTACAGCAGAGCATCCACAAAAGCGCATTTTCCAGCATTTAAAGCAGATCATTCCAACCGACTCAGTGGCCTCCAAAGGCCAAAATATCTTCTGACTGATAGAAATGAGCATTTATGTTGTATTAAAGGCAGCAATAACTTTCTATCTGCTGTTTTGTACAAAGTTGGTGAAATATTTATTTCTCAGATGACTCAACGCTTTGGATATTTTGTATTACCGTTTGTATATATTTGCCCCTCGCATAAGCTTGCAGGGGTTGTTGTTGATTTCTTTTGAAGAAGTTCCTATGCTGTAATCTTTGCAGAGTTTAATAACAGAAGTAATGGAATTTCTGAAGTTCTGAGTTGTTTGAATGCGTTCATGGTGTTTGTTGAAGTTGGCAGGATCCCTGTGCATCTCATATACAATAAGTTTTCTGTAACTCTCTTCGTTTTGTGTTTCAGTCTTTTGCAATCCATAAATATTTCTAAGTTCTAAGTATTTAGCAGCAAAGAAAAAGAATAGCCTTCAGGATTTATTCATGGAATACCCTGGGCTCAATCTATGTTGTTAATGAATGTTTTCCTCAGTTATAATCTTGATAAGTGTAATTCTTAATTGCTACACTTTCAGAATATATCTTTCACAGTGACCTTTGTTTCAGGAATTCAAGTTTGCTCCTGAGCAATATATTTCACTTTCACAGCATTAGCTTAATGGAGAATTCTTAATTTCTTTTCATTGGCTAAACATGCATCATCATACATCATCACTTAAGTTTTAAATTTGTATGTTGGGATACCCAATAGGCCCTGCAGTCTGAACATTCCCACTGAAGCATTTCAAACATTTCACAGCTCTAGACTCCATTGCCCAATGAAATACAATTGTCTAAACATTACATCTTAGTTATTGAAAGACATCCTTCAACCAAAACATAAACAAAAACCTGAGCATAATAGCTAGCCTAAAATACTATCATAACAGAGACAAATCATAAAGAGAGAGCCCTCTTCGATTACAGTTTGGCTAGAAACTGTAATCCAAAGATTGGTTAGTGGTTACCCCGGCCGTATTCCCTTGGGAGTCATAGGGAACAACCTGGGTGTTAACAGAACACAATTTCACGACACTGCCATTCGTTATGTCCCAAGCTGAACTCTACACCAATTCTCTTGCAATGTATGCAACTAGCTCTGCACTTTTTAATGCAATGCATTATTTTCTCATTCATCTTGGCAAGAGTCATGCTGAAGTAATTCAACTACCATGCAAAGCAACATGAAATTTCTGGTGTGTGATTTATATTTTAAATGTGTCACAAATTATAGACTACTCCTTATCTATAAACTAAAATAGAATTGTCTTTTCAAGATTTCTAGAACTATTGAAGTCTTCGAATTAGTTGAGATGATGATTAATTTTTTGCCTTGAAAATTGGGATTTTTTCCATTTCTCTCCGTTTGTCCCTTAATTGGTGATCTTCATACCTTTGAATTTGAATAAATATTTAATATATTATTTCTTTTCCATAAAATGCCCCAATGCTGCCACATATATTTTCATTACCCTGAAATTGTTGGATTTGACTTTTGTTGGTTGATTTCTTTCCTTCATATATGGAAACAAATTTCTGCCTCATAATACTCTGCCAATTGAATCCTTTGACTATTGATTCAATATCCTTTATTCTTACTCCAACAAAGCTAACAAATATCAAGACTTGAATTCTATCAGTTTCAGATAGTAAATAATAGAGAAAACTTGCAAATTGATGCCAACCGATCTCTTGTTAACATGAACTTGCACCCATCTCCTTCAAAAAATGTGAAAGGAAGATTAATCCAATTTGCCAGTGAACCATTAACATGAAAATATACTCCATATATAAATTTAACCCAGAAAACTGTGATGATAATTAAAACAGTTGCAAGAACTCCACCAACTGAAAAATAAGAAATAAGTACAAAAATAAAACCAACTATGAATTTACAATTTTTTCTTCACTTGACAAATTCTTTGAAGGTCACACTGAATCCTTTGAGTAGGGGTATTAAGACCATTTTTTTAAGAATATTGAGCATTGTTTGTCGCTGTTGTCCTAAAGAGTTGGCTGGCCTAAAGTGTGATGTTTATTGTTCTTTAATATTTGAATCCCTTCTAAATTGGAGAACTTCAAGAATTGAGCATTCATTGTTTGTATGCAATGTTTCTCTATCCCTGGTGCCCTATGTAGATTCCCTCGAAACCCTTGTTTGCTTCCTGAATTTCTTACTTAGATAATTATCTCACCTATTATGTGAGAAATCTCTCTATATATGAAATATTACACAAAGATAAAATTATTGAAACTTTAGCACACAACCCCTGATTATTGTTTCAGTGACAATCATTTAGCATCTAGCTTCTCTATATGAGGCCAAATCATCAAATTCCTGTTTTGATTTGATAATTTTTCTGTATACATTCTTGCAAATTTGTTGGCACAAATCTGGAAAATTATGGCGTTAGATAAGTAATCTTGGAACTGTTGTGTATTGGGCTATCACATTGATCATCAACTCACACCTGGACAACCATTTGACACTTGTGAACTTAGCAGTTCTACTCCAAAGTTTGAAATTTCCTTGGAAACATTTGGCAGTTCCTTGGACAAGTGTCATTCAAACACTTGGTTGTTCATTAAATTCTTGCGTGATGATATGCGACTTTTTGGAGATTCACATATCATATCATATGACAACATGAGGCCCACAGTTACATTGTCAAATTTGTACAGCGTTCACAACATCATTTCCATGGGGCGGTGAGCTTTGTCATTGATGTTTTTGTACTACAAACTAGAAGAATGTGGGGTTCTTGCTCAATAAATAGTGTAGAATATTTTCTTTTGACATTTCACCTTCTTTCTTCCATATTTGTCAATGAAGGGGACCCATGACAATAGTCTACTTGTAAATGCAACTATTTATTCTCTTTTAAAACTTCAGTTTTTAGATTCAACTTCCTAATATGTTTCCACATTTTTTGCAGACATTGAGACAACATGGAAAAGAAATGGAAGACTATTATGGGCCTTGAGGTGCAAGACCCTAAAGAGAAAATCATATTTTCTAGTAAAGATTTAGTTTGGTCTGAAGTATACAAGATGAACATGAATATTGACCGCGTTGCAAAAATTCCTAAACTAAGAATTAATGATTTTATTCAAGGAGAGGAATCGAATCCAGATGCTCCATGTTCCTTCCAGCATCGAAAAAGCAAAACTCCAAGCTCAAGGCCTAGTGCTGCCTTACTATGGGAACTGTAAGTATTTTAGAAAAGCCTTCTTTACATATTGATATTAACAATGCTTTATCATTTGTCATATGCGTTGACATTTCAAAATTTATTTTGTAGTTATACTTGCTCATATCGCCCAGAGGACAAGAGAGAAGAATGGAAAACCAAACCAAGGCATTCACTTGTCAAAAAGAGGGGTTGTCAGTGCCATTTTATTATAAAGGTCATGGTTCAAGATCCTGATGCTGCAGTAATAACATACAACATGTATGATCATGAAGATGGGCAAGGAAGGCCTTGTCATGGCAAACATGACACTTTACGTGATGATGGTCCTCAGAGGAAGCCAAGGCTTTCAAGAGACATGATTTCTTATTTAGAAAGTTGCTTTTTCCTTCAAGTGCCAATTGACTTTATTTGTAAAATGCATATTAAGAAATATGTTGACATACGTGCCACAGCTCGAGTTAGGGATTTTTTTTTACGCAGAAAAGATATTGTAAACATCTATAATTGTCTGACAAAAGAAAATCACCAACTGCATAGCAAAGATGAAATGAGTGTGAATATTTGGTATGAAAAACACCATAATGATTTCTTCTTCTACCAGAAGCCCAATGGTGGAGAGATCCATTTTATCGCTGGAATACAAACAAAATGGATGTTGGAAACTATGATCAAGTTATCCCGTAATAGCTTGATAGCCATGGACTCAACATTCAGTACAAATAAATATGGAGTGAGTATTTTTGCAATGATAGCTTTAATGAATCATTTTGGTTATAATGATTCAATATGATTATTGACTTAAAATTAACTTCATTTTTTTTTATATGACAGTATCAATTGTACACACTTGCGGTGTTTGATGAGCAACAAAATGGGGTTCCAGTCGCATGGGTGGTGATGTCACGTAATACATCACAAGATATAGCGGTTTGGCTGGAGCACCTCATGCATAGGTGTTTTCAGCTTCATCTTGACTGGAAAGTCAATGCCTTTATGGTTGATGATGCATTGGCTGAATCATTGCTTTGAGGTAACATCAATATTCTTATTTGACATTGCAAGTTGCATTCATTCTAAATATTTCTCACTTAAAATGAATTAATTTTGGCAGGAGAATCACCAGATGTGAAGTGATCTTGTGTATTTGGCATGTAAAGAGGGCATGGCTAAAGAATGTTAATCTGTTGGCCAGCAATTCAGAAAAAGCAAAAGAGATGTTTAATGCACTTGGTTATATCATGAAAAATGTTTCTAATGATGAAGTGGATAATGTAATCAATGGTTTTTCCACCAAATTTGCAACCGAGGAGAAGTTTTTGGACTATTTCCACAAGAATTGGGTTGCAGGTGAAAAGATGTGTAAGTTCGCATACTATTTTTTTTAGTTCATAAGTTTTTTATTTTATAACGACAAGATATATTTACTAGTTCAATTTTTACATTTAGGGATGTGGGTTAAAGGCTGCCGAGATTTTCCTCATGCAAATCAAGAGACAAATAATGTTGTGGAGTCATACCACGGTTATCTCAAGATAACCTTTCTATGTGATAGACGAAAGATATGTTCTCGTAGGATGGATTGGATATTATATACTCTAATAAAAAAATGTTGAGCCATGTTATCAATTCAAGGAAATTTTGAAAAAAAAAGGATATTTGAACAACCACAAGAAAAATATGCAACTTGAATCATCAATGGAAAAGGCTAGAAGAATTCCAGACAGTGATTGCAGGCCTCATGAGAGAATATCTCATGCTTATTGGGTGAGGAGTCAAAGTAAACCTAATAAGCAATATCTTATCATATGGCATCGCACAAATTTTATCACTTTTGATTGCCCATGGTCTATTCGTGGAAACATTTGCAAGCATGCCATAAAGGTAGATTGGTTACATTCCTCCTTAATGGATTCAAACCCTTTATTGGACCTTGATACCACACCTAATACATTGAATTCCCCTCCTGAGATAAGTATAGAGGCACCAAACCTTGATGTAGATACTAGCACAACTATTTTGGATGATGAAAATGTTGAAGACCTTAATTTGTTGAGAGAGGAGTTGTTTGGCTATCTAGACCTATTTTGGAATAGTCCTCCTTCTACTGTGAGCAAGACAAAACAATTGATTGATTTGGCTAAAATATTTGTGGATGATGTTAATGATCTTCATATTATGGATTATGACTTCACCCTTGGGTTGGGTACTTATGAGTCATCTTTGAAGAGGAAGAAGAGTTTCCTTAGTCCTAAAAAGAAAAATAAAAGAAGCAAAAAAAATGCCAGCTTGGATATTGATTTGAATGTCCCTGCATCTGAAGATGAACCATTTCAATTTCAACACCTCAACAAGCATGGTCGTCCTCGCTCTAACAATGCATCCTCTACTGTCCCAAGTAAGTTATATAGAGAGATTAGATGATATGTGTTTTCTCTTAATTGTGTGCATTGGTTGTTGTTGATGTTGTTAATGTAGTGTTTGAATGTTTGTAGGGGTGTACCATCCAAACATTGTGCCTTCACTTGAAGCACGTAGACAGAAGAACCATCGCTCTATTTATCACATGAGTCAAGGTGAATTTGATGGGACACCTAATGATGTAGTCTATATTCTTATGCCTCTATAAATTACCATCATATTATTTGCTCTGATGGAAATCACATTGTTATCTTACAAATACAACATCTTCTTCAATGGATTGCCCTCCATCCGAACATGATTGGCTCATTGACAACTCCCAAATTGGTGATTTGCCAGGTTTGTTGCTATGCTTTTTCTCTCTTAACTATGTGCACTGGTTGTTATTGATGTTGTTAATGTAGTGTTGGAATGTTTGCAGGGGTGCACCATCCCTCTTATTATCATATCAATCAAGGTGCATTTGATGGGACACCTAATGATGTAGTTTGTATTCTGATGCCTCTATAAATTAACATCATATTATTTGCTCTGATGGAAATTACATTGTTATGTTATAGATACAATAGCTTCTTCAATAGATCTCCCTCCATCCGAACATGATTGGCTCATTGACAACACCCAAATTGATCATTTTCCAAGTTTGTTGCTATGTCGTTTCTCTTATTTGTGTGCACTAGTTGTTGTTGATGTTGTTAATGTAGTGTTTGAATGTTTGAAGGGGTGCACCATCCCAATAATGTACCTTCACTTGAAGCACATAGACAGAAGCATCATCCCTCTATTTATCACATCAGTCAAGGTGCATTTGGCGGGACACCTAATTGACATAGTTTGTATTCTGACGCCTCTATAAATTAACATCATATTATTTGCTCTGATGGAAATTACATTGTTATGTTACAGATACAATAGCTTCTTCAATGGATCTCCCTCCATCTGAACATGATTGGCTCATTGACAACACCCAAATTGGTCATTTTCCAGGTTTGTTGTTATGCCTTTTCTCTTATCTATGTGCACTGGTTGTTGTTGATGTTGTTAATGTAGTGTTTGAATATTTGCAGGGGTGCACCATCCCCATGTTGTGCCTTCACTTGAAGCATGTAGATAGAAGAACCATCGCTCTATTGATCACATGAGTCAAGGTGCATTTAATGGGATCCCTAATTGATATAGTTTGTATTTTGATGCTTGTATTAATTCACATGATATTATTTGGTCTGATGGAAATTGCATTGTTATCTTACAGATACAAAAACTTCTTCAATGGATCAACCTCCATCCGAACAAGATTGGCTCATTGACAACACCCAAATTGGTGATTTTCTAGGTTTGTTTCCATGTTTATGCTCTTAGTTTTCTCTTAAATTGTGTAGTGGTTGCTGTTGCCATTGTTAATATGGTGTCTAAATGTTTGCATATTGAACCAGGACACAGAATAAACCAGCAGGGCTGAGGAAAAGACATAAATTTTAACCAACTTGTAGGCTTCTCAAACAATTTGTGAGAGAAAATCCTTCTTCTTCTTCTTTAATCTCCCACATACCAGCATTCGTGTCATGAATGCCATTGCAGTTGATGATGCTAGGATGTTGAGGATTCTTGGTGTAGTGACTAGCTTTTGTTAGGTGTGATTCTTATATATGAGGAGTTGCTTGTTAGGGTTTTCTTGGTTTCGCTGGCTAGGGTTTGAAATTGTTCCAACTTGTGATAAGTTGCAAGTATGTACATGTACTTCATCTTTTCTATATAAATAAAGTGTTTAAATGGTCCAATAATCGAGTATTTGCATATTTGATTATGAGCTTGTCTTCTCTTTCTTCATTGGGTAATTTCCAACACTTTTTTTATAATGACAATTTCACATGACAGAATGCAATAAATCATTATATACAACAAAGACTGCAATGCCTCTTGCACCTGAAGCACTTCTTATATAAAAGGGAAGTAGTTGAATGTATGGTATATGTAGACTTGAAGATGTGTCTCTTTGACAACACTTTTTTTGTTTTTGGTTTAAAAATAAATCAACTTTACCAATACATTTATTAATGGTTATTGTTGTGCATGCTCATATTTCTTCAAAATGGAGTTCTTCAGTGGTATTTTCTAAAATAAAATTCATGTGTCTATACAAAAACGAGTTGTTGGACCTATACATAATTTTTAGGCAAATTCAAACATTTGAAGGTGACATATGCATACTCCTATGTATGCATTGTCCATGTGGAAGGTGTTGATACTATTGATATTTTATCTTAATTAAAGCAACACTTATATGTAGTCATATATATCTTATTTGCTCACTGATATTTCTCAATCTATCCCACAATTGTTGGCTGCCCCATGGGTTATCAGTGGTATGTGTATTTTCATCATTAATAAAAGTGATCCTGGCATGTTCAAAAATATTGCTACCATATGGATTTTATGTTATTTGTGTTATATTGAAGTCTCTTTGGCATATATGTTCATTGTACCTTCCTATTTGCAGATAAAAGCTCAAACAGTCACCTACAACAGTATGTAAACCAACACTTTGACAAAATATCAAAATGGATATAATCGTATAAACATATAATATCAGTGGTCATATTTCTTTAGGATGGAGTTTTTTTGTGGTACTTTCTAAAATAAAATTCATGTGTCTATACTAAAACAAGTTGTTGGACAGTGTTCTGCAAAGCAGAATCTGTGTTAAATAATCAAGCTCAAAGCAATTGGATTAGCACAAGAAACATTCTAGGTGTTATTTGATAAAAGGGAAAGCATGTGTGTTCAATTGTTTAAAATAGTTTCCAAAAGTAGACAATGACATCGATGAAGATGAACACAAAGAAAAAGTAAGACAGCAAGACTTGGGAAATCAAAATTAAGCATTCAAATATGTACATCTAAAAATGTTGATATTTGATTTGGTGATCCTCTCACATTGACTTGTTTAAGGTATGGTACAAAGGTTCCCGTCCATATTTCCCTTGTTTGGGCTTGGGTGTTTCTTGGCTTCAAAAAAAGTGAGAACTAGTTGAAGGAACTTTTTAATGTGTTGTCGAAGCAGGGGAGGCTAACTGTGATGCCATTCTTCCCATGTTCTTCTTTGTTGAACAGCCTAGCAAACCCAATGTTTGTGCCTTGATTCTAAGCACTGCGATTGCCTGAAATAAGCTAAGGGGAAAACAGAGTGAATAGGGGGGCTCCTTGTTGCACAAGTCTGCCACTTTCATTTCAACCTTTTGGACTTGGACAGTGTTCTGCAAGTGAATATTTACACAGATCAGGGTACAGACATACCAATAAAAAAAATGTTCAGTTTGTGCCTTGCTACGAAGTGCTTCATTTCTTTTGTTCCAAATCAAATAGAGGAGTTTGATCCTAAGAAGCTGCCACTTTGCTTTAAATTCAACGAACAAAGGGAGTTTGTCACTTGTTAAGGTGATTTTCTAGGAGATGCCTATTGGTAGTATCTGGCTACAAAGTTTAGATCCAATTTCGGGTGTCATATATCTTCTCATTGCAGCCCACAAGTTATATATCTGAACTGTTAAGTTTTAAGAAACTAGAAATGCAAAGTCTCTGGTTCAACTGTTTCATGGAAAAAAAATTAGCAACTAACAATCGACATGCACACATTCTCAAAATAAGTGGCGTGCTCTGGAAAATCTTTGTTTGTTCAAGGTATCCAACACGAAATTGTGAAGTCGTTGTTGAAAATCCTGCCAAATTATTTTTCTTTGCACCTAGAAGCTACACATTACATGCTGGCATTTTAGCCAGTGAAGAGAGACCCCCTGCAATACCCATCAATTTCACTGCAACCCCACTCCGTGCAATAACAGACAAATTGGGGGCAATGTATCCCATCCTACTCTCAACGAAATCCAAAACCTTCTTTTTTGTTACATCAAGTGTAAGCGATCTATCACGGGCATCTAAAGTCTTTTGCAAGTTTTCTTATGATAGAGGCTTACCACTAGTGGTAGATGCAGTGACAGAAACAACCATAATGATTGCCGAAGGTAAAAGACCCTCAAGATCAACCAAAGTTAAATCGATCTCATTTCCAATTTTCTTTACAACTAGAGCATAATCAATTGGATGGTGTACAAGAGATTCTAACTCAGGAAACTTCAACCATGAGTGTAACGACTTATGATGGTTCTACTTATCTTGTCATGAATTAATTGCTTAACTAGGTGAGATACATTGGATTAGGTGTTGCATTTGGGTTGTTGGTGTGACAAGGGGTTTGGGGGGCATTATGGTTGGAGTTTGTTGGCACAAGACTCATATAAGTTAGTTGAGTATGAAATTATTTGGTGTGGTAGTGATTGCATGCCCATAATGCATGAGACAACTTTAGATTGGCATGTGACAGCAATACATGTGAGATAATTGCATTAATGGAAAATGTAGAAATTTAGGTGAAGTTGGAGTTGGTGGTTTAATGAAGGCAAGAAGTGCATAGACATAGCTAGATGTGTGGTGACCAAGGTGAGACCATTTTGTAAGAAAAACCTTGGCCACATTTGTTTGGGTTAGACAGGCCCACTGGTAGACCATTGTGAAGATGAAATTCTGTGAATCAGCAAGTTCAAGTTTTTCATATTACCCTTCATAAAATTTTATAAATCTTCTATTCTTGATCACATTGGAATGTCATAGTTGCCAACCAATCTCTTTCTATTTTCAAGCTTCAAGGCTTCTCTGTCATTGGTGGCTTCTTTGTGAGTTCTTTTAGGTAACCATCTAATCAATGGTGATTGGTTGAAAAAGAGAATCCCTTTTGATATCCTCTCCCTAGAAATGCAGGCGGAGGTAAGTAGAAGAGAAAGGAAGGTCCTAAACATTCACATGTTCTATTCCAATAAGTCAGGATTACATGCCACTTTGCTTTAAATTCAACGAACAAAGGGAGTTTGTCACTTGTTAAGGTGATTTTCCAAGAGATGCCTATTGGTAGTATCTAGCTACAAAGTTTAGATCCAATTTCAGGTGTCATATATCTTCTCATTGCAGCCCACAAGTTATATACCTGAACTGTTAAGTTTAAAGAAACTGGAAATGCAAAGTCTCTCGTTCATTTTTTTCATGGAAAAAAATTAGAAACTAACAATCGACATGCACGCATTCTCAAAGCAGGTGGCGTGCTCTGGAAAATCTCTGTTTGTTCAAGGTATCCAACACAAAACTGTGAAGTCGTTGTTGAAAATCCTACCAAAATATTTTTCTTTGCACCTAGAAGCTGCACATTACAAGCTGGCATTTTAGCCAGTGAAGAGAGACCCTCTGCAGTACCCATCAATTTCGCTGCAACCGCACTCCGTGCAATAGCAAACAAATTGGGGGAAATGTATCCCAACCTACTCTCAACAAAATCCAAAACCTTATTTTTTGCTGCGTCAAGTGAAAGCGCTCTATCATAGGCATCTAAAGTCTTTTGCAAGTTTTCTTCTGATAGAGGCTTACCACTAGTGGTAGATGCAGTGACAGAAACAACCATAATGGTTGCCGAAGGTAAAAGACCCTCAAGATCAACCAGAGTTAAATCGATCTCATTTCCAATTTTCTTTACAACTGGAGCATAATCAATTTGATGGTGTACAAGAGATTCTAACTCAGGAAACTTCAACCATGAGTAAAGGGATAACCATGAGTGTAACGACTTATGATGGTTCTACTTATCTTGTCATGAATTAATTGCTTAACTAGGTGAGATACATTGGATTAGGTGTTGCATTTGGGTTGTTGGTGTGACAAGGGGTTTGGGGGGAATTATGGTTGGAGTTTGTTGGCACAAGACTCATATAAGTTAGTTGAGTATGAAATTATTTGGTGTGGTAGTGATTGCATGCCCATAATGCATGAGACAACTTTAGATTGGCATGTGATAGCAATACATGTGAGATAATTGGATTAATGGAAAATGTAGAAATTGAGGTGAAGTTAGAGTTGGTGGTTTAATGAAGGCGAGAAGTGCATAGACATAGCTAGAGGTGTGGTGACCAAGGTGAGACCATTTTATAAGAAAAACCTTGGCCACATTTGTTTGGGTTAGACAGGCCCACTGGTAGACCATTGTGACTTAGATGAAATTCTGTCAATCAGCAAGTTCAAGTTTTCATATTACCCTTCATAAAAATTTATAAATCTTCTATTGTTGATCACATTGGAATGTCATATTTGCCAACCAATCTCTTTCTGTTTTCAAGCTTCAAGGCTTCTCTGTCATTGGTGGTTTCTTTGTGAGTTCTTTTAGGTAACCATCCAATCAATGGTGATTGGTTGAAAAAGAGAATCCCTTTTGATATCCTCTCCCTAGAAATGCAGGCAGAGGTAAGTTGAAGAGAAGGGAAGGTCCTAAACATTCACATGTTTTTTTCCAATAAGTCAGGATTGCTTCTATTCACAATCAAGGCTCTGGATGGACTTGGTCTTGATGTTAAGCAAGCAATCTTAAGTCGCCTCAATGGATTTTCACTAGATGTATTTCGAGCAGAGGTAATATAATGTTTCAATTGATTATCCATTAAATTGCAATAGCTCCTAGTCTAACTCTATTATTTTTCACATTGTGATCAACAATCCACTGGGGAAGATGTTACAACAAAGGAGATCAAAGCATTGCTGCTGCAGATTGCAGACAATTAAGATGGACTATAGTAAACATAACTTGTTACACATCTTCAAATGCCCCTTCTACTAAAAACCATAATATCATTTCAATCAGAATTCAGAACAGAACACATTGAATTCCCATGGTGGAAGCCCTCTCTCCATAGGGATTCTGATATAGAAGATGAAGCAGAGTTACATTACATATTAGGTTGACAATACTCTGAGAACCTGTGCCAGGGGTTGGTTGAGACAGCCTTGAAGCTATCCACATATCAAATTGTTTAGAGTATGTTAGTATAGTCATGTTATAGCAATCTGAATTGATAACCCTTTGTGTACTCGTGAAGGCCGACATTTTGGCAGTTTGTTTCCATGTTACACATCACAATGAACATTTACTCACAGAAGTCTAGTTGTAGGATTAATACCTGTGATCCTTATTCCAGCAGAAATTATGTAGTAGCAATCATGGCAGAAACAAATATTTTGTTGTAGCCCTTTAAATTTCCAGATTTAATTTATTGATCTCAATCTACTATAACAAACAGTTTTAATAGACCTGCTGAGTTTGGCCTGGTGTTGCGGGTCAAACCTGGCCTACTGTTTGAAGGCCTTGGTGATTCAAAGCAATTTTGACTTTGCAGGAACTGTTTGAA
Organism: Pinus tabuliformis; assembly: GCA_031772625.1. Lineage (NCBI taxonomy): Eukaryota > Viridiplantae > Streptophyta > Pinopsida > Pinales > Pinaceae > Pinus > Pinus tabuliformis. The sequence goes on from CM062806.1 coordinate 761,141,658, forward strand.
CAGTGAGTATGTGCTGGTGTCTGATGGGTTGTTAATGAGTTTGACTCATTGCCCAGTCAGGAAAACCTTCTTGCCTCTCTGTAAAGCCCCAAAAGTTAATTTTTAAACACAAAGTGTGAATTTTTTTAAATATTTTTGTGCTTTCCTATTTTCAATAGCCAAGTCAAACTTGGAAACTTTGCCTCACAAAGTTTGTTGGGTTTTTTTCAATGATCCATTCAACTTCTTTGTTATATGTTGTCAAGCATTAACATGACTGTTTTAAATATTTTAACTTCTTTTCAATGACCTCTCATTGCTTAATATATAAATCATATTAATGGTTTCCATGCACTAATATTTGGTTCTTGTTCATCTCACACATGGTAAATACTTGTGATGGGATTCCTTAGCATGTTCTGGGTTAGAAAATTCAATATTAGCAAACTAGAGCTTTCAGTGATTGACCTCCTTAGTCAAAAGAAAGGAACATCAGAGGGCACAGTGTCTGATAAAGGGTTTAAAATAATCAGAGGACCGGTTGGTCTTTACCAAAGCATGAATACCATAACTTGATCTTATTTTGAACTTTCATTATAGTTGTCATGGGTTATAGTGTATTTGAATTGCAGTCTTAAAAAACTCTATTATGCAGATGTTGAATATTTGATCAAACTATATACAATTTTTATTTGGAAGAGTGTATTACTGCATTTTTGTTTTGCTGCACTTTATTATGGGTTCATAATACAAGTTTTATCTTGTTTAGATTGGGTCGTTGGTTCCAGATAGCAATTTATGTGCTGGATGGTGGCACTTACAATGTCTAATAGATAATTTCTAGACTAATGGTTGTCTGATTATGTGCTCCTAAGTTTCAAGAACACGGTTATGGTTTTTCCACTTCTATTATGGTTCCAAGAAGTTTGCTTAGCATTATGAATTGTGATATTCTAAGAGGTTTGCCTGGTCATTTTAGAAGTAGTTGGTTTCTTTCTTTTCATAGTCTCCCTAATCCTCTATTCACTGCATATTCCTTAAAATTCAATCACTCCTACAAGAATCTCGTTGTGTGTGTGTGTGTGTGTATATATATATATATATATGGTCTTCTGTTGACATAGACTTTATATTGGCCACTTGATGAGTTAGTTTATGAGCGACTGGGCTACAAGGCCTAAAGAAAATAATAACATGAATGAGTTAATGGATTCCATGGTTAAAGATATGGAGGAGGACACATTGAATTCAATCTCTACTATTAAATTACAACCCCCTTCCTGTTGGGTAAGTTTTTAGTATTTCTCGCTGATTGTTGATATCATCAGTTTGTTTCAGAGTTTCATGGTGAGAATCATTTGGATTTGAGTTGGCCTTGGATGAGGAAGCAATTGGATCCTTAAATTTATTTGTATCGCTTATCTTAAAATCTCAACACAATTAAAGGTTATGGTTTCTGAATTTAATGATTTGCCCAAATATGGTAGATACTGTACCAAGAATATAACCACCTCTAGTTTTTCAGAAATTAAAACAGGGATTATATTTAATAATAAGTGAGAACCTACAATTCACAAGAGGCTTTTGTGTTTCAAACTTATAAAACTTGGCAAATGAACCACATAGAAAAAAGGATTTTAATCCAAATTATTTACTATACAAAAGGCATCACCACTAGTCTCCATATCGATTCCATGCGAACAAAACAGGGAGCAACATGGCCATACATGCACCGTAACCCATAAAACCTTCGAAGGCTACAACATTAGCATCAAAGACACACAAAAAAACCAAAAATCATGAAACCCAGGCCCGCTGATAGTCAAATCAAGCACATTCGTATTCATGGCTATGGATGCTTAAAAATATGCCAAAACCCCAAAATCCAAATGCCACTAGGACTTCTTTAAACCGTTAGCCTTCTCTGGCATCTTTTTTCCAGCCTTCTTGGGCAAGAGCACTTGGTGAATGTTGGGAATTACGCCTCCATGAGCTATGGTAACTTTCCCCAAAATCTTTCCCAATTCATCGTCATTTCTCACGGTCAATTGAATATGGCGGCGAATTATTCTATTATTCTTGTTGTCTCTGGTAGCGTTTCCTGCCAATTCAAGAACCTCAGCTGCTAGGTATTCAAGCACAGCTGCAAGAAAAATGGGGGCTCCAATCCCAACCCTCTTGGCATATATGCCATTCTTCAGATATCTGGCGAGCCTTCCAATAGGAAATTGAAGGCCGGCCATGACTGATTTCGTGACAGGGTTTTTCTTGGATCCTCCATTTTGGCCCCCTGCACCCTTCCCTGACTTAGTAGAGGTAGCACTCTATCCAAGTGACCATATCTGGCTTAGGTATCTCCTTAAACAGCGTGAATGCTTCACCCACCTATCCATTCTGTGCATACCCAGCAATCATCACTGTCCATAAAACTGCGTTGCGCTCACTCGGTGGTCAGGGTCTGGGCAAGGGCGAGGTAGCAAGGGATGCTCCGGTTCACATGAAATTTTCAAATCAAGTTGGCGCGGTTGCCATATGCTTGTTAAGGCATTGGCGGGGTTGGTGAAGTTGAAACATATAGTCGGCGTGCGAGGTGACGGTGACGGAGGTAACGGAGTTCACGTTCCGGCGAGGTGATAGAGATGGAGACGGAGGTGAGGAAAAACTCAGTTAGGTGGTTGGCCAGAATAATGCGCTTTCCGGATGATCGGAATCTCCAAAAAGTCACATTATAAACTACTCCTATTATAACTGCCCACAATATAACACGTCTTTGACCAATTTTTTCTTATTTAGCGTAAAAATATATATATAGATATATTATTTAATTATATTTAAATATATATTTTTTTTCATTTGAATCGTTGGCATCGTTCACAGCTTTTTATTTTATAATGATGATGGTTTGTGTTGGTCAAACTGTAATGACATAAAGGATTACGACGAATGTGTTTAATGCTTTTCAGACGAAAAACACTTTGTGGATAGGGTCATCATTTTCATTTCAAGCAATTCTTAAATACCATACACTAAACTAATTATTGGTGTATGGTTATGGTTATGTATAGTATGAATTTTTTGGTGTAAGTGATTTCTAACCGATATGAGTTTGGTAGGGTGGAGGTGGTAATTATTGGTGTATGGTTATGGTCATGTATAGTATGAATTTTTTTGGTGTAAGTGATTTCTGACTGATATGAGTTTGGTAGGGTGGAGGTGGTATGAGACAGATAATTTTTAATAATCATACAATAAACCAACCACTGATTTAGTTCATGGTCATGGCAAGAGCTAACGAGCATGTTATAGGGCATTTAATGCTCCTATGGAGGCTAGTTCACCATACATGGCCATGAGCAGCCATAGGAATATTTGACAGCCTCTGTGCAATTCTCGGGGATTCTGGTGCCCCACCGTTGCCCTGCTGGCGCCCACCATGCTGGTAGTTTCAAATCTTCTTGTCACCCGCTCGCGCCAAATAGCCCAGCATTCAAATCCCCTGGCTCTTTTCGCTCGCTCGCACAAATTCTCTTTGCTCTCGGACCTCACCTGCAACGGTACGCCTGTGCGCTCGTCTGGAACCCTCACAGGACCCGCTCGTCTCCTTACCTGCAACTAGCGCAGCATTCAAATCCCCTCGCTCTTTTTGCTCGTCCACGTGAATCCTCCTTGCTCCCGGACCTCACTTGCAACGCGAACCTCACTGTGTTAGGTTTGCAGGAATTCTAACCTAAATCCAATATGTGCTTTGATATCTTTAGACAACTTGGTGAGAGTTTATATGTTGGCGACATGTTTTTTTACTTACTTGGGACACCATTTATAATGGTATTGTAAAATGGTAAAGAAACTCTACATGTGATATGTTAGAAGTGCCTAATTAGATTTTACTAGTGACTTTTAAGCTGATAATAACCAGTATCATTAACGGTCATGTAGGCTTTGGTGAGTTTCCATACAACTCCTTGCACGCCTTGCTCTGTAGGAGTAAACACATTCCTAACACTTTATCGACATTGATCTAAAGGGGGTAAGCTCAGCTCAATTGCAAATGGTCTCAATGTGCCATGCTTCTCAAGGAAAAAGAAGTGTGTGAGAAGAGTATATCTCAGTAGAGTACAAAGCATTTATTCGATTCACATAAGGCATGAAGACATCATGGTGGTCCAAAATGAACAGTTTATTGTCTTCTACAACATATCAATCTTTGAACAAACAAATTTGTCGGAAGATCAAAAGAGTTAGACACGAGTAAATTTTAATTAAGCAACAAGCCCTAAGTTGGATCATACTTGCTCCATTGTGATCCCATCGAGATTATTTTCTATATGTGACAAGTTACCAGCAATAACCTTTATAGTACAAAAAAACCAATGAAAGTGACCTGCATAAACCAATAGAAAATTGACAAGATACAGGAATGCTAGGAATGTCATTAATAAAATCAAAACTGCCCAATCAAGCTCCACAGTTGCAAGAAGAAGATAGAAAAACACAAAGTATGCACTGACATAACCTATACATGCACATGATCAAAAACATCATAAAAAAGTCATAGTAAACAAAAATTTCCAGAATGTGCCAAGATAAGAGGAAGTCAAGAAGAAAGCAATATGCGATTTAGGAATTGTGAGTGGACCCTCCATAAGTTAAAAAATATAATGCCATTAGCCTCAAGGGTTAGTAGCCATAAGTTAGAGGCATTTGTCTCCCAAGTTGGAGAGGTTACGGGTTGTGTCCCAGAGGTCACGAATTCGACTCTCTAAGTGCTTAATTGCTTGAAACTCAGGCACCAGGGGTTTACCCTAGTTACAGCACATTGACAACAATGAAGTTTTCAGAGGTTTCCTCTCCATCTTTGTCTGGAAAGAAGCGCCATTGAACATGAAATTGCAAGTTTGATGCCAGACTTGGTAGATGATCTAAAACACCATGGGTAAATAAAATATCCAAAGATCATGTGAACCCTACAAGAGAACATCGTGCGATTGGGAATTAGTGAGTGCATAACAGTTGAAACAGATTATAACCTTAAAAATGAAAATGAACTGAGAAATTTTAAGCAACCTAGATAACCTAACTCAAAAATAGGTCGTCCGGGTATTAGTGTAAGCTTGACCAAGTTTTAAGAGACATCAACTAGTGTTCCATTTTCGTTGTGATCTGCCCTACTTGCATGGCACGAGTTTCATCATTTCAAGGAGATGAGACTAGGTGCAAGGTTCTCAGAAATTATTGTGTTGGAATAGATACTCTACAACACCCAAGCTAAGGGAAGTCTGAACTTTCACATGTTTCTTGAATCACTCACAAAATGAACTCAAATAATGGAAATATACAAAAACAATAATCAAACCCTATAGGAAAGGCAATTTGTTTGTCTGTTTAATGGGATTTAAAGCTTCACCTTGGCCTTGATATGTGTTCCATCTTCCAACATTATAGTAGGGAAATTATGATTGCTACTATCTGTGAATATATCAACAATTTTAGAGTTATATCTTATGGTTCCTGCAAGCAGGGCAACTACAAGGGTTTCTAGAAGAACGACCCTTTTCACTGAGCAAACTTCATGATCCCTACCCAACACTTCCCCAATATCATCATCTCATTATTACCAATTAATTAACAACTTTATGCGTCCAAGAAAAGAAGGAATTAAAGAGAGTGGAAGTGTAGGAGATTTAATAGGGAATGATTTTGGCGGTTAAATGTTGTTTCATCTGCGCCAAACAAAGAAGGAACTCTAGAAAAGTGAAGTACAGGATATTAAAAAATGTATGCAATGCATTCCTAACAACCAGTTTTTCAAAATATGCCAGGCAATTTTTGCAAATGATTTCCAACTCGCAGTGGGAAATTAGTTGTATTCTTTGATAGAAATCAAAGGTGGAGGGTCATGCAGAATAAAATGAAATGAAACCCTGAGTTGGCTCCCCCAATGCGTGCCTGGGAACATGAATGCTGAAGTGAGAAACGGCTTCATCTAAATCCAAGAAGGGGGTTTGTGGATATGTTTAAAGACGGACTCAGCACATACGGTATGCTGCAGTGTTTGGGACCTAGACTCTCACTAAATGACGGAGGCCAACCATGCCTGTGCTAAAGTTTAAGCTTTGGCTGGAAGACCCTCTGTTTCATATTATTCAGAATATCTAAAGATTTGGCGAGCTAACCGGACCCATGTTTACAGGTCGAAGGGTATGTTTCAAGGAATACAATCAGCCTCCCCAGCCAACTTCTTTGTAATTTTCTATTATTATAGAATCAAGATTTTATACTGCAAATTAAAACAAATCAGGTTAAAAAGGAGTTCTAATCGCCTTCAAACTAAAACAAAACAGGTTTAAAATTTCACCATCAGAATAGTATTCTGTCTGGGAAAAAAATAACCATCCTGAGTATCAATTTGTTCTCAGAACAATGGATTGTTCTGCCTTCAATCTCATGAGTGTTTTTCACTAAATACTGTTCAGAGAGTTGTGGTCATTTTGTTGAAGTGTATCTCAAGTAAAAGACCAACAAGATGAAGGCTTTTATTATGGAACAACAATTGGAGAATCGAGAGGTCAAGGAAATTGTTGTTTGTAATCCTACCACTGCTAATTCTCAATTATTTCTCATGACCATAGACTATTAGTTTTCTGCCTTCAAATAGAGAAGCTTGGATATGCTCTTCTTAAATCTTAATTTAGTATTCTACCTTCAAATAGAGAATCTTGGATATGTTGTTCTTAAATCTTAATTTAGTATTCTACCTTCAAATAGAGAAGCTTGGACAATTGATCCTCTTGTATGAAGACTTTCATCATGGAACAACAATTAGAAAACATAGAAGTGGGAGTGATTTTAGTTTGTAAAGCCTACCACCTCTAAATCTCAATTTGTTCTCATGACAATGGAGTGTTCTGCCTTCAATAGAGAAGTGCTTTTGACTACATACTATTCATAGAGTTGTGGTCATTTTGTTGAAGTGTGTCTCAAGTAAAAGACCAACAAGATGAAGGCTTTTATTATGGAACAACAATTGGAGAATGGAGAATTTGGGGTAATTGTAGTTTGTAATCCTAGCACCCCTAATTCTCGATTATTTCTCATGACCACAGACTATTTAGTATTTTTCCTTCAAATAGAGAAGCTTTTTTCGCATATAGTTTCCAGATTAAAAATCAATTGGTTCAAGTACTCATAAATAACAGATAACGTTATTTGGATTGTCTCATCTATTGAATCATTTGGATTCTTGAAAACTTCCTATACTAACACATTTATGTCCCTGTCAAATTAGAGAGATTAATAGCAAGTATTGGTGGTCTACGTAATTTTTATGAATTGTAAGTGTCATATCATTATTGGTCTACCTTTCATAGACACTATTAAATACGTTCTAACATATGGGTTATTGTAATTTTCTCCTTGGTATACCATAAAATATAATTGCAAGGCTATATATTTTGTGTACCACAAAAGTTATATGATGTGGTAGCCTTGTGTTATTATAAGTATTGTTGTTAAACAAGCAGGCCATCTAGTGGTTTATCATTGTGAGCCTCTTCCTCATGACAGGAGTTTTACCCTTACGTTAATCTGTTATAATTTTATGAGTCTAGTATCATAAGATTCACACATAGATATGAATACTACAGAAAGATGTAGACTATTGCATACTTGGTTGGAAATGGAGCTTACACTTTATAGCAGTTTCCCTATTTTTAGCAGAAATTGGGGACAATTTCCTCCAAAGCAAAACGGAAATGATTAGCACATCTACAATTTGCCTCTTTTTAGCTCTAAGTTAATTATAATGCTCCTCTTCTCAAAGGAGCCTTTTTTGTTCAGTTATAGTTTATTTTAGGGAAGAATTATAAAAGGTTGAGGGATATTTTATTTTCATCTCTAGTCACCATTCTATTAATGCCCATACACTGTCTATAAATAAGTACTAGAGCCGTAGGCCAGTGTAAATCTCACAACTTCCTTGCACGCCATGCCCCACTAACCTCCATTACGACTATTACCAATTTTTATTTTTTGCAGAGTTGGTCATTGAGTGCAAACAGGGATAGCCACTATGCCACAATTTTCACTTGAGATTATTTTTCGTTATTTACTATAAAAAAAAATCCTAAACTAGGTCTGAAATTTTAAGTTGCAATTCCTCATTAGAAATTGTGCTATAAACACATGCTATTATGTAATGCAATGACAATAAATTTCAGAGCCTCCACTTCAAATTCCTCAATTGCATTGTGTGCATGTATCAATAGATTATAGAGGTGGGAGCCTTTCAAACTCTTTCTGCAGTTTGAAATTAAAATATCGAGAATGGAGATGCTTTGGATAGGGTTTGTGCTTGTTTTATGTTGTCTTTTAAGTTCTAACTCCTTTATCTCTTGGAAATCAGAATCAATCAATTATGGAAATTATTAAGATAAAGAGTAATTTTGTCAGTGCTGCAAACATGCTTTGTAAGTCACTACAATGGCCTTCCTTTGACTACTGAAATGCATTGAGTTAGAAATTTAGGGTTATATTTAGGGTTTCCTACTTGAGCTAGGATTTTCCTATTGGGCTCAACAATGCAATCATCAATCTAATGCCAAGAAGCAAGCACTTCATCCAGGATACACAAGTTAAACCATAGGATTCACAACCCTCCTGTCTTGTGGTACACAATAATAGTCATACAATCCAACTATCTAAAATAAATGAAGATAAAATAAATTATATTGGTAAAATTATGTGTTGTTTTGATGGAGAGGACAATTTTGATAAAGAATGGTCAATTTCTTTATGGCCATCCAAATTTTCATTTTTTTAAGAGAAGTAAAAAATATTTTGTTATTTTTAGTAGTTTTTTAACACTGTTATTTTATTCATTTATTCATTATATGAAATGCCGCTCATATGTTTAGTCAATATTCTTGTTCCCTCATTTGTATATGGATTTGAAGAATGAAGAAGTGGGACTTGATCAATGAGTTGGGGGTTGAGGACCCAGAAGGAATGATAGAGTTTTTGGTGGAAGATTTGACATGGACAGAAGTAGAGGGAGACCAAGTCGCAATTATTCCATATTGTCGACTTGAGGATTTTATAAGTGGAGAGATTGAGAGAAAATACACCTACTCAATTTGTTGCTAAAACTCGATAAAGTAAAGATGTGAAGGATATCAAGAAGACAAATTCTTCAACATATCTAGAATATGTTCTCTCTCTCTCTCTCTCACTATATATATAATTTTGATTTGAAGTTCACTATGTCAAACATGCATAAATATTTTATTTAATTTGTTGTAAATTCTTGATCACCAGATATTGGTGTGCCTATGGTCTGAATCATGTACAAGCCAGTAATGTAGTTGAACTTGAATCTACAACTAAAAAACATCTTCCATGTCACAACATTAAAGTTGGTTGCCAATGTCACTTTATTATGTGACGACTTTCTCTTAGACCAAATGATGTTGTTCTAATATACAATAACATGCGGACATATTGATGAGAAAAATGTGGTTTGTCATAGAAATGAGGCAAATAACATTACCAATAAATTCAATTATTCGCCGCATTTAACAGAGAATATACGAACCAACTTTGAAGATTTGATTTGTGATGGTTTTAATGCTACGATGATATGGGACAAGTTTATCTCTAATGTAAGGTATGGATCTGGTGAGTTGTTCACAGGGGCACCTCGGGATTCTTTTATGACAAGAAAGGATGTGTCAAACATCTACAATAATATCAAAAGGCTAGAGTATGTGAGGGATGAAAGTGATCCAATGAGTGGATTGTTGAGTTAGTGAGTGCCCAAAGAGCTTTTTCTTCTACCAACAACAAGATGTTGTTAAAAACATCCCTTTCATTATAGGCATACAAACTAAGTGGATACTTTCAATGATGGTAGAACACTCACACAATAACATGATATCAATGGACTCCAAATTTAGCACTAATAAATATGGAGTAAACACATTTACCAAAACTTCATTTATTCAATTTCATTTCGATGTTGTCCTCTTATATAATCATAATTTTGTTTTCATATTGTAATGCAGTATCAACTGTACACCTTAATGGTTTTTGATGATCATCGCAATGAGATTCCAATGGCTTGGGTAATATCATCACGGAATAGTACTTATGATATTTGTAAATGGATGTCACAATTATTTGCAAATGTTAGGATATTCCGACACATAGGAAATAGTTAAGTATAACTTGGTCTAGTGTAGAGTTAGGTAAAGTGTGTTTCTTTACTATGTACTTTTGTAACTTACTATCTAATGGTCACGATATGTTCTAGACATGAAGTGATCCGACGGTTCATTCTCTCCTTGGTATTACCGACACTTGATCCATGGCTTAACACCTGATTGGTCCATGATTTCTATTTAAAGAGCATGGAGGATCATTTGTAGGGCAACTGTTCATGAGAGAAGCTTATGCAAATTTTCATTCTTTTATTAATAAATTGTCTGAAGTGGTCGCGTTGGCTCAGGTTGTGGATTGTTTCCCTCTTTGAGGGTTTTAACCACGTCAAGAATACTGGTGTATTGATCTGTGATCTGTTTGTGAGCAGTGTACTTTGGTGTTCTGTCTAAGGAACTTACCCTGTAAATTCCTACATGGTACAACTGCATATGACTATCATTTCTTAGATCTAATGTTTCTAACTGCTTTTGGGCCGAGAGGACTGCTCTATTATATTAGGAGCATCTGTTCCAGTGAGGAACCCCTTTCGTTTAACGCGAAAAGGTTTTTAGTAGCCTTAGCTATGTCATTTTTAAGATCTGGAGGTATATAGTCTTTATTTGTAGTTACAACTATTCATCTCTCTGTTTATTTTGGTTTATTTAGCTCTCTGTTTTTTATTACCGGATCTATACCTTTCATTTCTGCGTATCCTCTTTGCCCCGCGACTCTATGAGATCTGGCAAATCAGAAAGAGAAATGAAGCATTTTTCTCATGTGTATGTTCTTTTCCACCATGCCTTAGTGTCATCTCCGAAAATCAAAAAGATTAAGGAAAATATTTAGTTTTTGGCTAAAGCTAACTTCAAGTCGTAAGGTTTTGTTTTTTTTGTATGTCCGTGTTGGGTTTTGTGGTTTTTGTTTTGTAGGAAAAAAGACTTTTTTCAAATAAGCACACACCCCAAAGCTTCAGTGACTTAAAAAAAACCCTTTCCTCTTTTCCCAAAATTACAAACGTTTTAAACTAGCTCACTTGGTCCAAAGTTATTTTTATGAGAATAGAGGTCTTGAGTTCAAGTCTTTCTTTTTGTTGATTTACTTTTTCAAAAAATACATATAACTTATGTTTTAAAGTTATTTTATATAAAAATGTTCTCACCTATTATAAAAAGTGAGTCACTTATAATTTTAAAGTCTCTTTATCTTTTATTTAAGTTACAATTCAGTGGGTAGCTCATAAAATACCATTGTAAAAGTGACTTTCACTTATTTATAAAAGTGAGTCACATAAAATCTTTTTTTAAAGTGAGCTAATTAGATTAAGTTTGGAAAGGGGGGGATTTTTTTTAAATACAACATTATCATTCATTTCCGCATATTCACGCACTTCGTCGGCATCTTTAACAACTTTTCTTCAAAAAGCCATAACTTCTTCATCTGGAAGCCGTTTTCAGAGCCGTTTTTTTTAATCAGCCTAATTTTTCGAGATCTTTACATTGGAACACTTAGTTTTAACATCTACAACTTTAGTTTTTGTTAAAATGGAAAGTCCATGCCAATTTATTCTTGACAACACCAACTACTTCCAATGGTGGTCCTACATTGTGGATTTACTTGTAAGTAAAAGTCTTTACAGAATAGCCTTAGGCCAAGAAACAAAACCTCAAGATGAAGATAAGGTAGCCAAATGGGAAAATAGGCAAGATCAAGCACGTGGGTTGATAGGGATGTTTATTTATCCAGATCTTAGATTCCATATTGCAGAACTTGATACTCCTAATGAAGTAATGAAACAGCTCACTAAAATTTTTGGAATTAAAAATGAAATTAGAGCCCATCAACTCAAAAATGAGTTGCTTACATTGGACCCCAATAATTTTTCTTCCATTGAAGATTTTTTGTCCAAGTTCAAGACCCTTAGAATTCTCTTGGAAGGTGTTAAGGTTAAGAAAGAAGATGTTAGCCTTATATATTTCATTCTTACTAAGTTGGGACCAGCCTACTCTGTGTTTGTTTCCACCTTCCATTCTACTAGAGAAGCTTTTATTTCTCAAGGACAAGACTACAAGTCCCCCTCTTTTGATGCCTTTTGTGATTATTTAATAAGAGAACAAGAAAATCTCTTATATCTTGGTCTTATTAATCTTGGAAACTCTTCTAAGAAAGCCTTAGCCACCCAGTAGCAACCAAATTCAAAGAATCCCAAGAAGTAGTATCCTAAAAAGAATGGTCCTAAACCAAACAAGGGTCCTAAGCAATTTTAGTCTCAAAATGATAAGGAAAATAAAAACAAAGGGAAGAAGACTAATAGACATTGCCACTTTTGTAATCGAGATGGCCACTTAGAATCCAAATGCTTTAAGAAGATGGAAACCTTGGAAGCAGCAATGAAGAAGCATAACATCCATTTGGAGCACTCTTAAACTTCAACTTCATCTCCAGGAATAGCACTTTCCGCATGTGGTTGTCAAGCATCTTGATCTGGTTGTGCACTAAATGTATCTTCTTCTTATCATTTTCATGAGTGGCTCATTGATTCTGGAGCTTCTTATCACATGGCCAAAAACAAAGCCATTTTTTCTTCTTTAAATGATTATAACACCAAAAATATATATGTTGGTGATGATAGATCTCTTAATGTTGTAGGGACTAGAAATATTCATCTAGACAATGGTCAATTTAATGATGTATTATGTGTTCCAACCTTATCCTGCAACCTTCTATCGGTATATCAAATAACTCATTCAGGTGAAGGTAAAAGCATTGAATTTTCACCTCACGATGTTGTAATTAAGGACCTAATAGATCATAGACAGATTTTAGCTACTAGCATTGTCGATGATTATACAAGGTTGTATAATTTTAACAACTTTGGGTCATCAATTCTTCCCTTGGTATTTGTTGCTCATAATGATGAAATGAGCAAACTTTGGCATGAGCGATTTGGTCACTTAAACTATCGCTCCCTTCATAATCTATGTAAAGAAAATATGGTGACAGGTCTTCCAATGGTATCTTGCAGAGATGGTGTTTGTTCTGGATGTGTACTCGGAAAACATCATTGGGATAGTTTTGAAAAACGTGCCTCTTGGCACACCTCAACCCCTTTACAGCTTCTGCATAGTGATTTATGTGGTCCACTTCCAATTGTTTCATTCTCTAGCTACAAGTATTTCTTAACTTTCATTGATTATTTCTCTAGACGCACTTAGGTATACTTCTTAAAACTCAAGAGTGAAGTATTTAACATGTTCATGGCCTTTAAGGTCTTTGTTGAAAAATAATCTGGACATCAAATTCTTAAGCTAAGATCTAATAATGGCGGAGAATATGTTAACAATAAATTCATCAACTTTTGCACTGAGAATGGAATTCAAATGCAACATATTGTTCCATATACTCCACAACAAAATGGTGTAGCTGAAAGGAAGAATCACACCTTAAATGAAATGGCTAATTATATGCTTCAATCTAAAGGACTTAGTCTTAATTTTTGGGCAGACGCAATTAACTATGCAAATTACATACTAAATCGCACTCCTACTAAGGTTTTAAAGAATACCACTTCAGAAGAAGCATGGAGCTCAATTAAACCAGAGGTAAGTCACTTTCGTGTTTTTGGAAGTGAAACATGGGCCCATATTCCAGATGAGAAACATAAAGCTTTAGAACCTAAGAGTGAAAAATGTATTTTTGTAGGATATTCTGAAGATGTCAAAGGATATAGACTTATTCCACTTAAGTCCAAAAATGTTATCATTAGAAGAGATGTAAAGTTTGCTGAAAATATATCGGCCTACGAGCCTAGTTCGGCAGATGTGCCACCTCTCTCTATCCCTTCTACTTCTGAAAATATTTCTTCTTCAGATGATGACATCAAGGATGACAATCCTCCTCCACCTTCTCAGGATCCTCCTTCAGCTCCTCAGCTTCCAAAATGGGTTCGTGCTACTCAGGATGCAGTAGGTTCTCTTGTCAGAGATCCTACAGATCAGTGACATACACGTTCTCAGTTTGATAAAGCCTCTTCTTTACTGGCTCAAGCTTCAGCGAATTATGATCCTGACACCTTTGCAGAAGCTTCAGGCCATCCAGATTGGGACGCAGCTATGAATGAGGAATATTGTTCATTATTGGTAAATGACACATGGGATCTTGTTCCTCTTCTAAAGGGACAAAATCTTGTTAGATGCAAATGGGTTTACAGAACCAAGTATGGACAAGATGGAAAATTTGATAAACATAAAAGTCGTCTTGTTGCTAAGGGTTTTTCACAAGTTGAAGGCATTGACTATACTAAAACCGTCTCCCCTGTTGCCAAAATGAACTCTATCTGCCTTGTTCTTTCCCTTGCTGCCTCTTTCAAATGGGAAGTCCATCAGATGGATGTTAAATCTGCCTTCTTGCATGGGGACTTGCATGAAGAAATCTGTATGGAACAACCTACTGGCTTTATACAAATAGACTCAAGCCTTGTATGTCGGCTTAATAAATCCTTTTATGGTCTCAAGCAAGCCCCTCGGGCTTGGTATGCCAAAATGGATAGCTTTCTTTTAGAAGCTGGCTTTTCTAGGTGTCATTTTGACAATCTATCTACACTAAGAAAGTGGGCGAGTCTCTTATCATTCTTGTTCTTTATATTGATGATCTTATCCTTACTAGTAGTGATCCCAACCCTATAAACCATGTGAAGTATAGCCTTAAAAAGAAGTTTGAAATGACAGACTTAGGACACTTGCATTATTTTCTTGGTCTTTAAGTCTTGCAATCCAAGGAAGATATTTCCCTTTCCCAGTCCAAGTATACATGTGATCTTCTACGCCATTTTCACATGGAAGACTGTAAGCCATCCCCTTCTCCCTTTCAGCCTGGAGACAAACTTTCAGTCACTTGTACTTCCCCTGAAGTTGATGCTACCTTATACCGTCAACTTGTAGGAAAACTTTTGTATCTTACCCATACTCGTCCTGAACTTTCCTTTGTTGTTGGCCTTATTGCTCGGTTTATGCAAAACCCACATGAAATTCATTGGAAAGAAGCTAAAAAAAAATACTTCATTATGTTCGAGGTACAGTTCAGTTTGAGATTCATTACAGTGCAAAAGCATCTCCTTTATTGTTTGGTTTCACTAATTCCAATTGGGCTGGTGACTCTGATGATCGGAAGTCTACTGCAGGTTATGTGTTCACTCTTGGTTCAGGACCTATTACATGGGCTTGCAAGAAAAAAAGTGTCGCTTCTCTTTCTTCAACAGAAGCAGAGTATCATGATGTCGTAGAAGCTAGTAAGGAAGCCCTGTGGCTTCATCAGATCCTGTCAGAGTTTGGCTTTCAGCAGCAGCATCCGGCTACACTTTGGTGTGATAATCAAAGTGCCATTCAACTATGCAAAGATTCAGTCCAACATCAGCGCAGCAAACACATTGAACTGAACATGCACTTCATCAGAAAGTTCATTCATGACCATGTTCTTGAAGTGCAATATTGTTCAACAGATGATCAAGTTACAGACATCTTTACAAAGGCTCTAATAGAGGCGAAGCTTACTAAACTTCAGTTTATGGTTGGAGTTCAAGAAGTTGTCACTAAGGGGGGATAGGCTCTAATGCCTCCTTCCTTCTATTGTGTCATATTTGTACATCCTTCAATCCTATCCCAAGTTGTTCTTAAGGGGAGATGTTAGGACATTCCAACACATAGGAAATAGTTAAGTATAACTTGGTCTAGTGTAGAGTTAGGTAAAGTGTGTTTCTTTACTATGTACTTTTGTAACTTACAATCCAACGGTCACGATATGTTCTAGACATGAAGTGATCCAACGGTTCATTCTCTCCTCGGTATTACCGACACTTGATTTGTGGCTTAACACCCAATTGGTCCATGATATATATTTAAAGAGCATGGAGGGTCATTTGTAGGGTAACCATTCATGAGAGAAGCTTATGTAAATTTTCATTATTTTATTAATAAATTTCCTGAAGTGGCCATTTTGGCTTAGGCCGTGGACTGTTTACCTCTTTGAGGGTTTTAACCACGTCAAGAATACTGGTGTATTGATCTGTGATCTCTTTGTGAGTGGTGTCCTTTGGTGTTCTGTCTGAGGAACTTACCCTGTAAATTCTTACAGCAAATGGGAAAAAGGAACATCTAGATTGGCATGTTCGAGATGTCATCACAGATGATGTGACAATGGAAATTGAGGCATTTAGGTGAAATGTTTATTTTTTATAGAAAAGATAGGAAGCAATATTGTTTAAGGATATTCTCTTTTAATGTCATATTATTTCAAGACTTGCACAAAATCTACACTATTATTGTGTGTATGGCATGTCCATAGAGCGTGGTTGAAGAACGTTGGAAATAAAGTTAGGGGAAAAGAAAATAAAGTCTGTATATTCCGTGCTTTAGGAGTTATTATGCATTCGTGTAAATATGATAAATCTGTACAACATGTAATTCAAATGTTCTTTGATGAATTCAAAGAAGAAACTATGTTTTTGTATTATTTTACAACCAACTGGTTAGACAACAACAAATTATGTAAGTTTCTTGAAGCTGTGTTTTATCAGTTTATTTTGTAATGGACCATTTTCTATTGTTTCTTCGCATCTAATATACGTTTTTTTCCATATATGTAGGAAAAATAATATAGAGACTTCCCACACTCTAACCAGGGTACTAATATTGCTATCGAATCTTATCACTGGTATCTAAAGTAAAGGAACTTTTGTGAGAAAAACAATGCGTCTCACATAACGGTGGATTGGTTGTTACATATGTTATTGAAAAGGTTGAGTTATATTATGTTCACAATCAATGTTTAAAAAAAGTTGGTTTTGTACGAGTTTCAAAATCCGAGCGACAATTAAATGTAAGTAATTGAAAAGCAAAGAATATCCCAGATGAAGAATGTGTGGCTGATGGAAACAGTAAATCTGAGTATTTGGTTCGTAGCCAACTATGGAGACTCGTGGTACATGGTATAATGTCATCTATAAAGGGATCAACCTAAAATTTTGTAATTGCAAATGGGCCCTAAATGGAAATATTTGTAAGCATGTTTTAAAAGTTGAGATGCTAGTGACTAGCAATGTTTCGGGGGGCAATGAATTGTCTAATGTCTCTAGGTCTATTACAGAAAGACCTAGAAATTTACTTGATTTAAATGAAACATTTGTAATGACCCCATAAATTGAAACGAAGCTTCCACCTTCTCCTTCCAATTTTATGTGTCATAATGAAAACTAAATTTATGATGTGGAGATTTATCATACCACACTGATTCAACCATTGTAAGACCAGATAGCGCCCTAACTAATGATGAGGAAATTAAACTTGTGATTTCATCAACTCATAAGAAATTGAGGGGTTTATTACAAATAACACCCATAACTTTGGAGCAGGCATATGCACTAAATAAATTGGTAGAAAATGTAAGCCAAGAGTACAATAAGAAGAAATTTGATGTTCTAACTCCATCCAAGGTCACTACCAAGAGGCGATATAGTTTCTTGAGCCCAATCAAAAAAAGAAGAAAAGTGTTCGTGTGTTGAAATCAAGAAAAGATGAACCACAATTTTTAAAGATTGGACGAGGTCGTGGAAGGAAAAGCATGAATGAACAATTGGAGATCTCTTCTACAAAAGAAATAAATATGGACCACACATCTAGAAGGGTACAACATTCTATTCTACGAAATATTGGTATGGAAATTTCAATTGATGTATCATTTTATGTGAAATGAAAAATATCATTATCTTCATCACCTTCCATGCAATTGCATAACAATGTGTTTTTTTTGTTACAGCTGAAGATTCCACATCTCATAATACTTCAAGTTGTCAAGTTTGATTATTTGATGAGAATAATGTGGATCCAAATATGGGGAGTACATTGGTTCCTTTTCCATTTGCTTCACTGCGTCCACCCCTCCCGTTTGATCATCGAACCCCCTGGTTGTTTCCACCATATACACCAAGTTTGTTAATTGGCCACCCTACCTCAACCCCTAACATTTTGGTTCCATACCTTAGGGTGATGTTGCCTATCATACAACCAGTCGGATTGTATTGTCGCCCGCACTCTATACCTTATTCATTTAGGCTCCCTTTTTTCCTGGCTCAAGACTAAGACCGGTGGGGCACCCCACCCCTCCGAGATTCAGGGGCTCCGGTTTGGTCCTTTCTTTGGCTACCTCCATCCATACCCCCGGAGCCACACAACTATTGCACACTTCCAATCAACGATTTACCTATAGTTTCTCCATCTACCGAGAAAGTACAATCTACTCACATGACTTCGAATTTTATGGTGACAATAGTTGATTGATGAAAATGTTATAAATTTCATAAATGAAATTGTGTGTAAATCAAAGTCACTATTTATATTTTAAATGAACCTATATTGGTAATTTGTTTTGTAATGGATGAACCAAAATCAAGTGATAACATTCTTCTCAATTTTTTTTACAGGAAATAGCAGGTGAAAAGAACCATCAAAATGCCAACAATCAATGGCAAGATGGCATTATTCCAGCTGATGAGTATTTATAGAGAAAATATTGGCATAACCCTATAAAGGGATCTCTAGATCCAAAGACATCTTGTGTGCATGACGGGTTGAACATGTATCTGGATATGTCCAACATGATGTAATTTCAAATTTGTGCAGTTACGGTATCGACTTATTCAAAGCTTTTCGCTGAACTCCAAGCATATAAAATATGAGTGTAAATGTTGGTTGAACTTTCACAAACTCTAGAAAATGGTTATTTGTATTTTTGCTACTATAAGATTGATAGATCCGTTTTGGATAACAGTACAATGTACTATATATAAAGGCATAATTCGAACTCCTATTTTTATATCAAGTTGTCTCATTACTGTAGATGTGATTTTGGTGTGTTGCTTTAATACAAAATGAATTTCAATGAAATAGAAATTTCAGTGAAAAATGGTTTGTTGTAAGATGTAAATAGACTTAGATAGAGAAGGACTTTTCTCAAAATTATTGACATGCTTTTGATTTCAGAAAATTACAAAAAAGTTTTGGAATTATAAAATTCATACATCTATTCTCATATATATATTCTCTCAGCCTTCCCTCCTATGTGCCTGGATAGAAGTATGATCTTTTTTGTAGTTTTATTTCATTTGCAGCTAGAGACCTGTTTGGAATGAAATAAATTATTTGGAAAGTCTACAGTATACCTGGGACAGTCCTTCCATGACAAAAATCTTAAAAATGGTTACCAGTGTCACAAAAGCAACATCATAAATCTCTTCCTCTCATTGCATGGGGAATTTTGTCGTAGAGGAAGTTGGCTACTTTTGAAGGAAAAGAGCCGTCCCTATCAAGGAAGCTAGTCATAGTTTGACAATTGCTTAAACTATTCAACCAACAACCTAAAAAAAATAAAAAAAATCCATCCTCCTTCCTAGGAAGTTACTATACAAGTTGATTGTCCTTAGGATTTCTTTTATGGTGCAGCTCAGGCTCTCCCTTTAAGGAAGGGGCTGGAGGAGTTATTTTTATCAAATCTAATATTCTTTTCACCATCTCAACCAGCATAGGACCAACTATGAATAATTTTGCAAAATTATTTGCTCTCAAATTAATTCTCCAATTAGGAAAACAACAGGGAAACATATGCATGTTTATGGGGACTCACAATCCATATTTTTATCAAATCTAATATTCGTTTCAACATCTCAGTGAGCATAGGACCAGCTACAAATAATTATGCAAAATCATTTTCTCTCAAATTAATTCTCCAATTGGAAAACCAATAGGGAAACATATGCATGTTTATGGGGACTCACAATCCATACTCAAACAGATGTTGAGAACAACACGGATAATTTCTACCAACACAGGGACACTGAAGCAGACTTCCTCTCCAAATTTGGCCAACGTATGGCCCGAGAAACATGCAAAATCACAAAAAGAGGACAGTTGCACGAACATTTTCTGAACCCTTGGACATAAATGATACATCTAAAAATACAAACAATTTTGATAATTTTTTGATGATGGAAAGAGTACTCATTGAGGAAAATTGCAAACTTTAGAGACAACTTTTTGGATGGAACTCATGACTGCAATTATAGATGAAACATTGAATGGAATATATTTTAATCTATATATTAAGGATAAAAGATTCGAGGCTTGCAAAAGAGACTCGGTTTTTCTTTTTGGATGGGACTCTCATTACACAGGCTATAAGACATTGGAATGCTGATAGTTATCTGTTGTTGTAATTTTGTTTATATTCATAAATAGAATTACAATTTTTTTTAGTAACCAATATGATTAGTAACTATATACTAACTATCTGAATAATCATTTATTATTCAAATAGTTACAATTATGAGAAAACTAATACATGCTTTATTAATTAGGTTGGATATCTTTTCTATTTGCTCAAGGAAAACCACCGTTGTGGGCCTCCACTGCCACTAATCGATCACATTATAACTAATCAAGTTGCATCGCCATTTTCGTAGGAATTGTCCATTGCAAAAGGTATCTGCAAAGCCACCATTGTATATGCAATTAGATGCCATATAAAAAAGAAAAAACAAGAAGACAATAAAAAATATTTAGGCATATTCTATCCAATATGTACCAAGAAACATCCTAGGAATGAATGTCCATTACATGTTATTTGGTTATTCTCAATAATATACTAACTTACCTTTAACCCTTAATTATTTTACTGATATCAATCCAATGGTGGTTGGATAGTTTGGAAGAAAATGGGTGAAGCTCGTTGGTCGTGGTGGTTTCCAGTAGATAGGAGTCTATAGACTCGATTGTTAGTTCAAGACTATTGGGTCAAGGATCATTGATCATGGTGGCCTTCAAAGAATAATTATGAGTTATTGAAGGAAAAGCATATATTCTTCATAAATACCTGCTTTTGAAAAAGAAAAGCAGGTATTTATGGTGTTGAAATGAAGTTTTGATAGATGGTGGAGCTTCAATATCCACTGCGCGGACAGATCAGAAGAAAAATTATTATAATAAAACTATGACCTAACACCTTGATAATATTATGAACATGGAATATGCTAGAAAATAGTCAAGTAACCGTGTGATTATTTCCTAGCATATTCCATGTTCATAATATTATCAAGTTGTTATGTCATAGTTTTATTATAATAATTATTCTTTTAATATGTCTGTGCAGTGGGTGTTGAAGCTCCATCGTCCATGAAACTTCGCCTCACCTCTAGTTTGAAACATTCTGAAAAGTGATCCACAAAGAGCTGAGGATAGCAATCTTCAGAAATGGGGTTGTAGCTCCCAAATCTTGGGAAGATTACTAAATTGGTCACTTTTAGTTATCATTATGAATGGCGAAAACATCGTAGCATGTGCAAAACAGAGATGAATTTCTCTAAACTGATATTTTAAACTAAATTTATGCATGTCTACTAGTCTTTGCCAATTTTCCTTAACCAAAACACACATCCAATGATACCCACTAGGATATATTTTCCCAACATTCAACTTGGAATACGTATCCCTTACCTATGGTCTTATTTTTCCTCTATTAACTTTTATTACAAGAACTTAAAATTATAATTTATACTTATTATGAAGGATAATAGGCTACATAATATTAATATTATGGAGGATATTAGTTTATGTCTAATAGCACATATGATAGGATATCATATAATATACTAGTCAAATAGATCCTAACATATGAGATGTGATTTAATTAACTTAGTTATGCCATATTGGTTTTTTCTATGATAACTTTTACTCTTAGGTTATGTTTAAGAGTAAAAACATAGTTTGATGGTGCAGTGTCATGGTGCTCTAATATGAAGCAAAATAAAGAAATAACTAATATGGCATTACTAAGTTATAGCATATTAGTAAAAATAACTTAGTTAATTTTGTCGTTTATTATTAATACATATGATTTTATGCATTAAAATAGGGTGAGTTTCCTCTCTGGTGCTATGAGGTCATAATAAATTCTTGTGTCGAGAGTGGAAATAGACCCAGCAAAAATCCCCTATCTACACTTATTGTAAGTTATTGTCAGAAGCAAATAATAATATCAATACTAAAATGTTTAAACTAGAAAAAAAAATTGATATATGTAAAACAGTAAGGATATTTTCACTGCCCTAAAAAACTTAATTGATCACTTTTAATTATTATCTCTATAAATGGTGAAAACGTAGTAACATGTGCAAAACATAGATGAATTTAAAAATCATCTCTTCAATCATTAGTGTCATATCATTACCTTTCTATTACATTCCAATTAGTACCTCTAAAAATATTAGACAAAGTGAAGGAAAAAATAGAATGACTATTAATTAATCACCTAACTAATACTAACGTGAGCTTCTGGGATCATATGATTAATATGATCCCAAAAAAATAACAAAAGAACTAATGCTTCTTAATAGGTTAAGAAGAACAAAATGATTATTAATAAATATAATATGAGATTCCATCCAGTGATATTATTTTAACATGTTTCAGGTGATCGAGGTCCATTGTTGCCATTATTTTATTATTATTTGGTTAATTTATATTTTATTATTATTTGGTTAATTTATGGGTATATTTTAAATTAATTTTTAAAAGAAATTATTAATATTATATGGAAAAATAATTATTAATTTATTTTTATGTAAGAAGTTGGAAAAGGTGGGAGTTGTCCATCGACCACCTCATATGGTGTCATCTTGGTTGTTTAATGATAATTAAGATTATATCACTATTCTATTAAAGGTAACCACTGCACTTAATAGCGTGCAGGTCAACTAGTTATCAGGTTCTCGAAGGCGAACCTCTCCACTATTGAGGCAAGGCTCAGAGATGTAGTCCACATTGGATGAACTATGTTATCAAAAATTGTATGCATTTTCTTTATGGTCTCATTTATGTTGCTTCTTCGTTAAGTATTTACATATATGATTTTTACATGCTCTTTCATGTAATTCTATTATTACATGATAAATTAATAAAAAGATATCACCTTTTAATGATTATTATTGGCCTTATTGATGGATGATTGTATGTTAATTATATATTATGATTAATATATGACTTATGGACTAAAATATTAATTATCTTATCCAGTCTGTCATGTATGTGCAGTGCTTCAAGGGTTTTCCCGCAACCCCCTTTCGTATTTTGTCCATGAACTCTACTTTCTTTGCACATGTAGGCCAACAGGAGTTGCAACTGATTGGCAAGCGCTTGTTTTATAAGGCAGTACCCACCTTTCCAACTTTGGGACCTAAACATCAACACAGAGTGTTGGCAAGATGCTTATTTTTAGTAATACCATATCATCTGGCACGTATCTTATTTTTTTAATTATTATTTTGTTATTTTTTTAGCTCAGGTCTCAGATAATATCATATTAATTTCCTTGTTAGCCTTCACTTATATTATGTCTTATTACCATTTTATATTAATGGCAAATAGTAGAATGCACCATTTCCAACTGAAATCACTTAAAAAGAAGCAAGAATGAGGGTATGGCGGGTATTTTTATAAGTTGGGTGAAAGTCGTTTAAAAACTAAGAAATTGTCATTTTGTCAAATTTGAGGCGATGCCCCAAACCCCATGACACATGGAAAGAATATCACACATACCCAACATTTCTAAGAAAAATCAATTAGCTAATCTTATTTCTAACTATAATGAGATATTATAATTAAACATATAATATTAAACCATAATCATAATAACCACTAAATAGATTAGTATAGATGAATTAAATAACATCACTAATAAAGTAATAAGAATACAGATTTATTCATGAAAAAGAGAATAAAACTATTGATAAAGCATTGTACGCGTTATTAGTAACAAGGAGCCACTTCCGTGGCGGTAGTCCTTGCCGGGGTTTGCAGGCACATTGCAAGTTAGCTAACAGCAAATGGATTGCATCAAGCAGGAGCTGGACTGAATTGCAGAACTTGGAAAAGTTGGCCTAGCGAAAATTGTCCCAAGTCTGGAGAGGATGGGAGGTAGAGGTCAAGGAATAAATGGACTGTCATTCAATCCTTTTATTACTTCACTTTGCTTCCTAACGCTTGGGCATTCAATGCCCGTGATACCAAGCAAGATTGAAAGGGCTATATGTATGCTTTTTTCGCCTATGTTGGAGGTGGGGGGCTCCTGCCATTTTCAAACAACATAAACGAAACCATTATGAACTTAAAGAAGCTTTATTTGAATGAAGATGTTAAATAGAAATGCACATAATCATTTAGGAACAGGGTCTGGAGATACAAAGTGATCGAATTCAGCCCTTTCAATAATGCTCAACCACAAATAAACATTCTGTTCAATCTTGACTGAAAAATTAATTGCCTAGACTGAAAAATATCTTTAAATCTTAAAACCAATAATTCATATAAATCGATCTTTAAACCTTAAAACTAGTAATTCATATAAGTCGCTCAAGGCAGGCAGGTACTCTCAGTCGTAAATCATTTCACAGTGGATGCAAATATTACATAGTAACAAAATAGCTATGGGGCCAGTTTCTTGACTGGCCTACATGCTGCAGAGCAGCGACCATTTGCATCCATCTGTCCAGGTATGACAAGAACCATTATGAACTTAAAGAAGCTTTATTTGAATAAAGATGCTAAACAGAAATGCACAAAATCATTTAGGAACTGGGTTTGGAGATACAAAGTGATGAATTCAACCCTTTCAATAATGCTCAACCACAAATAAACATTCTCGATCTTTAAACCTTAAAACCAGTAATTCATATAAGTCACTCAAGGCAGGCAGGTACTCTCAACCGTAAATCAGTTCACAGTGGATGCAAATATTACATAGTAACAAAATAGCTATGGGGCTAGTTTCTTGACTAGACTATGTCAGAAGCACTTCTTGCTGCATCAGTTGCATCAGCAACAACAATTCCTATGTCTGCCTTCTTTAGCGCAGGCGCATCATTAACACTATCGCCAGTCATTCCACATATGTGCTTTCTAGCCTGCAATCGTTTAACAATCTCGTACTTATGCTCTGCAATGACCAGTCAAAATCAGGAAGGATATGGAATCAAACACTAATTAAGGAAATGAAAAAATAAAAGTATCTGAGATAAACATTTCCACCTGCAAAATAATAGTTATAATATAAACCATGAAGCATAAAGTTCCATAACCAAGAGAGAAGGGAGTTGGAAAAATAAAGAATTGAGTGGGACTCCCAAGAAAAAACACAGAAGTAAAAGATAATTGTTGCTTACCAGGGAAAACACCAGCAAAACCATCAGCCTTCTCTATCAGTTCATCAACTGGCAAAGTTGCAATTGGTTCATCTTTTTCCTGACCTAGTAAAGAGGATGATGGATACATGTTTGTACCCATGCCCAGTCGGCGACCTGTCTCCTTGGCAATAGCTAATTGATCTCCTGATGAACATTTGCAAGTAAATAGTTAAATGTCGGCTCGTTGCATTACAAAAACAGTAGTGAAACTGATGACACCATAACCTCACCATACCTGTGATCATTTTGACATTTACACCAAGATTAAGAGCCCTTCTAATTGTTTCAGCACTGTCATGGCGTGGGGGATCAAAAAGAGGCATCAATCCAATAAAATGCTAGGGCCCTCCTGGACTCTCCTTCCTGCCCTCTGGAACTTCCTGCAAACATTTTGAGATAGCTATAAAGATATACATAATCAACAAGAAGAACTTACTGGGAAGATTCAGCCCACGGATAAAGCAAAAGAAGCCATATTATTAACCTGATATGCAACTGCAAGAGAGCGAAGTCCTCGTTCAGCAAACTTGTCAATAACTGTATGAACTCGCCGCTCAATTTCTGGCTTATTATGTGCGAGGTTAAGAATCTAGCAGAAAGTATTTGGTCATTTCAGTTTTAATAGAATGTGTACAAATAAGTTTTGAAGCACTTTCTAAACAATACAGCCCATTACCAAGCCTAATGAAGAAGGTCAAACATCCAAAGAACAATACCTGCTCTGGAGCACCTTTACTAACTCGATGCATTTTCCCTTCATTGTCAATATAAGTGAGAGTTGTCCTCTTGTCAGTTGGATTAAAAGGAAGAAAATGGACCTCTTGAATGCCTGCCCGCGCCTTTTACATCCATGGATATTAAAACCCACAACAAAAGATACAAATCAGTAAAATAAGCATAGGCCTACTTATCAACTAAAATTTAATATGATGACATAAAAAAAATACTTGCCTCCTTAGGATCCGCAATCATCCCAACAATTGCCGCATCAATGGCATCTTGATTCTCTGTTCTGGATGCTCTTGCAGCCATCAGGATAATATAATAAAAAAAGGCAAATGTAAATGACATTTGCACGGAAGTTCTGACGTGTTGGCACCACTATTCACTATTTTCTATTTTCCATGTAATTTTTACAAGTTGTTCTGACCAGAAACCAGGTGGCATCCTCAAGAGCTCGCATTTGTAAGTGGTAATCGACTCTAATTCCCATGATTGAATCAAACTATCAAACCATTTGCATATTCCCAGACCTCGCATTTGTACGTGGCATTCGACTTTAATTCGCATGACAGAATCAACTGCGAAACCATTTGCATATTGATTTGGTTTTTTTCCTGATTGCTAGAGGTGCTCAGGTTGTATTTTAGCCATAGAGATTTCCTCTGACTGCATTTTGGCCATGCAAAATTAGGAGTATAAGCTTAACCACGAATGCTTGGGTGTTGGTAAAACAACTAGCAGATGAAATATGACAACCAATAGACCAGGAAGCAAACCACACCTAGCTAGAACCTGGCTTTCTCCATCGAACCCTTGATCCCGCTAGGCGGTGATGTGAAACTAGGTTTGTTGGTGGGTGAGCAAGTTTCGTGTTTCAGACGTGCACGAGGGGTCTCGTTTCAGAGTGAAGTGGAGAGTGGCGTGCTTTAGAGGCAAAGAGGTTCACTAGGAGATCCCAGCTATCTGAAGAAGAGAATAACTCGATTCTTTAACAGAGTCTGTCATGCGGAAAGAGTCAATTTTGCGGACAAAACCGACCTCCCTAGCAACCAAAGGTCGTCTAGTGACAAACAAAACAATCAAGCATTATCTTTCCCTAAATATGCATTTAAAATAAAAGCAACCAGGTGTTTAAGGTTTACCTTTAGTCCAACGCTTGTTTGTTGTAGTCCAGCCTCTCTGATCCATATGAGCTCCTTCTCCTTGAAGCCTGCATTCACTAACAAGCAAACGATTACATAGCACCTGAATAACTCATATAATAAAACATATTCATCATAAAGACCAAGGAGTTTATGAAACAAATTATATATAACAACTTGTTGAGAAAAATGAACTTTATTGTATTAATTGGAAACAAAAGAAACCATTACAACCAGTGCCTTGGTGTTGTGCAGGTCCCTCCTAGGGTCCAACAAGAGTTCTCCTTTACTTTGATCAGCTCACCCACTTCCAAATGAAGCTAGGAAAGGATTGGAATCTCTCCTCTCAAGCTCTATAAGGGAGTCCTAATTTTAGAAGAATCTACCCTTAGGAATGTTCAGCTTTCAACCTCCCCTCCCTCTGGCCCAATGTCTGTATTTATAGTGCTTTGGAGGAAGTTAATCAGGTCCACCATGAATGGGATAAGCCCCTCTTTCAATGGGATAGCTCCCCTCTTCATGGGATAAGTTCCTCTTTCATTGGGATGCATGAACCATCTGGAGGCGCTCAATACACATCAAACCATCTTCTAGAATGCTCTAGAATCGACCACAAGTAATGTTTTTGAAGTGAAACTTGTGCCTTTTGACCTTTACAGGAGTACGCACCCACCCCTCTACAGACAGAGCGTACAAGTACGCAGGTTTTATGAACTTGAGGTGCGTACACGCAGGTAAGGCTAAGAGAAACTGCGTAATCAGAGTTATATTGACTTTTAAGGACTTTCTCTCTTTGTTGGAGTTTGACATGAGGAGCAAAGGTATAAGACTTGCCAAGGAGGACAGTATGACTATTGATGGAGCCATACTGACTGCAAATAGTCATGGTGACAAATTTTAGTGTAACAGATTGCCCCCTAAAGTGTGAAGCCTGTAGTAGATTAGGGTTTCATATCATCTAGGAAGGGTGAAGTACTTTATCATTTCAAGGATTATCTTGTGGAGAGCCTAGTCGGAACCTGCAAATATTCAACACAAAATACATGTATGAGATCATATCATCGCTGAGGTAGGCATTCCCATACTCAGATCAGAAACTTTAACTAACAAACTAACTATTGCTCTGATACAGGAATGATTTCGCAGTACATTATAATCATAGACTCATGTAGACACAGTATGGACGCAGCCATCTGTTTATAATTAGTCTACTATATAATGAATACTAAACTCCTCGCAGCCTGGATGGCGGAAACTAGATCCAGGGTCTTCATTTCTACTTCCCGAAATAGTACGATTCTATCCATGCGAATAAATGAGTTGATGTCGAACATGGTAGAAACCACTTGATTACCAGTCAATGATGTAAACTGTTAACAAGTGTGAGAGAGACCACCAGTGATGTCAATGGTTCTCAAAGTACCCAGTACAATCCATGAGATGTGAATGAATGTGCTGATGTCGAACATGTCACGGAATCCTTCGATCGAAAGTCAATGATGTAAATTGTCGTCAAAGGTGAGAAATCTGCCATTGATGCATGCAGACTTCAAGGTGCTGACGACTTCTAGATCATCTTTCTAGATAATGTGCTGATGTCGATAGAAAGCGATCCATCGTAGGCAAGCCCACAACACGAAATCACAGATCAAGTTGAAGAAATGTAGCTGTAAGGACTGACTCATGGATGGTCAAGATGGATGACAGGTATTTTTTGGATGAATGTTTTATTTGCAGTGACCTCTTGAACACATAACGACACGACAGATGGCTTCGTGACAATTGACCGAAAGTTGATACCCGATTGAAGACTTTCAATGTGGTTTGATCAACTGTGAGGCAAAGGATTTCCCAACCCAGGTGAATGAAAAGTGTCGTGTTCAAGAGTGGTGATAAGGTTTCTCTGAGACAAAGGATAACAAATAGGCTCATTTTTCTCTCTTTTCCCCCACCATTTCTGGCAAGTACCTCTTTATTTTTTTTACAATCTTGAGGAGGATAACATTTGCTTGATTATAAGCTCATCCTTCAGATGAGTCCAACTTAGTTTAGATTCGAACCCTAAGAAGGAGTGGTCCGTTCCTGTTTGTAATCGAACAGGTCCTTTATTGTGAAATTTTAACGAGTCCAGTATAGGAGAAACTCGGCATTTTTCAATTTTAGAGAGTCTGAAAAACTTAAGAAGACTCCAGGGTTGACCTTTTTCGTAAGTTTGTGTCTCCCAAGCCCGCAAAAGTATAAAATAATACTTGAGAGAACCGCTTGATCTTTACAACCAAGGAGTACTTTCATGATTAGTGTCTTTGACCTGAAAAGTAAAAAGCGATCAAGGACATGTCGTTTTATTTTCAATATCGAATTTGAAACGACAAATATCCGGCAATCTTTTCATGTTTTTACGGTCAGAAAAGGGCTATAAGAGGACCGTCTTTTAATTCCGTTTTAACGAGTGTAAAAGAAACGCTCGGCAATCTTTTCATGTTTTAGGAGTCAGAAAAGGGCTTAAAGATGACTCTGATGTTTTTGTTTGTAAAAAATGACAATTTTCCCTGAAAATCCTTTATCCTGCACAAAAACCAACACATTACTCATACCTGTTGACGATATATAAAAATACTTTGAAAAATACCTTTTCATGGTGAAAAATAAACAAATTTACCATTTATTTACCCAAAAAACCTATAAAAAGGGCTTTTACCAATTCATTTTTACCATTTTACTGTTGAGGAGAGAAAAAGGGTTTTTGGCAAGAAACTTCCCGTGGACATTGCAGAGAATCCGACCGTCGAAACCGAACGCCGTCTCTTTCAGGTATTCTACAACATCCTCCTCTTCATTTTCATCCGTTTGGAATTCGTTTTTAGGCCCTAGTTTCATTTTTTGGAGGCTTTGGGGTTTCAAGATCCGCCTTTCGGGGTACGCAGGTGCTCCACTGGTGACCTGCGTACCCCAACATTTTCTCAGTTGGGAAAATGCCGAGCGTATGCACCTTGCCTTAAGGGAACCTGCGTACCCACGCTATGTTCCTAAAGGCGAGGTGCGTACCCCGCAAAACGAGTTTTCAAACACCAATTTCTTCAAAATGGACCAAATTGTTTTGATTTCATTGAATCTAACAGATGTTTTTTGGTGTGTAGATTTCCCACCATGCTTGATTGGCGCGAGAGGGAGCACGAAGATGTTGATTTGGCCGCCATTAATCATCAACCATCAATTGATGCTTTGAAGGCATGCGGCCTTTATAAATACTGGGCCATACCTGGCATGAGGGCCCAAGTGAGATTTCTAGAGTGGCTGGTAGAAAGGTGGAATGTTCAGGACCAATGTTTTTATATTGGAGGGCACCAACTCGAGATAGAGCCCTCAGATATTTACTTTCTCACTGGTTTGCCCAAGAGAGGCAAACACTTGACTCTGTTCGGGACTAGGCCGGGTGGCCAGTCCATTGCTAGTCTCCGACTAGAGTGGTGTAACACTCAGAACCAGGAGAAGGGGATAGAGATCAAAACTATATCCTGACCTGAACTTATGGTGATTGCCTTTACAGTTACCAGACTTTGCGAGGCTGCCACTTTGCACATTGCCACTGGGTCCCAGATGCGGATGGCGATTGATTGCTATCGAGGAACCATTTTTAACTCGTGTGATGTTGTGTTGGCCAATGTAAAAGGCCAACTGACTCGAGCCAAAAACGGACAGCTGAAGACTTTTGGTTATGGGCCTTTAGTTGTCAGTTTTGGCTTAGAGAGGGTTCCGATGCTGATCCCACAGCAGCTCACTGTTGGTGTTGGGCTTCCTCGAGAGCTCAAATTGATGTGATGGGTTGCGGTTATGGCCCGTCATCCTGATGAGGGAACGGAGGTTGTTTGATTTACTCCGGAGTACTTTCACTGGTTAGAGGACCAGGTATTTTCTATACAGGATTTTCCTTATGCCGGAGCTGATTTTCGTGGAGATCCGGACATGGTTCTTCCACCGGGAGAACAATGGGATGATACAAGTAACTTCATTTTCTACAAGTTTTTTCTTTTAAACTATGTATTTTTTTGTTTTTATATCGTCTCAAAACTGATAGTAACAATTTTCAAAATGCAGATGTAGGCCCACGTCGTCCAGCCAATCTCCAGCCTTTCGAGAGGAGACTACCAGTTGCAGCGGCACCGGCCCCACAGGACGAGGCCACAGAGACTTTAGCTGAGTTGGAGCATGACCTAGAGCGTCTTACAGCAGACATACCGGAGACTACCATAGATGATATTCCTATCAGGCTTCAGCGCTTTGTAGTCGGGGTCCCAGGACCTTTTAGGAGGTTCTTGTGTAGGGTGGCTCGTGCAGTGGTGTCATATAGAGATCATCACCAGTGATTGGATGGTCGTTTTTGTAGACACATGTGACATTTTGGTTTTTTGTACTTATCATTTTTGCCGATCATAAGGTGTTTTTCAACCTATGATCGAAGACGATGTATTTTTTGACACACTCCTATCTATATATATCATTATTACCGGCTTATCTTGTAAATCATGTTATGGAATGATTTTAAATTTACATGTATGTTTATTGCAAATGTCTATTCAACATTCGAGAAGCAATTGCATCTGCTAATGTATTTAAAGACCTTGGAATATGTTGATATTCAATGTAATCAAACTCACGTTCCAAGAGACGCACTCTCAAAAATAACCTTAATAACACTAGATTTCTAATGGCATACACTCTATTAAGCTGTAATACAACGAGTTCAGAATCTAACCTCACTATCAAACTCTGAATACCAAATGAAATAGATTCAGACAATAACTCAATCACTGCACTGTATTCTGCAATGTTGTTTGTTGTTTGACCGAGGCTCACCCCATGCATAGAAACTAACTCGTCAAAGGGCGAATAGATGACCCAAGCTGCAGAAGAGCTATTCTGTGTACTACGACAAGCACCATCAGCAAAACCAATGTATGTTTGGAGAGGCATCGACATCTGCATCATCAAGAGTAAAACCAAGATAAGCCAGAATAATGACGAAAACACACTTTCTAAGCTAAGCACACTGTCTAAACTAACAAACACACCAGCTAGAAAGAAAAACCTAACCTAACTAAAATCTCCATACCCATCTTTTAAGCATAATACCTCTTTAGGTAAAGTCCATTTTTGGGTTTACCCAAAGAGTCCCCGTCAAAGTCTACCAGCTCATAGGCCCCTTTTGCTAGCTTTCGCTTGACAATATAGGGCCCATGCCACATAGGAACGAATTTTCCAGCACCTAATTTATCATTAGCTTGATCATATAACAACACTAGGTCTCCTTCCGAAAAATTTCGAGGGGTCACATTTCGATCATACTGAGCTTTCATCCGTTTTGCGTGAGTCTCGATTGCCAATGCGGCATCGCGTCGATTCTCATCTAATTGAGCTAAGTATAATAAACGCTTCTCCTCTTCGGAAGTAGCTGGAAGTAACTCGATAGCCATTTGCAGTGACGGGATTTCGCATTCAATGGGTAGCACAGCTTCCAAACCATAAACTAGTTGGAAAGGAGTGAACCCTGTTGATGTTTTCACTGAGGTTCGGTACGCCCAAAGCGCTGAAAATTACATGTTGTGCCAATTCGACCGATGAATACCAATGATTCGTCGGATCATGATAACTAAAACTTTGTTGATAGATTCAACCAGATCATTCGCTTGTGGATAATAAGGAGTTGAACTATCGTGACGCAAACCAAGCTGGCCTGTAAGTTCTGTCATCATAACGTTTCGAAAATGGCGCCCATGGTCAGTGATTATCGCTTGTGGGACACCAAACCTAGCAATTATGTGATTGAATACAAAAATTGCAGCTGTCTTGCCGTCTGCCTCGAATGTAGGCATCGCCTCGGCCCACTTAGTAAAATAATCTACCGCAAGGATGATATACGCATGCCCCCCGGCCGAGTGAGGGTTACATGTAATAAAATCGATACCCCATTTGGCAAAAGGACCAACGACAATTATAGGGTGGAGAGGAGCAGGTGGAGCGCGCATATTTCGATCAAACACTTGACAGTTGTGGCATTTTCGGACCGCAGTAATACAATCTTTAAACAAGGACGGCCAAAAGTAGCCAGCGCGCAACACCTTTTGGGCTGTGGCATACCCAGACATATGACCGCCACATGCTCTAGAGTGACAGTCATTTAGAACCCTTTCTACCTCTTCGTGAGTTAAGCAACGTCGAAAAATAGAGTCCGCCCCACGGCGATAAAGAGTATCTCCAATAATTTTGTATTGTTGGGACTGGAATTGAATTTTCCGACGTTCCGATTTTGAAGCTTCGGGCCGAAAGGATTGGGTCTGGAGATAGATGATGATATCCCCATACCACGGATCTAAAGTGCTGATTAGAAACAGAGATTCGTCCGCAATGGGCTCCTCTGCCACAGTTTCCATGTCATCACGCGGGAAGTCACACATTAACTCTGCAAAAACTAAAGATTTCTTAGACTTAGATTTCTCAAACTCCAAGTCGAACTCCTACAGGATAACAATCCATTTGGAGTACTTGTCCCTAGCAATTGTTTAGTCAAAATGTAAATCATAGGGTTGCAATATGAAATGGCTGTAGTTTTACGGAGTAAAATGTAGTGACGAAAATGTTGGACAGCTTGAACGGCTGCCAATGCCAATTTCTCCACATGTGAGTATTTTAGCTCAGTGGGATTTAATGTCCTGCTAAGGTAATATATCACATGTTCCGTTCCGAATTCATCTTCCTGAACTAAGACCATTCCAATGGTGGAATGGGAGGCGACGAGGTACAAAAAGAAATCCTGGTTGTAGTTGGGAGAATGCAACAACGGTGCATGGGTCAACGCATGTTTGAGTGCATCAAAAGATTTCTGAGCTATCTCATCCCAAGAGAATTGAGCGTTCTGTTTCAACAAACGTGTAAAACCCTTTGTAACCTCGGCGTAGTTAGGAATGAATCGTCGTAAAAAGTTTGCTTTCCCCTGCAAACTTTGGAGTTGGCGAAGACTCGAAGGAGGAGGCAATTTGATGATAGCTTCTACCTTCGAGGGATCGACGCGAATGCCGGCTTTCGAAACTAGAAATCCTAGCAATCGTCCCACTTCTATACAGAAGACACATTTGTGTGGGTTCAACCGAATACGATAATGCCTACACCTCATGAAGATTTCTCGTAAATGGACAAGGTGATCAGCTCGATGTAATGAATGAGCGGGCAAATCATCGAGATACAGTTGCACAATGTGTTTGATGTCATGAAACGCATAAGACATCGCCCTTTGAAAAGTTGCTCCAACGTTCTTAAGCCCAAAAGGTAATTTGCAGTAAGAAAATGTCCCCCATGGACAAATGAAAGTCATTTTTGGTTGATCGGCAGGTAGAATATTGATTTGATTGTAACCGGAAAAACCGTCCATAAAGGAAAATATTTCACTGCCGGCACAATCATCAATGATTTGATCGATATAGGGCGTTGGGTAGTTGTCCTTTGGACAAGCTCGATTAATGTCCCTATAGTCGATGCATATTCTTATTGTTCCATGTTTTTTGTTAACCGGAACAATATTCGATACCCAATTTGTTAACGGGATCGGATAAATGAAACCTGCTTTCAACAGCTTTTCAACTTCTGCTTTAATTGCAGTACCTTTTCGTGGGTGAATCTGATGCAAACTTTGCCGGACGGGTTTAGCATCCGGGTAAGTCTTGATCTCATGAACAACAATTGCGGGATCAATTCCTGGCATTTCCTCATAGGACCAGGCAAACACGTCGCGAAATTCTTGAAATAGGGCCTTGTATGTCTGAAGTTCGTCATCTGTACACGAGGCACCTATATGAATGTTTTCAACAATTCCGGGCTTAACTGAAATGTCAATGGGAAGAGTTCGAGAGATATTTCCCAAATTCAACTCTGAATCAGGATGTTTCATGGGATTCTGAGCCTCTTTGACATATTCAGCTGAAAAAACTGATGAGAAATCATTTTCAAAACGATCAACCTCAGGTAAAAACGAAGATCTATGATGGAGATCGTCCCATGGTAAGTCATCTATACACAGGACTTCACGAAGTTGTTCGTCAGATGACACAACTTCGGGAAACGCTATTAACTCCGAGGTTGATGTGAAAAGTGATTCCTCATGGACCACATTCATTTGGTCGACTTTGGTTGAACACGGGTCGGAAAAAGACTGCACGGCTTCATAGGCAATTTCATATGGACTCAACGGCATAGAATTACCAAATGAGTCTATTTCAGATTCAGAAGGAACGATCCAGGGATCGTCATAATAAATAGTGTCTGATGTAATCATATGAATGGTTGCGAATGAAGACGACGCGTTGAGTGGAGGAAAAGGAAAAGTTCCCAGTAAACCGACATCTTTAACTAATCCTACACCAACATCCTTATATGGGATAGTCGTTTTACCGACATGCTGGATACTCTCTGAAGAGGTTGGGTCAGATGAAAAGTAAGTCAGCTGGTCTATTGTTACGATCTTTCCATTATGTGGAAACTTTATTACTCGGAAGACCGATGAAACGACCACTGTCATAGCGTAAGTCCAACTTCGACCCAAGAGAAGGTTGTAGTCTAGAGGGGCATCAACCACCTCCACATCTAGACTAACAGTTTTTCCTTCAACCCCTATAGGCAAATCCTGTAGAATGCCAAAAGGACGGAACCCACGGCCATCAAAGGCCTTAAGAATTGTCGGGGATTGATTTAGTGAAGGAGAACCAAGCGATCTCCAACACTGCATCGACATAATACATGTGGAAGCTCCCTCATCAATTACAGTCCGATGAATAGGCCTGTTTTTTACTATCACTGGGATCTGGAAAGCCATTTGATGAGGCAAACGCGGTGTACTATTTTCTAGATCAAAGATTATTAGGTTCGGGTCCTGAACATCAACAGCTCCTATAGCCGACAAAAGTAATTTGTGTTGTGCTGGACATGATTGCAGCACTTCCAAAGCCGACATTGCTGAGGGTGAAACAACTAAGTCCTCAACAATGTTGTAATTCTGGGCCGCTCTTGCATGTGGATTGAAAGCAGACCTTCGAAGTACACCCTTGGCGGGCGATTTGATTACTAAGTCTGGGTTAGGTTTCTCGATCTGTAGTGGATCGGAACCAGGAGCTGAGGTTGATGGATTAGAATGAGAAGATTCTGCTTCTTTCGATCCATCAACAGGACTTTTACTACCATAATCTTGCGATCGAGTCGCAATCCTTACATGAGACATCATCAAAATGGGTTCTTCAGTGGAACTCGAGGAAGAACCTATCATTTTGCTATCTTTCGGAAATGGATCCTTCAAGACAGCAGGAATTTGGGAACCCTTGACGATCTTTGCAACCTCTGCTCGATGAGGGCAGTCTCTTGTAAAGTGTTCTTCTTCACAAATAAGACATGGATAACGAGGCTTGCGCTTTTCATCATTGGATTCCGCCTTTTCAGTTTTCTCCTTTGGAGTTTTGTCTGCTTTATTCTTCTTCTTGCCTTTCTTCTTCCCACCAGATTTTGATTTAGCCGTAGATGACTCTACAGCGTGAATATCGGCGGAGAGTTCAGCAGAAGAATCTCCTGTCGGGGAGTCTGGTAAGGTTATAATAGGAGAAGAATTCTTTGAGGATTTCTTCTTGCTTTTAGTGTTCACCGTACCAATCATGCCATCAGCAGCATGAGATCCCGAAGGAGCAGCAGCGATTTGATTTGACTTTGGAAGATCTGGGATCTTTTCGTGTAACGTACCTGACTGAGTGTAAACTAAGTCAAGGTACTGCGCTTGAGCAATCACTTTCTCCTCAGTAACTACTCCGGACTTAGCTACGTCTTCAGTAATCTTCGGTAACAATGATTTAACAAACCATTCAGCTAAGATTTGGTCCGGGATAAAAACTTTCACTAACCGCCTTCGATGTCTCCATTCATGAATATGATCGGAAATATAAGTGGACGTCGATTGTTTTAATGAAGTTAGTAACTCCGTGCCATTATCATATCTGACCAGCAACTGAAAATGAGTTAGGAACGAGGTAGCTAACTGGCTAAAATTATAAAAAGAGGCTCGTGGTAACTCAATGTACCACTTGGCCGCGAGACCAATGAGAGTGCGTTGGAAAAGACGTAAGCGGATTGAATCATCCGAGATGGAATTTGAGGCACACCAGATGTGGTAAGTCATCACATGATTCGACGGGTCCTCTCCAGACTTACCCTCGAACTTGGGAATGTCACTGGGAAACTTATTCGACATTGGCGGCCAGAACGGAAGATAATTAATTGGATCGTTCGTTAGGCGCGACAAGTCTGGTAAATCCAACGTTGTGATAAACGGTAGCTTCCGATTAGGATCCCTAAAACTCTGGGTCACTATACCAGTCCCAGGAGGAGGATATCCAGGATAACTAGGAATAGGAATCACATTTGGGATATTGTATCCTCCTAGAAAACCAGGATTAACCGGACCATACTGGGGTTGTTGTGGTTGTTGATAAGTGTACCCAGGATACAGTTGATACTAGTAAACTGGCTGCTGGACAGCAGGACCGAGTTGGTACTGTCCCTGGTACGGTTGATAAGTGAATTGTGGTTGACTTGTAACAACCGTACTTAAACCAGGTTGTCCTACAAGCATCTGAACCGTAGTTTGAATCGTAGATCCAGACGATGGTAAAGATGTCTGAGGAGTAGTTACAGGGACAGTAGAAACTGGAGCTTTCGATACTCCAGAAGTAAGTGTGGTAGATGGAACAGATGTTCTGGTAGTTGCAGCAGTCGTTTGAGATGGAGTACGAGGCGAAATAGGCCCGGACTGAGAAACTACCGAAGGTACAGAAGTTTGAATATTAGACTGGACCTGGGGTGAACCAGAAACTAAAGGTTGTCCAGTTTGAGATGACAACTGTACATTTGGCTGCAACACCTGTTGAACTTGTGATGGATCCCACACTATGTTTATTCCGGGGTATTGACCCATAACAGGTTGAGGATATTGAGATCCATAACCGGGTTGAGGGTAGGATTGATAATTCAAAGGCACATTTCCCGTACCTTGAACATAAGATTTACCTTGGGGTGGTTGGAAACCTTGACTCGAGTACTGACCTTGGGGTAGATACCCTTGAGGCATGTACTGATACTGGGGTTGAACTTGAGCTATAAATTGATACTGGGGTTGACCTTGGGGTACATATTGAGTCTGGGGTTGACCTTGAGGAATGTAATGTACCGTAGGCACGTACTGTCCTTGAGGTTGCCCCCCATATGTAAATTGTGTACCTTGAGGTTGCCCCCCAGGCGTTAATTGAGGCTGCCCCCCAGGCGGTAACTGGCCACCTTGAGGTTGAGAAATGGGAATAGAACCTGACATCATAAGAATGTCTTCTACACTCAACGGCTTTGCACCATTGCTTCCAGTGAACATCCTTTGTTCAATGGGTTGAGGAGATGCTCCCGAAAAAGTACCAGATAAAGACTGATATCCGGCAGGAACAGAAGGACCGCCATATGATTGAGTAAACATGGACGACTGACCTGACATATTTACGGGAGTATAAATACCCCTAGGTGGATAAGAAACACGAGGTGGTGAAAAACGCGACACCGAGTTGTCCAAATAATTAGTTAAAGAAAGATACCAAGTAGTACTTCTAGGTGGACTGTAAAAAATGGATTCACGCTCCCTTAGATCAATAGTAGGTTGATTTTCAGGGATAGGGACGCCTATTTCTTCTTCCGGAGCAAGCTCTTCAATAGCTATCAAACCAGAAGGAAGATTTTTGGTGATGACTCTTTCTACCCTAGGTGAATTAGGAACACTAGAAGCTGGAGAGACTAACCCCGATGTTGGAGTAACAGGTTCAGATATCTCAGGTTCTTCGCCTATATCACTAGTAGATGAAAAACTACCAGCAAGCTCGGAAACCGAAACAGCTTCAGGATTATAACCTGTTTCTAGACTTTGGTAATCAGGATGAACAACCAATGAAGACTCTCCTTCTTCAGGTGACCCTACTTTACTGCCACTAGGAGTTACAAGGACTTTCAAACCTTCGTAATGGCCCGGGATGTCTTCAGGAGGTTGGCCCCAAAGTCTACGGGACTTCCTCAACAAATCAGCCATGGTTACAACCTCAGGAGACTGGCCCCGAAGTCTACAGGACTGTCTTGTTAATTCAGCCACAACTAAAAACTTTTAACTACTGCACACGCAAACAAAGTAAAATCTCAAAGCAAAACGCCTAAAGTCTCTAAAGAACCAAACAAATTCGAATCACACGCGTAAAGAATCTAGGGCATCAAACCAAACACAAACAGTAACCTTCCGGACCGAAAACACTAGTTGGTGAGGAAATCCAACATCGTCGAATTCAGTATAGAAGTGGCGGGTGGAACAGTTACCCCGACAACCTGCTTAATGAATAGACTGGACCAAGTTCCTCCACTTTAACCGTCTCGAGTGAAGTGAACCCCCCAGAAAATCCAAGTGAGTCTAGCCGACGTCTGCTCCAGGTACAGTGGGATCTTCCCTCCACCGTCACCTTGGGTAGAATCCTAAAGATAATAGTCACTAAGGTTACCAACAGCAACAAATATACCTGGGTGAACAGTCTACGACCCGATAGCACGCAAGGGCAGAGTAACAAGCTCAATCCCCTTGCCGGCTCCTTGACAATAATCCAAGGTTTACCGACAAGTGACCCCAGGCTCCTCAACAATGGTTAATCCAAGGTTTACCGTTTGTAGTACATGCGTATCTGGCGTCGTTCCCAATGAAGGAGGATTGATTCCCTCACTGGTTCAGACATGGTCTCGTGCTTCTCCTTTAAGAGGAGCTTTCCCAGAGTACAAATGAAACAATTGGATTTATCCTACCACAAGATAAGCTACTTGTTTGGTTTTACTGTCTTGGAGAGTTAATTACTCTCCTACTCCAAGACACTAGCCTGATCTATATTGGTGTTTCAAAACCCTAGTAAATAAAAAGTTACTAAGTTGATTTTACTTTAAGCGTTAATTTTTATGGCTTTTCTTTAGGACAAAAGGTAGCGGAGATGAAACTGATGGTGTGTAGACTCGACTCAAATCCACTAAAAAGATGCACCTAGGATGAAACAAAACAATCTTTCCTTTTTCAATGAATTCCCTAGCTAAGAGAGTTGGAGAATGCAAAATTTATAAAGACAACTTTCTTGGCAATGAAAATCAAAGAAACAATCTCTTTATCTTTTCCAAAGCACACAACACATGACCACTAATTATTCACGAAAACTTCCTTTCTCTTTTCAAAGACTTCAAACGCTACTAAAACAAACTTTCCTCAAAAGAGATTTTGTATTTTTCCTATTTAACAAAGCATGCAAAACTACTTAACAAAAACCAATCTTAAGATCTATGATAATCAAATCAATCTAAGATTTATGAAAACGAAAATCAATTTTAAGATCTATGCAAATCTAAGAGAAATTCACCTAAAAGCAAATCTAATGAGGTAAAAGCCTACAAAATATAATTCCAGGATGTTTTACTCAGTTACAATCCAACCAAGGACTAATTCATGCAGAATCATAAACTAGTCAAAAACAAAATAAAAAGTTTTTGTTCTTTTTCTTAAGAATGAAATTCACAGCTTAACCAACAAGCCTTCTCGAAATTCTGCAAAGAGACAACACAAAGGTAGGTTTCTCACAAAGGTGGATTTTACGAAAGGTCTGACTTCTAAGAAGACTGAAAAGACCAGGGAGATCCAAGGTTTTTACAACTTCCAAAGCCAAAGTCACTACAAGACCAATGCAAAAATCAAACCTAGGGCTAGAATCTCTATGAACTTCACTAAAACCCTTGACGCTAATGAAACAAGCTTAGATGAAAACTTTTGACAGGTAAACAGTGGATCTGGGCAGCAAAAACAAGCTATAAACAAAATCTAAAAGATAAAAAGGAAAAAATTGAAATTTTCTAGGCTTTTGACAGGGTACGCAGGCAGCCTGTTTGCACAGGTGCGGCCACGCTCTGTGTACAAAGCAGCAGTGCGTACAAGTACGCACTGTGCTTAACGCAGAGGGTGCGTACTACTCTCAAAATCAAGAAAAAGAAAAACTAACTTAACCCTAAGCTATTCCACCCAAATTCACAGTCAATCAGTCAAAAACTAGAAAGAAATCAAAGTATCAATTAAAAGAGAAATCAATCAAATCCATGAATTCCCCAGCGGAGTCGCCATTTTGTCATGCGGAAAGAGTCAATTTTGCGGACAAAACCAACCTCCCTAGCAACCAAAGGTCGTCTAGTGACAAACAAAACAATCAAGCACTATCTTTCCCTAAATATGCATTTAAAATAAAAGCAACCAGGTGTTTAAGGCTTACCTTTAGTCCAACGCTTGTTTGTTGTAGTCCAGCCTCTCTGATCCAGATGAGCTCCTTCTCCTTGAAGCCTGCATTCACTAACAAGCAAACGATTACA
The DNA here is from genome assembly GCA_031772625.1 of Pinus tabuliformis. NCBI lineage: Eukaryota > Viridiplantae > Streptophyta > Pinopsida > Pinales > Pinaceae > Pinus > Pinus tabuliformis. The sequence goes on from CM062806.1 coordinate 761,183,460, forward strand.
TAGCACCTGAATAACTCATATAATAAAACATATTCATCATAAAGACCAAGGAGTTTATGAAACAAATTATATATAACAACTTGTTGAGAAAAATGAACTTTATTGTATTAATTGGAAACAAAAGAAACCATTACAACCAGTGCCTTGGTGTTGTGCAGGTCCCTCCCAGGGTCCAGCAAGATTTCTCCTTTACTTTGATCAGCTCACCCACTTCCAAATGAAGCTAGGAAAGGATTAGAATCTCTCCTCTCAAGCTCTATAAGGGAGTCCTAATTTCAGCAGCATCTACCCTTAGGAATGTTCAGCTTTCAACCTCCCCTCCCTCTGGCCCAATGTATGTATTTATAGTGCTTTGGAGGAAGTTAATCAGGTCCACCATGAATGGGATAAGCCCCTCTTTCAATGGGATAGCTCCCCTCTTCATGGGATAAGTTCCTCTTTCATTGGGATGCATGAACCATCTGGAGGCGCTCAATACACGTCAAACCATCTTCTAGAATGCTCTAGAATCGACCACAAGTAACTTTTTTGAAGTGAAACTTGCGCCTTTTGACCTTTACAGGAGTACGCACCCACCCCTCTACAGACAGAGCGTACAAGTACGCAGGTTTTATGAACTTGAGGTGCGTACACGCAGGTAAGGCTAAGAGAAACTACGTAACCAGAGTTATATTGACTTTTAATGACTTTCTATCTTTCTTGGAGTTTGACATGAGGAGCAGAGGTATAAGACTTGCCAAGGAGGATAGTATGACTATTGATGGAGCCATACTGACTGCAAATAGTCATGGTGACAAATTGTAGTGTAACAGAGTCAATAGTTTATCCCGTGTCAATCTTTTGCATGTCTATGCTTGTTCTGTTCTTGGTGGGCTTGAATCATCAGTGCCTTATATATATTAAAACAATACGTTGTTGTAATATATAGGAATATTAATATTGCCACGAAACTAGAATGCGGATTCAACTGCAATCATCCCTTAAATATTCTTGCATCATTTCTAAAATCATCTAAACTATAGCAAACACAATAAAAAAAATTCCCATTTTCAAAATTTGTAATGTGAAATAAATCACACTTTCTGAAACCTATTTCAGATCTATCAGCATAAATATACTATTTAAAAAGTTGGATATAGAAATAAATTTTCCAATCAACAATAATCCATTGATTTTGAATTCGATTACAATATATTTGCCTGTAAGACAGGTATAAAATCTGTTGGCATATTTTAGAATAAGCAATAAAATTCTTTTATTGCAATAAAAAAGCAGTCTTATCACTATTTCTGTTCATCACTAATTCTGGTCTTTTGGAATTTTAGTATTTGGAATTGATTCGCAGTTATCAGTAAAGTATTCGTGATTTTCTGGCAGTCAATCGCCATGACCGTTGTCAGCAATTTCAGGAACCCGGGTGTAGGATTTCAGCGATGCCTAGGGTGCTCCAGCATCATTCACACGCAATTTCAGCTGGTAGGTTTGGAAAAAGTTTCAACACATCCTGCACGACCTTATGCAAGAGTTCGAGTTCCCTGTATTCATATCCAGAGGGTAACATTATTAGTGAGAGCAGCCTACCTAATTTAGCATGCACCTACTAATCCAACAGACTAAAAGCTATGATGCTCACCCATTAAATGCCTTCTGCTCCAGTCCGCTAATCTTTGCAACATGAGCAAGAGCATCTCTCCACTGCTGAATTCTTTTGCTGTCGTATTGCTGCGTTTCTTCGTGTGCACATGGGCTTAAACCCTCACGCTATTCATTCCTCAGTGCAGCCTTACCTTCATCAGAAAAACGAAGAAGGGGCTCGAAAATGAAGAAGGAGCGATTATCAGTCGCTTCATCAGAGAATAAATCCGCTGCCACCGAGTTCAAAGTGTTCGTACAAGACAGCCCTCGTCATAACCGAGCCCACAAAATCAAGGGGCCTGAAACGCTGGCCAGCAATGACGATGGAGCTCAAATATTTTCATGGCATCGCAAGAAGTCAGTGAATCACCAGCAAAGAAGAAGGACATTTCAGTGATGGCATTTACTCCATCATCATCCGGCCATAGCCCAGGGATAGGCGACGATAATCCCCCTGACCCAAGACTCTAGAACTAGCTAGCAAGATCTATATGTATTGCTTGTTTCTCAAGATTATAGTTAATAGAACTTCAATGCGTTAGGACACTTGGAAGAAGCCGTGGCAGTTGTAGAAGAAGCCGTGGTAGCTATGTACATGTAGCGACAACGGTGCCAAACTGCCTACTTTTAAGAAAAGTACACGGGCGAGTCGAAACTCTTTAGCCTAAGTTTTCATAAAAGTATACAGGTGACTCGAAACTCTTTAGCCTAAGTTTTCAGAAAAGTATACAGGCGACTCCAAACTCTTTAGCCTAAGTTTTCAAAAAAGTATACTGTGCAGCCGGCAATAAGAGGTCGAAACACAAACTTTGGATAAAAATCTATTGGGCAGAAAATTTATTTCAAACATTGGCTTAAACCTGACATGTACGGGAAATATTATTTGGTCAAAGCTAATTAATTGCTGGTCAACGATCGATCGATCGCTATTAGTCCCAGGCAGGGACTAATAAGATATACTTCACTTACATAATAATAATAAGGCTAATATAAATTATTTTAGAACACCCATCAAAATTGATTAGATGATTGTTAAACAACCACTGTGTGAGGAGAAGCAAAAAAACAAATGAAAAATGTTCTTATTAGAATTAATATTTAATAATAATCGGGATAGTCATTAATATATTAATTAATTTTATTTATTAATTATTAATAGAATTAAGGTAGTAATTATTATATCTTTCCCTAATTTATTTGATATAGATTAATATTATATAGATTATTTAAATTTTTTTATTTTTAAAATTTTGTTATTTTATATAGATTTATATAGCTTCTCCTTATGAAATAATTCTTACTCTTACGGTTTTTTATATTTATATGGTTGAAGATATATTTTATTTGTGTAGCATTGTCAAATCTATTTTTGCAAAGAAATTTTCAAATATTATGAGCAGGGATTACTCCATGCTCATGACGTGGTTAGTGAATCAATATTTCATGATCGAGGATCATCGTGTCACCATTGATGTCAATGATATATACTTTTTGACTGGGCTCTCCCGTAGAGGAATTGACAACCTGTAAATAAAAACACTATCATATCCAATAAAATCAACACTTGAAAAATTCAAGATTAAAACTTTGAATAGGGTGGTAGGGTGTTTAGCAAGATTAATTTGAAGGCTCCATAATTATCCTAGGCCCTTGGTTATTATGCTTTGTTGTACCTTAAGAAGGTGATCAAGACTTAATAGGAGTTGCAATTATATGATAATGTATGTCTATGATTATCATTATTATAATTTAATCTAATAATATGGGTACCTAGTCATCATATTAATATCTAATATTAATTATCATTAATTGAAGATCAATATTATTTAAGTGATCCTATTATATTATCTTAATCATAATATTCATTATAACCTATTATGATTATACAATAGGTTATACATAGTTAGATGATTAATATTAGTTATGGATAAATTAATTCTCACTTATATATTATTTTATCTAATATAAGATCTAATAAACCAAATATTTAATTATCCAAACATATTGGTATGTATAATTATAAATATCCATATGTTAAGAATATATATACCTAAGAATGTATCATAAATATAATATATTCAAAGTTAATTTAATATGTATTCCTATTTTAGTTCCCTCTTACAATTTACAAGAGATATAGGAGAAGAAAGGGCATGAATCTCAAAGTTGATGAAGTAACCAATATGATTAGAGGATTCGGTGAAGAGTTCAAAGAAGATCTAATTGTTCAAAAGGACTTAATATATCTACCCATGAGATTTAATTCCAAAGTCTCTGCCATTGAAGAGATGGTTGACTTAAAGAATATCAATATGGATCAGTTGCTTGGTACTCTCACAGCCTATGAGATGCGAGTAGGAAAAGATTATCCAAACTTAAACAGGAATGCAACAAATCACAGATATAACCATAAATACAAAGATGCAACAACATCTCCTTAAGGGATATCCTTAGTTTATAGTTATTAAGGAGATGCTAAATGACCCTTAACCTAAATCTGCCCTAGGATTTAGGTTAAAGAAAACCTAAATCCAAGGTCAAACATGGATTTAGGAATGATAATCATATATTAACCTAATTAATTCAATAACTTAGATAATTATATCTTAAGGATCATAATTATAATTATGATCCTTTTGGGGCAGATTATATCTTAGTTCAAAGAGATAATCATTATATTTATTTTTTCCTTAACGATAATTCTCTTTAAAAAAATTGTCAAGGTAAAGAGAATGTGGATGATGGCCCATGTTGATGATCTAATGTGTTGTTGGCTAATTTATGCATGATTCAAAATATTAAATATTATACCTTTGATATTTAAATTTTAAATATAAGAAAGGCATAATACCTAAAATATAATATTATATTATAAAAATATTTTATAATGGTATGCTCAGAAGTCGTCATTGCCGAGGAACTGTAGATAGGAGTCTTTTTCTTTTCATTAAAAAAAGAAATAATTATATGAAGTAACTCTCTGACATCCCAAGTAACACTAGTTAACTAAGATAGTAGTTAATTAATTAACGAAGTACCTATCTTCATTTGAGTCTCTGTGATGTTGGCGGGGTGTTTGACGAGATTAATTAAAAATGGAGTACATGAGACATAATGCCCCTCAAGCTGATGTGGTGGGGGGGGAATCACAAACTATATTTAATATGGTTTATGTACTCCAAAGAAACATTTGGAGGTTTTTGCATATAATTGCTTCTCCTCCAGTAGCTTGAGCACCTTGTCAATATGTTGAACATGATCCTTCCAAGACTTGTTGTAAATTAGTATATCATCAAAAAATACTAGTGGGAAACATATTGTGAGTGGAGAGAGATGAGAAGGAATCGTCACTGTTTTCAGTTGCACCCACTTGGAATTCTTTCTGAGATGCCATCCAGGAACACTATTACCTAGATTCAGTTTGAAACTCACTTATTAATTTAGATTAATTCCAAATATTGGGTTGTATTTACTTATTGAGCTTGGGAGATTGAAGTTTTCCACTATTGAGAAATCAAGGCATGTAGATATTAGGGTTTGGTTCCTCTTTTCTTGATAATTACTTGTGATGTGTGTTGGCTTCTTTTTCTTTTTTTATTATATTTCTTTTAGAATAAGATAACATAAGAAACCTAGGGGTTATAGTTATCTTAACTATAATCCCCATACCAAGTGATAGGGAAGCCTTGCATTTGTGCCACATGGACCAATTTTCTTTGCAACTATAATAGAGATCTTTTGAGAATAAGGTGCTTTGACCTCTGGACGCTCTCATAGTAATTAAGTCAAATGAAAGGCTTCCATATCACTTAGTCTTGTGGAAAGGGACACTTATTCCAAGATGAATGTTGGGCAAATATATCCTAGTGAGCATCATTGGATGTGTGTATTAGCCAAGGAAAATTGGAAAAGGCAGAGGCAAACGCAAATGATTTTGACTAGAATTTGAAGTAATCTTCGAAATCCTCTTATATTCAATGTTATTTAACCTGTAAGAAGTAAAAGGGATTGAGATGGATAATTCTAACTGTACTAATTTATATGGTGTAGTGGTTAATGACACTCCACCATATAAATTAGTACAATTAGAATTATACACCTCAATCCCTTAGTAATTCCATTAGTATTCGTTGACGGGATCAAATATCCTATCAAAGGAAGTTAGAATTATCCACCTCTGGAAACATATCTATTACTCTGAATCTGAAGAAGAGGAACTATAACTCTTACTTCTACCTGAATTTTTCTTTACTAGAACATATAATTTGTCTGTATTTCTGAATCCTCTTGTTATAACCTTTCTAGTGCCTTCTTCTATAACTTTTTCATTTAGTTGAAATAAAATAAATGAAGCATGACATGGATCACATGCAAAAACATTTATAATTTACCTTAGAATTAATATGGTTCCACACCAACTCACCACTACCATGTAGCATCTACATGGTATTTCCACATTATATTAGTGTGTGGGCCCCACCAGACCCACTCTATGTTTTATAATGATATTATGTTATATCTAGTCATCAGCTCTTGACTAATTATGAGTTGTCTTAATTTAAGAAGAAGACTTTCATTAATACTATTAATTAAGCCTTCTATTTTCTTACCTGAATCAGATGGTCCTTCATCTTAAATAAGATACCTTCACATAATGGTATGGAATATTATTATCTGTTGCTACACCTTTGTTGTGAATTTCCTTAAGAAGATACAGATTGGGATTTCTTGAAACAAAAGTTTCAATGCTTGTTTCACATTTCTTTGCACAATGAACCTGAACCCCCTAATGTTTCTACTTCCCTAACTCTTGTAAATTATGAGGCACCTTAACTCATTGCCATTAACAAATGGAGTACCATGTTTTCCCAATTTCCCCAGCTGTATTGGTCAGTACCTCTTTATTTTTAAACCTATATTTCCATTAATTTGGTGTTGGGAAACTCATTTATTAATTTAGATTAATGGGTTCTCTTAACATTAACAATTAAGGGTTATATGTTAATTATAACCCTTAATTATCTAGAGATTCCTTTTTATTCTCACGATCATTGTAGAGGAATGTCACAATAATAAAAGTACTCTCATCTATTATTTCATTGACTTTAAAACATCGTTCGTAATAATTTCATTAAAAAAAAAAGAAATAATTATATGAAGTAACTCTTTGACATCCCAAATAGTGAAATGCATTCCATCCTTGTTAGATCTGGATGTTGAAATTTGGGAAACTATGGGATGAATTTCCGTAGGAACCCAACTACCCCAACAAAAGCCCCAAAGGAGAATTAAAATTGTACAAAGCAAATTATTATTATTACATGGAAAAGCAATTATTAAAGAGTAAAATTAAGAGGCTATTAGTTCATTTGAGACTCTAAATTATTGTTAGGATGAAGAAGCATGGTTGATTGGAATGAATAAGTTCTTCAGATTGCACGATTACTCGGAGAACATGAAGACCAAAATAACTACATTCAATCTTAAAGGTAAAGCATATATCTAGTGGGAAGATGTAAAGAACGTCAGAGATATTTATAAGATATCCTAGTGTACCTCATAGTTAATAAGGCTAAGAAAAAAAGGTATATGAGTTTATTTAAGGTATATAATTAGCCTTCATATTTATTCTTTGTGCCCAAGCTTTAAAATATGAAGGCTAATATGAGTTCTTGAGGTGAGGAGAAGGGAGGAGAGGAGAAGAGAGAGGGAGAGAAGAGAGGAGCTCATTTTTTTCTCTATGTAACTACAATCCTCAAGGAAAATCACACATGTACCTTCCAATTCACACAGATTTGAGGGAATACTCATTATTATTAATATACAACAAAATAATAATGATCACATCTAAAAGGTATCTTATATAAGATATGTTTAATTACCATATGTTCTTCGTTATCATAGGTCAAGCCTATGAGAACAAGCTCCTCTTTAGCTAGTTGTGTGTCTGACCAATCCTATTTCAGACACACCCTTGTCCATATCAAGGTAGCATCTGGGGGTATAGTGGCCTAAAAAATTAGTGGGACCCAGGGGCTGGTCATGAGAATGATTGGGATGCATTCGGGGAGTCCTATAGCATGTGTAGAAGGTTTGGTATGGTGTGTTTCTATCGATTCCACTTCCTTAACTGACACATAGGGAGTCGAATCATATCATGGTAACTTCTCATCACATGTTTACCTTGGTTGTCCAGTTACTTGGGTAGATGTGGGAGGAGGGCATTACAAAGTGTTATTAGAGTAGGTTGCCCTCTCTTTGGGCCATATCTGATACCGCATTGTGGTGTGAGAGCATGGTTCACCCCTTAGGCTGGATGGTTTGTGTGTTTTCATGCATTCATGTAGGTTTCATATGTGTTTCTTGTGTGTACATCCATGATATGCTCCCTTGGTTTTGGTGACAGTTAAGGGGCATATCATCATCATCAAATTATATGTGCTAGTAAAGAATAATTCAAGCAGAAATAAGAGGTATAGTTCCTCTTCTTCAAATTCAGAGTAAAAGAAGAAGGTCCCCACTATAATCTATTTTACTTAATACAAACTTCTAATAGATACTGCAGAAGTGAATGTAAGGTACATAACCTCTTAAGGAACAAATGATGATTATCAAGTCCACAGGATCAGTGGTGTATGATCTCAAGGGGAGATATGCATGTGAATCTTGATGATGGTCTTGGAAAGAGACTTGTTTCCCTCCAAAATCTCTAAAAAGGTGGATATAGTTCCCATAGATCCTCGCAACTCCTTGAGTGCATCAGTTGTTAGCAGGTTTTCGAGCTGTAGTTGAGTTTTTTTACTTCAACTTCAACTAAAATTGAATTTAAAATGTATTTCAATCCTATTTGTGTTTTTTAATTGAACCATGAACATATATTTTAGTTTATTTTAAGTATCAAAATGACTTACATCATAGTCTAAGATTGTACTTATTTTCTTAGTTTATTTCCTAAGAAGTCAAATTTTTTATCTTGTTAGCTATGTATGACAACAAACTATCCATATGAAAATATATACAAATTACATTATACACATGAACATCCATAAACTGAAATAATTTTCATCCATAAACTATCCATGTATGAAAACATATAAAGTTTGTACATCGCATGTGAATGTGCAATATGAAATTGGCCTGAAAATATACAAACTATCTATGATCCACTCTAGAAAGCATCGCTTCTAGAACTCTTATGTGTGTTCCACTGCACAGAGTGAGCGTCCATAATCGAGTACTGCAATATAACACATTCAAATTCAAATCAATCAAAACACTATTTGTACAAAATAAACAAAATGAAAATAATTGATTTTGAACTGTGCATTTAAATAGTCCCCTACCTATGACTCAGTCGAGTGAAAATGGAAGTTAGATGGGATGGGGGTCTGATCAATATGGGTTTGGTGCTCCCTTGCCTGTGGCTCAATGCCTCCATACCAAACATCCCACTCATGTGTCCATATAACTGCAACATTGACACCCCTCAGCATCTGGGCTTGTGTACACAATCGCAAAGACGAACTATAATTACTATACGAATTAATTAGCATGCATACATGTAACTTTAAAAAAAAAAAAAACAATGTTGAGATCTTAGGAATAAAAAAAAATCACCTCAACTGTTAGTCCAAAAGTGTTATGAGGTGGAGGTGGAGGAGACTGAAGCATGGAAACATGCACTAGAGGAGGTTTCTCTGGCTTGTCAACTTCCCCCTCCAATGACCTCAAAAGATCATCTGTGTAGTTGGGTTGTTCCCGCGTGTTATCATGAAATTATTAATATAAATGCAATTTGATACAAACTTATTAATATAAATAATGTATAGCTTGATGATAAGAGTCAAAAGCTTCATATATATGTACCTGGTTTGCGTCGTGTGGGTCATGCACCCTTCAAATGTCACAAATGGTATCATGACACGTACGTGCATATGACAAAAGTTGGTCATGCCCTAGACTCTAGATATATGAATTGACCACGAGGTAATGAAGGTGGTATGCTCATATCTCCACACAATGTGACATGTGCAATGGCCAATGTCCTCTGCATGTTATTTGCAATGGTATGCCTAGTCTCAGTGACGACTTATCTAGCTTCGTCGGCAATACCACGGTCTGAGATGGTCATGGAAACAATCTCAGAGGTGGTGCTACATGCACAAGGTCCCTACGAGCCCCGACACATTCATAACTACGTCGTAAGCTGATTTCATAAAACTTAGGTCTATTGTTGGTATAATCTTGCCTCATATGTAGAACAAACACTACATATATATGCTTTTCAGAGTAAATGGGACCTAGTCATGGTGGGGGAACTAGCCCCAAGCTCTAATGAATCGATCATAAACAAAAGGTGTCGCATCAACATTCTTAAAATATTTTAGCATAATCAAACCAACATGTCTAGCATGACATTATGGAGGGATGTCAAACAACTCCCCATCAATATCAATGTTCTTGGTGAAATCTTTCGCCGCCTTCCAAGTATGTGGACCTTTAACCTCCAGCCTCCTAATCCCATGTATGGAATATAGGAGGTGTCTTTATGCGCCCACTCTCTAGTATGTCTCGATCAACCTATTGATGTTATCCAACATCAGAGACAAACTACACCTAGTAGGCGAACTAGTAGATATTTTGTCCATCTCTTGCGTGATCCATGACTGTTGGGCCCTAACATCCTCAACTATGATATTGGTTATAGCATCGTTCCACGGACGGATCGACATTGAAATTTTGATCCTCATCTTCACCCTGCTGAGGTTCTGCAAATCATATATATATATAACAAACTAGAAACATAATAACATATACATTAAATTCAAACACATCAATCGAAGACGATTTAAAAATTAAAGAAAATTTCAAGACATAAACACAAGGTTTAAAGAGGATTTAAAATGAAATATGTATACTTGCAACGAGTGAAGAAGGTCCACTATTCGTAGCAAGATCTTCAACATAGACAGAAATATTGCCTTTGGCACTCTGATTAGTGTCGAAGGGAGGATCTATGAGTGGAAAAAACACTCTAGTATGGCTACGTGATCTAGTCCAACCATGTATAACAAATCCCCCAACACTCCAACGGGCTGCGGTTGGGGGGTGTATGGGAGATGGCTCTGCAAATTACATATAATACATATAAACTAATCCAAGAAAAAAATGTTGACATAGAAAGAATGTTGACAAGAAAACCATTTATAAACTCAAGTAGAATAATCTAGGCTAAAGTCCTAAACTAAATAGAGTGTCTATTTTGATAAATTATCAACCAAAGTATTGAGTTCCATGTAAACACAATTGAAAAATGTGATTGAAAATCTAACTTACACTTTTTCCCATTTATAAATAATGCATTTTATTCATAGAGCATAAATATGTAAATATATGTAAAAATTTGAAATAAACATATTTGCAAAACTAATAAAACTTCATGCCAACCAAATACTCCATAAGACAAGTTCTTATAATGTTTGATTTTGACACATGACATGTACTAGGTGCAAGCACATGAAGACAATGTTTCTGGTACGACACACTACATAATGAAACAATATGGTACAAATTAGAAAAGAGTCAAAATGCTTATATATTCACTTTAAATGCACTTTTCATCATGGATTTAATGTATGTATCAATGACGCATTATTGAAACTTATATATATATTATATGTTGCGTTATATAGTAAAATAAAAATATAGGAAGTGTAAGTTACAAAATCATTACTCAAATAAATATAGTTGTCATGTATCATTATATTAAATAATTCTACAAATATGAGAATGACAATTTTAAGGAAAATAACAGTTTATAGATCAACTTAAGTCTTAAAAAGTTGTTGAGCATCAGCCATCTTATGTTATTATAAAGAGTAAATTATGTTAAATAGTTATAAAATTATGTTATATATGTGTGTGTGTGAGAGAGAGAGAGGGAGAGATGTTATAGGTATAACTATGTCATCAACCCCACCCTTGAAGATCAAAAGTATCTCTCTATTTTAACTAGCTCAAAGAAGAAAATTAATATAGCAATGATTAGAACAAATTCTCATGAGCTCCATAGTGAAACTGGCCGTTGGGCAGTTCCTAAAACGCCATGGATAGAAAGGATCTGCCATATTTGTGAGAATAGGAGCATCGAGGATGAAAACCACTTCCTCTTAGAGTGCCCTGCATACAACCACATTAGATCTCAATTTCACAACCTTTGTTACAATACTGACCTTCCTAGCCTTTTACAATGCCAAAATTATAGTGAACTCGGAAGGCTTCTCTCCAAGCTTTTTGAGCATAGGAATAAAATCTTAAATCAAAATAAATAATTTGTCTTTTTAGGTCCGATAGATCATTATTTGGTCTCAGCGGACGTTAACCATCATCATCATCATATAATTATATAGTTATATTACATGTCATGTTATATATATCTAATTATGTTTAACTATGTTATATATAATTATATAGTTATATTACATGTCATGTTATATATATCTAATTATGTTATATATATATATATATATATATATATATATATATATATATATATATATGATGTTATAAATTGTTAAGTGTTCTATACTAGATGTTCTATATAATTTTATGATTATATATATATATATATTTATATATATATATATATATATATACACACACACACACGTGGTTAATAAAATTTAATTAAATAAAAACAATATTGTTTTGGACTTAAAATTTCATTAATATTTTAGTTAAGTATAATTAATTTTATAAAACAAATTAGCATATTTATTATTAAAAAATATTTAAAATTAAAATTTATTTAAATTAAAATAAAAAATGAAGTAAAATTTCTTATTGATTTAATAGAGGTTCACCATGAGCAACCATATTCATTATGTCAATTTAAAGTTCTTAATTTAGTTATTTATTGGACTTCTATAGTTTAATTGCTTTTTGCTTGAAATTTTTTTAGGCATATATCAAATTTGTTTAAAAAATAAAATGCATTTTGAATAACAAAAAATCATTTATTTATTTTTTAAATTTATTTCACTAAATTCCTAAGAAAAAACTTTAAAATATAAAATAATTAAATACCATAGAAAATATATATAATAAACATGCTTGAGCCTCTGGGTCATTGCGGGGGTTCATGGGTAGCTAGATTGAGTTCCTCCATCTCGGTTGAGCTTAGAAATCTTCTCTCGAATTCATGTTCCTCTCGCGGTCTGAGCAAAATGACTTGCGCAGGTCGTGGCTGGGGTATTTTAACTAGAAATAACACTCGATCAAGCTATATTTTTTGATTGAGCTGTTAACTCAAGTTAGAAAATGACTCGATGGAGGGTTTCTTTAAACACTTGATCGAGCTACTTCTAAGTGTCTCAACAGCTCGATCGAGCGCTTAAAAATTTATCGATCAAGCATCTGTATTTTAGCAAAATGTTCCCTCATTTCTCCAAAAGTGTAACCAGCTCCATGCTTTGACCTAACTGCCAAAAATTAAAAATGGTAGTATAATGGCCCTTGTATGTGGTAATACATCATTAAACGCTTTTATGCCAAATCCATAATGTTTGTCCATACTTTAAAGTTTAAATTGAAGAATTGGTATCATTATGGTATTAAATGATCTGTGACTAACTGCATATCATTTGCCCCCACGTTCTCCTTGGTTTTCCCAAGGAAGATGGTTGGTGGAGGAATTATAAAGGAAGATTTTGGGAGGAATGTGAATATTCCTCTTGCAAGTGTTTAAGACAAGGTTTAAACACTCTTGAGTTTGTAGTTCTACCTTTTGACTGATAAATCCCTCAGGCAGTTTCATGAATTTAATGGACGAAGTGTTCTAGAAATATCTAGACAAGTTTGTACAAATCTTTTTCAATGACACATTTATCTAATCAAGGACCTGAGAGGAGCATAATGAACACTGAAGACTAGTTTTACAATATTTGAGAAAGAACTAGATATATGGAAAAATATGAAAATGTTTTTTTAATCAATCCAAGATACATTATCTATGGGCCCTAGGGGAGGCATTGTAGTAGACCTGACAAAGATCGAGGCTATCATGGAGTGGTCGACACCAATCAATGTTCACGAAGTACATAGGCCATTGTATGGTATTATCACATATTTTTCGAAAGGTTTTCAAAGATAGTAACCCCCATCATTGAACTCCAAAGGGAGAATAAGAAATTTATTTGGAAGGAAAAATGTGAAGAAGCATTCAATAGGTTAAAAGTATTATTAAGAACTACAACAATAATGAAGGTGCCAGATATGGGACAAGAATTTATGCTTTGCATGATGCCTACAAGGAAGGACTTATCATATGCATCAAGAAAACTTAGAACTTGTGAGGAGAACTACACAATGCATGATCTAGAAATGGTAGCTATTGTATACATCCTAATGATTTGGAGACACTACTTAATAAGAAGGAAGTTTGAACTAAAAACATACCATTGTGGACTACAACACATATTTACACAAAGACCATTTAAATGATATACAAAGAAGGCGGTTAGAGTTGATAAGTGAATTTGATTTTAACATTACTTACATAAAGGAAATAGCAAACAAGGTGGCAAATGCTTTAAGAGACCTTGAATATTTGTTATGATTCCCTTAAAGACAAACCTGAGGAAGAAGTTGCTCAATTTACAAATTGAGGATAACCGGGACAAGGAGGTTAGCAAGAGTTAAGGGAGGATGAAGTGATGATCCCAAAATATGAGGGATACTATCTAGATAGTGATGGACTACTATGATTTGAGGAACTATATATGTGCCATCGAATGAAGATATGCACCAACTAATCTTGAGTGAAGTAGATCAAGTAGTATACATGGCACACCCTAGTGTTAAAAAGATGAGTGTGGACCTAAAACCACTCTTCTTCTATGAAGAAGGACATTGTAAATTTTGTAGCAAAATACTTAGGAGTTTCAATAAGTAAAAGTTCAGCACAAACATCTAGCAGGTTATTGCAACCCCATGAGATACGAGTCTAAATGGAAAGTTATATCAATGGATTTCATCGTGGAACTATCGATGACTACAACGAGACATGATGGTATATTTGTAATTCTAGACATGTTGACCAAGAGCGCCCATTTTATACCAATTAAAACTACATATAAGGCACCTAAAATAGCACGAATTGTCATTGATGAGATTGTGAAATTACATGGAGTGCCAAGGAATATTATATCATATAGGGGAGAAGTATTTACAGGGAGGTTTTGGAAAAAAAATTAAGAAGTCTTGGGAACATAGTTAAACTTTAGCAATGCTTATCACCTTGAGAAATTTGATCAAACAAAGAAGACTAGTCAAATCCTCAAGGACATGCTATGAATGTATATGATAGATCAACAAAAAAGAAGGGAATATTTTTTACCATCTGTAAAATTCTTACAATAATAGTTATCATGGTTCCATCAAGATGACATCATTCAAATTCCTATATGGGAGGCCTTGCATATTACATCTCAATTGGGATCCGCTAGAGGACTAAGACTAGAAGTAGTACAAGAGATGGAAGAATGAATGACCATGACTAGAGTAAAGATAAAGGAAGCATAAGATTGACTAAATAGCTATGTTGACACTCATCGAACTGATCAAAGTTATGAATTGAGAGATAGGGTGTTTTTGAGAGCAAGGTCTGAAAAGAGCTCCATAAGGTTTGGAAAGGGAACAAAGTTGTCTCCACACATTGTGGGACCATTTGAAATCATAGAGAAGAAAGAGCAGGGAACTACAACATTGAGTAGCTTTATAATAATCTAAATTTGTCACCTCTAGTCAATCCAACCATTCTAAGCACTTGATATCTCCATGTCCTCTTGATGGTTTCATTTAATTCATGGTTTTTCTATTTCACTTAGAATTTACCAATATTGTGGCACAATGTCTTGCATAATGAAGTGTTTGTCAGTAGACCTTTTTGTATATATCCAGTTAGAAATATGAACATTTAGGACAAAAAAAATAAACTTTTGCCATTGATCTAGTTCCCAATGTTGTAGACCATAGCAAAAAGGTTTGATTTTATGTAATTTAGTGTCAATTTAATAGAGAAAAAGTTGATTTACAAATGAAATAAAATTATTGAGAAAAAAACAAAATTACAATATAACAAGAGCTATGTGGTGGCAATGTCACTCCTGTTTTTTTTTGCACATTTCCATCACGTGTTTTGTGTTCACTGTGCAAGAATGAAGTGGGCTTATGAGTAAAAATAATATTTTCAAGAAATTAATAAATAAACCTAATAAAAAAAAATCAAGTGTGTTGTCCACTTTAGTTTTAGAGTATACATATGGTAAACATTAAATACCATGTAGAGTTTTAATGATTGGTTTACTGTTTTTTCAATTAAATAAAAATAATATAATGCTAAACCCAATTATTTTTCGTATAATCGTTAATATATATTATTTTGATTTTTCGAATAAATACTTAAAATTATGAATTTCACAAATACACGAAAGGATTTTCATAATAATGTATTCATAATCAATTTAAAATATTGAGGATTTATTATTATTATAATTTTATTAAAATTTTAATTTGAATTATCAAATCTCATTAGCACAACCGATTGAGGATGGGCCCCGTTAACAAGGCGACACAAGATCAAAACTCACGTGGGGTGGTTGTGCCCTGTGTTAGGGGGAGCAGGCATGCTAAGATATCCAGTCAGCTAAGGGCTAGTGTGGCCTAGTTCAGGTGCAATTCCTGGGTGACTGAGATGGCTTAGATGCCCTTGGGTCGTGGCTCCTCAAGCCACAGGTCAAGCTTGAAAGATCACAAAAAACTTGACAAACAAAAAAAATAATTTCACTGTATTAATTTTATATTTAATATTTTTAGATAAATATATTTTATAATTTAAAATAGATATATACATTTTTATAAATGTTAATAATTAAATAAATTACTTTATTATAGATAATTTTTCCATAACCAAAAAAATTAACAATTAATTTCTTAATATTATTTTAATTTTAATAAAACAAAATTTATTAAAATCAATTTAACCAATAAAAACAATATTCTTCATCATCAAAATTTATATCTTATATAAATAATTTTATAACAAACTTAAAGCAAATATTTAATACATCAAATAATTTTTTAATAAATCAAATAATTTTATAACAAACTTAAAGAAAATATATAATACATCACATATAAACAAGTTTGAAATTTATTTATTTTTAATTTTATTCATTTATAATTTCATGCTTGCTCTTCTCAATGACTTAATCAAAACCTAATTACAAAGTATTAAATAATTCATATAACTTTTGTGAACACTTTTGTTAACAGAATTATATAAAAAAACAAAAAACAAAATTATATTAAATATTAAAAAATTAAATATAAATTATAAATTGATGTGGTTGGTAATGAAATGTTTATATATGCATTATTATTAGGTATAAATACTTCTTATATTTCTTTTTAGAGAAAACATCTTTAAAAACATACTTATATTTCTTTTTAGAAAAAACATCTTTAAAAACTTTGGGATGGGACACCCGATAAGAGAAAGACATGAAGAGTGATTGGTTGACTACGGTCCCACTCTTTCATATGACACACGTCAAGTCCCATGGACATGAGAGAATATGCCCTTCAAAAGACTTGAAGATCCTCTTATGACGTGATTGATTTATCATCAGAGATTCAGCTTTTATTATCATCGAATATGTTGATGGAGGTGTACTATATTACCAAAGATGTTGATTTACTTATTAATTTTATTATTATCAAATATGTTGATGGAGGTGTATTATTTTATTCGATGTACGTTTGATTCGACCTTCCAAACATCCACTCCAAAAGAGCAAAAGAGGCTTGTTGTATATCATTCCCCATCGACCCCGCCACGACTGTTATCTTGTAGACTTTACCCGTTACAAGCCGTCGGCAGAGCGATAGATGAACACAAAGACAAGCATATATTTTACTGGCAGGCACGAACCCATAAACTTCGATAATTCAAATTTTCAGTGGAGAATCCATCTGCGATCGGGCAGAACAGAACGGCTGAGGTATTGCCCAGGTCTTTGTAGCCTTAGTGGTGGTGGCCGCCATACATCAACCAAAAAAATTTAACACCATCAACTCTAAAGTGAACTTTGTAAATGGCATAAAAATATTTACTGACATAATTGCACCATCAAATTATTGTTACAGCCTGATCACTATATGTCACTGCATGAACGCAGTCACATTACAAACTAAATTAAATCAATTTTTTTATTATTATTATTTTTTTTAATTAAACTGACATTTAACTGTTTATAATCATTCACAATAACTACAATACAACATCTCCATGGGCTGTAGAGCACTTCTTGGTGCAATCATTCAAGAATGACTTGTAGCTCCAAATACTCTCAAGTGCTCAAAGATAGAGGTGTGAGGCAAAAAGGAAGTGGGAAGTGTGCAGAGGAGAAAATTTAGTTTCAGTATATATTTATAGATGTGTTGTTAATAAATGAGATGGAAAATTCGCAAGCCTTGAAATATTGTAGTACACATCCTTTCCAGAGTTCAGTTCCAACACATAATTGTTACTTGAATCGCAAAACATCATAAAGTTTAGATTGAAAGGAACACCTCTTGAGACTATGAAATGTAAACAAACAATATAAAGCTCTATAATGAACGCTGCAGTACTGATCCCACTTATGCTTTGCTGCCTATAACTCTCTGGTTCATATGAATAAAAATCCGACAATCTCAGGATATACTATAAGTAGAACACAAAGTCACGTGATTACCAGCATGTAGTTTGCTACACAGTATCATAAGCTTAATTACAGGAAACATGGTCTGAAATAATGAAATACAAAGAAACAACATAAAACTAAATGATCTCCATTATTAAATGATTCAAGTGCTACCTTTCTCACTATACCTTCTTCGTTGAAATGCATAGAATCCGGCATTGTGATTTTTTTTCTCTAGCATGTAGTTACTAACGAATGATCTACACCACGCAGCGTGTTATTAAAACTCCATTCGCTCTAAAGACAAGCCAGAATGGAGATGAAACAAGCAATAGTCAAAAAGTTTCAAATGGTGGAGTCCAAACCCGAGACACATCGTTGGGTCTAAATTACATTATTTGTACGAATTATGAAATACACATGAATCTGCTATATGCTGTAAAGATTTACAAAGGAATATTGTTTGAAGCTTAATGGCGCACATCTCTCTTACGGCCGTGGTTTGTATGCCCTGAAACCATGAGGTATTTTGAATGCAAGGGAGAACGTTTGATCTCAAGCTCCTCATTCAGTAGAATCAATCTAAAGAAATCCACTTCAAGCCTCAACAGAAGTGTAGTCAGATCTCCAACCATGTGTCTTCTCTATAAATGAGATGTAAACGCTGAGCCTTTAAGTTGAGAAACTGCCCCCTGCAATTCAATCACACGGATATGCTTCCACAGAAGCCAGTATTCATCATACAAACTTTGATTCTTCATTATTTCCCAAATCACCCACATCTGAAAACTCGCTTGAGTCACCTCGAACCAAATGCGAATTGCTATGCGCAGTTGAAGGTGACTCTACGCTACTAGCTACGCCAGATTGGGATGCCGAAGGATCAAATTTGCCTGACTTCATCTGTACAAAACAGAATATCAAATTTTACTACCAGGATACAACGCTACACAAGTCATAACCAAAAGGATAACTATCCCCACAACATATTCCAAATGATTCAGAAAGAACCACGTACCTTGTTCTTATCACGCCAGGCAAGCCCAAATGGACGGGAAAGTAAACCTGGTTTCTTTGGAGACATTTCCTGTTGGACTTCCCGATTATTATGTCTAGGTGAAGCATCGTTACCTACAACTCTGCAAAAGTACACAAGTTACAAATGAAAGCAAAAATGGAAAATCATTCAGAAGGGATTTTCAAAATTAGTTACAATCTAATTTAGAGTCCAAACATGAGGGAGATGATAGAACATGGTAGATTATTCTTCTTTAGACGAAGTTGCATTGTACTAAATTCTACAGTTGTTTCTAACATAACATGAGCATTTGTAGGACTAATATTCTCCATGATACTGGCATAACATCAGAACATCAAACGAAAGAAAAGCAGAACAAAGAAAAGTCGGTTTTTGTTCAACCCCTCGAATTCATACATTAACAAACATATTGCTCACAAGACATTTTCATTAATTGGTGTGTGTGTGTGTGTGTATATATATATATATATATATATATATTCTAAGGATGCTGAGCTATGGTCAAGACCATTCCTACACCGACTCAACTTATACTCAGCCTGTGTGTGGATTCTTTCAAGGCCCATATTCTGAATTCCTTAAAGCTGCCTTGAATTTGGCCCATGGTCCATTCAAGTCATCAAAACCACAACCAGTGGCATCAGCACATGAATTGATTCTGAAATTTGTTAACTTTAGAGAAGCTTTGTATATTTTTTGTAGCTCGCGCAGGTACTTTTGCACAGGCCTAAGAGCCTAGGTGTGTAGAAGTAGCCCACAAGATCTCCATAGGATACTTGCTCTAGGTTGAGCAAATTGCTTTGTAACTTAGAAAAATGCTCATAAGTATTATGTTGGTTCATTGAACTAAAGCAACTTAAGAAGAGTAAAGTGATTTAATTTAGTGATTTTGTTTTAATCTCAACCGTTGATCTCAGGTGTGGCAAATATAATCTCAGCCGTTAATCACTTTGGAATTAGGGTTAGGGACTTAGCTCAATGTAATGTTATAAAAGAGAGGCTAGAGGGAAGGACAAGACAAACCACGCAGCAGCACTAGCCTCAAGAGGAGGAGCGTAATACTCCATAGTGTTGTGACCAAGGAAGTATGGGAGACCCAAGGGAGCCTAAAGATTTAGATCTACCAAGGAGACCAAGCACCGATCTAGGGAAAATCTGTCGGATCA
Source organism: Pinus tabuliformis (assembly GCA_031772625.1). Classification (NCBI taxonomy): domain Eukaryota; kingdom Viridiplantae; phylum Streptophyta; class Pinopsida; order Pinales; family Pinaceae; genus Pinus; species Pinus tabuliformis. The sequence goes on from CM062806.1 coordinate 761,204,045, forward strand.
GATTAAAGGCATTTATATTTTTTGTATTTTCTCAGTTGGGCCATTTTCGCAAGAGAGGAGCCCAAGTAAGTTCCAAGGTTTTTTTAATGTAGAACTGTCATTGAGAAGAATATGTTTTTGTCATTGTCATTGAGATCAACATATTTGCTTCCACTAAATTTTATTGTGTTAGGAACCTAGCTAGATCAACTTTCCCGCTAGGAATTTAAGTTTTCGTGTTACATTTGCAAAAATCTAACAAGATTCACATGCAAAGTCATGAGATACAAACTCATGAAAAATGCGAGCAAGAAAGAACTATATTAATATGCAATTAAATGTACACAATATTTAACAAGTGTTTATCATCTTGTTTGAAAGCTAATAATGTTTAAAATGGACTCCATGTATTTAATTAACTACATAACATTGCAACTTCGTCATATGTTAGGTCACTATCCTTTAAATCGAGTCTTTGTGTTACTACAATGTCCTCCCTCAACACATAAATAAAATTTCCCAATTCCTATGAACCCTTGACACAAAATTTCAAACTTTTCAAAGAACGCGATAAAATAATCGAAAGACAATTGCAACCTTTTAATTAGTTTTGATAGGGGCTTTGAAAACAATTTAAAGCTTAAAACTTCAGAAATTTTAAACAAATCCTTTTTTAAAATACTTTAACAAAGCCTGGGTATTGGACATAAGTCTATCTGAAGAAGGATTTCTTCATTTTGGCTTGCAACTTATGTTGGCAAAGGAAGTCCAAACCGTGTGGACATTTTGCAAATGATTTGATCTAGACTTACGTGGAAACCAAAATATCATCCAAGTAAACCACTACAAACATACCAAGATGTGATCAGAAGACGTCACTGATGATCTTCATGAAAGTGGGAGGTGACCAAACATTAAGAACTATATTCTTGTAAGAAACACTGAGAGGGGGGTGAACTAGTATTTTATTATTTTTAACTAATTTTATCTTTAAAACATTTGATGCCATAAATCATGATACATACATCTTCACATAAGAAACACTTTTAAAAAAAATCTTGGAAAATATTTTGTAAACTTCCTTGCACAAACTACAAAGTAAACACCAACTTACAACTTTCGCAGGCACCAACTTACGAGACATTTCATTCCCCTAGTTGAGCACCAACTCGGCAAATGTACGCACCAACCTAAGGGAGACACCAATCACCCCCATCTTGTTGAGTTTCTAGAGATCATCTTATTTGATAATTACTTCATATGATTTCTTAATTTATTCTTTTATTCGTTCAATTTCATCATAAAGCAATTACACTAGAGATCTTCATCCATAGACATTACCAAGATGTGATCAGAAGACGTCATTGGTGATCTTCATGAAAGTGGGAGGTGAATTAGTGAAAGCCCAAAGACATGACCAAACACTGAGAGCTATATTCTTGTAAGAAACCCTGAGAGGGGGGCTGAATTTGTATTTTATCATTTTTAACTATTTTTATCTTTAAAAAATTTGATGCACATAAATCATGGTACATAGATCTTCACATAAGAAACACTCGTAAAAAAATTCTTTGAAAATATTTTGTAAACTTCCTTGTACAAAGTAAACACCAACTTACAAATTTCGCAGGCACCAACCTACAAGACATTTCATTCCCCTAGCTGAGCATCAACTCAACAAATGTAGGCACCAACCTACGGGATACACCAATCCCCCCAACTTGTTGAGTTTCTAGAGATCATCTTATCTGATAATTACTTCATATGATTACTTAATTTAATCTTTTATTCCTTCAATTTCATCATAAAGAAATCACACTGATGATCTTCAACCATAGACATTAGGATGATAAGGAAACATCCAAATCAAGAACACAACCATTTACCCTAGGAAAACCCACATGGGGTAAAAACCTAGCAACCTTTTCCTTAGAGAAGTCATCAAGTTCATCAGCAATACATCAGCCAAATAAAATATCAAACAGGCCAACTATATAGCTAGGTCAAACCTAGGCCAAACTGCCTCCTAGTCAAGTGAAGCATGATCCTGCAACCCATCCATCTACAACTAATGATTCGATCTTGCAATTTATATTTATTACTAAAGATAGGCCTTTCCTTTTCAGCAAAAAATACGCCTCAAATAAACTTCTTTACTGCCTCAGATTCGTCTCCTTTTTAGACTTAGAGCCACCTCTTGATTCAACCTCAAATTAGGCTCTTCGCTTGTCTCATACTAGACTCCTTTCTTGCCTTGGACCTTCGCTTACCTTAGTCTTTTTCTTTCCTCAAACAGAACTGAATTTTTTGCTTGGAGGGAGGTTGAATGGTACATATTTATAGTCTTTTGCTGCACCAAAATGGGTGCCTCTTATGTTGAAGCTGACTTGAACTCTTGAAGGGGGTGACTCGACTAGGAGAAGGCCAACTTAGCTTCTTTTGAAGCCAAAAATTCTAATTTTAAGAATTCAAATTTTCTTCTTTTGAATAGAGCATGAAGGACATGCCTTACAAAGCTTTTCTTTATTGTAAATACATCAAAATCAAAAATATAAATTATAAAGACTGACCATAGCTACAAAATTCAACACAGTTGAGCACCAACTCAATAAATTGTAAGCACCAATCTACATCTTCAAGTTGTTCCTTGAATCTATCATCAATAGCTACTAGTCCTCAGCAAATTCTTTAATGAGTTGTCATCTAACTATGCAACCCTTAGGTTTTCACCTTCAAGCTTGATCACAACCACTTGACCTATACACCTTAACTTAATGTTCTTCAACTTGGCTTCTTAACTTGACTCTTTAGACTTGATCTCCTACATGTCAATTCTTTGTATATGACCCAAAAGAGGTATGCCCATTTGATACTTCACTTTCCTCAACTCTTGTTATTCATTGTTCGACTATCACTACTTAGGCGATTGTCATCATGCTATTGTCGTGAAGGGCTCCCATAGCCGAATGTGATCCAAGAGTTTGGGCACATCAAGGATCATGCCCCTAGTATGTAGTCCTCCTGACTACAACTCGATGTCTCCCCACCTCTTCTCTAGAGATGCATGAGCACTCACGGCACAATCGTCATCATACTCAACCTCTTTCTTTGCCTTAACTAGAGTTGCCTTTGAATCGGAAGCCTCTCCTTTGTTTTTCTTCCTAGGACAAGGGGATGCATAATGTCCCAGCTCCCCACAATGGAAGCACTTAACCTTGGAGATGTCCTTCTTCTTCCTCTTCCCTTGTTGTCCCGCAGATGCTAGAGCTGCATCCTCCTCCTCCTCTTTCTTGACTCGAGCTCCCTTACCACTACTCCCTGCTTTGGTCATCCTCCTGATCTCATCCTATCGAAGAGCTGCCCACATTTCTTCCCAACCAAGAAGAGTAGCCTTGCCCAAAATACCTTGGACAAATGTCTCCCACGCCTCGAAGACTGCATTCAGGGCAGTCATGATCATAAACTCTGGATCCGATGTAGACCCCACGACAGTGTAGACCCCACGGAAATAAGTTGGTCGTGAATCTCCTGCAACTTGAGAAGGAATGGATCTATCTGCTCTCCCTTCTGCATTTGATATGACTAAAGTTGATTCTCCAATAGCATCTTCCACTACCGAAGAGCTCTGGTATAAGGTGGTCAGGGTGTCCCACATCTCCTTTGTTGTGTTCTTCTCAGCAATATGTGGTATGACATGATCTTTGACCCCGTCAAGGATCATGCATTTCGCCCTCGCCATTTCATCCTCATACTTCTCGTTCTCAGCTGGGTCAGCTGGGATAGCCACAGTTTTCAAGGCAAAGTCCTTGATGCAATGTCGATCTAGGACTGCCAGGATCCTAGCCTTCCATATGACAAAGTTGGAAGCCTGGTCCAACTTGTCCTGATCCCTTAGTCCGTTCATTGCCATTTCAGCTCCTCTTCTGGAATCCCTCTGAGTCTCGACTCCCCTCTTGGAAATCTCCCTCTAAGTCCTTATTTCCCTCCTGGAAATCCTCTGGCCAGCTGTCAAACCGCTCCTCTCCAATCCTCCTTGCAACTGCAACTCGGATCTGGATTCCTTGGCTAGAAATCCATCGAGGTAGTGATTCCCTCTACCTTGGCTCTGTCTCCATAGACACTATTCTGCTTTGACAGAAACAACGTCCCACCAACTCCTCAAATCACAATCTGCCCACATCTCCCCAAGCCCCGGCAACAGAAGAAACTGAGCCCTTCAGGCTCTACGCAATCCCGGCAAAGGCTGAATATGCTCCTCCTAGCCACAGCGTCGATCCTTCCTGGCTGAGAAAGATGACTGGGCAATGTGTATGTCTGATCTGCCCCTATCTGCCTCTACATTGGCCCTCCTCCTGGCTCAAAATGATAACGCGGGCTCTGCGTCACTTCTTCTCTTGTTGCTTCTGCTCTAGAACAGCGTTGTCTCTCAGGACAACTGCTACTGCTGCAAATTTCAGATTTATGTTGGTGCCTTCAGCCCTCTTGTGATCTGCAATACTCTGATACCATGTAGAAATTTCTAAGTCTGACACATGAGAAATCCCTATTGCATTATTTGGTTTATTATCTCCTACTTGTTCTTTCCATTAACAAGTTATTTATAAATATAAATACCGAAATAAACACAAATGCAACCTTAACACATATACAGATCAACAACTAAAATAACTTAGACAATCACACAAGGGGCACCGTTATTTTTAGACAATCGTCCCCAGAAAAACCCAATGCAGGAAAATCGATGCAACAGACATGAGGGTTTTATTATTATGCAGTTTTTCATAATACAACTAGGTTGCTAGAAATGACTCGCCCTTCAGAGAATTTCCTTGGCAGAAGCATCTCTCCTCACAGACAGATATTCTGACTGATTAGCAACCGGATGATTGATCCCACAACAACTTCGACAGTTCTTTAGTTGGACAGCGAAAGCTACTCCAAGCTTCTCTCTAGAACTGCGTCACCCTCCAGGGACTATGTCACCCTCTTCTTCTCTGCATCTTCCTCTCAAATCTTAGTCTGCCCCACGAAAGTACCTCAGCGTTGCCTCTTCAGCCCAGTGTCAGCTCTACTAGCCTTTGGGCAGCCTCTACTGCTTCTGCATAAGCCTCTTGGCCCTCTGCGTCACCTGCGTTGGCCTCCTCAGCCTCTGCGTCAGTCCTGGTTTCCTCTGTGTCAGCCTTCCAAGGCTCTACACTATCTCTCCGACACTTTCTCTGCCTCTTTGATATGTATTCTCGGCCTTCTACCGAACTGCCCCAAAAAATCGAATTCTTAATCAACTTAGTGTATCTCCAACTGAACCTCAAGCCTCCTATTATACTTTTCTTGTTGACGATTCAATGGTCGAGATTAAGTCCCTAATCAACGGCCTAAGATTAGATTTGGCTTGATCCTCGTCATTTAGATCTTTCTCACCCATTTTATATTAATACACATTCATATTTTAATTTTCCTAAGTTTATACTTAGGAACCCCATTAAAAATATTAATTATTTTAATATCTCTCCATTTGGGTGGAATTTCCCCAAACAATTGATGGGTCTTAGTGATCTCATGTGCCTTAGCCTCTCCACCAATTTTCATGGCTAGAGCACATCTGATGCTACCATAAATCAACAAAAACCTCTCCCACTTGAGAAGAAAACCCGAGCAAATTCTTCTTCTTATAGAAACTTCAATTGACGAATACCATGACCAGGACCCTTGACCTATTTACCACTCCAAGACAAAGACACCAAATTCTTCTTCATGCTCCTCTTTCCAGCCCAAGACAATACTTGATCCAATTGCTTGCCTTCTTTGTACTTTTTCTATAGTTCAGATTGTCGGTCCTTGGTTCAGCACTGCACTCCTTGTCTCTATTTCAAGAACCCTAGCACATGTGTTTGACCAACTTTGACCCTTTATCTTCCTTGCTCTAGAAGGATACTTTCCTACTTCAACTCGACTACTTATTAGCTTGACTTCTTCCTGAATTCGGTTTTCTTGAAGGTCTGCAATATTTTCAATCTTCTTCTTGCAATCTTCAGGTCTACAATATCACATGTGTGGAAGTTATTTTGGCCCAAAAACCATCCCAGAACAAGACTAAAGGACCTTGTTGCTCTTTCCCTTCTCCTTGTTGGTTATAGGGCTTCTTTTAGATGACCTTCACGCTTCTTTCTTCAGACCATTGACCGAAAATCATGCTCTGAAATGAGGCTAAGCTGCCTATTTATAGTTGTTTCCCGTGATAATAAGTTGACTGACATGTATGTGAGTCGACGTGTCCTTTGGTGAAGATCTTTTATTCAATCTTGAAGCCGACTTGAAGGAGTTTCTTGAGCTTGGTCCTGGAAGGCTATTTGACACTTTCATTGACTCATATACAAATGTAACATGTCCAAGAAGGGTCCTTCATACATGACATTGACTCTCTTTGACTTTACGACCAATCCTAAGGGCTCACAATGGGAGCCATTACTAAAAATAAATTTCCTTGCTCATGAGACCCATGAGACAAGCATTACAGTAATAATTTTATTTTTCTTCTTTACATCATTTACATAAAATCATAATTACATGTCATTATGAAGATCGATCCTAGTTACATATTCAAACACTCCCTCTTAACTAGGGAGGTATTCATAATGGTACTTAGTCATTCTTAATCTGAAGAATTCTCATAAGAAAAGTCGGATTGGTAACCCATCTGTTTAGCATCATATCGACTAGGATTGTCACATAGCAAGGCCTTGACAAACAACGCTATCTCTCCACGAGATTTGAGCCCAATGCTAGCGAGACCAATGATGTATATACACCCTCATCATTGTCTCTCTCAGAACATACCCCACCCAGGTTCTCAAGGTGTGTTCCACCAGGACTATTCTTATCTTGGATTCCCAGTGCTCAAGGAATATCGGTCCTCTATGACTACTCCTATCTTGGATGCCCTAACTCATCCTCAAAGAGCATCGGATGCCAGATGTTTACCCAATCGTCCATTTTGTCTTCCCGGGTGAAGATAAGAATGATGTGTCTATCTCTCCCTCTTAATTAGGGAGGAAATGTCTATTCCAATAAAGGAATGTACTCATTCCTACGGAAGGAATGTACCTAAGCTCCCTTTTAGCTTAGGAATTTTTGCTTCCAATTTTCTTCCAAGTAAGAAACTTGTCTCTAGGCTTCCTCTTAGTTAGGGGCCTACAGCGGCTCCTCAGGTGCAGATGACGTGACAAGCAGCAGCTTGAAGAACTCTTCACGATGTCATGAACTTCTTTTCGTTATTTAGGAGTCTTCATGTTTTTGGGACTTCTTCATAAGGCACAAACCATCCATCACTTTCATCCATGAGGCAGTGATGTCATCATCGGAAAGTGATCCATCATTTCATATATGGCCTTCCTTCATGCCATGTTGCCTTCTTCATGCCATGTCTCCTTAAGGATCTTTCGTCCCACTACTTGGGCATCGGTGGTGGAAGATATCCATAGATCTTTCCTTAACAGCCCTGCATAAGCCCATCTAGATATTATTCAAAAAGAAATGAACATTAAAATCAAAGTTACCTTTGTGATGGTCTTTCAACATGACATCTTCTATTTTGCATCAACATTCTGCATACATATCGACACATCTCCCAAAGATATATAAGTTGTCAAGGGTCTCTTTCTTTTTCCAGACTCCGTTAGAGTCTTCATATCTTTCATGGAGATATCCTAGTCAAATCTTCTTAGTCTTTGGATGTTGGTCGTCTTTTTCCATGATAACATATCCCACGATCTCTTCCTTCCTTTCTTCATATATTTCATTCCCAGGAATTTCCAATCAAAATTCCTCCAGTTGTTGTCAACCACCTCGTATTATATAAAAGGACATATTATGTTGATTCCATCTACACAATGTGTGACTCATGCCTTCTTGCATCCTTTCAGAGGAGGAGATCATTTTTATTTTGATCATGCTCTCAAGATAGAGCATTGATCCATGTTCCCTGCAACCATATGACATGACTTTTCAATATTGAATTTAAGCATACATATCCCATTTTTCCTTTAGGTCATCCAGACTTCTTATAGCAGCTTCCTTGATTGTAAAAGATTCAATCCCTTGCTCTGCATCTTTTATGTCATCATACCATCATCCCATGAATTCCACAAGTTTGGAATTCTTGATGAAACACTTGCTTCCTCTCTTGATCGGTGAACCTTCTAATGAAGATTCCATTAGAGAATCTTGAGGATCTAGAGTATCCCCATCTAGTAGATGTTTCCTTTTGACTGATGTATGATGAGCTTTGACCTGGATGACCTTTTCCCTTTCCATAAGTGCCACTTATGTTTCCAATGAGGTTCGTAAGAGTTATATCCTTCATTGTTGATTGCCATAGATTCCAACAATCTTTCATGCTTCTCTATGATGATGTCTCGAGCTCTTGCATTCCATGCTTCTATGATGTCTTAATGCACCCTATTATTTTTCTTAGTGAATCATGATAGCCATATCTTACAATAGAAGACCTAGGAACTTGAAAAAGAACATATGTGAGGAGGACCATCTCAATCATAATAGAGATCTCTTACTTCCTCTTTCTTTGACTTCTTCTTTTCAGCTTCCTCCACTTCTTTGGTGATGTGGGCTTCTTCTCTTCCTCTTTTGTTATTGTCCTTCTTGATCTTCGAACAATCTCTTTTGTAGTGCCCATATTCTTGACACCCATAGCATTGAATCTTAGCCATGTCCATTTTCTTTTTCCGAGAACCAGACCTCCCACATTTTCCCTTTCTTCTTGTCATTGTAGCATAAGCTTGTTTTTCTCACCTACTCCCACATCAAATTTGGCCTTCAGACTAGGTTCTTCAATATTGTATAGTGACAATACATCCTAGAATGGAGTAGCTGCTTTCTTCCCATAAATACTTGAAGTAAAGTTACCCCACTCCTCTCGTAGTGCATTTAGTACAACTGTAGTCATTTCTCTATCAGACATGACTTCTCCCAAATCTTGTAGTTGATCCCGAATCTCAAATATCCTCATAAAGTATGAGGCTATTCCATCTTCCCTCGACATCAACTTGTAGAGTTCTTTCCTTAATGAGATGGCTTCTCCAACAGTGCTTATGGAATACAACTCTACCAGTTTGTCATAGATTTCTTTTGAAGTTTCGAATTTTGATACATATGGGATGAGGGGATCCTTGATGGATTCTATAAAAATCATTTGAGCCCTAACTTCCCCTTTCATATACTTTGCAAGAGCTTGAGCATCTTCCTTTCTTGGTTTTGTGGTAGACCCTTTGGCATGTTCCATCACCTCATTTTCAATGAGATTCATATCTGTCCTTTTCTTCCATGCAAGATAGTTTGAAGCCCCGAGCAATTTGTTGCTTTCCTTGCAAAAAGGCAATTTGACAGATTCATATATGGACATAAATATACTTACTTGATAGGATGTTCCTTCTTCTTGTTGTTTTCTTGATGTTGATGATGATATAGAGAATAGAAAACTTATCCTTGATGATGATAGTTTTCTTCAATATGATCCTTGATCCCACAGAGAGGGAGATCCCTTAGGATCCTTTGATGGAGTCTTGTTGAAGTAGATCAATGATGTCTTCAATAGTAAGGTCTTGCTTCAATGACAGAGAAATCGCCTTAAAATCTTGATGACAATGTCTTTTGATATAGCTTTCTTTGGATGAGTAGTTTTTCAAAATACTTCAACTTCAAAATGATTGAGAGCATATCACAGCAACGATGATATATCTTGATCATGAAGTGCTTTTCTTCGAAGAATAAATTTCAAGCTTATGTTGATTCGTAGATCTCTTCAGCTTGAGTAGATGTAGGGTTTTGGCCTTCTTTTCTTGATGACAATCCCAATACTTCTTTGATCTAGAGTTATGATGCTTCCTTTGTAGATCTTGACTTCATGATGATCTTTGCTTTGATGCCTTCCTCGAGATTTGATCCTTGAGTATCCCTTAATAAGGTGCCCTGCCTTGACTTTGTTATCTTAGCTTTGATACCATGTTGAGAAATCTATGGCATCAAGATTAAGTGATTTCTCTTCTATTGATAACTGCTTGTGAATTTTTTTACTTCTTAGATTGGGATCTCCTTCTACTTAGGTTATTATAGAGTTATTCTTCATCAAACAGCTACCAATGCATAAACCATAAAGAGACAAGAGACACGGAACATAGGATATCAAGCAGGGCCAAAACCTCTCCCACTTGAGAGGAAAACCCGAACAAATTCTTCTTCTTATAAAGACTTCAAATGACGAATACCAATACCAAGACCCTTGACCTATTTGCCACTCAAGACCAAGACACCAAGATACTTCTTCACTGCTTCTCTTTCGTGCCCAAGACAATACTTGATCCAACTACTTTCCTTCTTTATACTTCCGACGATACTTCAGATTTTTAGTCCTTGGATTAGCACTACACTCCTTGTCTCTATTTCAGAAACCCTAGCACATTTGTTTGACCAACTTTGACCCTTCATCTTTCTCACTCTAGAAGGAGATTTTCTTCCTTGAACTCGGCTACCTATTGGCTTGACTTCTTCCTGAATTCGGTTGCCTTAGAGGTCTGCAATATTTTTGGTCTTCTTCCTGCAATCTTTAGGTCTGCAATCTCGCACGTGTGGAGGTTATTTTGGCCCAAAAACAGTCCCAAAACAATACTAAAAGACCTCGCTGCTCCTTCCCTTCTCCTCGTTGGTTATAGGGCTTCTTTTAGATGACCTTTGCACTTTTTACTTGCTTCACACCCTTGACCGAAAATCATGCTCTGAAATGAGGTCGAGCTGCCTATTTATAGTTGTTGCCCATAATAATAAGCTGACATGACATGTATGTGATCCAATGTGTCCTTTGGTGAAGATATTTTATTCTATCTTGAAGTCAACTTGAAGGATTTTCTTGAGCTTGGCCTTGAGGGGCTATTTGACACTTTCATTGACTCATATACAAATGTAACATGCCCAAGAAGGGTCCTTCATACATGAAATTGAAACTCTTTGACTTTATGACGAATCCTAAGGGCTCACAATGGGAGCCATTCCTAAAAATAAAATTTCTTGCTCATGAAACCCATGAGACAAGCATTACAATAACAAATTTATTTTTCTTCTTTACATCAATTACATAAAATCACAATTACATCAATTACATAAAATCACAATTACACATGTCACTATGAAGACCGATCCTTGTTACACTTTTCAACACATGGACTTACATTTTGTCATACCAAATCTTTCCAAAAGCTTGACAACATATTTTCCTTGAGAAAGGAAAATCTCACAAGATCTCTGCCATACCTCTAGGCCTAGAAAGTAGTGCATCAAGTGAAGATATTTCATTTCAAATTCAAAAGCTAACACCCTCTTACACTGGAGGATAAGATGCTCTCCACATGTCAAGAATAAGTCATCAACATATAATACCAAAAGGCATACCTTACCGTCTTGAAGTAGAGATTTGGATCTGGTAAAACCAAGTTTCGTCAAGAAACTATCAATGTGGGCATACCAAGCTCTTAGGGCTTACTTTAATCCATAGAGAGCTTTCTTTAATCTACACACATGAGTTTTCCTGTCATGCACTTCAAAGCCTTGTGGTTGTTCCACAAATACTTCTTCCTTGAGGAAGCCATGTAGAAAAGTAGTTTTCACATCCATTTGGTGAAGAATCCATCCCTAGCTAGCAGTTAGAGCCACAATAGATCGGATGATAGTATATCGAGCAACAGTTGCAAAAATATTATCATAGTCTACTCCCTCTTTCTAAGAGAAACCTCTAGTTGCAAATCTCTATTTATATTTTTCAATGCTGCCATCCACACCATGTTTAAGTTTGAACGACCATTTAGAAGTAACAACAGACTTACCTTGGGGTCTTGGAAACACTTCCCATATATCATTATGTATGATGGACTCATATTCTTCGACCATCGCATCTTTCCACACTTGATTTTTCACTGTTTCTTCAAAAGTACATGGTTCAGCCTAAATAATGTTACTCATGGCTACATGGGGGCAGCATGTTTATCAACATCTTGAAGATTGTCCCAAAGCCATAATAGCCTCTTTCTAGCAGGGGGATCATTTGGAGGAGGATCCAAGGGGTCCATGGGCTCCTTGGATTCATCAGCAAGATTCGTTTCAGCCTTAGGTTCTTCTTGTATTTCAAATACATTATCTTGTCTATCAACATTAGCAGGAGGAAGAGGAGTGTCTCTTGCCTTCCCAAGAGTTGCATCTTCATCAAATGGTACATCCCTGTTAAACTCTATATTTCAATACCAAGTACATATATTTTGTAGCCTTTAGAATTCTCACAATAACCAACAAATGTACCTTTCTTCCTTGAAGCTTACAGCTTGTTCCTCTTTTCTTTTGGCACACGGAAGTAGATAAGACAGCCAAAGATCCTCAAGTGCCCAACCTTAAGCTTTTCACAAGTGAAGATTTGCTTCCATGATAGGTTTATTCTTTCTTTCAGGCACACCATTTTTCTCTGGGTTATATGGTATAGTTGTCTCTTTTATGATTCCAGCTTCTTTGTACAAGTAAATGAAATCACTGGAAGTGAACTCTCCTCCATTGTCAAGTCTGAAGATTTTGATCTATTTTCCAGTTTGTATTTCTCCCAGAGTTTTGTAGTCGTTAAACATGTTGAATGCTCGACTTTTATTTTTCGAAAAGTAGATCCATGTCTTGCGAGGAAAATCATCTACAAAGATTATATAATACAAGTAGCCACGAAGAGAAGTTACAAGCATAGGTCCACATAAATCAGAATTTATAAGATGAAGTACATCACAGGTTTTGCTTTTTCTTGGAGAAAATTCTCCTTTGAATTGCTTTCCACTAGTGCATCCTTCACCAAGCTCCATCATGATATGTTCTAATCTCCGGCATTCTGGAAACCATCTTTCTCACATGATGTAATGCTTTATAATGCAGATGAGTGAACCTTCGGTGCCAAAGTTCACTTTGATGATTTTTGCCATGGATCAACGCATGAACTGGTCTACTATTGACTTTGTACGGAACTTTACATCTTGATCCTAGAGTGAAGGCTTCTCTCATGCTAGATCTCATTGACCAAGTGAGAACTTTACCATTTATGAAAACAATGTCATTCCCTTATCTTCTAAAGTGAATATGGATACAAGATTCTTTTTCAAACCAAGTACATACAAAACTTCTTGAAATGAAGTAGTTTTACCTTGATCTAGATGGAAAGAAACAGAACCAAATCCCTTTATAGGATATGTAGAGTTATCTCCAAGAAAGATTTCAAAATTGTTTCCCTCTCGAGTCTCAACCAGATTTGAGAGCACTTCTTTATAACCAGTAAAATGTCGCAAAGTGCCACTATCAACCAACCAGTTATCACAAGAATTTGCAGGAGAGGAACTAGAAAGAGCAAAAGCAAGTATTTGGGTTGTGTTTCAGCTGCATTGTTGTCATACCTTGGTTTCCTTGAAGAACAATAGCTTTCTTTACGAGCAAAAAGAGCTTCTCATTTTTCTATAATCAAATTTGTTGGCATGATTGTTGTAGTTGAAAATCAGTGCCTTTCTGCTTTTTGGACAGTTACGAACATAGTGACCATGCTTATGGAAATTGTAACATTGGACTTTTGACAAGTCTTTGTTCCATTTGAAAGAATTGTTGGATATGGGAGCAGGTTTTCTCAAACAGTGATGACCTTTTCTTCCTTTCTGCTTCTTGCCTTGGACAACAAAAACAGTAGGTTCTCCCTCCTTATGCTTGGGAATTCTTCCTCTAAAAATCATTCATGTCTCTTCTTAACTACACCTTCCCAAGAACTCATCAAATGGAGGAAACTTGTCATCGTTGTTGATAGTGGTAATAAAAGTTTCCCAAGATGGAAAAATACCTCCTAGTCTAATTAGCACAAGCTCCTTATCAGATACAATTTCACCAATTATAAACAATCGATCTTTCATTTTAGAGACCCTCATAAAGTATGCTTGAATGGTCTCTTCTTTGTTTAGCTTCATATCCTTGAATTGATTCTTCAAAACAAGAATTTGGCTCAAGTTGTTCACTTGATACATTCCAATCAACTTATCATACATTTCTTTCTATTTCTTCAAGTTGGAGACATAGGTGATGAGATGGTCTCCAATCATTAGAGAAATTTTGAGGTCTAAAATGGGTCTCTTAATGAATATTATAAAATAATAGTGGAAATAATAAAATAAGATTAGATTAACTCATCATGTTTTGGAGGGAAAAAAAGAAAAGACTACATTTTCAACTCGCATTTTCAACTTATTTTCCTACGAATTTACTCAAATTTCGAGCGGGTGCACTCGTTGGATGTGGAATTTAATTTTGCATCCAAAGAGTACCCATGTTGTATACTTTCGATGGACCCCACTACACGAAAAATGTGAAATACATGAAAAAACGTGATTGCAATCAATGCGAGCATACCAAGCTCTTGGAGCTTGCTTCAGCCCCTATAATGCTTTCTTCAGTGTACATACATGAATTTCCCTGTCATGCTCTTCAAAGCCTTGTGGTTCTTCCACAAATACCTCTTCCTTGAGGAAGCCATTCAAGAAAGCAGTTTTCAAATCCATTTGGTGAAGAGTCCATCCTTGGCTAGCGATTAAGGCAACAACAGATCGAATAGTAGTATATTGAGCTACAGGTGCAAAAATCTCATCGTAATCTATTCCATCTTTCTAAGAAAAACCTCTAGTTACAAATCTAGTCTTATATTTTTCAATACTACCATCTACACCATGTTTAATCTTAAACAACAATTTGGAAGTGACAATAGATTTACCTTAAGGTCTAGGAACCACTTCCCAGACATCATTCTGGATGATGGACTCGTACTCTTCAGTCATGGCATCTTTCCAAGCGTGTTCCTTTGCAGCTTCTTCAAAGGTGCATGGTTTTGCCTAAATGATATTACTCATGTCAACAACATACCCTTGAAACCGACTTGGCTTCTTACTTTCTTTGAACATTCCTCCTGGGGCAGCATCTTACTCAACATCTTGCAAGGTATCTTGCAGCCATAGCAGTCTCTTTCTGGTAGAAGGATCATGTGGTGGAGGATCTAGAGGATCCATGAAACCCATTTGATTAATAGCAAGCTCATTCTCAGGTTCCAGTTCAAACTCAGATGCAAGCTCTTTTTCATTCAGTGTTTGTCTTTCAGCGATAGCAGGAGGAGGAGAGTCTCTTGTTTTTCTAATCGCTGCATCTTCATCAAATGTTATGTCTCTACTAAACTCTATAGTTCTTTAACCAAGTGCATAAATTCTATAAGCTTTTGAATTATCACAATAACCAACAAACACACGTTTCTTACTTGAACCTTCCAATTTGTTCATTTTCTCTTTTGGCACATGGAAGTAGACAAGACAGCCAAAGATTCTCAAATGACTCCCCTTAGGCCTTTTACCAGTGAAGACTTTTTTAAGAGTCTTATTGTATAAAGCCTGATGAGGAGTTCTGTTTTGCACATACACAACAATATTTGCCACTTCTACCCACAGAAACTTTGGTAATTTACTAATTTTTGCTCATGCAGCATGGCTCTGACCACTTCCATGATGGTTTTATTCTTCATCTCAACCACACCATTTTGTTGAGGATTGTACGGCATAGTGGTTTCTTTCTTTATTCCTGCGTCTTTGCAAAGATTATTAAAATCATTGGAGGTGAACTCTCCCCCATTATCGAATTTGAAAGCTTTGATCAACTTTATGTTTGATTTTCAATCAGAGCCTTGAAATCTCTAAACATGTCAAATGTTTCCCCTTTCATTTTCAAAAAGAATATTCATGTCCTGCGAGAAAAATCATCAACAAAAATCATGAAATACAAGTAGCCACCAAGAAAAGTAACATGCATAGGTCCACATAAATCAAAATGTATGAGTTAAAGTCCCTAACTAGTTTTTGTTCTGCTTGAAGGGAATGGTCCCTTTATATGCTTTCCACTTGCACATCCTTGGCAAACACCTTCATGATCCATTCTGATATCAAGTATTCCAGAAACCATCTTTCTGACATGAGGTAAGGCTTTGTAGTGTAGCTAAGTGAATATCTTGCACCATAGCTAACACTAAAGATTGGTATCAAGGACCAGTGCATGAATGGGAATACCATTGACTTTGTAAAGCCCTTCACATCTTGATCCAAGAGTGAAGGCTTCTCCCATACTTGGGTTCAAAGGTCAGGTTAAAACTTTTCCACTAATAAAGGAACTTTCATTCCTTTATCTTCTAGAGAAAATATGGATAAAAGATTCTTTTTCAAACTAGGTACATACAAAATTTGTTCCAAAAAATTAATTTGCTATCATCTAACTGAAATGAAACTGAACCATAACCTTTAACTTGGTGAGTTGAATTATCTCCAATGATAACATTTAAATTAGTCTCCCCTCAACTAGATTAGAGAGTGCTTTTTTGCAACCAGTGAAATATTTGGAAGCACCACTATCAACAAACTAGTTATCAAATGAATCTGCAAAAGGAGAACTAGAGAGAGAAAAAACAAGAAAATATTTTGATTGAGTTTCTGTTGCATTATTTCTATACCTTGGATTTCTTGTTTTCTTAAAATGGTCTTTTCTTTGATTTTCAGAAGTGCCTTTTCTATAATCATATTTGTTTTAAATCTAGGTGTTCTTCTTTCTCTACAGTCACGAGCAAAGTGACCATGCTTTTGATGGTTAAGAAATCTAAGTTTTGACATGTCTAGATTCTTTTTCTTTGACTTGAAAGCAGATTTCTTTTTATTACCTTTCTTTCTCTTGTCATAGGTTCAAAATGCAGTAGGTTATCCTCTTTCATGATGTGAAATTCTCCCTCTGCAGATCATTTTGACCTCGTCTTGGATACATTTTTCCAAAATCTCATCAAATGTGGGAAGTATTGTTGATATTGCTAATGGTGGTGCTTAAAAGTATCCCAAAAAGGAGAAAGGCCTCCAAGCATATCAACACCATTTCTTTGTTTGGCACAACTTCACCAATTGTTGGCAGTTGATTCTTGATTTTGGTCATTCTTAGGAAGTATGTTTGAATCATCTCTCCTCTGTTCAACTTGGTGTCCTTCAGTTGATTCTTCAAAGCAATAATCTAGTTCAAGTTACTAATTAGAAACATGTCAAGTAGTTTGTCATACATTTATTTAGCTTTCTTCAAACCAGAAACATAAGTAATGAGATGATCGCTAAGAAAATGGGGGATAATTTTTCTAGCTTTGATTTCACCCTTTTTATATTTGGATTTGACAGTAGCACTTGCATTCTCTAGTGGATCAACTATTGCTTCTTCAACATACTCTAGAACTTCGCATTCTTCAAGAGTGATATCTAGCCTTGCTTTCCATGGACCAAAGTTTGATGCATCATTCAGCTTCTCCACTACCTTGAAGTAGGACGATGTTATCTTGATTAGAAAACTTTGGCAGCAAGTGGGGTCTCTTCAGGTGATCTGTCGTCTCCTTAGACTTGTATTCACCAAGGCTCTGATACCATGTTAAAAATATGAAAGTTCTGCACAGAAATTTAAAAATTCTTTGCAAAAACTTGAAAGTTCTATACAGAAAATTGAATATACTTTGCAGAAAACTAAATGAAACTACATGTACTTTACAAAACGTCGAATGTACTTTGTAGAAAATTGAATGTACTTTGCAGAAAATTGAATGCATTTTGCAGAAAAATGAATGTTTTGTGTTGTTACAATTACTTAGAATGCATATTTCTTCTTCAAAACTTTTAATATCAACAATTGTAGATAGAACATAAACTTAAGGATCACTTGAAGACAACCAAGCACAAATATGACACACTGAGTCTTTGGTTCAATGACCAGGGCAAAACCCCTCATAGGGGAAAACCCAAAAGATTCTTCTTCTATTAGATTTCTTCAAATGTTCAACAGAGTACAGAGAGAGAGAGAGAGAGAGAGAATGAGAATGAAGAAAGTCACCAATGCCTGATCAACTTGCAGCTCAAGTGTTCTTGCTCTTTGCTTGAAGATCTCCTCCTCTACTTGATCAGATCTTATATTTCACACTTGCTACATCTCTTTCCTTGCTCTTGTTTTTCACTTTCTCTCACACTTCTCTAAGACACACTCAACACTTGCTCTCCTTCTTCACAATGAACATGCTACGCTCAACTCTCACTTGCTCTTTTTTAAATAAATGAGAAAGGAAAAGAGCTACAAAATGAATTCATGCCTTGAGTCAATAACAGGAGAATTGAATTCCATGAGGGAAGAGTTACTTGAGGAGAAGTGTAACTCATTCCAAGAATAGAGAGAGAGGTACACTTGTCTTGAGGAGTTACAATTTGAATTAGGGAGAGAGAGAGTGTTACACATAGACATGAGAGAATATTTGGTGAGAGTTACAAATTGAATTGAATGAGAGAGTTACAAGTGCATTTAATGAGGAGTTACACTTTTTCCGTACATTGAATTAGTGGAGGAGGGTTACATTCTCTTAAGTTTGGAGTTACTATTTTATTCCAAGAGAGAGATTTGATTTGCCAAATAAGAGATTCACAATTTAGTTTACTTATTCCATGAGAGAATTCATTTTTATTAGTCCATTAAAGGTGAATGACTTATGATGATGATGATGATGATAATAATAATAATGATAAAATATTAATTCTTGACTTGTATAATCATGATTGATTTGATTTTGAAGTGGATTCTATATGTCGAGATCATTCTTTAGACATGACTTTCTCTTTTTGGAAAGTCACTTCCAAATTGAGATGTGACTTACTATTTCTGGAAAACCATATTAGAATTGTTAGAAATGGAATTTTATTATAGATGGTTCAAACAGAACTGAAAGATATGATTTATTTTACGAGAAATTCATCCCTAAGCTACCAAATTTTAACATCTCAGAGAGGCGGTGGTGTCATATTGAATGCATCCCAGCATTGTGCTTTGATCCAATGGAGAGATAGACCTTACTTGTCAATGCCTTGGTATTTTGACAATGTTGTTTATGATGATGTTATCTGTTGTTTTTCCACAGTACGGGAATCTGGGTTAGGGTCTTGGAATCCCTAACACTACCAATGCAAATACCACAACAAACTACTTTGCACAACAGAACAAAATACAATAGTAAATCAACACGTGCACAAAATATAGAAAACTTTTTACAATATCAACAACCCAACTTTGTTATGTTAACAAACTGTAATACCATTGTTTAAGGCTCTTGTACCAAGGATAATAGCCCTTATACATCCATTGATACAAGAATACAAGAACAAGGTACACCGATCGCCTAACTTATATACAGTTCCTCAAAGTTGCCTTAATCATACCTTAAACACAATTGTTGGTCCTTTTGCTCCCAATCTACAGCTCTGCCTCGAACAATGTTCCTGCTCCTTTAGGTCATTGAACACGGATTATAAATTTTCCCTCTAGCTAATCATTCGTCCATCAATGCATCTACATTTAGGATCTTTTGTTGAGTTGTTCACAACTTCATTTGTGAACAACTCTCAACTGCCCATTGCTGCTCCTCAACTTCTTTAGTACTTCTTCCCTTTAATGCCTTCTTACGTTGCTCCAATGAAGACAAACTTTGGGCTAGAGGACTACCACCTATCACTGCAAGATGTCCTTCTCCAAAAATGAACTTGGGTTGACTCACTTACATGGCATTTGTCCTTCAAGGTGTCAACCTAAGTTGCAGGAAACGTGGGGGCAGGGGTCGTTTCAGGCAGGAAATGGAAACGAAACTGAGAAACGCGTACGGTACGGCCTGGAAACGCGTTTCCGGCCGTACTGCCACATTTCCCGAAACGGAAACATGGCAGTACAGCCGGAAACGCGTTTCCACGCTGTACAAGCCACGTTTCCCAGTTGTAATGTGTTGTTTTTTTAATTTTTTTTTTAATTTGTTTTTAAATTTTTTTTAGGTTTCCGGTAAATTCTAGAAGCCTATCTCTCTCTTGCTGCCCTGAATATTGAGGCCGAATCTGGAAGTGGAATTGGTGCATCATCTTCTTCAGCACTACCATCCACTGTTGAGCATTGTGCTGCTTCTATTTTTGATGAGGATTAGACTTTTGTGACTTGTCTCTATAGTTCTTGCAGCTTTATAGTCTTTATTGTACTTGCAGCCTCATATACTAATATAAATAAAGGTTGATTTTGGATTTTCCTATATTTTTATTTTCATTATGTGATCATTCATGACTCATGAGTAAATGTGATGTAAATTTAATCTTAATGTTTAAATGTAATAAATTATAATCATATAATGTAAATGTATCATTAATGCTTTATGATTGCACATATATATAATAATAATTTTTAAATATTTTTAATATATATATATATATATATATATATTTATTGTTATTATTATTATATATATTCACGTTTCCCCATTTCCAAAATTTGGGGATGTCGCGTTTCGTATCGCTTCCCGTTTCGGAAACTCGTTTCCGTTTCCCCGTTTCGTGCAACTTAGGTGTCAACACTAGAGCCTCCAACCTTCACCCTCCTTATAGTTGTCAATGTCCTTGGAAACTGATCTAGGGCTACTTTGAGCACCTACTTGTTTCCCTCCAATAACCTTAAGATGCCCAATACAAATCTGTCCAACTTGGACAACTATCCACTAGCAACAACTTACCCACATCAACACACACCATGGAACTTGTGCATATTGTTGTAACTTCACAATTTGGTTAGAGCATCAAATCAGACATGTTTGTCCCTTCCTTTTTGCTCCAACAATCCTCCAAAAATTGAGGCCTTCCTCAAACTTGAGTCTGCTCCTCCTCATTGCCTTCTAGGAGTGATAGCATCCCTTGTTTAGGCCTTACACCCCCCCTCCAAGTTAAGGTACAAGGCTCGGTTGTTCTCCAAACAGTCCCACAGAGCTCAGCCTCTAAAATGGAGAACGATACCACCAAAACATGCACCAAATAGCCCAGAAATGTCCTCCTACTCGACCTACACTATTGATCTTTTTGACTTTCAAATGATCTCAAGAAGTCACAAATGAGCTCCTTCTTCCCTTCGATAAAGTCCTCCTAATCTGCGGCCAAGTTCAAATGTGTTTCTCTTATGTTTTGTTTCACTTGGATGTTATCTATTAACCTCAATGACTCCTCTTATTTATATGTTTCACCTTGGGCTCCAACGAACTCTTGAGGGCACACTTCTAAGTCAACCAACTTGTCTTTTGTGCCACAAACCCTCTTGAAAACACATAAAAAATAGTATCTCCATTTCTACAAGGCATCTCTTGGTGCTTCAAGTGGCCCCTTGCTCTTCTAAGGGTGTCCTACAATCTCCAAGTGCCAAGTGTCCAAATATCCTAGTGGTTCCACACCCAAAAGTTTGGGTGCAAAGCCCACATGCTTGGGTTATTAGCCCACAAAGCCATTCGTGGTGCCACTTCTTCCAAAACCCCAAACCCTAGGAATTGGAGTACCTCTCAAGCTACAAATATCAACATTATCATCAATGATGCTTATCACTTTGGATCCTTTCTTATATGAATATTTCAACTTGGGACTATCTTATTGAGTGACTGTGAGTACCCCCCTAGTTAAGACGGGGTGTTGAAGTTTTACCTAGAGTCAGTCCTCATAATGTAAATTTATCATTGTTGTATTTATTATATTTATATTTATTATATTTTTGTCAAAACATGTTCTTCATGCTTAAAGAGTCAAGGTTTCAAAAAGAATTTATCATGAGTCAAAAAAAATGTACTTAAGTCATGTCCCATTTGGACATTTGTGAGAAAAATGAATTCGAATTTTATGTTGAGTCATTAGTCCACAAGATGACCAAGTTGGCCCTCGTTGGACAAGTCAACCTAGCCCTCCAGAATGACACACATTCAACCCTCCTAGACAGTTATATATAAGAGACAATTCGATGTACTTAGAGGATATTCATTATCACAAGTAGCACATTTGAACCTAGCAAAGAAGCAGAGGAAGACGAATCAAAGGAGAGAGAAAAACAAAGATAAAGGCAAGAAGAATATTCCTATTTGACCAAAGTAAGACTTTCCTGCAGCTCGAACGTGTGAATTGAAATTTCTGTCATAAAGGCCAAATTTTCTAAAGTCATTGCATGCAAAATTTTGGCCCCTCATTGTAGGTGCGAATTTCAAAACTTTGGCCAAATTTAGAGTAGTTTTACCAGCTTTGACTTTGACTTTGGAGGTGACTTGGAGGAGAGTTGGACTTGGTATCTTGGTGGAAATTTGGTCTTGTTCTTGGTCTTGGATATCTCTCATTTTGATTTGATTTTATAAGAGAAGGATTGTTGGGTTTTCCCCATGTGGGTTTTGCCTTGGCTAGAAGCCTAATTCTGGTATCTGTTGTCTCTTTGTGATCTCTATATTTTCCTAAAAGATTGAACATTTGTATAATTTCTTGATAAAGAAGACATAAGAAGTAATAAGAAGACATCTAATATTCACACGTAATTATCAAGAAGAGAAATTAGGTGTTAGACTTCATTACACTTGTTTTCTCAACAATACAAAGAGAGTCTTTGAAGTATATTACCACAATATTGATAGGAATCTTCTTGAAAATGTCAACAAACAATTGGACATACTATATTAGAATTTGTTGAAGTTGTAACCACTTTGGTAGCAAGTTTTGCTCACACCCTATTGTGTATAACCTCTCACAAACAACATCCTTGAATCCTCACCATATATCAATTGGAGTTTGGTGTAGATTGGCCACTGTGCAATGATCTAGTCCTCCATGTGAAGTTCAACAACCAAAACCTTGTTGGCTGCCATGCAAGGGTCTACCTTCATGTCAAGTTTAGCAACCAAAATATTGTAAGCCTATGTTAGGAAAAAATGAGTTTGAAATAAGCTTCCATGCTACAAATTCAAAAAATAAGGTGGTTCTCATTAAGAACCCCATCAAATTGATGCACCAACAATTTAAGAGTCTAGATATAAGCTATGTTGTAGGAAACAACCCCAAACTGGCATACATGTCCCTGAAATGCCCAAAAACATGGCCAAAACTTATGTGTGGTGTTTCCTGTTAATTTCTACACTGCTCTATGTTGTATCAATTACTTTAGCTCAATTCAAACTTTCAATTAGCAATCTCTTCAACAATAATTAATTTTTTCCAATCATCAATAGTAACTAAAGATAGAACAACAAATATAATGACAATAGGAGACAATCAACACATAAACAAGAGACTCTGATTTGGTCAAAAACCAAGGAAAACACCACAAGGGGGTAAACCCTTTGAAATTCTTCTTCTATTAGATTGTCATAAAATGCTCAACAGAGAGTACAATGAGCCCAAATCCACAAATAATAATTCAAGTCCAAGTTTGACTTGTCCAGGTGAACAACCAACCCAAATCCAAAATATCAACCAATAGTCAAATTTGGTCAATGTCAAGTACCAATAGTTCTACACCTTCAGCATGTTCTGTACCCAGCTTCTTCTGCACCTTGTTTTGTACTACAATTTTGTAGCCAATTTGGTACCACAATTCTATACCTAGTTTGGTACCACAATCATGCACCTTCGCCCTATTTTGCACCTAGTTTTGTACCTTCGGCCAATTCAATACCTTCACTAGAAACTTCAAATGTATCGAACCCAAGAAGATAGAGAGAGAGAGAGAGAGAGAGAGAGATGTGTGTGATGTGACCTCCAAATGAGCTTGACGTCACTTGTTTTTATGTGTTGGAGAAGCGCTAATTGGTCCTTAGGCCGACCTTGACAATTTTGACATTGTGGACTTCATCTAAAAAATACACTTTCCCATGTCCAAATCAAGTGCTTCATAAAAGAATGTTCAATGAATTAATTCACATGGAGCAAACAGCTCAATGATAATACAAAGATATTTACAAGAATAGAAACATCAGGTTTCTATGTAGAATATCGAACAAACAGTTTCATCTAAGAAACTGCTAAAAGAATAAGAATAGAAACATCTAAAAGACTGAGCATTACTAAATAGAGATATAGAGATATATTCTAATACCCTCCCTTAATGCTCAATCTATTTACAACACCAATAGACCCGCGAAATTTTACAAATTTATCAGGACCAAGAGGCTTGGTAAAAATATCGGCGGGCTGCTCTGTGGTGGGAACATAGTGCAACTGAACTGAGCCGTCTTCAACCAGCTGTCGAATGTAGTGGCAGTGAGTTTCCACATGCTTTGTTCGTTCATGAAAGACAGGATTCTTGGCAAGTTTGAGCACTCCCTGATTATCACAAAACAAAGAAGTAGGCCCTGTCTGAAAAACATGCATATCTGCAAGCATACGACGAAGCCAAACTGCCTCACAGGCGGCCTTAACTGCTCCCCGATACTCTGCTTCTGTTGAGGAGAGAGCCACTACCTGTTGCTTCTTACTAGTCCAAGTAACAGCTCCAGATCCTAGACTAAACACATACCCAGCTGTAGATTTACGGTCATCAACCGAACCGGCCCAGTCAGAGTCAGTGTAGCCACTGAGAATAGGAGTGGAGCTGTGAGTATATAAGAGGCCATAATCAGAAGTACCACGCACATATCGTAGCACCCGCTTTGCTGCTATCCAATGATCAGCTTTAGGAGCTGACATAAAGCGAGAAATGTAGCTTACTGCAAAACTGATGTCAGGTTTGGTAGCAATAAGATAGATGAGACTGCCCACTAATTGCCTGAATAAAGTTTCATCCACAAGAGGAGAGGATGACTGTGCTGAAAGTTTGAGCCCTGGTTCCATAGGAGTCGTGGCCGGTTTGCAATCCTGCATTCTGAACCTTTCCACAAGATTTTTGGCATACTTGGACTGAGAAAGAAAGATCTGATTTTCAGTCTGCCACACTTCAACCCCCAGACAGTAATGAAGAAGTCCCAAGTCTGTCATCTCAAAAGTTCTGCATAGATCTTGTTTGATCCCATGGATCAAATGTGCAGAGCTGCCAGTAATGATAAGATCATCCACATAGACAACTACAAACAAGATATCATCATCAGTATGCTTGATATACAGGTTTGCATCAGATGGACTCCGCTGAAAACCCTGATCTGTCAGATACTGATCAATTTTTATGTACCAAGCCCGAGGAGCTTGTTTCAATCCATAGATTGCTTTAACTAACCGACACACTTTCTGTTCTTGACCAGCAACCTTGAATCCTGGAGGCTGCGTCATGTAGACTTCTTCTTGGAGATCACCATTTAGGAAAGCACTTTTTACATCCATCTGATGAACTTTCCAATTGAACTGAGCTGCTAGGGCAAGCACAAGCCTGATAGTACTCATCTTGGCTGTAGGAGCAAAAGTCTCCTCATAGTCGATGCCTTCCTGCTGTGAAAATCCTCGAGCCACAAGCCGAGCTTTATACTTTTCTAAGGTTCCATCAGCTTTGTATTTGACTTTATACACCCATTTGCAGCCGATGGGTTTTTTGTCTGCAGGAAGATCAGAAAGAGTCCATGTGTGATTCTTCTGAAGACTCTGAAATTCTGCTTCCATAGCCTGTTCCCACTCAGATATACCCTTAGCTTCTGAATATGTTTGAGGCTCAAAAGTACTGTGAAGGTTAGCCATAAGAGCAAAATTGACTGTAGA
Source organism: Pinus tabuliformis (assembly GCA_031772625.1). Taxonomy (NCBI): domain Eukaryota; kingdom Viridiplantae; phylum Streptophyta; class Pinopsida; order Pinales; family Pinaceae; genus Pinus; species Pinus tabuliformis. The sequence continues at coordinate 761,229,670 of CM062806.1, forward strand.
CTGTTGTCTGTTCTTATGCCTAGAAGTTCTACCTTCAAGGAGCTCATCATCCCAGAGATCACCTATGGTTTTAGCCCACCATTTTGGCCGAAGAGAAGAAGAACCAATATCAGGATTAGAGGGACCAATATCAGGAGGAAGAGAGGCAGGCTCAAGAGCAATAGGGACAGCAAGAGGGGGATTAGCTTCTGGAGGAAGCTCAGATAGAGTAGTATCAAATCTTGATGCTACATCATCCCTCCCATCAGATGGACTGACTGGAAGAAGAACACTGTGAGGCGGATCCTCAGAACGCTGCTCAGAAGAAAAAGACTGAAAGAATCCTCTGTCTTCATCAAATACTACATCTCGACTGAAGCTAAGTCGACCAGTGGCTATATCTATCAGCCTATAAGCCTTGTGATGATCACTGTAACCTGTCATCATGAGTTTCTGACTTTTGGAATCCAACTTAGATCGCTTAGCAGATGGAATCCAAACATATGCAACTGAGCCAAAAACTTTGAGATGACTGATTTTAGGCTTACGACCAGACCACACTTCTTCAGGAGTCTTCCCTTTAACAGCCTGAGTAGGGGATCGGTTAAGAAGGTAAACAGCAGTAAATACTGCTTCAGCCCAGAATTTGTTTGGAACACTCCGGTGTTGTAACATGGAACGAGCCATTTCAACAACCGTGCGATTGCGACGCTCGACAACACTGTTCTGCTGGGGAGTGTAAGGTGTGGTGAATTGACGTTTGATGCCATGAATATCACAGAAGTTGGCAAAAGCTGAGGAACAAAATTCCCCCCCATTGTCGGTCCTAAGGGTCATGATATTACAACCGGATTCGTTTTCAACTAAAGTTTTAAACTTCTGAAAGGTACTAAGAGCATCAGATTTATTTTTTAAAAAATACACCCACATCTTTCGACTGAAGTCATCTACAATAAGTAAAAAGTATTTGCAAGCAGTTATAGAAGCTGTATTCATAGGACCACAAATATCAGCATGAAGTAACTGAAGTACCTGGGATGCGCGCCAAGATTCGCCATTTTTGAATGACGACCGATGTTGCTTTCCTGCTTGACAGGCGCTGCATACCCCCAACTGCTGAGTCTGAATATCAGGTAATCCTGACACAAGTCCCTCCCGAGAGAGCTGAGAGAGATACTGCATATTGAGATGCCCATATCGCTGATGCCATAGAGTACTGATGGGAGAGACACGAGCTGCTAGTGCCACTTCTGGAAAGTCACCGGTGTCAAGTAGCCTGTATAGACCATGGTCCTCGAGGCCAGTAGCAACTGTCAGACTGGTCTCCCTGTCAATGATGGAACACTTGTGTGCACTGAACACAACATCAAGCTGAGGAGAATTCCTCATAATCTGACTGACAGAGAGCAGATTAATCTCCATACCAGGAACATAGTATACATTTAGAAATATGAGCGTGCGTCCACCAGACTGAATTTGAACTGTACCCCTGCCAGCAACAGTGTACTTTTCACCTCCACCAAATACAACTGAATCACTGAAAGGTGAAAAGTCAATAAACCAGTCACGCCTGTGAGAGAAGTGGCGTGATGCACCAGAATCAATGTACCATGCAGAGGAAGGAACATGTTCTGAAGACCTTTTAGCCATAAAGGCGTAAAAGGCAGAATCTGTCTGCTCGGAATGTTCCGCAACATTCGCTATCTGATGTGACCCTCCCTGTTTCTTTTGTTCAGCAGCAATCCTCTGCCTGCAGTCTTTCTTCATGTGACCGAACTTGTGACAGTAATTACACTGTACACTCTTCTTCCTGTTAGGATCAAAAGACTGAGATGATCCTCTCTGCTGAAAAGACTGAGAGGACTGATATTTTGCAGCAAATGCATTCTCCAAGGGCACTGATGCAGTACCACTACCAAACTGCTGTTTCCACCTATCTTGCTGCAGAAGTTTGGTACATAAATCTGAAAACTTCAAATCAACATTTGTGGTTGTAATGTTGAGTGTTTCAATGAAGTGTTCATAAGATTTTGGTAGACTCTTCAGGGTAATGACTACCATATCTTCTTCCTCCATGGTCCGACCAATGGCGTCGAGCTGATCTCGAATGTCTTTAATTTTGTTGAGATGTTCCTGTAAAGACATATGTTCATCCATCATGATGGAGAACAACTGATTTTTGAGAAAAAAAGCTCTGCTTTTATCAGATGTCTCATGCAATTCTTTCAACTGTTGCCAGATTTCAGCAGCTGTCTTGCCAGAAGGGATCTGTGGTAACTGATCATCAGCGACAGAGAGCTTGAGAAGCATAACAGCCTCTCGATTTCTATCATCAAATTTATCTTGATCGGTCCCGGTTGTACCTGGACGAAGCTCTTTGCCCAAAATGAGTTGATCAAGACGCCTGTACTCAAAAATGGTCAGCAGTCTTTGTTTCCAAATGTTATAGTTGCTGCCATTAAAGCGTTGATTTCCTTCTAACATCAAATTGGTGAGCGTGGCCATTTTCCCAGAGAAAATACAGAAGTCAGCAAAAATATCTCTCCAGTCAAAAAACAATAGTAATACTGCTGAAAACTGTCCCCTTTAATCCTGCTGCAAAAAAAAATCCTTTTCTTTAACAGTGACAGATCTAAATCATAAAAAAATTTGAGGTTCCTTTCTCTGTCCAGATCTGAGTTTTGTCCTAAGATAAGCACAGGTCTGAGAATATAGTTTCCCACAGGTTTGCTTCAGGTCCGTGGAGCTCCACCATAATCCGATCCCACAGCTAGCACTATAAACCGAGTGACAACAGATAATTTCAAGTCTGAGTTTGTAATGGGAACACACTGCTGATTTGGAACAAATAAGAAAAAAATGTTGTTTGGGAACACACTGAGCGACACACACCGCTGATTGAAAACGCTGATAAAACAAATACTAAGATCTGAAAATTAGCCCACGTGAGCTATCAAAAGCTTCACGTCAATACTCAGGTTTGAAATATATCCACGGTTCTGAAAATACTGGAAATATAACACGCGTATATCCACGCCACAGAGTTATAAATATATATTCACGGGTGTTGAAATATATATATCCACGGATTTCAATGGTAATACCATCCACGGGTTTGAAGACACAAGCGTATATCACTTGTTTGACAGCGTTTGAAAAAAAAAATAGACAGTTGCCCGCAGATCGAATTTTCAGACCATGACTCTGATTTTAAATGAGTTATAAATGAGAGAAAACACCTGGATCACGATCGCTGAGGAATGCCACGTAGTGGTCGAAGAAAATAGCTGGATTCAATTCATAATAAAAGAATTCTTCGTTGAGTTCGAGCAGCCGCCAGGCGAAGAAGAAGATAGCCGGATTCACGATTCCAAGCAAACTGGCCAGCCACAAAAAAAATTCCGCTTCCACGACAACAGTCACCTCCACAGAGTTATTTCCTTAAAAAAAATGATCATGCAAGGGAAGAATCTATTTCTGTATCGAGATGGACGACTGTAAGCATTTATCACAGCGAGCAAAGCCGAGGCTAAGACTCAGTGAAGGCTGCCTGGCTTACAGAGGGCTCGACCTTAGAAAAGACTCAAGAGATTACGATGCAGAGAGAATTATTGTTCAAGAAATCTCTTAACCTTGCTCTGATACCATAAAAGAATGTTCAATGAATTAATTCACATGGAGCAAACAGCTCAATGATAATACAAAGATATTTACAAGAATAGAAACATCAGGTTTCTATGTAGAATATCGAACAAACAGTTTCATCTAAGAAACTGCTAAAAGAATAAGAATAGAAACATCTAAAAGACTGAGCATTACTAAATAGAGATATAGAGATATATTCTAATACTTCAAAGGTCAAAATTGGTCCTCTCAGAAAAAGGAATCTATTCCCATGATTGGAATTTGTCAGTAAGCTGCCAAATTAACACTCTCTCAGCTAGGGTAAAATTCCAACTACATCATTTAATCATCGTAAGTATCCTTTCATTAAGTCATGTCCCATTCCTGCTTAACTCTATCTATTGAAGCATTCTTGAACCTAAAGAAGAAGAATTGTAGGGGAGCTACAGCTACCACCCTCTCGAGATAATGAGGAAGCTCTTATGGGACACTCTCACTCATGCCCATGACAGTGGGGACAGTCCTATGGGACACTCTCACCTCAAGTCATCTCATAGGGGGGCATACATCTTCCACCCTATATCCATCAAGGAGATATTGCATCCACCCAAAATAACTGCCAGCGGGGAGCCAATGTCACTACTTGGGAATCATCTGCCAGCAAGGAGCCAATGTGACAACCCAGGAAACCTACAGAAAATAGGAGGGATGTCACTTACCTTATCAAGTAAGGATCGCGCCTATCCTACTGCCTGGCAATAATAGGAGGGATACCACTTACCATAAAGGGTAAGGAAAGCATCTATACTATTATCTGTTGATCTTCCCAACTTGACCCTCAAGAGTTAGTGGTAGAACACCTGCATCTCTAGCTTGAGTGGGATGCCACTTACCATAAATCGTAAGGATCGCGCCTAACTGAAGCAGCCAGCACCCATTGGCCAAATGGGTGGGAAAGATAGATGCCAACTCAGGCATACTCTAACAAATCCAGAGGTCCCTAAACCCTATGAGATCTAAGGCTCAATTCCTCACTCTGGGAGCTCAAACAGGGGAAGCACAGCTGAGTGTCCTCAATCAGCCCGGAACCTTACTCAGGAGGGTCACATCCAACAATCCATGTTGCATTATATCTGTAATCTTCTCATTAGTAGAAGTATGATGGAGTCTCACAGCTCCTCCCTACACCACATCACATATGTAATGATATCTGTGAGACACAAGATACTCTACTGAACACATCCCACTCTTGTTATCGCAATATGTCATTGTCGAATCTAGGACTTGCTCAAACAGCTCTTCCATGCTATCAATGTATTATGCCTCGGTTGTGCTTAAAGAAACAAACTTGTGTTTCCTGCTCATCCATGATATCATCATAGACCTCAAGCTAAAGCAACACCCAAATGTGCTCTTCCTGTCAATAATGTTTTCAGCAAAAACATTGTTAAAAATCTAAAAATTCTATGCAAAAACTTGAAAGTTATATCCAAAAAGTTGAATGTACATTGCAAAAAACTAAATGTTCTATGTTGTTACAATTACTTACAATGTAGATTTCTTTTTCAAAACTTTTCAGATCAGCAATTGTAGATAGAACATAAACTTAAGGATCATATGAAGACAGCCAAGCACAAATATGAGACAGTGAGAGTTAGGTCCAATGACCAGAGAAAAACCCCTCCAGGGGGAAAACCCAAATGATTCTTCTTCTATTAGATTTCTTCAATTGTTCAACAAAGTACAGAGAGAGAGAGAATGAGAATGCATAAAGTCACCAATGTTTGATCAACTTGCGGTTGCTCTTGCTCTTTGCTTGAAGATCTCCTCTTTCTCTTGATCAGATCTTGTCCTTAATCTTGCTCAACCTCTTCCCTTGCTCTCACTCTTCACTTGCTCTCACACTTCTCTTGCACACACTCAACACTTGCTCCCCTTCTTCACAATGAGCATACTACTGTCAACTCTCACTTTCTCTTGCTTAAATAGATGTTAAATGAGAGGAGTTACAACATAAATTCATACCCTGAGCCAACAATAGGATAACTGAATTGAGTTACTTGAGGAGAAGTGTAACTCATACCAAGAATAGAGTGAGAGGTACCCTTGCCTTGAGGAGTTACAATTCGAATTAAGGAGAGAGAGAGTTACACTTCGACACGGGAGAATATTTGGTGAGAGTTACAAATTGAATTGAGTGAGAGAGTTACAAGTGCATTAAATGAGTTACACCTTCGCCATACATCGAATTAGTGAGGGAGGGTTATATTCTCTTAAGTGTGAAGTTACTATTTACTCCAAGAGAGAGAGGTTAGATTTGTCAAATAAGAGATTCTCAATTTAATTGACTTATTCCTTGAGACTATTGAGAATTTGTTTTTATTAATCCATTAAAAGTGAATGACTTTAGACTATTTTATAAATAATAGTATCATAATAATAATAATACTAGTAAGGATAATATATTAATTCTTGATTTGAATAATCATGATTGATTTGATTTTAAAATGGATTTCATATGTCGAGATCATCCTTGATCATTTAAACATGACTTTCTATTTTTGGAAAGTCACTTCCAAATTGAGATGTGACTTACTATTTTTGAAAAGTTATATTAGAATCGTCAAAAATGAAATTTTATTATAGGTGGTGTTAGTATCCTATAGTCATAGTAATCACTATCAGTTTGGTTTTTCTATGTATTTAGGTCAATTTGTGAAGTTTAACCGTGATCTTATAAAGATAAAGTCTAAAACGTCATTTGGAGAAATAAGTGGTGTAATCATCTATGAGAGTTAATATAGACTAGATTTTCCTTCTAAAATGCCTTTTATGTGTTTCATTCTTTTTTTTCTTGCAAGATAATGTGTTATTAACTTATTTGTAAAAAAATTATGTACATGCATACATACATATATTATACATGCATAGATATATATATGGAGTTTCTCTTGATATTTCCATTTTGTGGGGGTCATGTTTCCAGCCATACTCATTTCGTTCAACTTAGGATGTCAAGTTTGTTGAACAATGGAAATTACTTAGTGAGTCATGCGTCGAGGTTGAGCCTATGGTTGGGCTTATTGTTGATAGGTGATAAGTTGGAAGATCCCATCTTATCATGCATTATTTCATCTCAGAACTCCAAATGTTACCAAGTCTATTGTAGTTTTCCTTTTGGTAAAGATAAACAACATTTTCACTATCCATGGGGAGCCTTCAACCCCAACTTGACATTATTGAGATAAAACCACATGAATGTGGGGATTGTCACATTCAACCAACTTATAATATCAATTTAGGCTCTATGCCTATAAAGTTTTGAACCTGGGCCTTTGTGGACATGACACCCCATCTCAACCACTAGACCAAAACCTAGAGGACAAGCTTCTTGTTGTCATTGTCACAAGGATTTTTGGCAATAGGTATCATCACCCTTGCATTTGATCAACTAGGACTTGGGCAATGCCTAGGAGTTCATGATTCACTAGAGATTTTCTGGATTGAATAGTGATGAGAAATAGCCCTCTCGAATCCCTATGGTAGTGGCTAAAGGGCACTAAGAGTGTGTTTTTGATACAACATGCAGTTGTCCAAGGATGCAACAACAATGAGGGAGTTAGCACAAAAATACCTTCATGAAGAATCCTAACAATTAAGAGATTCCCATACCAAGTGAAAGAGGGTGTCAACTACTCTAAATGTTAAAGTCCCCAAGTATGAAGCTTGTTGAAGAGAGTAGATCTACTAAGGGGTCAAAGGCCAAAACCCTCAAGGAAACTAAAATTAGAGCCTAGACAATAGATCATAAGGAACCTTATGGTATTATATCTACTTAAGGTAAAATATGTAAATGCTAGAGGTGACCAGGTTTAGAGGCCATGATTGCAAGACTTTGATACCAATTGATATGAGCAAATAATAAAAATGCAAGAAGGTACTCACATATAAGACTAAGTCTTCTTGGTATCTCAGCAATAGACAAGAAGATAGACACTAAAATCATGAAGTTTGGCAATGCACCACCAAGGGGAAGGTTAATAGAGAAAACAACTCCCAAAACTGTAATCTTAAATTCGAGAACTTGATGAAGAGAACCAAAAACTAAATAAAGATGTTCAACACCTAAAGAAGTGAAATTAGAAAATTGCAGGCTGAGTTGTGCACAAAATTATGTTAGTGCCACCCCGAAAAAAATGGAGGCATTGGCACCAAAATTAGAGCACTTTCAGGACCCAATCCTCAAAATATTGGCTCAAGTGAGAGACAAGTGCCTTCAAACATCCAAGAAATTGCAACAAAAACATGCAGCAAAGGAATTGCTAAGCAATATACAGACACAGCTTGAGGCACTACAAAATGCTAAGAAATACAATTCTTGGAAGATGCACAAAGCATCCATTAATTGGCCAGAGAATCCCTCCATGCAAGATGCCCAAACAAACACTTAAGAGACTTGGGTGAGAATTCTTGAAGTCCTAAACTTGATTTTACATTCATCCATCCGATGGTCAATAGAGTCTTTTAGAGAATTTTAAATGCATGCATGTGGAAGTAAATTTGAGATATAGGAAATTCCCAGCTCATGGAGGACTTATCAAGTGATTAGGATTTAGATTATGAGCACCTCTCTCAAAAAGAGGATTACTTGGAAGGAACAATGCCCTTAGACACCACAGAGGAAGCAGTATGCAATGATGTTTCTAGTATGTTTTTATCATTCCTTTTATCTATCAGTGTTGCAAACATCTCGATAACATCCCGATTTTATCTTGAAATCACAATTTTTTGGTCTAGCCGATGTTTGCAGATTTTTAAAGATATTTTTATGGTATCTTAATTTTTCCGATGTTTGTCGATTTTTTACCAATATTTTCCCCATTTTTAAGTTTTTTTGGTTTTTCAGACCCTTGCCAATTTTATCTCGATGCCGATGTTCGCAACATTGTTATCTGTGAGCATAATGAGTAGTCAACAGAGAATCTGATAAAAGATTCTCAACCCAATAAAAATATGTCTCCTTCCATGAGTTATATGTCAAATTTGAGGCCATAAGACTTCCATGAATTCCATATATCTAGCAAAGATGTCTTTTCTATTTCAAATTCCCCATTCTCTTTTGAACAGATAGCTCAAACGAAAGTGTCACGTTTCAACAACTCAAGAACCTTGAAGACTTGAATCAAAAAGAGAATTAATCATCCTTTCCTACGAAAGCACTGATTCAAGAACAATTTCATCTGAGCAGTAGGAATAGTAGCTTTTGAATCAGCCAAAAGACCATCTCTCTGATTATGACAGAAAAAAATGAATTCACTAATCTCGCCAAGCAGCTGAGAGATTTGGTAATAATTTCAGAGTTTGATTTTGTTCTATCATATCCCTTAAGAGAATTTACCATTAGGGTTAAAAAGAGCACATGAAAAATTTGTAATAGTATCACAATGTTCCTTCTAAATTTGAAAGAGATGATATTGAATGCATAACAGTATAAACTAGTTGATTTTACCAACAACACTAGCAGTACAAAGTAAATTACAATTCCAGTCTCACTGCTAGGGTTGTTATACCAACGGATTTTGTTGTACAATACTCAACAATATTGAAATGTGTAACTAGGTTCGGTCTTCATAATGTCTAATATAATCATGATTTTATGTATTTGATATAAAGAGAAAAAGAAATTTAGTATTATTCTTGATGCATGGGTTTCATGCTCAAGACAAATCTATTTATAGGTCAAGCACCTATTGAGTGCTTCTAGGAATTTGTCATGAATTCATGAAGTCAAAAGAGTCATTGGTATAAATGTAAGAACCCTTTGAGCATGTTATATAATGTAAAAGAAAATTTATGTAAAGTCAAAAGTGTCATATAGACCCTCCAAGACCATGTCATCATGCAAAGAACAAGTCGGCCTCATGGACAACAATTCCCCTTACACTCTCATTAATTCTCTTACACTCTCTTATGCACTCATTAAAGCATTCCATAAAAGATTCCTCTTACGCACTCTTTAATGCATATGTTAAATTCTCTCCTTTATGGCATAGGTTACTAAGACATGCATTTCTCTCTTTAATGGCAAGAGTTACACTCCCTAATCTTTACTTCAAGGCAGTCCAAGGTATGCCTTTTGATATTGGTATTATATGTTGATGATTTATTTCCGACTAACGGTGAGCCTTTTATTCTCCAATGTAAGAGGGAGTTAGCTTTTGAATTTGAAATGAAAGATCTTCATTTGATGCATTACTTTCTAGGTCTTGAAGTATGGCAGAAACCTAATGAGATTTTCCTTTCTCAAGGAAAATATGTCGTCAAGTTGCTAGAAAGATTTGGCATGATAGAATGTAAATCCATGAATACTCCAATGGAGATGAACTTCAAGAAACTATGTGGTTAAGTTGAGGTCCTAATTTGGCAAATCATTTTGAGTGTCGGCAACTAATTGGAGCACTGATGTTTTTAGTGAACACTAGACTAGACATATGTTTTGTGGTCAGTACTTTGAGTCGATATATGAGTAAGTCATCCCATACACATTGAATTGCTGCAAAACATGTGTTAAGATACCTACATGGGACCATCAATCTTGGATTGAGATATACTTCCAAAGATGTAAAGATACATGGGTACTTTGATGCTAATTAGGCTGGTAACTATGCTGACAGAAAAAGAACATATGGATGCTGCTTTAGCTTAGGATATGCCATGATATCTTGGATGAGCTAAAAACAAAAGTCTGTAGCCCTTAGCACGGCGAGTATATTATTGTGAGCTTGGCTAGTTGTGAGGTAGTATGGCCGAGGAAGCTCTTTGGAACGTTGTTTGAGGATGTGTTAGATACAACAATAATATACTATGACAATAAGAGTGGGATTCAACTTGCAGAAAATCTCGTATTCCATGATAAGTCCAAGCACATTGAGATCAAATATCACCATATCTGGGATATGGTGCAGAGAGGAGCAGTGAAGCTCCATCATATTGTGATTGATGATCAGATAGCTAACATTCTTACCAAGCGTTTGCCGAAAGAAAGGTTCTTGGTTTTCAGAGAACAGCTTGGATTGATGAATGTGACCCTTCCTAGACAGGGTAGTCATGGGTGATGAGCCTTGGATGTGCAAGATCCTTGTCATGCGTTTACAATTGGATCCCCCCAAGTAGTGATGAGCCTTTGAAGCATAAAAACTAATAGCTTGTAGACTTGAATGTAAAAATACACAAGAGGTATTTAATAATAATAATTTATTATATATAAAAATGTATATGTGATGAATATTACAATGAGGACCCGCATATATATACCTAAGCAGGTGCCCTTTCATGACTATACATGTCTTTTAAACATGCCTTTTCACTTAACTTAATGACTAATTAATATAATCGATATTTGATTATTTAATATTTACATTTATTTTATTTATTTAATTGTTATGAATTATATTCATAACATACCCCCTTCCTTAAAAAGCTCTGTCCTCAAAGCTTTTATGTTGTGGATTTTCTTCACTTAGTGTTTGTCGTCTCGATGTATATAATCTGGCCATCCTCTCATCATGTAGCTCATCAGTAATATTCTCTTGAATTTTTTTTTTTTTTTTTTTAATAACTCTAATTCTTTTTTACTGAATTTTTAATATATATTAATTAATTAAATCACAATTATATATATATATATATATATATATATATATATATAATCATATATATAACCACACTATATATTATATAGTTTTAATTTAATTATCGTTGTCGAATTTGATTGCGCAGGTGTTGACGTCGTGATGGTTGACTGACTGGACACGGCGACCTGACCACAACATTTCGGGTTGATAACCTATTGGATGCTTCGACGGCTAACCCCGATGCTTGATGGTGTGTATGCTCCCGCTTGCATTTCGTCTAAGCGTATGTCCACACTTTTCCAGGTATTCTCCAATTGAAATCCATTCCGACGTGAACGTCTCATGTATCTCGATATCAAATTCGTCCCTCTAATTTCCTTCGCTGCCACTTCTATGACTTGGACCCTTCCATTTCGATCTGAAGGAGGAGACACCATGTCACTATTTCTCTATGCTTGTAGATATTCATTAACCATGGTAAATGCTTTTATGGCGCGACGCCATGTACGACTTTGCTCAACGTCGATATTATTTTCAGAGCTGCCACCTGTGCCAGCATCCATTTCGTATTCCGTTTTGTTTGTAAGTATAAAATCGAACTTCTTGTTGTTGCGGAATAACTCGGTGTCATTTCATATCTTGAATTTTTGCCTTCCATACAAGAGCTTTTGGCAGTGGAGATGTCGCTTTCATTAGCTGATCTTGATGCTCTGTCATTTAGTTTACCTACTTTATTTAAAGAGTGAGCATGCCTCCCAGAACCTTGCATAACATCTGGAAGCTTTGTTCTTGAATTAGAATCAAAAGGCCTTTGATATGACTATTGTCCATCAAGATGTTGATCAAAACTTTCAGCATCATCCAAATCTTTAGCAAAAGCAGTCTGAGCCCTTGTAGAAGCCTGTCCCCTGAAGGTATCTTCATCATGGGCAGACCTTCCCACAGGAGTTGCATGTTCAAAAGCCCTTTCAGAGTTAGCATTTGTAAACCTTGCTTTGTTCATCACTTTTGCAACCTGTCGTGTCTCAAGATCTTTTCTATTAGAGGTAATTTCAGGTCTAGTAGGAGATTCAAAGAGGGATTGAGATAAGGTGACATCTCAATTTCTTCTCATATCTGAATCCAACTCATCCTTCTTTTTTGTTCAAATTTTGTTATCCTGTCTTGAGCTATACTTTTCAGATCATATCTGACTTTGATTACTATCACGACCACGCTTAAAAATGTTTTTAGGCATCTTTTCAAATTTCTGCAGAGCCTTGCCAATTGGATTCTCCTTTGACAAATTGCTTTCATTGATAGGTGCACCCTTGGATCCTCGAACACCAATCGAACTATGAATATCTTCTCTTTTACGATGTTGTGGAGAAATGGTTATTTTCCCTTCAGGTGATTTGATTTCTCCCTCACAATGTATCAAATCAATATTTACAGCCATGTTAGTGTCATCTTCACCATCAGATGTTATCTTTCCAAAGTAATGTTGGGCAATTTTGTTGATCTCTTCTCCCTCAACTATATCATCACAAACATCAATATCTTCTGAGTTCCTTGGTGACTTTTGGGGTTGTCCACTATTTTTTTGTTCAATCATCACCTTCTGCTTATAGTTTTCACCAAACTCATCTCTGTCAGTATGGGAGGGGGTTAGTTTAGGATCACTAGGATGCTTCGTGGTCTCAGCTTCATTGTCAAACTTATCATCATCACAGATAATATCTACATCAGACTCTTCACTACTGCTATTATCTTCCTTATTATCGATTTCCTTTCGACATGCTTTAACTTCTGCAAATGATTTTTCTAAACACTGAAATGCTTCTTGAATTTTACTAAATTGTTCAACGCATTCTCCCTCACAATGTATCAAATCAATATCTACAGCCATGTCAGTGTCATCTTCACCATCCGATGTTATCTTTCCAAAGTAATGTTGGGCAATTTTGCTGATCTCTTCTCCCTCAACTATATCATCACAAACATCAATATCTTCTGAGTTCCTTGGTGACTTTTGGGGTTGCCCGCTATTTTTTTGTTCAATCATCACCTTCTGCTTATAGTTTTCACCAAACTCGTCTCTGTCAGTATGGGAGGGGGTTAGTTTAGGATCACTGGGATCCTTCATGGTCTCATCTTCATTGTCAAATTAAACATCATCACACATAATGTCTACATCAGACTCTTCTCTACTGCTATTATCTTCCTTATTATCGATTTCCTTTCGACATGCTTTAACTTTTGCAAATGATTTTTCTTAATGCTGAAATGCTTCTTGACAATGTATCAAATCAATATCTACAACCATGTCAGTGTCATCTTCACCATCAGATGTTATCTTTGCAAAGTAATGTTGGGCAATTTTGTTGATCTCTTCTCCCTCAACTATATCATCAAAACATCAATATCTTCTGAGTTCCTTGGTGACTTTTAGGGTTGCCCACTATTTTTTTGTTCAATCATCACCTCCTGCTTACAGTTTTCCCCAAACTCGTCTCTGTCAGTATGGGAGGGGGTTAGTTTAGGATCATTGGGATCCTTCATGGTCTCAACTTCATTGTCAGACTTATCATCATCACACATAATGTCTACATCATACTCTTCACTATTGCTATTATCTTCCTTATTATCCATTTCTTTTCGACATGCTTTAACTTCTGCAAATGATTTTTCTAATCGCTCAAATGCTTCTTGAAGTTTACTACACTGTTCAACGCATTCTCCCTCACAACGTATCAAATCAATATCTACAGCCATGTCAGTGTCATCTTCACCATCGGATGTTATCTTTCCAAAGTAATGTTGGGCAATTTTGTTGATCTCTTCTCCCTCAACTATATCATCACAAACATCAATATCTTCTGAGTTCCTTGGTGACTTTTGGGGTTGCCCACTATTTTTTTGTTCAATCATCACCTTCTGCTTATCGTTTTCACCAAACTCGTCTCTGTCAATATGGGAGGGGGTTAGTTTAGGATCACTAGGGTCCTTCATGGTCTCAGCTTCATTGTCAGACTTATCCTCATCACACATAATGTCTACATCAGACTCTTCACTACTGTTATTATCTTCCTTATTATCGATTTCCTTTAATCGTTCATGATCATCACTTTCGTCACATTTATAAATTGCTCTAGATAACTTGTTTTATCTAGTTTATGGTTAATTAAATATAAAGGCACTGGTCTAAAATCATTTTTATCTTGTGGTTGTGTCTTATTTTATTAGATCTATCCATTTCGATTAAACAAGATTTGTTTACATTCATCAAGTTATTCATCTTCAAGTCTCTTAGAGCCTGTGTTCCACAAGCTATCCTCATTCATTCACCTTAGGGACTACCCCCCTTGACTTGTCTAGGAGAGAGCCTAAATGGACTAAGTAAGGATAAGAGTGATAGCCCTTACTCGGAGCATTGCCGCAGTGCCTAGACACTTTGTGCCGTCTGACTGCATTATTGCACGCAAAAACCCTATAGCAACTTTAGTAATGTTGGTAGTTTCATCTTCATCGAAGAGTAGGGCAATAACAGTCAAGATGGGTTGCAAAGCTTCAGAAAACATGGATACCGAGAACGAATCTACAACGGGTAAGGTTTGGTGACCAGGGGCTAGAATCGTCTGAAGAAAAGCTTGTTGTTCTCCGACTGAGAGGGCGTTATAGCTAGAAAACATGGTGGTCTCTATGAATTTTTTAGGATTGGGGTTTTTTGGATAAATGAAAGCATTGTCGCAGTGCCTAGACACTTTGTGCCGTCTGACTGCATTATTGCACGCAAAAACCCTATAGCAACTTTAGTAATGTTGGTAGTTTCATCTTCATCGAAGAGTAGGGCAATAACAGTCAAGATGGGTTGCAAAGCTTCAAAAAACATGGATACCGAGAACGAATCTACAATGGGTAAGGTTTGGTGACCAGGGGCTAGAATCGTCTGAAGAAAAGCTTGTTGTTCTCCGACTGAGAGGGCGTTATAGCTAGAAAACATGGTGGTCTCCATGAATTTTTTAGGATTGGGGTTTTTTGGATAAATGAAAGCATTTTGAATTAATTTTGGAGTTATTTCCAGAATTTTCATCCCAGAGGAGGATATGAAACGATTCTTTCTCCTTAGCATATGATGCAGCAAGCCAGGAAATGAATTCGGGAAAGTGGTGGAGAAATGGATTGATTTGATAGTATAACCCTGACTCTATGAGCTTAAAGGGGTCTTTCCCTTGTAGGTATCGGTCATACGCGTTGAAACGGAGATCCAACAGGTGGTATGAGCAGGGCGGGTCATGAATCTCAGCTTCTTTATCCATGATGGGATCGATATTTGTAGAGGATTTTGCCTCTCGACGTTTAGAAGTTTTGGGTGCATATTTCTTCATTTTAAGCATTAGGAGAAAGACAAAAAGAACCAAGGATTGTGAGTTACCTGATGATCGAGCATAATTGAATGAAAAGGCGTCGAGGATGACTATGTACTGGATGATAGTCAAACGGCGTGGTAGACAAGCAAAGCAAAAGAGAGCTCGACTGTAGAAACAAAATTTAAATTCAAATGGCTAGTGGGCCATGGTTTTATAGGAGGAGGGAACAATCATGTGACGTGTAAAGCATGACGTGGAAGAACACGTGATGGGAGGAATGGTGGCACCATGAAGTTGGGCAGGGCATAAAGAGAGAGAGAGAGAGAGAGAGAGAGGAGTTATTAACCCTATGAAAAGCGTGCTTGCTTGCCGACATTGATAATGCATTGGCATATAGAATCTCAGGTGTGGTCCCTACTCTCTGGCGGGGTGGATGATTGGGGATCGAGAGTATGCCTTGACCCCCCCGGAGTTGATCTAGACTGTAGATCAGCCGCACCTGCCGCTTTTACCTTGACCTTCCGGGGGCTAGTGTCAGCATATCCACTGAGCTAGTTACCCTGACGTAATGTTTCCGGGGGCTAGCTACGTGGCGATGGATGACGATCTGCCTAATAGTTGCATGGTGATTAACTCTCCATATTCATGACTGTGGAGGTTGCTCGCCCCTTCTTTTACCTTCAGTTCTTTGACCATCATGCTTAGTTTAGCGTTGAAGCCTACTTTTGCCACATGTCCATGGTGCATCCAAGTGCCTATCAGCTATGCAACCCATTTTCTAAATCCCCTTTGCCATTTTCCTGCCTATCTTTCTCTACACACAAAAACAAATCTCCTGCCAACGAAGAAAATTCTCAAGGGGAATAAGGGGTACACCAGAAAGACTAGAAACTAAAGGCCTCTTGGCTATGTTGATTTCTTCCTACTTGGTTGGAACACCTATACTGTCGGCACTCAAGTTTCTAGTAATAATTTCTTATGTTTGGCTTGTTTTCTCTTGTTTCTATTTGTTTTAGAGTTTCAAATAGGAAAGATTCATACAATTTCATTGGAAGAGATTATGTACTCCTAACTTCTTTATCATTTTGTTTAAAAGAAAAGTTATGCCCTAGGCATCTTGAGAGTGAATGCATAGTTTGGAATTTTCAAGCAGAGCCACCCTTGAATTGATTTGAACGTGGATCCTATGATTTATTTACTAAATTTAGAGCTGTCTTCAGCTTCTATATTAGAGCCCAACCAGCTCCTAGATATTTCATAGAACTTCCATCTAAAGTTGCATACTTGACCCCATAGCTCAAATCAAAGCAAGGCATGGGCCTTCCCTTTCAACCACTGCAAAAATATAAAATATCCAAATTTCATTCCTGTTTTATGTCCTCGTTCCTCTCTCCTTGTCTACAACATCTTGAGCTTAGTTGACCTTACGGATTACCCCATTGCCTAGAACATATCTGGCATAAAGAGAGAGACAAGACTACTGAAGTGACATTGGATAGCTTGTCTAAGTCACCCTTCAGGTCTCACAACTTGTGCATTGGGACTTTACACCAAATGAGAACCTAAGAGGTAACACTGCTCTTTTAGCAACTTCTTGACATCTTTTCCCAATTTGATAGAATTTTTATTTTTATTTTTCATCACCTTGAGACATGTATTCTAATTATAGTACGTTTCTGGTTCGTGGATATTGCATCAGACCCTAGGAACTGAATTTATGCCAGAAACTTGATTATAACAGTTCAGCAATTCACAAAAACAGAAATTTTGTTTTTTCACAAAGCAAAGCTGCTCAAAACTTGGCAATAATTTTACAGAACAAAAACAGTTCAATCAAATAAAGCTATTACATATGGTATATTAATTCAAGTTTCACGTTTAACATAATTATTGAACGTTTCTATAAAAACAATGTGAAAAATACACCTAGGCCACTTGCATGCTACAGAGATAAATTGTAAGCTCAACAGTAACGTGCTCAATCAACCAAAAAGCACACCATTACCTTTGCAATGAATGTTGTGGCGTTGATGGTGATTCTTCGCGTGTAGATGGAGAATCAGGTATCTTTTTTGAGGAAGTAAGTTGACTAGCATGACACTGCAATGTAGCCTCCAACATGCTTTCTGCCATAATGGCTCTCTTTTCCATTGCAGCAAGTTGGTTCATAGCCCCTTCATACTTTTCCTACCAATAAGACAATCAAGTTATTGCAAACAAGAATCTATAATGAAGCAAGTTAACAATAGAGAATATACTCCTTTCAAACTCTCATGTTGTTATTGTATTTGCCTCCAAATGAAAATGTGTTCAAAAGAGCACTGATCAAAAACAAATGGATCATACTGATGATAACACCAACAAGAAAAAATCACATGTATCAGCTATTATGTTCTTGATCAGTCAAAGGATACCCCATTAGTCTACTTGTGCATATAACAGACCTCACATCGCACCTCTACTTTGGAGGTCTACACAGGAATAGCATAAAGGGAAAAAGTTATAAAAACCAATGAAAGATCTTGACGTAAAGTATATAGAAATATCCAAGAAAACAGATATCTACAATGGAATTGAATAGAATAGAATGGAATAAGCTAGAATTCTCCACAAATAAATACTCAGTTCAAAATCAATTTCTAATGATTATGAAGTTCAGACAACCATAAGGTAGATGAAAGTGCTGGAATATTCACCAATACTTTTTAATCAGTATTGGGTACTTTCTAACATTTTAATCATATCAATTAAACATCAAAGATTAACAACACCATGGGTACTTTCTAACATTTTAATCATATCAATTAAACATCAAAGATTAACAACACCATTCAACAATGCATAACATCATAGGAAGGACACAAGATATTTTTGGGTGGAAACCGTTCCGGGAGAAAAACCACCAAACACTTTTTAATATATGTCTTAAAGATTACGTCAATAGGATCTTGGATAGACAATAATCAGGTGCGTTGCTAAGGCACTCCCAGATGTTAAGTCATCGGTTCAATTCCCCACCCTATTCAGGTGTTACTCTTGGACATGACCATGATGTAGCCTCATCAATGCAAAAAAAAAAAATATATATATATATATAATCCTAAAGATTACATCAACAGAAAGCTCCGACTTCCAATGTTCTCCAGGAACAACGGGAAGGAGGCTACAAACCCCTAGTTTTATCAGCTCCAACTAGAAGGATGCGCCAACACCCTAGTTTTACCAAATCCAATTGGAAGGATGCACCAACACCCTACAAGCATCAACCTATTGCCCTAGCACCACCCTGCCACCCTAAAGTGTTGTCAGGTTCCAACCTAAAGGAGAGTTCAATCTTCGCCTTGCACCACCCTGTTGTTGAAAATCTAAGGCATCCTCTAAGCTGATAATTACTTCTTATGATATTTATTAGTTTAATCTTTTTCTTGTGATCTTTTCCATCATAAAGCAATTACACAAAGGAGCTCAACAGTAAAACAAAAATTCCATAAGGATCATAAAGAGACAACCACAAAAGAACACAAGAGTTTACCATAGGAAAACCCACATGGGGGGAAACCCAAAAACCTTTCCTTATAGAATCAAGTCAAAATGAGAGACATCAAAGTCATAGACAAACTAACCATCAAGATGACTAGACCAACAATCCACCAAGAAGCCAAGTCAACCTTCCACAAAGCAATTGGAAAGCTTGTTCAAAGGCTCAGTTAAAGTCTCTTTCTTCCACAGAAAAATTTAGACTTCTCCACAGAAATGCATCACAAAAAATTCATTCCAAGTCTAGTCACACGTGGGAGCAGAAAGATCTTCTTCTATCTTCAGCCTTCATCTCCTTGACTTCTTCACTTTAAGGGAGAAAAACATACTTGATATGATGAGATGTGAATTACACCATGAGGGAGATCAAGTGACCTTATATATATAGTCTCTTTGGGTGTCGAATAGGTGCCTCTTTAGGGTTGAGCCAACTTGACAAGGAGAAGGGCCGACTTGGTCTTCTTGTGGAGCCATAAACCGAAATTTAAAATTCAAATTTTCCTTTTGAGAAGGTCATGAAGAACATGCCTTCTAATTTTTCTTTTGACAAATACATAAATAATAAAATTTTATTTTGAGCATGAAGAACATGCTTTACATAGAAATATACAAGTACATCAATGATAATAATGACCAGCCTAGATCCATCTAACTCCGGATCTATCATGCACTGAGAGGGATCAAATCCCTCGAGATGCAAACCTTTCCTCAAATTATTAATCCAAAGTTATTAAATCTAATAATATTAATATTATAATATATTAATATTAAAATTTAATTTTAATAATAATAATAATAATAATATTAATCTTTTAATATTAATATTAGATTTAATGATGTTTTTTACATGGCATGATAACAAAATTTATAATAAAACTACATCAAATTAATATTTTCAAATATTACAACTTTGACGTGGAAATTTTTGTCTTTAAAGATTTTAATATATCCATAGGATATGGTTTTTCCTTTTAAAGATTCATTTTACAAATATTTAATTAAAAGAAATATTAAAAGATTTTGGAGCAAGATTTTTTATTCTTTGTGTTGAATTGTATTGTAGTTTTTTTATCTATATGGTTATTTTCATTTTTGTTTTGGACCAACATTATTTTTTTTATTATATCTTATTGGAGACATGACAAACTTATGCATCCCCTCATACTAGTTTGTACAATGTGCCTCTCAACGCAATTATGGAGACCGATCATAGCTACATAATTCAACACCTAACACCCTTGAGAATAAAAGATAAATGTATATTCAATCACAATGGTTGCCCTACTCAATTACTGCATTTGATCACTACACTTTATAACCATTGCTCAATAACCAAGTTTGCTCAATACATCAACAATACTCTTTGCCCAACATGCTTATCAAGTTGTTAAACCCTAGTAGCAATATGCATACATTTGTCTCTCACAAACTTTGTCCTTAGCCATACAATTTATTGTCGATCTTCTAGCAACAATATGGATATATTACCGTCAATATAAACACATAGCTTCAATTAAATCGCTCTGTGGCAAATAACCCTAGTAGCAGTAGCAACTCAGACCAACATATGCAATACTAACAAACTACTAGTAGCATTCAACAACCAGCCATGTTCACTCAGTAATACTCTCACTATACTTACCCTGACTATTACTCTCACTATACATACCCCGACTTCTTTTCTCATTGTGAAACCATGTCCTTTGCTCATCATACAACACCTCTACAAAGACACTGCCATATGCTTGTAGGCCACAACAACTCTATCCTTTCAACATTCAACCATACATTTAAGATACAGTAGCATATTACATGGCATGTGTCACATCCATACACACTTGGATTCAACTATAACATACTAGCATATTATCAATATACTCGTAAACCCACATACAAGTTAGCATAGTTTGCCTTTGACTCAAGCCTTCCTCCTTCATTGCTACTAGATCTAATCCAAACTCAGCCCTTGCTCTGTCTTTAGATAGTCTTTTAATCACGTCTAAATATTATTTCCTAAGGCTGCTCCAAGACGCCTAAACAATGGCCTAAATACACTTGACCGTAGTTCTAAACTCAACCCTTCTACAAATGGTCTGAGTGGGCCTCTTGACAGTGGCCTGAATTTGAAAGCTTGCTACTGCAACCTTAGACTGCATCAAAAATGGATCATGAACAACAACTTGGGAGCTCGTTTTTTGCAGGATTCCATCATAAAAACTCAGTTTCAGGATTCTCTTATAACTACCTCAGACACGTCCTCAAAACAACCTCATTCTCAACTTTAAATTGAATCAAATGTGACCTTAACACTATCTTAGGATGGGTCGAATCAGCCTTGTTACCCACCATTTTGTGGGTGATATCCCTAGGAGAAATTTTTTCTCCAATATGGTCCTTAGTCGGCAGCAAGCAGCCCCTTGTAGCCACCAACTAGCTCGTTGTGCCATTTCTCCACCACCTAATCCAGCCATGTGGTCCCTCACCCATCTAACCATAATCATATGTTTGAAAGTGGGCCTCCCGAACCTAAAAGTATGCCTTTTCATTTGGTAATTGAGTATTGTAGTTTGTTTATCGTGAATAGTTATGGGCATGGATTAATGGGGGGATTCAGCGAAAAGAATGGGTTAGGTCTGTGCTCTTGTCCCCTAGACCCCTTTTCGATGTTAACCTTGGATTCTAGTCTTGTGGGATCTCTTTTACTTACCATTTGGCTTTAGGGAAGGTACTTAAGGGGAAACCTTGATTTTTGTTGTGTGGTCCTACTCCCTCATCCACATATATTTTCCCCTATCCATTATTATACCCCCATCCATCATTTCTCCCACCTGGGTCCACATTCCTCCACTGGGTCCACATAGAGTTAGCTTTCCCCTTCCCCTTGCCCGCACCTTAGGCCAGGCTTGGAGATGCCCCAGAGATTGATGCAGCTGAAAAGAAAAGAAAAAGCACAATTGGCCACATACAACAGGAAAATGTATCACAAAATGCAAAATATGGTCGGGACAAACACATTTACCACATGGGCAAAAGCCAACACATGAACCCTACCCCATCATCATAGCCATCACCCTGGTTCCTATAGGCCCTAGATGAGCCTCCTTTATCATTTAGGAACCCATGATTCTCTCAACCCATGGTGGGCAATGAACCGCCCTACCTTAAAAGGGGTATCCACTACTATATCTCACACATCATGCTCTTACCCCTTGAGACCTGAGCAGTTAATTAAAGAAAAATCATAAAAGGTAAAAGGCATATAAAGAAGGGTGGAAAAATCAACAGCGGGGCACCTCATGTACCATGATTGCTCCCTCCTATACATTATATACCCAAGTGTGGGCTTCCCTTTTTCTAGCAACCCTTATAACCTCGCATGTGGCACAACACTGCCCTTTTTCATTCCTTGCTCCATTCATCTCTTTATCACATGCCACCACCTTTTGAAGGATGTACCTTGGACATATTATCCCCTTTAGAAGTAGAAACCACCTAATAGGATACTTGGTTAACTCAATTTAAAGCTTGGAGACATTAGCACATGCCAAAGCCCATTGTGGAAGGGCATGCCATTACGAAGTCCCCACCTGTTGTCCATGGTTTGTAAGCTCTTTCACTCGATTTCTTTGATGAATTGTAGTACTAAAAGGCTAGGGGACGCATTGGATCTTATGCACGATTGCAAGTGATCTCCATCTTGGATTTGGTCTCCCTATATCGGGTCCTAACCCTCTAGAAGGCTACATTGGCACATATAGGGTGTGTGTTAAGAGCCATAAGCCTCAACAGCAGTAGACAGCACTCCATGGATCCCCAGAGATGTTCAAATATTGCTCAGGATTCACCAATTGGAAGAGGAAGATGCACCTGATTCACCTTTTTCAAGCCAGCCCCACATTTGTACCATGCACTTGGTAGATGACCCAGGACTTGTATGTTGATGTGGCATCACTTACACCATCATCTGAGCCCTTACAAATGGTCTACAGGCATATTCAACTTACTTGGAGACCCATGAGATCACTCGTGTGCCCTCACAGACATTGGGAGCACCACAAGTTTATCATGTGGAGAACATGGGACCGACCCCTTGTCCATTACTTTTGGAAGTCCAATTAATCATTTTGGCACTTATGGACTTCATCATGCCACTTGGAGAGCCCAACGACATGCATTATTGATTATTCGACCTTTTGGGAGGCTTGTTATTTTATTTATGAGCTAGTTTAGTGGGCTTGTCACAAAAATTTAGTTATTTGCACATTATTTTTATTTGATGGGCTAATGTAGGTTCAAATTAGGTAATTCGAACTCCTAAAAAGTGTATAAATAGGAGAGACATGAATTCATTTTGTATATCACTTGGATTGGATCATTCTCTCTCTTGAGAATTTCTCATTGCCTCCTTGGTGGACGAAATTGGAGCATGGATGATTTTTTATGTTTAGATTGCATTTTCTTATCTTGGAGCTTCTTAATCAGCAAATGTATTGATGGTTGGATATATTCTCTTACATGTAAGTACAATTCTAATGTTATTTTCTCTTACTTTGTAACATACATTGATCATGGGATTTTTGGGATTTTAGGGCTAATTGTTGCATGCATTTACTGCTTCACTGTGGAATTATGTTTCTATGCATATCTCTATGTATGGGCCATGTTTGTTGAACAAAATTTCTTAGATATCGAAGTTATCTTGATAAGCCATCTTGATTTGCAAATGAAGTATAAACGTTTTAAGGTCACTCTCTTTTTTCCCTAATGCTAAACGAAGTTGCTCTTAAAGCCTCCTTGAACTAGAATGAGATCCATTCTTATAATTCTTCTTGAATCCATATCCCCAAAGGAATTAGACACTGATCCACCATAATGTGATCACCTTAAAACCTCTTTTTATTCACATTTCCCCCCTCTTTTCTAGGTCTAGACACACTGGGCCACCTAGGGCATCATTTTCCCAACAAAGTAGCCATATAAAAAGTTCGATCTCCTGGCCTCTACTGAACTGGTGTGTCCTCAACGTCTCCTTCAAATTTGAAGAAAATATGACAGTGGGATTGCAATATATCCCAAGCCCTAGCCCTGAGACCGAACTTTACCCTGGGGTTCCCTAGGCTAGTACCTCATAGGATCAATTTTGCACCTTTAAGTGAAAACTCTTGTTTTGATCCTTTCCCCTTCCTTGTTCAGGTTAAGATCATCATTGGTTGTTATACTCCCTCCCCTTAACCTAGGCTGGGTCCACTTAGCCCTATGTGGTCCCATTTCTCATCAAAGACATTTCTTCCAAGACAACTCGAGAATCCTAGTTTTGCAAGGATTTTAGGGATTTGGAAACCCCTTTACAAGTCATATTCCCTTAACCTAGCCCTCAAATCCTCACCTCCTTCTGCTAGAAAGCTTTGTACCTTGCTTGAAAAGCAAGCAAGCTCCATTCTTAATCTCCTTCTAGGGAAAGGATCATTATGGTCACTTCACATTTGTTTGTTGATTCATCCTTCACAAGTGACTTTCTATATATCGGGTCTCCTCCCATCGGTGAAAGTCCGTAAATAGTAGGGAGTCTTAGCTAAGATGACAGTGGGCTAAGTCTCCACCGTTGCCTTGATCTAGCAGTTGTCCCTTTAGGAGTCCTTTTTAGGCCCCTTGCTAGTTTGAGGAGTAACAAGCCTTAAGAAAGGCCTCAAAACAGGCTGATATCTTCCTCAAGAGGGGCTAAAATTTATCTTAGAGAATGGTCGAATTAGCTTCACAAGATGGGAAAATTTTGACTTGGGAAATTGGTTGAATTTGCCTCAGGAGATTTACCGAATTTGCCTCAGAATTGTTTCAAAAATTTGGTCTCACAGTCTTGCAACAGGCCCGAATTAACCTTTAACAAATCTCAGATTCTCTGTCCTATCCACCGAATCACCACAAGAAAAATAAAACTATAAAGTCCAAAAACACCCCAAAAAAATGGCCTCTTTCAGATCTGCATGACTCCTCATGTCCTTAGACAATCTCAGAGTAATCACATAAGATAATACATGACGAAAAATTATGCTTTTGGAGGGCAACCGAGTGCCCTATATATACACATTCAAGAGTACCAAAGGAAGCGGGGGTTGCAACCTGCCCTAAAATTCCCTAAGTTATTGAACTGACCTAATCTTTTAGCAAAAATATAATTAATAAATTCACACTTATTAAGGAGCCAAGCATAACTCATTTTTGCAAGCATATTCAGAATACAAATTCCTCCTTTTGAGGCTAATTTGGGTCAAGTAACCAAGAAATCATTCAGATTTAGGCACCATGACCCATATTCAAAGCTTCAACTTTTGTAGAAATTTCACCTGTAGAACAAACCGATATATGCAATGTCCTAAAGCATAATACTTGTTCTACTTCTACAAAACATTAAGCGAACGCATAATCGAATTCATGAGCAACATCAAGTAGAAACATGCATAACTGATCAAGAGAAATAATCACACATAACACAAGATATATCCAGGGGAAAGCACCAGCATAAAACCCCCACCATGTATTATCAATCACGTGGAAATCCTCTTCACAATACAAAAAGAATTAGCTCTCAAGCTATTCAATTCTCAATGAACTATGAAGATATATCTCATGAACCAACCAAGCCCTATATATAAAGGCTTTACATATGGTCCAATCCCTATTTCCTTGCACAGTTTGCTTAGGAAATAATACGAAAAACATATGCAATTAATTCCAAACATACCAAGTTAACCAATGGTCCAATTACGCAATCCTTGAGGACACTAGTTCCTCAACCACGCAAAAACTACTTACTAGAAATAGTCAAGCATCTGATAGTACACTGTCCCACATCTGATCTCAACTGGGTCTTTGACAAAATTGACATGCAACAGTTATCCATGAGTGAATTCTCAGTTATCTAAAATAATAGTTGTTACATGCATGCAAGCATTAACAAACTGTATTTTATTATTTTAACAACTTGTTAAAATAATCTAACTGGACTTGACTAGTTAGAACTAAGTCAATTGATTCTCTCGTTATAGAACTCATACTTATTCCCTCAATCAATGGAGGAAATTAAGGATAAATTCCTCAATCAATGGGACAACTCATGTGCATGCTCACAAATACTTCAAATTCAAATTTCCTTAACTAATTAACTCAACTAAATTAATTAATTAATATTTCCAACGGATAGACTAGGGACTGCTATAAATAGGAAGGGACCTAGAAATGCTATTCTTATAACTTTCTATTTTTAGCAGTTTCACCTCTTACCCAATGTGGCCAATGACCTCACTGGCCAAACTGCTATTTTTAGACATGCTATTTTATCAGGTCTATTTTTAGAACATTCTAAATTTAACATTACTTGTTGCACATTTTTCAATAACTTTGAGAAGGAATATCTCCTCAATCGCCAAGAGTTACATGGCATGGTACCTACCATTGGAAAATAACATGGCAAATACTATCACATGATTATGGTCTTGCTTACATATTCACTGTTCTTCCCATTCATACAACTCATCAAAATGTGGGGCATCTTGATCACACCACAATGGCTTCTAAACATTTGGGCTTCCTTCACTTCCAGGGCTTCTTATCCATTGGAAATTCCAATTAGTGTAATCCACTGACATATATTAAAAGCGCTTAAGTTAAAGTGTTCATGACAAGACTGTCCTTAAATGATAAGTACTTCCACTGATTCTTAATGAATTCATCTTATACCACTTTGATCATTAAGCATTTATACAAGAAAAATCATCAACTGTAAAACATTAATGATAGTGAAAACATGAAGAGACATCCAAACACAAGAAACATAAAATTTACCCTAGGAAATCCCCAAACCAGGGGAAAACCCAACAACCTTTTCTTAGAGAAATTTTCCCATTCAACAAGAGATACAATATGAAATTTTTCAGTCAAATCAAATTAAATTGATCGGTAATCAAACAGAGATAAAATTCACCCTCCTAAAATTTCAGCCTCCCGAAATTTTGTTCCCTTCAAATTTTGACCTCTAGAAATTTTGACCTCCTATCTTAGAGAATTCATCCTCCTCTCATGCCCCAAAAAATTCCTCAGATTCGTTCTCTTACTCTACCTCAAATTGCCCCAAAATTCTGCCTTAGAACATGTATTATGTGGATCTAAAAATCTTGCTTGAAAGGAGAGGACGAATTCATTATATTTATAATGAATGGATGAGGCAGAATAGGTGTGTCATTTGGGATGAGCCGACGTGAACTTGTGGAGGAGTCGACATTACATTCGGAGGCAAAAATTCAATATTTATAGTTTCAAAATTCCCTCTCCAACATGAAGAACGTGTCTTACATATATTTGGAGGGCTAAAATATAAATTATGAAGACCAACCATAGCTACAAAAATCAACACTCCCTCTTAGCTAGGGAGGTATTTATAATGACTATCCAAATGTTCTCTTGTTGGAAAAATTCTCTAAGAAAAGGTTCATTAGTTATCATCAGCATCAACATCATTCTATTACCATAATCAAGGTCAACAACTCTGACTCATGGTAAATCAAAAACATCACTTAGTTACCATAATTCTAGTCGGTACCTCTGACCTATGGTGTAACATCACCATAATCCTAATCCGTACTCCTAACCCATGGTATATAATTAGCATCAAATATTCATCATAATTCTAGTTGGTACATCTGACCTATGGTGTATCATCACCATAATCTTGGTCAGTGTTTCTAACCTAGAGTCTTGAATAACCATCAATCTGGTCAATATCTTTGACACATAATGAATCTCCAAAGGCCTCACTCTTCATGAGTAATTGTGGGCTTGATATTAAATGTGCTCACTCAACCTATCTAGAGAGTCTGAGCCTGATGCCAAAAGGAACCCACTCAACTGAGTGATTATGAGCCTCTAGGAACATTCTTCCTCATTATGGTCAATATAATTGACAAAGGAAGAACAATTGTCCTCTGTCGGACCATTCTCCCTAATTCTAGTCAACATACTTGACCCAGAGAGAATGATTGTCCCTGAATAAGCTAGCTATGTTGAAGTGTCAATCACTACCTGTGGAAAGCATCTTGCACCAACATCTTGCTCAACAAGTAGTCATTTGGAGCAATTAACCAATTATCCAAGTCATCACTTCGAACCTGGTCAACACATGTGACCTATGGTAAAACCTTGGGCTATGTAGCGAGAAAACCAACACACGAGAAATGTAATGTGTGTAGACTTGTGTTTGTATGTATAAGTAATTGTTTTTATTGATAAAATTTGAATGGTGATACAATGGCCTTCGTGACGATTGCTTATAAAAGAGTTGATTGGTCATGAAGGAGTTGGGTTATGTCTTTTGACCATAAACCCCTTTCATAAATATTAATGATTAAATTAACTAATTAAATAAATAGGTAATTATTATATATACTATTCATTTTATTATTATTTATTTGTTTGTTTATGAATTAATTATTCATAACATTGCCATCCCCTTTAAAGATGTTTTGTCCTCAAAGCATAATAAAAAGGGTTTTCTCTAGTTGAATACGTTTCTATGGAATGACATCTATTTTCTTTGAATAGTTTGTGTCTTCTGAGTTGGTGAAATTCTCATATGAAACTATGGCTTTCTTGAAGTTGGGTGCATTAACACCATGTAATTTATAGTGTCATCCTTGCCAACTAAACTCCATGAATTATTCTTCAAGGTTTGTACTATAGCTTCCTAATTTCTTTAACCATTCCGCAAATAGCACTATATCCATTTCCTTGAGTGGCAAGGCATATAAATTTGTCTCTTGTATTTGAATTGAAACCTTAAGACATTCTCCTATCTCTTCGAACTTTTGCCCAGTAGCGACAGTCATGCTTAGGGCCTTGATTGGGCATATACAAAGATCAAGTTGTTTAAAAGATCAATGTTTATACAATTGTGAATATCACTAGAATCTACAATTATATTGACATGTCTACCTCTTATGAGCCCCTTAAGCTTCAAGGTTTTAGGTTGTAACCTTCTTGTCATGTTTATTGGTACAGTAGTAGGCTTAATGTTCTTCCTTCTAGGAGACTGGTTTCTCTGCTTCCGAAGGTGTGGTGGAACGTATTTTGTAGTGACTTGTTGTTTTTAACCCATTGAAGAATTGCCTTCTTCATCCTGATTTTGTTGGACACGTGAGATTGCAGCTAACGATGGTTCCCCAGGATCTGAATCTTCATTTTGTGTAACAACAATTTCTTCATCAGGTTTTTGTACTTAAACTTGCCTTCCATCTACTATTCTCTAGTAGCGTAGGGATGTGTCTTCACATTTATGTCTTGGCATCCAATTCTCTCCACACTTGCGACAATTATTTTTCTTTTTTATCTTTTTTTCTGACTCATTACTACAAGTCTCTGGTTCCTTCTCAACATCATAAGTATACAGTTTCTTGTTAAGGAATTTGTGTCTTGATATCTATTTGTCTCCACAATACCTACATTTGTTTGCATCTTTTTTATCTAAGTATTGTTGTTGGTCTTCGTCTTCCTTGATTGATGACATTTTGAACTTATGTTTTTGTTCAATAAGGCTCGCCGCATGTCTAGCTTCTTCAATCGTCTTTGCTTTATACAATTTCAATTTTGCACGAATATACTCAAGTCCACATTTATACATTTTAAGTAGTTGTTCATCGGTAAATCATCTTTGTCTTGTAGCTAATACTTCCCATTCGTGGGTGTATTTTCTTACAAGCCCTTTTTGCTTAAGATAAACAAATCTTTCATAGACATCATCTTCTTCTTCGTCATAAAACATTCTTAGCAAAGCATCCACAAAGGTCTTCCAAAGAAAGGAATGGGTGTCACATTTTCCAGACCACCATAGGAACCCATCGTATGCCTTTGCTTCCAAATTGTTGGATGTGGTCATGATTTTTTCTCGTTCGTCTATTGGTGGGTTTGATTCAAAAATGGTTTCCATTTTCTTAAATAGCACCTTTATGGTCATTTCCACTGTATTTTGGGAGCTCCTTTTTAATTTGTTGATAGTCTCTTTCTCGGAATTTAGTGTAGTATTGGCTTCCTGAAAGCATGTCTCTGGCGGCTCAGTAGGTTCATGCACAATCCTACCTTGTGGGTTGGATTCTGGTCCTTGAATAGTTTGGAGTCTTAGCAAGTCCAATTTCTCCATCAATTGATTAAGATGTTTATCGTGGTTGTCAAGTCTTTTGGTGGTTTCATTAATTTTGAAATCTTTTTGCAGTATTTGCTCCATCATCAATGTCAGCCTTTTTGTTCTTCTCTAAACTCTGCTTGTGATTTCTCTATGTTACTAAGGCGATAATTACATAGTTGACTTCGTCTCAATAATGATTAACATCAGCTTGTAATTCTTCATTGCTCAACATCTTGCCTTTTTTCTTGGTGGACCCCACTTTTTTTTTAAACTAAATAATTTTCTTTTAAATAATAACAAGGTTAATTAACTATATATATGTATATGTAATTAAATATTAATTAAATGATATAGTTGTTAATTATTAATTTAATTATATAATTACGAATTATATATAAATTAATATATCTAAACTATATAACAATTAATACCGTTATATATAAATTAATTCATGACTAAGAATAAATGGAAAGGCATTGAAAAGGTCGACGGCCATAAGGATAGCGGTCAATGGGATGGCAGACAGTGAACAAAATGTGAAACAGTGGGATAGGCCGACTACCACAGTTGTGACTTGTCGAAAGGGATGTAATTGAAGGCTGAGATGACAGGCGATCGATAGAAGCGGAAAGGGTTGGTCGGGTTAAATGGAAGTGAGGATGAGTCGGGTGAGGCAGAGGAAGCTCTGTCGGGAAGGCATAGCCAGCAAACGAAACGACTCAAGGGCAAGGATCGACTATAAAGTGGGAGCACTAGCCGATAGGGGCAGACATGTGCATATGGAATAAGGCGGTGAAACAAAGGAAAGGGAAACAATAATGCGGCAAAGGAACGGTGATGGCACAAACGAACAGAACGCAGAGGAAGATTGGAAGGCAGCAAAAAACAATCTCCAGGGACCGAAGCCTCTGACACCATTATAGTGAGAAAGCCAACACACGAGAAATGTAATGTGTGTAGACTTGTGTTTGTATCTGCAAGTAAGTAATTGTTTTTATTGATAAAATTTGAATGGTGATACAATGACGGTTGCTTATAAAAGCACTGACTGGTCACGAAGAAGTTGGGTCATGTCTTTTGACCATAAACCCCTTTCATAAATATTATTGATTAATTAACTAATTAAATAAATATTTATTTTTTATTATTATTATATAAACTATTTATTTTATTATATATTTTTTCATTTGTTTATGAATTAATTATCCATAACAGGTTATTTCCATTTCTGCATGCTAATTGAATGGTAACTTTCATGCCCAATGCTAGAGGCACTCACTCACCCACTTGGGGAGCACTTCGAGCCTTGATGCTCTCTGGGTCGTTCTCCCTAGCCACATTTTGTGGCCTCTGGTCAATACTTTGACCTGTCTACATTTTGACCTACATAGAATGTCTACCTCTTGATGCAACAACATCAACACCCCTCTAATCTAGGAAAACATTCTCAACCACTCTAACTTGTCCCTAAAGTATACAAACTTCTCAACCTTGTCCCTGAAGTATACAAACTTCTCCATGGGACATAGGCATGGTGATAATGTCTATAACCTGCTCTACTATAGAAATGCATTGGAGCCTCATTACTCCCTTCTATACCATGTCTTGGTACTTGATCTGAATGTGCTTCGACATGTCATTATGGACGTCTCCTGCACCTGATCAAACAATCCTACGAGCAATTTTGAAGCCCCACTACTTCACAACTCGCCAAACTAGCTGCAATATACTCTGCCTCTGTAGTCTTGAGTGTGATAGATGTTTACTTCCTACCCAAGCATAATCCAGCCTAAAGCATCATCCTTATGTGCTCTTCTTGTCTTCAGCACTCTCTACCCAATCTAAATATGTATATCCCTACAGTTGCTTCCTTCACTAGAACCATCACCACAATTGGTTGACACTGAAGCAGATCTTGCTATCGTGATCTGGCTACTCCCTCTGCCACTTAGCTTCTTCAGATTAGCTATGATGGAAGTGGCCATGGACTGGCTATCCATTAATCCCAAATCTTTGAAGGATTGTGATAATATGCTTACTCGGCTTCTACCACACTTCTAATATTAAGAAGTAATGTAACCAACCGAGATCATTCATCTCAAACTCAGATGGCAACTCACTTTGACACTAAAGTTGGGCTTAATTGCACCCTTTATCACAGAAGAAAATCCCCCTACCATTGTTGCCCCCTTTGTCATGTGAGTCCTTTTGCTTCCATCTGAAATAAGCCATATAATAACAAGATCAACAAGGACTCAACAAATATCCATCACTCTGAGAATGTCATGCTCGAGGTCCATACAAAGCCTTCTTTAGTCTGGAGAAAATTTCTACTCATAGATCTCTCTCCCTCTTCTTGGGAGAATCCTCTTCCCACAAACTTTGATTTGTTCTTCCATCTGCTACCAAAGCCTTGGTAGGTATTCACAATGTACCTGCATCCTCACTAGGAGGTCATGGAAGAACAATTATAACCCAACAAAGAGAAACAAAGACAATAGGTTATCTAATAGTAAAACAACAACAATGATAATCAAGGAAGAGAGATATAAGATACTTATCTTTTGAGGATTGAGGGGAATTTGTTAGTTCCCTCTTAATGGTTTCATCCTTTTCATCATCGAAATGGTTTCCTTTCATGAAGTAGAGTTTCTTCTTTTTATGGAAGGATTGATCTAGGACTTGCTCTAGGGTTTTGTTTACAAACCTTAGGGCTCGCTTAATCATATCCTTCAAGACTTACATAGGGTTTACAAATCATAAGACAACCAGATCTTCAAGAAGGTCTCATAACACAAATGTCATGATTCTTCTTCTCAGCTCTCTTTGTTTCTCGAGCAACTTAAATCAAATCAAATTGATCATTTCTTAAAAACTCAGCCATATATTGAATTGCACTAGCAATAGCTAGAATCAAACAACGGCTTCAGCAGCATGTTACAATAATACAATGCAAGTCATCCTTTGAACCCTTAATCATTTCCATAGTGGTATAAGGTACTAGAGTCTACAACTTCAAAACAATACTTTTGTTGATGAACACAGGTACGTATAAAGACTTCAAACCAAACGATCTTTTTCAGGGCTCTAAGGTTTTTACAAAAGCCTAAGTTTATCAACTCTTTCAAGAATGAGAGAGCTTTTTATCATAATTTCTTAGAGACTGTCCAAACAAGTGAAAGTCCTTCAACTCAGCTTCATATAGTCTTAAACTTAGTCTTACTAAATATTTCCATAGTAAAAAACTGCTTTCTGCGACTAGAAAAGATATTCCTACATAGGTCTTTAGGTCTTATCAATCTTTTAAATCTCCTAAGACATTAGATTTGTCATGTACAAATTTTCTAGTTGTAGTTGATATAAATAGGGTAGTCCATTCATGTCATAGGAGACCAAGACTATGTCATGGAGTCCCATGCCTTTGTATACAAGATAAAGATTTTAATAAAGAGATGTTGTTAGTTAATCAAGAAGTGGCTCATCTTCCTCTCTGTTGATTATAATCATGCAACAAAACAAGATGTTTCAATGTCTTTTATAGGAGTCTTCCAAAAGAACTCGTTCCATCACCCGAGGCAAATAAACAACCTCCAATAGCTGTGATACTTGGAATGACCTTGATTGCACTTTCAAAGGGACTTGTCTACCCGTTAGATTCCTTACCCTTGAGAGAGAAGGCATATTGTGATTATTTGTTGATACATTACATCTCCCAACAGTGTTAGGTATCAATTTTAAGGCTAGGAAAAAACTAACATAATTCTCAATACAGACCTTTCCACCAAGTGTATATTTTGTACCGCAACTCAACTATCTCAACTCACAATCTTGAATGATGGTAAATAAGCACCAGTATCTTTTTCTAAGCAAGTTGAGATCTACAATTAATCAGAGTGTTATAAAAGAATTAAGCAATGCTACAACTAACCTTACTGTGAACTCCGTACTTCTTAACTGCTTCCTAAGGCTTCTTGGCCTTTGAGATTACCATACTGAGACTTTTCGATCCCTTGCACTAGGGCTAAGGTCATTTAGGCTTAATCTAGGGCTGGCCCTTCCAAACCAAATAGCCCAGCATTCTCAAAATAATTGTAATAGAAGAACAATTTGTCCTTCATAATATTAACTTTAGTTCTAAAATGATTCAGCCTTCATAGGATTATTTTGTCCTTCAAAGTGTGTCTTTCAAAATGTTTTCAATGATTTTTCAAGTAAACGTTCTCGAACTTCTAGTCATTGACGTAGTCAACCCATAATGGATCTCGGCCTTCTAAACAAAGTGGGCTTTTGGCCTATAAATTCTGAAAATGGCTCAAACTTTACAAAAGAATTTTGGTCTCCAAAAATGATGAGGAACACAACCTCTTCTTCACTATAGACTTATAGGCATTCCACTACAAATCCTTCTTATCAGTTGCAAATTGGCATGTTATCAATCTATATCACTGGAAAAATTAATATCATCAACATAAACAACCACCACTATGATTTTGCCATCATTAGATTTGACATATAAATTGCTATTAGTTGTGCCTCTTTTAAATCCACATTTGAGTAGGAAGTTGTCTAGCTTGGAATACCAAGCCCGAGGGGTTTGCTTGAGACCATACAAGGCCTTCTTAAGCTTGCAGACACAATCAAGTTTATCTGTTAGCTAAAAACCATCTGGCTGTCCTATGTAAACTTCTTCCTGTAATTCTCCACATAGAAAGGCAAATTTGACATGCATTTGATATATTTGAACTTCTTGAAACAAGCAAATGCCAAAAACATTCTAAGTGCCTCTAATCTAGCAACAGGAGCAAAAGTTTCATCGAAATCCAGACCTTGAATTTGAGCATAGCCTTTACATACCAATCTTGCCTTATTTCTCACTTCACCACGGTCATTCAACTTATTCCTAAAGGCCCACTTAGTGCCAACGACATTCATGTTTGTTGGTCTTGGAACAAGTTCCAATGTCTAATTTTTCTCAATTTGGTCCAATTCATCATGCATGACTTTGGCTAGTTGTTGCACAGATATGTTTTCTCTATCTAATATACCATTCTGTTGTGGAGTTTCAACTAATGTAAATTGCCTCTTAATGCCATGTTTCTTGCAAAAGTCATCAAACTCTTTTGAAGTAAGCTCACCTCCATTATCAAATCTTATGCCCTTGATCTTATAATTAGATTCATTTTCATCCATAGCTATGAAATCTTTGAACTTCTCAAAAGCTCAAGCAACCCACATCATCCTATTGAAGTCATCAATTATAAGCATGAGATACAATTTACCTGTACGTGACTGTGTTCTTGATGGTCCGCACAAGTCCATGTGTACTAGCTAAAGTAGTTTTGATGATGAGATTTCCTTAGCCTTGAATGGAACTCAAGTTTACTTACCCAATTGACAAAATTTGCAAATCGTATTCTTTGGTTTTGATAGCCTGGGTAGATCCTTGACAGCATTCTTCTTGCTCAATTTGACTATCTTATCAAAATCCAAATGCACAAGTCGCATATTCCACAACCAACTCTCATTAATCTTTGATAAGCAACATCTCTCTGCTTTCTCTTTTAGAACATAAACATTATTGTTTGTTCTCACAACTTCATTCACTATTTCTCATGTGCCCGTAGACCTAATTTGACAATTTTTAGATTTGAAAATCACATCATAGCCTTGATCACAAATTTGAGACACACTAAGCAGATTGTGCTTCAGCCCATCGACAAATAAAACATTCTTAGCTTTACCTCTACAATTTGAAAAAATGACAACTCCTTTAACATTCTTACCAAGTGCATTATTACTAAAGGTTACATTACATTTTTCAACTAGTTTCCATGTCAAGAACTTGCTTCTGTCTCCTGACATGTCCCTAGAACATCCATTATCCACATACTAGTGACTACTTTCATTTTGAGCATACAAAACAATATCACATTGCTCTATGGTCTCCTTTTGTTTCTAGACATTAGGCTCCTGATTAATTTGCTCAATAACTAGTTTGAGCAAGTCCAGGACACTAAAGTGATATATCATGACAACAAAAGTGGGATCCAATTGGTAGAGAATCTCATATTTCATGACAAGTCCAAGCACATAGAGATTAGATATCATTACATTCAAGACATGGTGCAGAGAGGAGCCGTTAGACTCCATCACATTATGACGGATCCGCAGATAGCAGATATTCTCAACAAGGCTTTGTCGAAAGGGAAGTTCTTGGTCTTCAAAGAGCATCTTCGACTGATTGATGTGACCCCTCCTAAAAAGAGGCTTCGCTGATTAACAACATTGAGCTTCTGCCTCCCCCCACCCCCACCCCATCTTAGATCCCAGGATGAGGAATTGAGTGGAAGAGCTCCTGGGGTTGAGGGAACTCTTAACAATAGGTGTGTGTGATCCTTAGTATTGCAGTAGGTCAGGGATCTCCCCTATTGTCACCTATAGGATGTGTGTGATCCTTATCTATTTTGACAAGTCAGGCATCTCCCCCTGTCTTGATCTAGCAAAGTATACCCCAGTTAGCATCATACCCACAAGTAAGGCTTGTTGGTATTGTGCCTCCCTGTTTGGCCAATAGGTTGAGGAGGCTTGGGGTGTGTGATCCTTACCTTTGGTAAGTCGAATATCTCACCCAAGCTCGATTATGATACACGTGTTCTACCACAAGACCCTTGAGGGTCATTGATGGAAGATGAGTACACAATGGGATGGATGTGATACTTAACCCTTATATAGTAAGTGGTATCTCACCTATTGCCTAATATAGGGTGAAAGTCGTATGCTCCCCTATGATATGTTTTGGGGTGAGAGTGTCCCATAGGACCTTCCCCACTATCATAGACATGAGGTAAGAGTGTACCATACGACCTTCCTCATTGTCCCTAGAGGGTGGTAGTTGTAGCTACCCTATGATACTTCTTTTTTTAGATTTGAAAATGTTTCAACAAATAGAGTCGAGCAAAGATGAGACATAATTTGATGATAGGATACTTCCGATGATTACAAGATGTAGTTGGAATCTCTCTAGCTGAGAGGGAATGTTATTTTGGTAGCTCAGTGACAAATTCCAATCATTGGACCAAATTCCTCTTTCCAAGAGGACCAAATTTGACCTTTGAAGCACTTGATCTAGACAAGGGAAAGTGTAATTTTGAAGTGAAGCCCACAGGTACTAAAATTATCAAGGTCGACCTAAGGACAAACTAGCCCTCCTCCAACTCCTACAAATACAAGTGACCTCAAGCTCATTTGGAAATAAAATCAACACATTCTCCTTCTCTCTCTTGATTTGATTACTTTGTACAAGTTTGAGGCAACCTTATTCTCTTCACATGTGCGAGGTTCTCTTAGCCATCTTTGACTTTTTTTGTTGAATGTTTTGGCATCAGTTTGACCGAGTTTGACTACTCCATTTTGACTTCGTTTGAATGGAAATGATTTGATTTCATGAGGTTGAGTTAGCTAGCACAAGAACTGAGAAAATCTGAGCAGTTTGACTAGCGATGACTGCAGACATTGACCATAGGAAATTGCAGACTTTCACTGCAGACTCTCCCTCATTTGACTGAGTTTGACTAGACTTTTGTTGACTGTTTTGGGCTGACTTTGACCAGCACATGAGGCCATATTTCATGTTTATTTGACCAAGTTGTTTGTAAGGGTTGTCTGTTGACTTTGTTGACTAGTTAGGGCAAACTTTGACTGTTGTTGACTTGAACAAAATTATAGATTTATGACAGTGACCAAATTTGATTCTTCATCATTGGTATATTGGTTTTATGGTTAGTTGAATTGGTTGATAGTCAAAGCCTTTGACTTTGACTTTCATTGTTGAATTTGGCTCATTGTACTCTCTGTTGAACATTTGAAAACAATCTAATAGAAGAAGAATTTCAAAGGGTTTTCCGCCTTGTGGGGTTTTTCCCTTGTCTTTGACCAAATCGGTATCTCTTGTTGATGTGTTGATTGTCTCCCATTGTCATTGCATTTACTATTCTATCTTCAGATACTGAATTGTTTATCGGAAGAATTAATTGTTATTGAAAATATTGGTAATTCAATAAGTGAATTGGGCTAAAGTAAGTGAAACAGAATAGAGCAGTTAAAAATTTACAAATAGAAGTGATATTTTAACCGAAGATGGACTGCCAATAGAAGAGACAGTAAGTGAAACTTCAGCAGAAAATGAGCAGAAAATAGAAGAGACAGCAAGTAAAATTTCAGCAGAAAATGAACTAGAACAGCAAGAGATAGTTCAGCAGAAAATGAGAAGGGAGAAACTCTTGACTTCTTCGACTTGCCTTCACCAAAGCTTTGATACCATGTTGAAACTTTATATTCTACTTTGTAACAATTTCTTAAAAAAATGAAACTCCTTCAAGCCGCAATATTAGTTAAGCAATCATAGACATAACATACACCATATAAACAATATGCAAGATAAAAGACAGCCAAGAACACAATGAAACACAAAGAATTTAGGTCCAATGACCAGGGCAAAAGCCACAAGAGGAAAACCCAACTAGATTCTTATTCTATTAGAAATCAATTGTTCAGTAGAGAAACAAAATACAATGAGAGAATGAAGAAGTTCACCGAAATCTGAAGGTCTCTGATAGCAGCAGTTGATGCAAACACTCAATCACTTTGGCTCACCAAGTTCTGTTCTTACTCTCCAAGTCTCTGTCTCACTCTCTCAACCCTTCTCTAGTCTCTCCAACTCTCTCTTTCATAAGTTCGAAGTCTCCTTTCACAATGCACGAGTAAGAGTGAAGATGAGAGACACATATATATAGGAGGAGCAAGGAGTTCAAGTCATGAAGGAGGAGTAACTTGCATGCCTTGAGGGAGAGTTACATACGTCACTTAGGGAGGAACGCATGCCATTGTAACTCATGCCATTAAGGAGGAGCAATTTCCTTTGTAAATCATCCCATCAAGGAGTACACATGCCTTGAAGGAGAGAGTGTAACATATGCAATGAAGAGTGCGTAAGAGGAGTCTTTTATGACAAGTCTTTAAGGCATGTAAAAGGAGTGTTATGACGAATCTTTATTGTGAGTGAGAGAGTGTAAGAGGAGTGCAACGAATCCATTAAGAGAGAGAGGGGTATGAGTGCCATCAAGGAGAGAGAGATGTGAAGTGGCATGATTGAGTGCCAATTAGAAAAGGTGACATGAATTTCTATTTTGATAATAATATTGTAGTATCATAAAAATATAATAATAATAATAATAATAACAATGATGGTTATGTAAAAATTGAGCAATTAAGATCGATTAAGGATAAGTTAAGTGATTTTCAATCATCTCTACTTGATTACCAATTAAAGCAAGGTGATTTACTATTTTTGGAAAGTCATGCTTGAAATGATAGACATGACTTTCTATTTTTAGAAAGTCAGTCACTCTAAAATAGTCAGAAATGAGATTGTATTCAAGAAAATTCATCCCTTAGCTGCCAATTTTCAACATGGAAACCTTCACGATGTACCCAAAAACCTCATTAGGAGGCCATGGAAGAAAATGATTATAACCAAGCATAAGATACAAAGACAAGACGCCAAATAAAATAAAGTAATAATAATAATCAAGAAAAAAATATGAAGTACTTATCTTTTGATCTGAGTATTGTAGGGAATTGTCAACGTAATCAACATTTTTCACCCAAGTCAACCTTGTTCTCACTCACTAAAAGTGATTTCGAAAATAATGTGTCCTTCATTCACTCATTCTAGCAATTTATAATTCTTCCAAGGCTAAATACCATGGGTAATACCATGGGCCACTAATATTCCATGTGCCTAAGTTTACATTAAATAATTAAATCAATGTACTTTCCCTAAGTAAAACTTAGGAATAATTAAAACTGCTGAAATAAGTAATTATTAAGCTATCTTTTGCATGCCTAGAAACAAAGGCCTATACAAAGACACATGTCCAAGCACAATTTTTAAAAAAGGGAGAGGTGAAGACATACATGTGGACGAAGCAAGTTCCTGTAGAGCAGGAGACTCATCTAGACTGAAGAAAAGGGAGGAAGAATTTTCTAGGAGGTCGAGCTCAAGATATCGAGAGAACAAGTAACTGAACCCAATGTTTTAAAAATCGGAACCAGTGACCGGATCGGTCCACTAAATGAACCAGGTTTCAAACCAAGACTAGTCAGGTCTAAACGAACCGGTTTTAAAAAAATACATTAAATAATTAATTTTTA
The DNA here is from genome assembly GCA_031772625.1 of Pinus tabuliformis. Lineage (NCBI taxonomy): Eukaryota > Viridiplantae > Streptophyta > Pinopsida > Pinales > Pinaceae > Pinus > Pinus tabuliformis. Next base: position 761,270,172 of record CM062806.1, read on the forward strand.
ATGAAAAAACTATTTTTAAGATTTAAAACCATGATTACAAGCCAACAGAAACAAAATATGCAAGGTTTGCTCATCTATATACCATGTAAAGGATAATATATCAAAATGGCATCGAGTGCAATACATATCCGCAACAAAATACATAATCAATGAGGCTCTAAATGGCCTCTAGAGTCTGAAAACAATGCTCTAAGTTATGGGGTCACTAAACTACTACAAGTCTGCATATCAGTGATCAACAACATGATCACTCCTCATCATGATCAAACTTATCACCACTACTAGACAAGAGATCATCAACATGAGCTACATAAATAATATGGCTCTAAGTTTGAGAACTCCTAAAACTCCTCTACAACTTTAGTAGTAGTAGCAAAAATAGAAATCAAAACTACAAATCACTAATCAACATGGTCACTCATGAAACTCATCATTGATTCAATGCTACTAGAAATACATAAACATCATCAAAAAGAGATACATAAACATCATCTAGCTCAAAGTCTTCAGACTTGGATTACTCAACCTTATAACATGATAGAAATTGAAAAGGTTTAACATGCCTAACCAATGATTTTGGTTTGAGTGAAGGGTTCATCTCCTCAACCTTATAATGTCATAGAAAAAGATTAGCAAGCCTAACCAGTTGTTTTCCTTGGAGTGAAGGGTACATTCTTGTTAAGGCCATGGTAGAGGAGTTCAACAATCAATACCACCAACATCAACAAAGTTCAACAATCAATGCCACCATGATCAAGGTTCTTAAAGGGCTTCATGCTTTTGATCAAATGCCAATCTCATCCCCTCACGCATGATAGAATCAAATGGAAACATTGCAAACCCCCAAACCATGAAATCCTGAAAACCATTAAGTCTGCTGAATTTTGAGTGAAACTAAAATTCTAGTTTCACCATATGAAAGCCAATGAGGTCGAAACCACTCTCAAACATCCCGAGTCATTTCATGGCAATGTTAAAAATTTAAGTAAAAGGATGAACCCCAAATTTCTTGGAGAAAAACAACCCCAAATTTCCCTCAAAACAGCTTCAAAACTCACAAAAATGCATTCTGTGGGGTTTATTGGTGCCCTGGCAATAAACCAGCCGATTTCGTCCTAAACCGGTCGGTTAGGACCGGTTAGGACCGGTTTGTCCACTTTTTTGGTGAAATGGAGGGTCAAGCCGGGTTTTTCTGCCAGTTTGACCTAGTGGGAACCACAGAGGAAGTCAAGTTGTGAAGAGGTTGAATTATTCAATGACTCAATTTTTCTTGAGTGCGCAGAGCTCGTACGAGGAGGAAAGGAGAGGGTCGATTTGATTGTGCCAAGAAGTCGAGTTTCTCTAGGTCCAAATTCTTCAAGAAGCAAATTTTCTTGTGGGTCGGATTCCTTGGGTCGAGTTTTCAATGGGGGTCGAGTTGCATGTTCCAACAATGCATTTTTTTGTGTACTTTTCTTTATGGGTATAGGCCAAGATTTTCCAAAGGATTTTAATGAAGGAAAAATGTTAGGTGTGTATACTTATTCTTGTGATGTAATTGATATCTCTGATTTTATTTTTCCGCTATAAATATTTTTGTTTTAAAGGTTAAACACCAGTGATTTTATTTTCACAGCAATTCAGAATTTTATTTAATAATTTTCTGAGAACAAAAATTATTGAGGTATATATTTTTTATGTGTTTGTGTGTGTGTGTATATATAATATATACACACACATGTTGTGTTGCAAGAAAATAAGAATGAAAAGTTAAAAATTTGTAGGTGGGTTTAGAAACAAATTAAAGGGTAATTTGTCTTCATTTTCACTGGACTAATGTTTTCTAAACTTCCTAACAGTCCCATGCACCTCATGGTCACTTGGAAGTTTTCAAGAAGTTTATTTAAAACTTTGGTTCTTCTACGAGGTGTCCCTACCTGAGAGGGTATCATTACTAGATTAGGACAAACTATCTCAATTCGAAATACTTATTACAAAAGAGGTTGTCCTCACTAGGGCAGAAAAAATGGATCAACGAAATGTTAAGCTACAATTATGAGATCATCTACAGGAAGGAAAAGGAGAACTTGGCGGTCAATGCCTTATCTAGGAAGTACAAGGAGGAAGGAACCCTATTTCCTTTACTTTTACTAGAGCCTGCTTGTATAAAATAGGTATGGCACGAATGGTTAGGTGATGCCTGGATTGTTCAATTTCAACTGCTCCAAACATAGGACCACACACACACATAAGGGATACAACCTAAAGGACTATGCATTACGGTATAAAAGGCATATCTTTTTGGTTCAAAACTTAACATTCAAATAAAGAGTGTTAATGGAATTACATTCCTCTTCCATAGGCAATCACTCAAGGTTTCAAAAAAACATATTAATGGATTAAGTGTTAGTTCTTTTTGGATGGAATGGACAATGAACTGCATACCTTTGTGGCAAAATGTGAAACATGCCAAAGGAACAAGGGTGAAACAACGAAACCTCCAACACTATTTTAGCCTTTACGAATTCCTACAACTGTGGATTGAAATTTTCATGGATTTTATTTGTGGGCTTCCCTAAGAAAGAAACAAATCAATCATCATGGTGGCTGTGGATCACCTTTCTAACTATGCTCACTTTTTTGCCTTACAAAACCCCTTTGAGGCCTCAAAAATTGCTTGAGTATTTATGGACGATGTTTATAAACTACATAGCATGCTTAATTCAATTGCATCAGAATGTGATACTATACTCATGAGCAATTTATGGTGGGTGTTGTTTAAATTACATGATACCCAACTGTAATGAGTATAGCTTATCATCCTCAAACAGATGGTCAAATAGAAGTGGTCAATAAGTGTCTAGAATCTAGATATTTATTTGAGATGCTTTGTCTCGAAAAGGCAAGCACAATGGATTTAGCAGCTACTCCTTACCAAACAGGAATACAATTCCACCTATCATGGTAGGGCTACAGGCGGACAACTTGCAACATAGGAGAAAAAAATTCTCCTAGGGTTACCCCTGTATCTAGATGGGTAACACAGACACCCCTCTTAAATGTGCCACTCAAATTCTCAACATCCTCTATGCTTCCCAAAAATTTCAATTTCTCTTGCTCATGAACAAAGAAGTCCCTTGGACATTTGATGGAGAATCACAAGGTAATCCTACTAGAGGTGGGGAGTAAGAAATTATACATATTTCTCCAAACAATACCATCTCCTTCAAAGCTGGAACTGGTGCTGTAACAAACAACCTCTATGAACTTATGGCACTCAAACTGGTTCTTCTGATGGCTCAATAAAAGAGTGACGCAAATTCAAATTTTTGGAGACTGACTTCTAGTCATTCAATGGATGAAAGGAAACTTCATCTTGAATAATTTCACCCTGCAACCACTATTTCTTGACATCAAGAATATGCAATCAGCCTTTACTCATCTTTCTTTTGCTCATGTCTACTGGGACAAAAACAATGAAGCAGACAGGCTTTCCAAAGGACCAGAGCTGCAAGTGGGCACTTGGAAAATCCTTGAATCCACTCAAGGACAATCTTCTTCTTATTTTCATGAAACCTGGTTTCACTTGTGACTTTCTCAGAGATTATGGGACAATAATTCTTGAAAATGCAATTTTCTGATTCTTTCTGGTAAGATTTGTATATGTATTTTAAGGAATACTGGAGCTTTAAAAAGATTAAGTTTCTTTGTAAAGCATACAGGCTAGTACTAGCTAAATAAATAAATTTAAGAAGAAACAAAAAAAAATGAAACTATATGCAGAGAAGCAAGCTCTATTATCGCTGGAATATATTCAAACATTCCAAACATCTGGTGAAGACTGTTTGTCTTTTTGTATTTGGCCTCGTATGGTAATCTGGAATACTCCTCAGTATCTGCTATTGTAATTTTGTTACCTTCAATAAATTACTTGACTTTTTTCCTTCAGAAAATATTTTTTTTTAAATGCCAGGGACAGAAATCCATAGACAACAAGTTCGAAAAGACATTGCTTATTACAAATAACCATTATATCAAGGATTATTACAAACAACCATTATATCAAGGATAAAATGGGAAACCTGAAGCATATTTGCAGCATGCCTTTGTGCAGCTGCATCCTGCTCTGCAAATAGACGTGCATCCTCTGTAAGTCTTTGCTCCTGTTCTATTCGCATCATCACCTGGGCAATACAAAGATCAGTGTAAATATGCAATGTATTCAGTCAAAGGTGATATTACAATAGCATTGATAAAATTTTAAGCAATCCTTCTTCACTGGAGATGATGATAACAGCTGGAGATAAAAAAAAAATACTTTGTATTGAATCCTTGAATATGCATAACCCTCAATATAGCCAAAAGAAAATGACAACACATAACTTCTTTAGATAATGGGAAAAGAGGAAGAAAGAAACATTCTGTAATCAAATAGCATAAAATATCCAAAAACTGGGGAAAACCTGAAGCATGGCACGTTCCTGCTCCTCCTTCTCTACTACAACTTGCCGCAGGTTCTCTATCTCAGATTCAACTTGCTCTAACTGAAAATAAAATCACAAATAATTCTTATGTACAGGTTTTTGAATACAGACAATCAGATCTAATTCAAAATATTATGTAATATACAAATGTTATCTTTTAAAAGGTAAGCAATGAATTAACAAATCACTTTCAATGGGATGATCAAACTACACACAGTTAAAATAACGATTTGTTCCCACACCCATTTATTTAATATATAATATTAAAACAGAAAATTATATAATGCCCAGTAATATGCAGGACAGTCACTTCAATGAATACTATACAAGAGTAATTAATAAAAGAAACTCATTGACTAAGCTTTCAAACCCTAGAGTCAATAAGCTTAGGAGTCAAATGGGAAAGATATTGATATGCAAACCTGATATAAGAACAAAACTAGAAGAAAGGCATAGAAGAAAACAGAAGAGAGAAGTATTCAAGTATGAGAAAAGATTGCCTGAACCATACACATATAGACACAAAACTATGTGGGATAGCATTCACATTTGACCACATCTTCAATAAAATACAATAAAGTGGGTGAATGATAGTACGAATATAAAACAGTACAAAACTGGATAGTACAAATATAACACATGTTCTCTACACTAAGTCTCATCAATTCCTCCCTGTTGAAATAAGATAAGATCAGATAATTTCAATGATGTCCAACAAATTACCAAAAAGTACATCAAGTATACCTACAATGTGAGAATACAAAAACAAATCCTAGATAAATCATAAAAGTGGAAAAAGATAAAAGGTTAGGTATTTAGCTAAAACCTAAATATCTAGCAAAGAGAAGATATAAAAAACAGTGCAAGTGTGAGAAAGACACTCAAAAGCGTTTAACAAAAGAGGGGATGTAAAAGCCAACTAGAGCTAGAGCTGGAAACCACTGTAAAGGACGGCTAGCAGATTTCAATATATAGCCTCCTCATCGAAATCATCTGAAAGGTCCAATACACTGGTGGATGTTATCCTCAAAGGAGTGATTGTGGTTTAGAGGGTATGGCTACATCATCTTTGGGGTAGTACAGAAGCAAGGAAGCCCAATGCTCCTAATATCCAAGGTCGTTGAGAAGACATTCAAATGGAAGTTTGACTACTCAAACAAATACTAGTACTGTGTTGGACAGGGAATCCCAACCAAACATTGGGCCCACCTAGAAAATGTTTGTTGTTTTGGTGCGGTACACCTTTTGTCCTTCAACAATCCATCATTGCTAGCAAGGAGTTCTATTGACATCCAAGGAAGAGGGTGATCAAGAGGAAACCCAAAGTCACAACGATCTAGAAACTAAATCATCTAGAAGATATAAACAAAAGTTCAGGTGCTAGAAAGATGCTCAAAAGAGTTGAAAAAAAGGGTGATGTAAAGGCCTACTAGAACTAGAGGTATAACCCACTGTTGAGGATGACTAAAGGATCCCAATACATACTCCTCAAAATCATATTAAAGGGCCAAATCACTAGTGGACGATATCTTTGCATGAGCGAAGAAAGCAGTAGGTTCATTTCCATTTGAGGGCTTGTCTCTCTCCATCATCCTAGTCTCCCCTTGAGTGCATCTAGCCAATAACTCATTGAAACCAGGTATCATGTCATTGTTGAGAATAGTGGTGACAAATACATCCCAAGGTCTTGAAAGACCTCCAAGCGCAATGAGAGTGAGCTCACTATCAACAATAACTTCTCCAATAGATAGGTCATTCTTGATTCGAGTTATTCTCATGAAGTAGGATTGGATAGACTCCTCTTGTTCATCTTGATATCATTTAACTTGTTCTTGAGAAAAAGGATTTGATTTGCATTGTTCACTTTGAATATCCCAACCAGCTTATCATACATCTCCTCAGATGTTGCCAAATTAAAAATATATGCAACCAAATGCTTTTGACCTCACATTTTCTATACTTCGTCTTCGCAGCAGTCGGTGCATTTGAAGAAGGCTCCACCACTTTTCCCTGCACATAGTCCAATACTTCATTCCTCCAAAGTCAATTCCAAAGTCATCTTCTATGCATGATAGTTAGATTTTTCATTGAGCATGTCCTCAGACTTGAAGTAAGATGTAGAAGCCATTGAGACTTGTCCAATATATCTTTCTTAATGATTGTTTTTCTCTCTCTTGTTTGGGCATTGTCTTCACTTGGCCTCTGATACCATGTTAATTTTAGTTAACAATTCTATGTTCTATACTTAGCACAATTACTGCAATGTTCCTTTAGCAACCCAATGACAATTTCCAATTTAGTTTTCCAATAGCAATCACATTGACAATAACTGTAGATAGAACATGAACAATAAAACGCAAAAGACAAACCAAGACAAAAGGACACCAGGTTTGGCAAATGCGAGGGGAACCCCAAGATGAGGAAAACCCCTTGATCAATTCTTCTTATTATTATATCAACTGTTCAGCAGAGAGAAAAAGTACAAAAGTCAAAATTGACTTGTTAAATCACAGTCAAAACAACTCTGTCAAAACTGCAGTCAATAGCAATCAAATTCTGCCCTAACCAGAAAGTCGAGAACGGTCAAACTTCTCCCAAAACAACTCGGTAAACCCACAATCAAACTAGGCCTCTTACGCTGGTCAAAGTCAGCCCAAAACAGTCCATAAATCAGCAATCAAACTTGTTCAAAGTCTAATCTTGAATTCTGCGGTCAACTCTGTGATCAGCGATGTGGTGAGCCTCGGTCAATGTGCCCAAAAAATCTCGATTCTTATGCCAATCAATGCAGCCTTCCAAAAACAAAATTCTGACCCAAAAATCACAATCAAACTTGGTCAAATATGTTAAAATTGGCAACTAGGGCCAAACTCCATGTGGGTCATCTTATTAATGGCAACTGATATTTTTCTTGGATCCCTCTCATAGAGAGGTGTAGGATTGATCTAAAGATCATCAAGGTCGACCAGCAACCAAATAAACCCCTGATGTGCTCCACATTTTTGTATAAATAAAGGTGCCTTGAATCACTTGAGAACACAACTCTCATGATCTCCCTCTCTCCACTTGTTTTGGGTTTGTCTTCTCTCAAGGAAGATGTAGTGGAGAGGTTCATCTAAAAAAGCCCTAAATGCAGTCATCTAGGAGAGCCCTAGTCGCAGTCTTGGAGGAGATCTGACCGCAGATCTAAGAAGCCTTAGTTGCAGTCAATAGGAGTTCTAATGCGCAGTAAGGGAGCCCTATTCCGCAGCAAAGGGAAGGCTCTAATCCACAACAAAGGGAGCCTTAATGCACAGCAAAGGGAAGGCCCTTATCTGTAGCTAATGGGAGCCCTAAACTGCTATCAAGAGGAAGCCCTAAATTGTTGTCAAGAGGAGCACTGAGTCAAGGCCTTAGTTACTGCCACGTTTCATGTGGGGGAAACGTGGGCTAGTACGGCCTGAAACACGTTTCCAAGTCGTACAGCCACGTTTCAGCAATAAAGTGACTTTTTCAGTTTTTTTTAGATTTTTCATTTTTATTTTTTTATTTCACTCCCTGCCAATTCAAGGGTGATAGAGAGAGCTATTGAAGATTGGAAATAAAACATTTTGATTTGGGCAACCTAATGTTCAAGCTTATGGCGCTAGTGTTGATATGCAATTCATGGTAATGTTAAATTCTTAAAGTAAAAGTGATATTATCCTTTATCTTTCATTTTCATTAAAAGTGACATTCTCCTTAAAAGTGACATTCTCTTAAATTTTTAAGATTACCATGAAATGACTCTAGATGTTTGAGAGTGGTTTCGCCTTCATTGGATTTCATATGGAAAAAGTAGAATTTTAGATCTCACTCAAAATCCAACAAACTTGTCTGTTTCTCAGGATTTCAAGATTGGCAGGATTGCAATGTTTCCATTGGATTTAATTAAGAGAACCAAGCCCTTTATGCAGGGGAGACTCCCATAATCAAGAGCAACTAGGGTACTAGGGTATGGAACTTGTATTTAATCAAGAGCACTAAGGTCGTTCGACTGTGCAAGAGGAGACTCCCAATCAAGCACGAGATAAGAAATTAGAAGTTTCTCCTGCCTGATTTTGGATATTGCTATTTTCATTATGTGATCATTCATGAGTAAATGTGATGTAAATTTAGAGACTTATAGTTTATGCATTGACATTGGACAATTTAATCATAATGTAATAAATTAGAATGTATCATGTATGCTTAATGATTGCACATATTTCTTAAATGACCTAGTATGTGTGTATATATATATATAGTGTTTCCTCGTTTCCAAAATTTGGGGGGGTCACGTTTCGTACCCGTACCCGTTTCAGAAACTCGTACTCGTCTCCCTGTATCGTGCAACTTAGGACACCTATTATTGCTGGAATTTATGTCTAAGTATGGGCTATGCTTCATTATCAAATATATATCACAAGTAGATTTTTCTCAAAACAAAGAACATAATAGACATCTTTAATCATTACCTTCTTACCTCTTAGCTGGAATACGCCACTTCCCTTTCCTCTAACCCTATATTATTCTCTACTATTCACCACAACAAAATTATATTGAGATTTATACTCTACAAAATCAGCATACCAATCACTACCAATAGTAAAATGTTTAAATGCCCCTAAATCAACATACCAATCAACCTTACCTCTCTTTGAATCCTTCTTTCTAGCCATGAACAGATGGAACTCTTCATCCTTCTTATGTTCAACAATATTAGCATGTTTCTTTCTAAATAGAGCATTGAAATAATGTTCTTGGTTGTGTTGTGATCCGACAACCACTTCCTTCAAACTTTGTCTATATGCCCTACTTTGCCACAACAAAAGCATTCAATTGCTTTACTACTTTCACCTCACTCAGAAGGGTTACTCCATAATCCCCTTCATATGTTTTCTACCCTTTCTTTTAAATTTTGCTCCACATGCCACCTCAAAAGACTCACTAACACTGTTATTCCTAGACTGATTTGTCTATCTATCTTGCTAAAAGAGCTTAGTGCTCAACTACTCATATGTCAGATCTTTATCAATACTAGTAATGTTCAAGGTCTTAAAAAAATTGCATAAGAAGAGGGCAAACTATTTGAGGTTAATAATAACCACTACATCTTCTCCTTTCATTGTCCTTGCAATTGACTTCAATTCATCTCTAATATCCTTGATTTTTAGTAAATGGTCTAGCAAGGAGTCAAGTTCATCCATTTTAAGTGAGGATAATGTTAGTTTTGTAGCATCGGATAAGTGTTCTAGTCTCGATTTGTGCCAGAGAGGCTAAGAACACAAGATCTTCAAAACCCATAAAAGGTTTCACAAGAAAAGCTTGTGAAACTCCTTAATTGAATTAATTAGTTATCATTTAAATTTTTCCTATGTCTAACTTAGGAAAATTGGTTAATTAATAGGAATTAATTAAGAAAATGTGAGAATGCTCTAGAAACTCACACAAATTGAGTTTGAGATGATCTTAGTTGTTGATGGGGGTTTAATCATGGCCGTTGGTAAGCCAATGAGAGATTATTAGAGCAAGAAGATATCGAAAGAGATAGACACATCAGGAGAGCGAATTTCTTGGCAGATCAACTATCCAACTGCAGAGATCAAGCGGGGAAGAAGCATTTGAGCCAAGAGTGAGATTGAGGGAGAAGCAACAGAGAAAGCTATTAGAGATTCCCAACAGTACAGCAAGGAGGCCAAAATATTTTTGCAAGGAGGACGAATAGTTAGTGCGAGTTCCTAGACACCTAATGCGAGTTTCCAAAAGAGGGTTTGCAGTGTTGTCGGAAGTCAAATTGAGCTCCAAAAGGCCAAGCAAATTTCTTCTAGTGGCAGAAAGAGGACAAACGGCTCACTTGGAGCCAACTCGCAAGTTGTACGAATTTCTCCAGCGAGAACATACACATTTCCAATCCAGTAGTGTGAATGGTTGGGAGGAAGTGTTGTTGGAGAGACGTCGAGTTGATTACGGAGGGAGATAATTTATCTCCAAATTATTTTGTAAAGATTATTGTTGGAGGATAGCCAAATTAGCATCCAGATATTGTACTTAGATTTTGTTGCTTCATATAATAAAATAAACCCTCATCTACTGCACTAGTTTTCCCAGTTGGGTTATTCTGGGGACTTTTGTCCAAAAATATTGGTGTCATCTTTATTGTATTTGTATCTATTTTCTCAATTCTAGTTTTTTTTACGCAGCAATTTTATTATGAAGAAATTGCAGTATGATTTATTTGTTAGTTGTCGTAACAAATAAACTTCATAATTAATCAGTTAGAAGAATAAATTCCATTTGTTGCATTCCGAGGAATTTTCAGGGGTTATCAAAGCGATTTTGATTAGATCGGGAGATCAGTAGTGGGAGGGAGAAATTTTCGCAGTTCAGAGGGAGTTCTAAGCAAATTTCTTCCCAGACCTGTGAAGGCCACCAGTGTTTGCGAATTAGCAAAGACAAGGGTTCGATTTTCAGTTTACAGACAACAGAAAATTCAACCAACCTTAGTATTAGAGATTTGTAGGTGTGGGTGAGAAGATCAGTCAATTCATTGAGCAAATCTGGGCATAGTTGCTTTGCAGTAGGTATTGCAGCGGCAGATCAGCGTTGGGTGGAAGAGAAAAGCACACACGGAAGAAACTTCCAGTTTACTCAATGGGTTTCCAGATACAGGTTTAGGAGGACAAATCACCTATTTCCAGAGAAGGACATCTAGAAGGTTGAGCAAGTAGCCTCAATGAACAATTGAAGGTAGTACATTGACTGAAGAAGGATTTTCGAAGGCAAGCAGAAGCAGATTTGCACATTCTGAGTTCAGGGATGGTCACAACAAGATTCTGTGATCAAGATAAGCTTGATGGAGCCTCTAATTATGGCATCTGGAAGAACAGGATGACCAACCTGCTAGATGAGAATGGTTTGAAGATGTATGTAGAGTACACTGTAGCCGTACCTACATATCAGCAACAGCTAGCAAACTATAACAAGGAGATGGCCAAAGCTAAGAGGTTGATTCTCGATGGAATTCAAGATCATATCGTTCCACATGCTGCAAATAAAAATATGACAAAGGAAATGTGGGATGCCATCGCAAAGCTTTATTAATATACTTCCGACAACCAAAACATGCTTTTGAAGGAGAAGTTGAGGGCTACAAAAATGCACAAGGGTGAAGGCGTCACATCCATCTCTCCAGGATTCAAAGTGTCAGAGGTGAGCTAGCAGTCATTGGAGAAAAACCAGTAGATAGCGAGCTAGTCAAAACAGCTCTCAACGGTTTCATTATGGAGTGGCATACTTTTGTCCAAGTTATTTTTGGGTGACATACGCTACCCAGTTGGGATCATCTATGGAGTGACTTCACTCAAGAGGAGATGTGACTTAGTCTCGTAAATGGTACTATCAACAGCAACCGCAAGACACCCAAGGAAGAGAAGAATGAGGAAAACGTCGTCCTTGCAACCAAAGGGAAAGTGAAGAAATGTCCCAATGGGAGGAGAGAAGAAGAAGAAGGATCTGCCAAAGATCAAATTCTCCTGGAGTGGCGAGTTTAGTCATTACAGCATCTAGTGTCCCAAGAAAAAGGACAAGAAGGGAGAGCAACAGACAGCAACTTCGGCAGAAATAGATGATATGTCCTCTAGATTATAGGACGAATTCAGCTTGTACGCGGCAATAGCTCCAAGAGAGCGGTGGGGAGACATTGAACTCTAGTACCCTGTTTGGGCAAGATCCAATGAGGATAGCAACAGATAAGTGTCTGCCCATGGATCATTACCCTTGCTATAGGGGCCCACAATTTTCAGTAGCAGGTGGATCAATGTTAAAGAGCGCATCCAGATCTTGAGGGACAGTTGCAAAGACTTTTGCAGTCAAATATTAAGGGGTGCAGAACCAATCAAGGCGCAGATAGTTACTCAGTAGACAATGCAGATACTAGTAGCAGTCAGAGCTCACGAGACAATTGTAGAACCTGTATATGGATATAGTGGATCCATAGATTTGTTCTCAGTTGTAGTAGTTACAACAACAGCAACATGAGATTAGTTGCAGCGCAAGCAGTGTTGGCAGCTGTGCGGGATGGCAAAGTGTAGTATCAGCAACAACGCAAATGAGGGTGGTTCAACTACAGGGTTAGCAAATGATTAGAATATGCGTAGTAGTTTGGTGGACAATGACAGGCTATGTTGCCAGGAAACGTGGGTGCGGGGACGGGGACGGGGACGGGGACGGGGACGGCATTTTTGGAAACAGGGTGCATGGGTTCGTCGGGTAATATAATAATATTAAATTTTAATAATTATATTTTATAAATTATAAATTTATAATTAATAATATATATGAATTTGTATATTTTTCAACTTTAAACAAGAAAACTTTGAGAATGCTGTGAGAAATTGGCAGATTTTGATACTTAATTTAGCCATTGTCCAAAATAGCCCTTCGCCATTTAACAGCATCAGCTGATTACAGCTTATGGCTGGTCTCAATCCTACTTTCTATTTGACTGAAAATGTCTGAACCTGTATGTGTGCATTTACAGTTTATAATTTGATGGTTATTTGGCTCGGGAATGAATGTTTCATTCCAAATTGATTTACAAGAATCTGCAGGCTCAAATTACAGAGTAAGAGGTCTCTTTTCCAGTTCTGGTTTCGATGCCATATATTCTATGTTCTCGACATAAGTGACATATTTAGCTTTTAAATTGAGTTGTTACAATTGAATGTCCATCTGTATAGAGAAGGGAATTATTTATTATATGTTTTGCCAGCTCAATGTTACGTGTCGATGGAAAACATTGCAATTAAACTTGCTAATATGCTCCAAGGAGCCTTACAAATTAGATGGTGGCTACGTTCCGTTCCACAAAGCTCATCGTTGGAACAGAGAACACGGGTCTACAGGCCTGGATTTTTGGTTTTAAGTAATCACGAACACCTATGGCATTAGGGATATTGCAGTAGTGACTGCTAGTGGGCAATTGCGATCCACTTACAATGAAAGTGTAATGCAGCTTAATGTAGTTGAGCCCCTGTGGGTGTTCACTATTCAAATGTGTAATATAAATTATAATGCACCTATATTTTTCACACGCGGGTCTTGTGAAACTTTTTCATGGAATAATAAAATTGAAAACAAAAACTTGTAAATACCACTGCCGTTGAAGCTGCTCTGTCCACTGCTGCTGAAGCTGCCCACTGCTACTAAAGCTGATATTTGCTTGTGTAAAGAGTTAAAGTCTTAAAGATTTAGGGTTTTTAAAGTTTTTTTACCTTTGTTATAAGTTATTTTTTAAATTTCAATAAAAAAAATTATTTGAAAATTAAATTTTTAATATAGGTTTTTTTATGAAGAACCTAAAGAACCCAACCCGAAGAACCCAAAGAACCCAACCCGAAGAACCCGAAGAACCCAAAGAACCCAACCCGAAGAACCCAAGAACCCAAGCACCCGAAGAACCCAAGAACCCGTTAAAGGAAAAGAACCCAAATTTTTTTTTTGAAGAACCTGGTTCTTCTGGGTTCGTCTGGGAAGAACCCGTACCCGAATCCGGTACTTGGGTGCGGGAACCCGGGACAGGTTCGAGAACCCCACCCCCGGGTGCGGGTACCCGTGCAACATAGATGACAGGTTGAAAAAATTGGCAACTGGGGCCAAATTCCACCTTAGGACAGCTCATATGATGGAGATGATTATTGCATTAGATTCCTCTTTTCGAGAGGTCCAATTTTGATATAAAGATTATCTCATTCTGAAAAACAAAAGTGGAATTTTGAGTTTATTCTCTCTCATGCACAAATTATTCAGGTCAGCCTCAGTCTAATGTAGGCTCAAAAGCCCAATAGATGTGTCTCCTCACCCTCAACGAAGTGTATAAATAGGAGTGACCTCTCTCCACATTTGGACATCACTCATCACATCACATATCTCACTCTTTCCTCTCTTGATTGGTTCGTACCAGTGTTGCACGAAGCGCCCCCCCCCCCCCCGGTTCCAAGCCCCGAAGCGCGTCCCGTACGGAAGCGCCTAGGAAGCTTGGCCGGAAGCGCGCTTCCGAAATTTTTAGACGCTTCCTGGAAATTTGGAAGCGCTGGCGCTTCCGAAGCGCCGAAGCGCGCTTCGTACGGCGCTTCCCAGACGCTTCCCAGACGCTTCCCAGGCGCTTCCCAGACGCTTCCAGAAAAGCTTCCGGAAAAGCATTTAGAAAATCGTTTTTTTTTCAATTTTTTTTTAAATTTTAGGTGAGTTTGCTTGTTGGGGGTGGGTCCACCTTGGGTTAGGGTGACAAATGAAAGCAAAAAAAAATATAAATATAGCAGATGCTCCCTCATCTGGTCCCTTGGTTCCTAGGTTCCATGGTTCAACACCAACAGCAGGGGGTTCTTCTTCATCAGTTTCAGTGCCACGACTTCCAGAGGCACCATCTTCTTCATTGCCACCACGTGGAGGCCCGCCACCACGTTCTATTCGTGGTGGAAGGAGGAGAGATTAGTAGATATATTCACAATCTACTACTTTTTGTCATAGATTACTCATTAGACTTGTAGACTTGTGAATTTGAATTTTGAACCTTTTTGGCTTGGCGGTGACCAAGTGACATATTTTGTAAACATTATTATTCGAATTTTGGACATGACAAATGTTGACAGTTGCTCACTTGCTAGATAAATCATAATATGCTCTATGTTTTATGTTTTATAATATGCTTAAATGTTTTATGTTTTATAATATGCTTGAAAATTTGATGTATGTTTGTAATAGCTAGAATATAGATGATTGTTGTACATACTAGTAACTACAATGGAATCATGGATGCCATATCTATCTTGATTTATGCAAAAATATGCATGTTTTCATGTCTTCTACAATTAATTTGGTATTTGGGATGTTTGTTTTGAGTATAAATGCAAAAAAATATAAAAAAATATATATATATAGCAGACGCTTCCGCGGACGCTTCGCTTCCTAGATTTTTGGAAAATGACGCTTCCGCTTCCGCTTCGCTCCTGCTTCGTGCAACATTGGTTCGTACTACTTGGAGGCAGCCTCTTTCTACTTCGCATGTGTGACAGAAGGACGAATTTTGGGATTGTTTGCTAGCTGAATTTCAGGAAAACCGAAGGCGTTGACCAAGGCTTTTTTTATCGGCGTTGACTTCATTTTTTAGGGAAGAAATTTGATCTTTGGAGGCCGCATTTATTGGCACTAGAATCGAGGTTATTGGGACTGTTTGACCAAGGTTGACTTCAGATTTGACCGCTGAAATTCAATAGTGTTTTCTCTCTCCTTTGACTAGGTTGACCAAATTGTTTTGGGCTAACTTTGACTCTCTTGGAAGGCCTAATTGATCTGCTATTGACTGAGCTGCTTGGAGGACATTTTGGTGCTGCTTTGACTAGTGTTGACTTTCTAGTTAGGGCTGCAATTGAATGTTGTTGACTGTTGATTTTGATAGGGCTATTTTGGAAAGTAAATTTGATATTTGTACTCTCTCTTTGTGCTGAACTATTGAATAATATTAAGAAGATTTGATCAAAGGATGTTCCCCACATTGGGGTTTTTCCTTGGCATCCGCCAAATCTTGTGTCCTCTTGTCTTAGCTTATCTTCTACACATGTTTTTATGTTTTATCTACATTTACTATCAATGTGTTTAATTTAATGTGATTGCTACTAGAAATAATTGGAAATTGTCATTGGGTTGATAAGGAACATTGAAGTAAATTGTGCTAAAGCATAGAACATACCATTGTTATCTAAAATTAACATGGTATCAGAGCTCAAGTGAAGACAAAGCCCAAGCAAGAGTGAGGAAAAGCAATCACTAAGGGAAGTTGTTGGACAAGAACTTGGAACTAGTCCCAATGACGACTACATCTTACTTCAAATCCAAGGACAAGCTTACAAACAAATTTGACTATCATGCATGGAAGATGTCTCTAGATTTGACTTTGGAAGAAAATAATGCCATAGATTATGTCAAAGGAAGAGTATTGGAGCCTCCTTCAAATGCATCCGCAGCTACACAAAGTACAAGAAAGGTGAGGTTAAAGCTAAGAAAATTATTGTTGATTCTATTCACATGCCTTTGGTTGCCTATATTTCTGATTTGGAAACATCTAAGGATGTATGACAAGTTGAAGCATAAAAACTGATAGCTCGTTGACTTGAATGTAAAAATACACAAGAGGTATTTTGAGTTAATAATTTATTATATATAAAATGTATAAGTGATGTTTGTTACAATGAGGACTCGCATATATATACCTAAACAGGTGTTCTTTCGTGACTGGGCATGTCTTTTAGACATGCCTTTTCACTTAACTTAATGACTATTTAACCTAATCAATATTTGATTATTTACTATTTACATTTATTTTATTTATTTTAGTTGTTATGAATATAATTCATAACATAGCCCCTTCCTTAGGAAGCTTTGTCCTCAAAGCTTTAATGTTGTGGATTTCCTTCACTTAGTGGTATATAATCGGGCCATCCTCTTGTCATGTAGCTCATCAATATTATTCCCTTGGATATTTTTAACCCTAATTTTTTT
This sequence comes from Pinus tabuliformis, assembly GCA_031772625.1. Classification (NCBI taxonomy): domain Eukaryota; kingdom Viridiplantae; phylum Streptophyta; class Pinopsida; order Pinales; family Pinaceae; genus Pinus; species Pinus tabuliformis. Next base: position 761,287,190 of record CM062806.1, read on the forward strand.
GTTAACTCTAATTTTTTTAATTTTTAATTCTAATTTTTTTCTATATATCTATATATATATATATATATATATATATTATAATTCTTTTTTTTTTCTTTTTTTTTCAAATAATATATATATAACTATTATTTGTTTTTTTTAATAATAATTTAATTAATTAAAATGTATTAATTATTTGAATTATAATTATAATATATATATATGAGCTGAAAACAAATCCTACGGACGGCAGATTCAGGTGTGCGAACCGAACCAAATGGTGGCTTACACGTTGGCGATTTAAACGACGTGGCATACGGATCGAATCAATCAACATGAGACGTGACGTATGGAAAACTCCATCGGTAGGGATTTACGCAAAATGATCATCCGGAATTTGGTGTCAGAAGGTAACCTGGTCAACGAATTTACTGTTTCTGAATCGCAGTGGACGCGGCAGCATCGGACATTGACTTTGTGAATCGCAGTGGATGAGGCAGCGTTGGACAACGGAGTTCAAGAATCTGGCAGCTAGAAGTCGTCGTGATTTCGCATTGATATAATTAAGGTAATCACAGTATTTCATGGGACGCTTGTCGGGATAAGTGTGCGTCTCTTCCTGTAATCTGACCGATGATCTATTCCAGTTGACACTTTCTTCCCGCGACCTGACAGAGGCTGTAACATAGTCGACATTAGAACTACCAATGTCACTTAAAGCAGTCATATTATCAGCGCTTTCCTCTTCAGCGGCAGATCCCGGCCGAGGGTTTTGCTGCGATTTCCGGCAACTTTCGCAGCGCATGCACACGCGTGGAGTAACATAATCTTCAGATTTTGCAAGACTCAGGCTTGGACTGGTACTCAGAGCAGGGGGCTGCTTCTGCTTCTTTACTTTCCGAGAGGGCGGATTTCGACGATTAGGTTTCTGAAAATTGCTGCTCTCTTTTGGCGAATCTGCAATGACTAATTTCCCTTTGGAAATTGGCGCCTTGCGCTGCCCTGCATTGCACCTTTTCTGCGTCACAAGGGCTTTAGAGCTCTGTCCCCGAATTTCAGGGGTCATTGCTGGTACCTCAACATTCTCATTTAGCTGGCTAACTTTGAGCTGAACATCGTGATCCACATACATATTTTTGGAATTTTCAGCAAACCAACAATTTAGGAACCTTGAAATTTTGGATTGGGTCCCCTTGGTTTTCTTATATCTGCTTTCCAATTTTACTGTTGGATCAACAGTAGTTTTATAAGGATCTGCCTTGCACAAATTACAGACAATGGCTGTATACAATGGATCCCATGTATTGTATTTTATAAGCTGAAGATCAGATTTACTGGGTGTCTGTGCACTCACTTTTGAGCTTTTTGTGGGTGTCTGTGCACTCACTTCTGAGCTTTTTAATCTCTTGGAACTCACATCAGAAGGTGTGGTCCTTTTTCTCTTACACAAGGTTGATTGCTCCTCATTTTTCTCTAAACCAACTTCTATTTTAACTTGTTGTTGTACATTTGTTAATCCATTGGTTTCTTGAGAAACATGTAGAACATCAACATGATCAGGATTTTCTTGAGAAGCTTGTACAACATCAACATCAACATGATCATGATTTCCTTGAGAAACTTGTACAACATGACTTTGATCAATATTTTCTTGAGAAAAATCCCCAGCAACTTCTTTGAATGGAGAAGTTCTAGTAATTCTAAGGTTTGATAAAAACCCTAAAACCAGCTGCCATGCAGGTTTTCCCTTCCAAAATTCACCATTTTCCTGTTGAATCCTATCAAGAATTTCATCTCCAATTTTATCCATATCTTCATCTTCAAGGCATTTTTTCCTTTTAAAAACCTCAGCAATATGAATCTTAACATTGTCCCAGTTGATCAGACTCTTAGGATCTACTTTGTTTTAGAAAGAATCTCAAAAAAATCCAATGATCCAACAATTGGGTTGCAGGTGCTCAAGTCCTCAATCAAATCCAAACTATCTACAATGCATTGCAGCTTACAAATTCTACCCTTAACAGACCTCCCATCAATACCTTCAATATCAAGATCTTGCGTTTGAATTGCATGTGGGACAAGTTTAGAATCAGAATTTTGTTGTTGTTGTGTGACAGCCAACGTTTTTCCATTGGAGGTCCACGGGATTTCTGGGGACTCTGTAAGCTCATTATGATTCGAATGAAAAACAAGATAAGCAATTTCTTTTTTTTCATATTCCCAATTGGATTCGGATTTTGAGTGGTCTTCTTCTCTAGTTTTCATATGCCCACTTTGATTATCCTTCTCATCACAATTGTTGTTGAGATCAGTTTCGTCTTCATCATTATCAACATTTGGATTGAATTCTTCTTCCGCATTTCCCTCTTCATCATCTTGATCTGCATTAGCTCCATCTTCAACATTATAATTATCTAATGCTTCACCTTGTTTCATTCCTTCACTATTGCTATCGTCTTCCTCTGCATAACTTTTCTTTAGACATGCTGAAACTTTTGCACAAGATTTTTCTAATCGCTGAAATGCTTCTTGAATTTTACTAAACTGCTCAACGCATTCAAGACGTGAACGTAATGGCACACTGTGCGGCAAACAACGTTCAAAGTCCCACATGATTATATTGTGTGCCATGGCTCTGATACCATTGAAGCATAAAAACTGATAACTTGTTGACTTGAATATACAAATACACAAGAGGTATTTTGAATTAATAATTTATTATATTTAAAATGTATAAGTGATGTTTGTCTTTTAGACATGCCTTTTCACTTAACTTAATGACTATTTAACCTAATCAATATTTGATTATTTACTATTTACATTTATTTTATTTATTTTAGTTGTTATAAATTATATTCACAACACAAGTTGGTTGGGATGTTCAAAGTAAATAATGCAAATCAAGTTCTCTTTCTCAAGAACAAGTTGAAAGACATCAAGATGGATAGAGGAGAATCCATCCAATCCTACTTCATGAGGATTATCGAGATCAAGAATGATCTCCTATATATTGGAGAAGTCATTGGTGACAAGGAGCTCACTCTTATTGCATTTGGAGGCCTTACAAGAGAATGGGATGTGTTCAACACTACCATCCTCAACAATGACAAGATTTCGGGATTTGATGAATTATTGGCTAGATGTACTCAAGAAGAAACAAGGATGATAGAAAGAGACAAGTCATCCAATGGAAGCAATCCTACCACCTTCTTTGCTCATGCTAAGAGGAAGAACAATGCTAGTTCAAGAAGACAAGGTCAAGGGTTCAAGTTGGGATTCAAGGAAGGAAGAAAAGGAAGATGCTTCAATTGTAAAAGGTTTGGCCACTTCGCTAGAGAGTGTCCTCACAAGAAGGATACTCCAAGAGATGATGACAGCAAAATAACAACAACTTCAAAGGCAATGGCAATCAAAGGAACAACAGGTTCAACAGCGAAGGAAATATGAATGCTCCTGCTGCTCGAAATGGAAATGGTCTTCCTCCCAAGAAGTCGAGAAACTCCAAGTACGAAGAAGTTAATGTTGGTGAAAAGAAAAAAAGAATTTTATCTTATTTCTGCCCTCACCGCCGCCTCTCAACCGGATACATTAGATCATTAGTTGATTGATAGTGGTGCCTCAAGGAACTTCACTAGGTACAAAGAGGCTCTCTCAAACTTGATTGAAAAGAAGACAAATATGAAGATTATACTTGGGGATAATGCCACTTACCCTGTGAAAGGAATTGGGATTGTTACTCCTCACTTAAATCAAGGTCAAACCCTTCATTTACAAGAAGTATTATATGTACCTGAGCTGAAAAATAATCCGGTCTCTATTTCCTGCGAAGGAAGATAAAGGTTTCAAGGTGACATTCATTGATCGGAAAGTTCGTGTTTGGCAAAGGAACCCAAGAGATGCATTCGCTCTTGGATTCAGGGTTGAAGGTCTCTATCAAGTTGGAGGAAGTCCGTTGGGAGCAATGACTTGTGATACTTCTCTTCAATCTGAATTATGGCACCGGAGATTTGCTCACCTTCATTCAAAGCCTTACCTGATGTAAGGAAGATGGTCACAAATATGCCCGAATTCAACTTAGATCATGAAGGTGTTTGTCAGGATTGTAAAGCTAGAAAACATACAAGAGGGGCATTCCCCTCAAGTGAAACTCAAACTACTGATATTCTTCAATTGGTCCATTCTGATCTATTAGGTATGTTCCCTGTTACATCTTTGGGTGGATATTCATATTATGCAATTTTTGTGGATGATTTCTCTCGCAAAACATGGATCTATTTATTAAAGAAGAAGGAAAGAGTGTTCAATGGTTATGCTCTTTCAAAGCCTTTGTCGAGAACCAAATAGGGAAGAAGATCAAAATATTGAGGACCTATAATGGGACCAAATATGAGTCAAATGAATTCAATGACTATTATAGAGAAGTTGATATCAAGAGGGAGACCACTACTGCATATACTCTTGAACAAAATTGTGTTGCCAAAAGGAAGAATCTAACTATCATAAAAGCCACATGTGCCATGCTTCATGACCAAGGTCTACCGAAGTTCTTATGGGGAGAAGCTTCCAACACCGTTGTGTATTTTCAAAATAGATGCTCACATCAAGCATTGGACTTCAAGACACCTGAAGAAGTTTTCACCAAAAAGACACTTGATGTTTCTCATTTTAGAATTTTGGTTGTCCTGTATATTTTCATGTGTCGAAAGAGAAAAGAAACAAACTAGATGTGCATTTGGGAAGAAATGAACGTTTGTGGGCAACACTGAAACTTCGAAGGCATATAAAATCTCTGTGCCTGCTCAAAGGGAAGTAGAAATAAGTCATGATGTCACTTTCGATGAAGATTCTACCTTACGAAAGTCTAAGATCTTCCTATCCCTAGAAAGGACAATAATGATGATGATGCAGGAAAGAAGGATGAGCCTCTGACTAATGATTTGATGCCCGATGTAAGGTCCAATGGATGCCATTGATCCACCTCCTAGTGAGCCTTCTACTTCAAGAAAAAGACCTTTGTGACTCAAAGATACTCTTGAAGATGTTGAGAAACATATTTCACTGAGGGGGGCATTGTGTGAAAGAAAGAAGTCGAGCAGGTACCAAGGCTACTTAGCTGCCATGAGTACAATTATACAATTTGAGCCTTGTACATTCGAAGAAATCGTGAAACACCAAGTTTGGAAGGATGCGATGAACAAGGAGTATGAGTCGATCATGAAGAATGATGTTTGGGATGTGGTTCCTAGACCTAAGGACAAGTCAGTGGTCACTTCAAAATGGCTCTACAAGATCAAACATGGAGTTGATGGGAGTGCTGAAAAGTTCAAGGCCAGATTTGTTGCTCGAGGCTTCTCTCAAAAGGAAGGAGTATACTACGATGTGACATTTACACCGGTTGCCTGATATACCACCATCCATTCAATCATAGCCCTTGTTGCCTCGCAAGGATGGATCCTTCACCAAATGGATGTCAAAACTACCTTATTGCATGGCTCGCTTAAGGAGGAAGTTTATGTAGAACAACTCGAGCGGTTCGAAGTTCAAGATCATAAGACACATGTATGCAAGTTGAAGAAATCCCTCTATGGGTTGAAGCAAGCCCCTAGGACTTGGTATGAGAGGATTGATAGCTATCTTATGAAGCTGAGATTTACAAGAAGCGATGTTGATCCAAAGGTTGAAAAGGACAAGCCCCTCATTCTGGTCCTTTATGTGGATGATCTCTTTCTGAGGGAGTTGGCTTCTAAATTCGAAATGAAGGACCTAGGACTTATGCACTACTTCCTAGGACTAGTGGTCTGGAAAAAGCCAGGTGATATTTTCCTTTCTCAAGGAAAATACATTGTGAATCTACTTGAGAGATGTGCGATGGTGGATTGCAAATTCGTATCTACTCCGATGGAACTCATCTTCAAGAAGCTACGTGGAAGTGTTGTTGGACCGGATTAGCGAACCCTTCCGAGTATTGTCAACCTGTGGGGCCCTAACGTTCTTGGTCAAATCACGTCCTAACATATGCTTCGTTGTGAACACATTGAGTCAATTTATGGTCGAGCCTCATCACATTCATTGGATTGCTGCTAAGAATCTCTTGAGATATCTCCGGGGAACAATCCTCTATGGACTAAGATCATAGTTTTAAAAACCGGCCACAAAAACCGGTAATCGGTCTAACCGGCAGGTTGGAGGCCTGGCCGGTCCGAACCGGCCTAAAAAACCCGGTTTAATACCTCTTGTGACCAAAATCTGGCCCTAACCGGTCAAAACCGGCCGGTTTAGGGCGGAACCGGCCGGTTTGTAGCAAACCAGCCGGTTCCATCCTAAACCAACCGGTTTATGGACAGCCCGCCGATTAATGAAAAAGGTGCAGTGGTTTTGTGGTTTAGGGGTGGTTTAGGGGTTTTGGGGTTGTGCATTACTACCTTGACTTGCCAAATATGATAGAATTTTCATTACCATTTCCATCCTTCGGTTATCCATGGGTGTCTTTCTTTCTTTAAGAGTGCAATTAATCCAGCTGAAACAAAAACATTTTCTAGAACATAGATATTACTACCTTGATTTGTTATTCATGGTGCAATTTCCAGCACCATTGAATGCTTTTGACCTCGACATTTAAACTTTGTTACAAGGCTACAGCTACAGATACTTGAAGTTTATTCAAAACATTTTGGATACAATACCACTTGATACAACATATATTAACATATTTATCTATCTATCCATCCCTCTACACAAACACACATATATCCATTTTAAAGGATGGTACTAATTTTAAATCAGAGTCCATGAAGAAATAGAGTTAGTTGTCAGAATCTAGCAGGCCTATATGCAAAAAAAAAAACAATAAAACTGCAAATACAGATATGAACTGCAATAAAGAAAAATTTGATATCTGCGGAGCTCAAATTATAAGAAGATCCAAAAACTTAAGACTGTTAGAGGCACCGGAACACTCAAGTGGACTGCACCTGTAAATATGAATGTATGGAGACATCTCCATTGAAACTTTGTTGAATACATAGTTGAAGTGCAAAAAAAAGGTTACAAAAAAGCATCTGGAAGGCCCCTATGTACACAAAAGAGAGAGAAACCTCATATTTGAGGCCCAAGTTACTGTTGAGAAGTACCTAGGCCCTAATTACATGAAAATGACATTCATTATTGAATTTTGAAACATAATACCATAAAGGCCCACGGAAAAAACATTATTACAACATTATGAAGCTTAAATATACCTTAAATACATGAATTTGTTAGTGTGAACAAAAATGTTGTGCTTAGGTGCACAACATGCAACTCCCCAGGAAGCTTTGTCCCCAAAGCTAAAAACCGGAAAGGTGGGAGTCCAAGATTAATAATTTTGATGACAAGCAGAACTTGAAAGATGTAATTATGCCACAATACAAGTCCAAAATGCATAGTATAATAGCTCAAAAAATGCAAAAACATACCTCTCAATTTCAAAAAAAAAAAAAAAAAAACATTACAATTCTGAAGTTCATCAGTTTACACCACCTTTTGGACTCCCAAATAATCTGTGATTCAAAGAATATGGAATTTGGTTAGGCATGTGTATTTGCAAATATAAACTAAAAAGGTAGAGTAGGGTGACCCCTATACTTATAATCAGGCTAAAAATACATAAGAAATGAGCCTCATTTCTTATGTATTTTGCTATTTTGTCGATGATATGTATTGCACTCGGTGCCATTTTGATATATTCACCTTTGCATGGTATATAAATGAGCAAACTTTGCATATTTTGTCTCTATTGGCTTGGAATCATGGTTTTACATCTTAAAAATAGTTTGTTTCATTAAAAATTAATTATTTAATGTATTTTTTAAAAACCGGTTCGTTTAGACCAAACCAGTCCCGGTTAGACCGGTTCCGGTCGGTAAACCGGTTCATTAGGTGGACCGGTCCGGTCACCGGTTCCGGTTTTAAAAACACTGACTAAGATACACTGTCAGGAACTTGAGACTACATGGATATTCAGATGTTGACTAGGTGGGCAGTGTAGTGGATCATAAGAGCACGTCTAGGTGTTGCCTCTTTGGGGTCTGCTTCAATATCATGGATGAGCAGGAAGCAAAAATCGATTGCTTTAAGCACCGCCGAGGCTAAATACATTACTGCAAGTACGGCCTATTGTGAGGCTGTTTGGTTGAGGAAGCTCTTCAATGAGTTCTTTCAGCGCATGCTAGATACCACCGTGATATTTTGCGACAACCATAGTGGGATCCACCTATCATCGAATCTCGTGTTGCACAACCGCTCCAAGCACATTGATATCAGGTACCACATTATTTGGGATATGGTACAACAGGGAGCAATAAGGCTCCAACACATTAGAACAGATCAAGAGAGACTTGGAGTCATGGAACGACCCTCCTATAAGCATCCCGTATGAGTTCGACACTAAGCTCTGGAAGCTCCTAGGGGCTTGGGGTACTTCTTGGAGCTATGAGCGACCATAGGGTGGGTGGTTCACCTTCCCCTAGTGGTGTGCTAGATACAGGGTGAGTGGTTCACCTTCCCCTGTGATACCCCATGATGGTTGAATGCGTGTAGGGTGAGTGGTTCACCTTCCCCTACCAATGCGGAAGATGTATGTAGGGTGAGTGGTTCACCTTCCCCTATGATTGACATATGCATAGGATAAGTGGTTCACCTTCTCCTGTGGCATATGAGCAGGATGTGTGGTTCACCTTCTCCTATGGCATATGAGCAGGATGAGTGGTTCACCTTCTCCGGATGATGCCCCATCACACATCCTACCCATAGAGTCTGGGACTCATGGGAAGTACCTCTCATCTGGCCAATGAGTTGGGAAAATATGGTTAGGGACCATTGCACTACTGATGGACGCATCGTGTATTATCGTAATCCCTATGACTAGGATGCATGGTGTTCAACAACTTGATCTAGGATCAAGGACTGACTTTTGTCAGTGGAGAGTGATATGATCTTATGACTCACTCTCGATCACTTCTCCTTCATTATTACTTCATGGTTCAGCAAAGCAAAGCAGGGAAGTGATGACAGGATGGCATGATGATGTGAGATGGATTGGCAGGTGGAATTCTCCCTAGTTGAGAGGGAGTGTTAAAATTGGCAACTAGGGCCAAATTCCACCTTAGGACAGCTCATATGATGGAGATGATTATTGCATTGGATTCCTCTTTTCGAGAGATCCAATTTTGATATAAATATCATCTCATTCTGGCAAGCAAAAGTGGAATTTTGAATTTATTCTCTCTCGTGCACAAATTGTCAAGGTCGGCCTCAATCTAAATAGGCTCAAAAGCCCAATAGATGTGTCTCCTCACCCTCAACGAAGTGTATAAATAGGAGTGACCTCTCTCTTCATTTGGACATCACATCACACATCTCTCTCTCTCCTCTCTTGATTGGTTCATATAGCTTGGAGGCAGCCTCTTTCTACTTCGCATGTGCGACAAGAGGATGAATTTTTGGGATTGTTTGTTGGCCAAATTTCTGGAAAACAGACCAGCATTGACCGGGGCTTTCTTACCAGGGTTGACTTTGTTTGTTAGGGTAGAAATTCGATCTTTGGAGGCTGCATTTATTGGCACAAGAATCGATGTGATTGGGACAGTTTTACCAGGGTTGACTTCAGTATTGACTTCAGATTTGACGTAGGAAATTACAACAATGTTTTCTCTCTCCTTTGACTGGGTTGACCAAACTGTTTTGGGCTGACTTTGACTCTCTTGGAAGGCCGAATTGATCTGTTGTTGACTGAGCTGCTTGGAGGACATTTTGGTGTTTCTTTGACCAGTGTTGACTTTCTATTTAAGGTTGCAATTGATTGTTGATTTCGACAATTCTGTTTTGGGCAAGTAAATTTGATATTTGTACTCTCTCTCTGTCGAAATATTGAATAATAATAAGAAGATTTGATCAAAGGATTTTCCCCACAATGGGGCTTTTCCCTGGCATCCGCCAAATCTTGTGTCCTCTTGTCTTGGCTTTTCTTTTGCACATGTTTTTATGTTCTATCTGCATTTGCTATCAATGTGTTTAAGTTAATGTGATTGCTACTAGAAATAATTGGAAATTTTCATTGGGCCGATAAGGAACATTGAAGTAAATTGTGCTAAAGCATAGAACATACCATTGTTATCTAAAATTAACACAGGTTGCCACAACTGTCAGACATCAGCAGCGTGAGGGAAGATGTTATGAGAGAAGATAGTAGAACACCTTCCTCGCTAAGATGGAGTGTTAGTTTTTGTACCATTGGATAGGTGTTCTAGTCTTGATTTCTGTCGGAGGAGCTAAGAACAAGAGACCTTCAAAAACCAGAAAAGGCTTTGCAAGGTAAGTTTGCAAAATGCCTTAATCATTTAAATTTTTCCTAAGTCTACCTTAGGAAAACTGGTAAACTAATAGGAATTAATTAAGGAAAGGTGAGAATGCTTTAGAAACTCACACGGATTGAGATTGAGATGATCTTATCATTGATGGGGATCTAATCATGGTTGTTCATGAGCCAACGAGAGATTATAAGAGCAAGACGATGAGGATGGAGAAAGACACATCAGGAAAGCGAGTTCCTTGGCAAATGCAACTATCCAGTTGCAGAGATCAAGTAGGGAAGAATAGTTGAAGCTAGAAGGAAAGCGGTAGTGAGATTGGAGAGCAAGCAGAGTATTCTAGTAGAGATTCCCAACAGCAAAGCAGCAGAATAGGAAGGTCAAAAAGCCAGTGCGAGTTGCCGGAAGAGGGTTTTTAGTGTTGTCAAAGGTTAGATCGAGCTCCAAAAGGCCAAGAGAATTCCTTCCAGTGGCTGAAGGAGGAAATACAGCTCACTTGGAGCCAGCTAGCAAGTTGTACAAATTTCTCAAGCCATATCGTACGCATTTCCAGTCTAGCAGTGTGAATTATAGGGAGGAAGAGCAATTGGAAACAGGTTGAATTGTTTGCAAAGGGAGATAATTTATCTCCAAATTATTTTGTTGAGATTATTGTTGGAGGATAGCCAGATTGGAATCCAGATATTGTACTCAAATTTTGTTGTTACATATAATAGAATAAACCCTCATTTGTTGCATCGTTTTTCCCAGATGGGTTTTTTCGGGGAATTTTGTCCAAAAACAATGGTGTCATTTTTATTGTGTGTGCATCCATTTTCTCAGTTCTAGATTATTTTCCGCAATGTTTTTATTGGGAAGAATTGCAATTTGATTTATTCGTTATTTTTCGTATCAAATAAACTGCATAATCAGTTAGAAGAATAAATTCAAGTTGTTGCATTTCAAGGAATTTTCACATATAACATATGTGAAAGTGTTCCTATGTGACAAATGCATCATTACTATCTTGAAATTTGGAAAGCATCTCATTTGTCACCAATAGCTTGAACAACATCATAGCCTCTCGATTCTTTGCATCACACTTTTCTTGGACATCTACACTAATTTCACCTTGGATCTCTTTTCCTAATACAAATTTGTCCAAACATCTGTATTCAAATATGGCAATCTTATGTTTTCATGATTTCAAATCCTAAACATTAATTTTTTCATTTCCATCCAACATTATATGAGACAAACTAGCCAACTTTCTAGGGTCCAAAATACACCAAACGAATCTAAATTTATTATCATGACTTAGTGATTTCCAATCCTTGCCATGCACTAAACCAAGAATGTTTGGCGTAACTATTACATCTATTCTGATTAGATTTACTATAAATAAATATGTTTTCCAAACTTCCACATAAATTTCAAATTATGGAAATAATAAACATAGAAACTATCTTGCCAATCGCATTATTCTCCCATAGTATGGTTTTGGAAATTGGTATAAATCCATACGGCACTACAAATTTGCACAGCAGCTTCTTAAAAAAAATTACGATGCAACTCAAACTCTAGTTCCTAATCATAATTCAATAGCTCAATTCCACAAGAGGCACCTTCACTTTGTTTCACAGTTGATCACACTACAATGGCTTATGAAACCCTCATATGATGGCCACTTGCTATTTGAAATAAATACGACAAGTCTCTCTATATACATAGACTAAGTGGATCTATATACATGTCAACCTTCATGAACAAATTTGACTATGACCATCTTTGATGGATATTATTATATGCCATAGATATCAATTTTATGGTGCCATTTCGCTTTTCAAACTCTATAGCAAAATTGGGATCTTTTTTAACATAAATCTCTAACAATGTAGCTTGATTTCATGACCCATTCTTTTATTTTAATAAAAAAACATACCTTCGACTATATATCTCTCATCAACTTCCTTGACCTGGATTCAGCTTCACTTTGCTTCTTTCAAATTTTTGTCCAATGTGTGTAAGTAATCCCTCAATGCTTTCTTCGGTGACAACAGTGCCTCAGACCCTTCACCCATTTCCTCGGATTTTACTCTTCATCATGACTCTAATACCATGCATGTTTTACACAAAAGCTTGGATAGAAATATACACATAAAAACAAGAGAGTGGATTCATTCACTCATTAGATGATGCAATGTCTCATTGCATAGTAGTAGGAAAGCAGTATGTTACGTTACTCTAAAAATCCTAACTAATAACCATTATTTTAATTAATATATTAATTGCCTCATTAGTACATCACTTTATTAGTGACTTTATTATCAGTGTATCTCTTAGTCCTAATACACCCAAGTTCTGTTATAACCTATTAACCATTATCTCCAACATGTCACATTACTCTTCTCTACTCCACTCATAAAACAGACAAAATACTATTGTTATGAAGTGATGTGTTCATCCTTCCAAGAGCAGCTTCCTCCAACAATGTCAAACCTTGAACCAAGATGATTGTGCTGAGGGTAAGTGCTTACATGATAACTCATTCCAAGCACATTTCTCCAAGTAACTAACTCAAGTATTGCACCCCACATGTGCCAAAGTCAACAAAGCACATGCCCACATATGACAACTCACCTACTCCATATATACTTTTATACACCGACTAACTAGTGCACCTTCCTTGTCCCAAGTATCCAAGTGCCAAAAACAGATGAAAAGGTGCCCTAAGACAATTCGCCTTCATAAGACTCTCTCCCATTGATGCATTCCTCGCACAGTGAGAGTCAAACACTCTCTAAGCAATAGGTAAAATAACACTATATAGAGACATTCAGGAACATAAAACACTGGCCATCGCACATGGATCTTGTAGTCATGTGTAAAGTCTATGCAATGATACTTTGTGCATACTTGTCATTGTAATAAGCAGCAAACTTCATTTTTGTTGTTGTTCTGTGTGATTGCATCTCATCCGCATAATGTAATCTATATATGTATTTCTATTCTTCATCTCTGCCCATTACATTGCAGTCTTAGTCTCATAGCTAGAAATTGTTGCATATTTGTTGTGTTTGTGCACAAAAAATTGACATAAAACAACATGCACACAATGACATCATGGGAAAATCATAAAGTTCCCAATTTATTTTGAGAAGGCATATTGGACTTTCAAAAAATAAGAAAAAGGTTACTGTGATGGAAAACCTTTGCACTAAGAAGTCGTCTGTTATCCTCTTTCACCATCTCCACTAATGCTGTCTCTAGTTCCTCCGCCCTGCCAAAACCAGCAAATAAAAAGTTACTCAGCATAATCATCATGCAGAATTTTTTGTTTTAGTTTACAAGACCCGATACTCATGAAAAGAAAAGAAAATGTATAGGAAGGAAATTCTAAGTAAAGCTTTATACGTGAAAATATTTATTAAAAAAGGACAAAGAAACACAGAAGGAGACTCCGAAAATACTTCCAAAAAATTAAAAAGGTAATAGAATTCAAAGTCAATATCAAAATTTTAAAAGAATAATGGAAGGTTTAGAAGGTTCAGCCATACACGAGGAACAGACAAATTCAAAATCATTGAGGTAAACCATATATTAGAAGTTGCAGTGTTAATACTAAATGCACAAGGGGAGGGAGTACCGCACATTAAGTCCATGAAATTCTACTTTAGATGCATTCATTTTAGATGGAAAACTTCTAGCAAAGCTGTTGATAAGTGATCTGCATTACAGACCAATACAATGGAATCCCTATGAGGATCTGGACAGTGAAAACCTCAAATTAATTAAAAAGGTTCTACTACATGGAAAGGCTCTTAAATGCAAGTCCAGATTTAGCAGGCTCCCACCAAGAAACCTTTTGTTTCACTTAATGGATCATTAATTTAAAACCCAAGAAAATATCTGGTAAAATAGTCATGGTCACAGTAAATTTGGCTGTTAGCATGGAAGACAGTTATTGTCAGAACAATAAAGTGCACTCCAAACAAATTAAGAATTTTATGTAGAACCTTGATTACAATTCAGAGAAACTTTCATTCTTTTGATCTGCCTAACAAGGTATGCATTTCAACACAGCACGGATTGTAATTTACTAATTTGTAACAATAGGTTCCAGCTGATAAATTAAAGTTGACAAAACACCATTTGAGGAAGTGAGAAATGAACAAATTCTAGTATCAAAGAACCAAGCCTTTAAAGGATGCATTTCTCTCCATTTTGAAAAGATTCTCCTCCATTTATTCTCCCCATTTGATGTTCATGTCAAGATGACATGGCCCATAACAATAGATAGTGACTGAATAATTTCAATGGACAAAATGCCATTGCAGCAAGTGAAACTAAATCAAAAGTTCTCATCAGTGTCAACGCCTGACCAAAACAGGTCAGCCCTATTAGTATATACATACTGCTGTATACAACTCTATTCAAAGCATAAACCACATCACAATAGGCTAACGTCCTAAGAATTTTGAGAATCTATTTGAAAAGATTTAAACACAATAAAATCAAATGGTCTTAGAAGATGACTGAAAAGCAGCAGAAGAGAGGTATCCATGTTCTGAAGGCACAATTGTTTCTTCTCTCCTGTTCCAGATAGGTTTGAAATTTGAACTCACCACCACAGAATATTCAAAATTTCAAACTTTAAGCAAAAAAAAGAAGAAAAAAACATTGAGACAATAAGCTGCATGAAAAATTTCAAGGAAGCAGAGCTTGGGACATGACGATATTTGCAAAGAAAAAAAATAGCCAAGTGACAAAAATTTGAAACGCATGAAACAATTACAAGGATGACTAGTTTCCATTTAAGGAATAATCTAAGCAACACAGAATAGCAAACAAAAAAGTGGAACAGGATAAAAAGTTAGAATTTGAGTTACTGTAATTAATAGCAAGATGACAAATGAGCACATATCTTCATTTATATAGTAACTTTCATGAAACAGTTTGATTCATATGGCTAGTCTACCATTTACGCCAGAACCTAAGGATAAAAATGAGAAAAAATCAAAAACATGATAAGAATTTGATTATAGTTAAACAACGGACTAGTTGAAGTTTATAAGCATCCCCAAAAGTATATATCCATTGAACATTCATTAGGAATCGATTGAATAGGATTATTTATAACTGCTATTGTTGACTCCAAAACTAATAACATCATGGTATGTTATATGGCATTAACAAAATACATAACGAATGGTATCCCTGACACATTTAATTGTTCTTGTTCCTCTTAAAATCCATGGAATACTCTACTTACATGTGTTGCTCTTTTTTGCGAATATAAATTCTAATTCCCTGAGCTTATCAATATTTCAACAAAAACTTGGAAGATAGCAATGGTAGTTTTATCTATAGTAACAAATGGTTCAAATAAACTTCCTTCTTTGCTTAGCCATGTCTTAAAATGGGTTTGAAGCTTTTTCCCTCAAACTTACGAATTTGTATAAGCTTTATTTACTTGCTGCCATGCCATTTTTCTCATTCATTTAGTGATTTTAAACCCATCTGCCATGATCGTCTGTTTGAAGGTGGGCCCCCCAAACCTAAAGGTATGTCTTGTTATTTGGTAATTGAGTTTTCTAGTTTATTTATTATGGAAACTTTGGGTATGGATTAATGGGGGGATTCGGCGGAAAGAGTGGTCTAGATTTGTGCTCTTGTACTCTAAGTCTCTTTTGGGATGTTAACCTTGCAGGCTTGCACCCTGGTCCTGTGGGATCTCTTTTACTGACCTATTGGTTTTACGGATGGTACTACATGGGAAACCCTAATTTTGGTTGCGTGATCCCGCTCCTCGATTCACATATACTACTCCCATTCCACTCATTACACCCCCAATCATCTCTCCTCCCACCTGAGTCCACATTCCTCCACTGGGTCCACATAGGGTCAGCCACCCCCTCCTCGGACCTAGAATGATGCCTCAAGGCTGATGTAGCTAAAAGAAAAAAAAGCATAATTGGCCACATTCAACTGGAAATTGTACCACAAAATGCATAAGATGGCCTAGACAAAAGCATTTAGCACGTCGACAAAAGCCATGACATGAGCTCTACCCCATTCCATGGCCATCACCCTGGTTCCTGCATGGCCCTTGATGAGCCTCCTTTATCATTCAAGAACCCATGATTGTCCCAACTCCCGGCAGGTGATGAACTACCCCACCTTATAAGGGGGTATCCAATGTTATACTTTACAAATCATGCTCTCATTACCTAGAGCCCTGAGCAATTAACCAAAGAAAATCATAAAAAGGCAAAAGGCATATGAAGCAAGGAAAATTTCAGGGATGGAAAATTTTATTGAAGTTTAGAAACATTGGTGAATCTCACTAATCCTTAATATGCAAACTATAAAATGTTTATTGATATATTTGTAAAATTATTCAAATTTATAAGGATTTATATATAGTCTCTATATAATGTTGGCGATTTTTAAGGTAAAATAATTTTATATTCTAAAATTTGGGTGAATCATCTTTTATAAAAATTGCAAATTGGCGAATCTTTTTTGTGGGAAAATCATGGAAAATTAACCTTGTGGGCGAATATTAGCCCCTAAATTTTTCCATGATATGAATAAGGGTAGAAAAATCAAGTTTCGGGTAAGTCATGCACCACGATTGCTCCCTCTGACACATTATTTACCCAAGTGTGGGCTTCCCTTTTATTAGCTACCCTTGTACCATGGCATGTGATCCAGGTTGCCCCCTTTCATTCCCTACTCCATTCCATCATTATGCCACATGCCACCACCATTTGAAGGATGTACCACGAACATACCACCCCCTTTAGAGGTAGAAACCACCTAATAGGATTCCTAGTTAACCCTATTTGGAGTTGGGAGACATTAGCACATGCTAAAGCCCACTATGGAAGGGCATGCCTTTATGAAGTGCTCACTTGTTATCTATGGTTTATAAACTCTTTTACTTGATTTCTTTAATGACTTAATGTCCTAGAAGGCACGGGGACACATTGGATCTAATGCAAGATTGCAGGTAGTTTCCATTTGGGCTTGGTCTCCCTATACGGGTTCCTAACCCCAGAGAGCTACATTGGCACATGTATGGTGTGTGTAGAGAACCATGGGCCTCCACAGCAGTAGACAAAACTCCATGGATCCCCACATCCATTCAGAGATTGCTCATGGTTCACTTATTGGACGAGGAAGATGCACCTGATCCATCATTCCCCATTGGCCCTAGAGTTGCACCATACACTTGGCAAATGATCTAGGACTTGCACGATGATGTGGCATCACCTACACCATCACCCTAGCCCTTACAAGCAATCTGCAGGCATCTTCGATTTGTTTGGAGACCCATGAGGGCACTTGTGTGCCGCCACATGTCATTTGGAGCACCACAAGTTATTACAAGGGACCAACCCCTTGTCCATTGCTTTTGATAGTTCAACTACACATTATGGCACAAATGGACTCCATTAGCCCTCCTCCAAGGCCCAACGAAATAGTTTGTTTATGAGCTACTTTGGTGGGCTTGTAGTTGTCACCAAAAGATATTTATTTTGCACATTATTTTATTGTAAGGGCTAATGTAGGCCTAATTCACTAAATCAAACTCATTAGAATTGTATAAATACAAGTGAAGTGAATTCATTTTAACATGATCACTTGGATTGGATCATATCTTCTTGTGAGATTTTCGCTATCTTTTGAGGATGAGACTTTTTGGATGAATGGATGAATTTTGGTGTTTGGTTATTCTTCTTTATCTTGGAGCTTCTATGATTGGCATATCTTGGTGATTGGATATATTCTTCTTACATGTATGTACTATGTTAATGATATTTTGATTCTTTATTTTGTTGCATTCATGATATTTGGATTTTCGCTATTGTAGGGGTTGTTTTTCTTGGAACGAAAAAGTGGAAATTAAATCCCTAAATAGTGTTGTATCATGATTGGGCCATGTTTGAATGAATGAATGTTCCTAGAGATATCCTTGTCTTGAAAAGTCACCAAATATTGTTGAATGAAGTATAAATGACCTTGAAGCTACTTTCATTTAGCCCTAATGCCCAATGAAGTTGTCTTAAACAGTGTTGATAATATCGGTATCGGGAAAATATCGGCGAGGGTCCAGAAAATATCTTATCGGCAATATCGGCGAAAATATCGGCAAAATATCGGCAAATATCGGCAAGCATAAAAAATAATTTTTTCAAATTTTTAAATATAGCCGATATTTTGCCGATATTTTCAAAATATCGCGATATTTTGCCGATATTTTCCGATATTTGCCGATATTTTGAAAATATCGCGATATTTTCAAAACAGAAAATATCGCGATATTTTCTCGGCGATATATCGTTTTGCCGAAAATATCGCGATATTTCCGAATATCGCCGATATATCGCCGATATTATCAACAGTGGTCTTAAATCAATCCAAACTCTAAATCTACCATGACTCCATCTCTCCCAAAGGAAAAAGCACTGGTCCTCCTTTGGTGATCACTTTAAAGGTTATTTCTTTCACCTTCCCCCTTTTTCTAGGCCTAGCCTAGATAGGTCACCTAAGGCATCAATTATCTCACAATCTAGCCATCCAAATACTTCGACTTTGGTCCACGACTGCGTTGGTGTGTCCTCAAGAAGCCCTCCAAATTTCATGAGATTTTGACGATGGGATCTTGAGATATCGCAAGCCCTAGCTCGAAAACCAATTCTTGCCCTTGGTTTCCCTTAGGCTAGAAACCTCACTGGGGATCCTTGCATTGCCTTTCATTGAAAATTCATTCCTTGATCCCTTTCCCCTCCCTAATTAGATCAAGCATATCATTGGTTGCTAAATCCTATCCTGTTGACCTAACCTTGGGTCCACTTGGTCTTGTGCAGTCCCATGCACTATCAAGGTTAATTCTTCAAAGATCATCGGAAGCCAAGTTTCCACAATAATTCTGGGGCTTAGGGATCTCCTTTATAAAACACATGCACAAACCTAACCCTTGAAATTCTCCCCAAGCCCTTCCTAGAGAGCCTTCCATCTTGTCTTCCAAGACAAGCAAGCCACAATATTGAGCCTCTCTCGTGAATAGGCTTGTAGGATCACCCTTCATCCTATATTTGATCTATTCATCTTTGTGATCCTCATCATACTGGGTTTTCACCCATCGGTGAAAGTCCGTAAAGAGTAGGGAGCTTTAGCTGAAGTGACAGTGGGCTATTGCTCCATTGTTGCCCTTGACCTATCAATTGTCCCTTTAGGATTCCCTCCTAAGACCTCTACTAGTTTGAGCGATAAAAGCGACAATTTCCCAAATTATGATAGCACTCCACATTTTTGTATATGCACAAATATGCTATAGCTAGGAGATGTGAAAATCTAGAAGTAACATTATGTACCAAAACATACACTACAACAATAATAGTTATTTAAGCAAAAGTCATGTTATAGAAAAAATGCAAGGAAGTGCATAGGGATTTATCTACGAGGTTTTCCTCATAAAATTAAAACACCACCATTCAAATTACAGCATATTTATTTTATACGATATAGACTTTTCTTTCCTATCTTATTTGAATTAAATGTTTTATAGCTATCTAACAAATTTGTACCACTAGTATCAGAGTCCAAACTTGGGCCCATATTTGTGGGATTATCCATTGACATGTGGTCAAATGTTTTCTAGTTTATGGCTAGATATTTTCTTCATTTGAGAGAATGGGCTTGTTACCAATTTTTGTTTGACATATTGATAAAGCACAATGAACATGGAAAGATACAAAGTTACAAAGGCACAAGAACATCATTCCCCTACCCAAATGGATACAAACATAAATATAAAGTTCCAATCATAAGCTAATATTAGATCTCTAAGATCGAAGAAGCCATTAGTCAACAACAGAATAGTAAAAAATCATTACATTAGAACCTATGAGAACTGCCAAAAACAGAAATAGCAAACAAATTTAGGACCAAACTATCTAGGAAGTCATGTTACGAATAGTGAATCTAAATAGGGTTGCAAGGAAATTGCATCAATCAACAACACAATGCTAGAAACAATAATTTATCAAGAGTAAAAAAATCGCAGTTGTCATTCATGTGTTAGACCTCCTGCCCTACATAGCCACCACTAAGCATTGTGCATCAGATAGGTCCCTGATAGATTATGTGTTGTAACCATTGCAGTCACATAATATTGGGTAGGAAATTACTAGAAATTTTGCCACAAAATCTAGCAAGCCTTGTGAGGGGATTCACAAGGCAAGGGCCAGGCCCTATAGCAACAATGGGGGAGATTGCCATTGTCATTTAGTAGTCTTCCCCCTACTCTTTTGTGGAATTTCACCATAGGGATGTTACCCAATACTCACCTATAAGGGTACTAGAAGCTTAGGGCTCACAGTGATAAAAATATAGACAAGGTGAAGACACTCTATGATGGATAAGGCCCAATTTCATAAAATAGCGATGTATCGTGCACCTAGACTTGATTGAGACTTCTATAATCTAGGGTGTCTTAATATACAACAACAAAGGAATAGCTAGACATACAAAAGTCAAACAAAGGGTCTGCTAGAATACTAGATAAACAAAGGAATAGAGCAACACTCAAGATAGGCCTTAATTTGAAGCTAGGTTGTGGTTAGGGTTTCCAAGGCACAAAATTGTCTAGAAAACGTTGGTGTCAGCCCTCCTGGGGGAAGATTTACCATCAATAAAGCTAGATTTTGTGTTAGTAAGGATTATGGAGATAATTCTTAGGTTTTTAACCTACCATCTTACACTCTCAATGGTTGGAATCAATTCAACCCTAGGAAAAATCCCTAGTGGTTTGCCGTAAAGGACTAGGAAAGACAAAAGAGAAATATTTAATATTGGAAGTTTTTTTTCAACATCGCAAGTGGGTCTACAACATGTATAAATCAGATGGCTCATTTGATAAGCATAGAGCAAGGCTCGTGGCATAAGGATCAGCATAGAAAGAAGGTGTTGATTATGAGAGGATTTTTTCCCAACAACAAAATGGGCCACCATCCAAACTATCTTTGGCCTTGGCAACACAGAATGGATGGAAAATCCATCAAATGGATGTGAATACTACATTCTTGAATGGAGACCTAAAAGAGAATGTCTTCATGTCTCAACCAAAACATAAGGTATGCAACCTCATCAAATCCTTATATGTCCTAAAACAAGCACCACAAACCTGGCATGAAAAGTTAATTGAACATCTTCTGAAATTGAATTTCAAAAACTTTAATCTTGATGATGCAACTCTGTTTGTCAAGAAAATTGACAAACCTATTGCATACCTTGTAGTGTATGTAGATTATCTATTGATGACAAAGAACAATGGGAGCTATATTGCATCCATAAAAAAGAGTTGAAAGTGGTCTTTGAGATGACAGATTTAGGAGATCTTCACTACTACTTGGGCATTGAGGCGACTCAACATCCAAAGTACATATTCATCTCCCAAAAGAAGTCCATTGGAGAATTGTTGAATAGGTTTGGCATGGTTGAATGTAACCCTCTTTCTACTCCAAATGAACAAAAATTGAAGCTCACATCAAAAGAAGGGAATCAATTTGAGGACGCAATCAAGTACAAATAGCTTGTGCAAAGTTATTTACCTCACCACCACCAAACCAGATATTTCATTTGTTGATGGGATTCTTTCTAGGTTTATGAAAAATCCTTGTGAAGGACATCAATACATTTCTCTTATCTTTATCTTGTGAATGACATTGGTCTACTATGAAAAGAGTTTCACACACTTGAAGGGAACTCAAGATTTTGGACTCGGGTATTCCAATGTGGATGACTTCACCTTGATTGGATATTCTAATTCATACTTTGATGGGAACAAAGAAAATGGAGTGTCAACTTCAGGCTATCTCATGAGTCTTGGATCAACAGCTATCTCCTAAAGGTTATGCAAACAGATAGTTCTAGCAAATTCCACAACAAAAAAAATATGTGGTAGTTGCAAAAGTAACAAAGAAGATTAAGTGGCTCAAGAAATACTTGAAGAGTTAAAGGAGAAACAAGTGAATTCTACTCCTCTTCTAGTTGACAATAAATCTGTAATCATGTTGGCCACAAATCCCAAATCCTATGATCGAACTAAACAAATCAACAGAAAGTATGATTTGATTTGATATCATGTAGAGGCCAAGACTATTCATTTGAGGCATCGTTTCACAAATGACCAAATTGCAGACATCTTCACTAAATCGCTCAGAAGAGAAGTTTGAATAGTTCATAATTATGTTTGGGCTTACAAACACCCCTTCAGCTTAAGAAGGCAAATGTTGGACACATAAATCTATGGGAATTTGCGTCATCATAAATAATTTGTAACTAGTTGGAGAAATACAAATAAAAAGGAAAATATGAAAGGCCAATGAACCCCCTAGAGTATGAAAACAAGAGTCATTTCATTGTATTGAAATAAGATTTGAGCTAAGGGAAAGTACCCAGCTTTGGAGTTATCTCTATCACATTTATCTAAAAATACTATTTCATATTCTTCATCTAGAATAACCTATAAATTGTCGTGCTTAAGCAACTTCCACCATTTGGTCGTGTCGTCTTTTAAATTCATGCATACCCACAATTTCTAGTTCTTTCACTTGGTCTGCACTTTGTTCATCTATTCTTCATAAAAACCCAAAAATAGTATAGGGTTTCAAAGAGAATCACTTACTTTTCAATAGACTTCAAGTAGTTACAGTTGGAGGTTGACATCTTGTGTTGTACTTATCGGATTTGTTATTATGTCCCGAATTATGAAATGCCACAATTTTTCAAGATTTTTTGGCATTGTTTGGACTAAAATATGTGCACTCTATCAAAAGATATCCAATTTACGAAAGTCACAATAGCGACCAGGAAAAACCCTAAAAAATTGATGATTTTAGATTGCAAGTAATAAGTGATGGCTAGAGCAGTTGTATGGAATGCGTGTGCTCAAAATTACATCTCTCACCCTCAACTTTCTACAATGACACACTTTGAGGAGTAAAAAATAAGTTCTAGACTCTCAAAACCCATTTTTCCTAAGTTTTGTGGAAAATGTGGCAATAAATTAACCCAACAATTAAATAAATAGAGAAAAATAAATATCCATACATGCTCAAATGATGTGGAAATGAGGTGGAAATTCATCTAAATGTCAAAGTTGAGTTACCAAGTGATGCAGACTCCACATAAGCCACAAATCAAGCAAATCAATTTTTTTGTGGAGAAGACAACGAGTTCCAATGACAAGATCCAGGATTTGAGGAAGTTAACTCGAGCTTCAAGGAGATATCATGAGTTGACTTGATATTGGATTACTTAAGTGAGGTGGGAATGAGTTTACTTAAGTGAGGTGGAGAGTGGTCTCCTACCACTCCACTTCACCCCACCACATGTCCTCGCATCTAATTTGAGCTCCCTCATCAAGGATGGTGTGGGCCTCTAAGGAAGAAATCAAGTTGCCACTTGGGAAATTTGAATTTGCATGATGGAGCATTGGGATTGTCACCTATTTGTCTTGGGATTGTCACCATTTGCCTTGGGATTAGCTGCCAAACTTGTATATAATAGAGCTATGGGCTCTCACTATGTAATGATTGATACAAGCTACTGGGCTTCAAGATACTCTGTTGGATCGTACACTCTTTTGCAAATTAATACAAAAGACTTTGGGGTTATATTTTAAGTGTTCTTCTCCTTGTGTATGGTAGTATCTTGATATCTTTGCTCTTGTCTTTCTACTTATTTCATTATGCTATTATTTCCATTATGCTTTTCAAGTTGTGTTGATATATAATTATCTTACATTAGAATAAAGATTATTTACTTGCTTTAGATAGAAAATGTTTTAGTTGATGTCCAATATATCTCTAAAATTTTCTCATAATTACATGGGATTAAGCTTGTGTGGATCTAATTTGTCTATGTGAAGTTGTGTAGAAAATCTTTTTTTGGATCAAGCTTCAAGCGTGAAGGGAAGTTTTCGGAGGAACCAACCCACTCTTTAGATACTCAAGAAGAACCCACATTTGTCAATTTCCAAAGCCTCATCTTTTGAATTTGTCTTGCACGGGCCTCTTTTGGGCTTTGGGATCATATCTCAACCATAATCCATTTAATATTTATTTCTCAAAATATTGTGCTTCATTTGCCATAATCTTGTTATTTTAGAGCCAAATTATGGCTAAGTAAAGAGGAGAATTTACTCATACTCTTTAGCTTAGCCTTTGTAGACCATTGTATATATACATTTGTAATTTTCTTGATTAATTTCATAGCTAATACTTGGTTTGTTTTGCATCCCTCTCTAACTTGTTCTTGTGGCAGCTTGCGAGATTCATTGTTTGAAACTTTGAACAAGTTGTGTGCAGGACCTTGGGCTCTCACTTCAAGACTAGTTTTCAAGGGAGGTTGTGGGTTGTTGTGGGGCTGCTAATTTTTTTTTCAAGTGCCAACAGTTAGAGGGGGCTTAGCCTTTCTTCTCTTGCATGCATTGTGGTTCTAAAGTTGCTGATTTATGAATACCAAAACAGTCCACGCATTGGGCAGATTTGGGGAGTTTCGCAATCTAATTTTTGCATGTAAACATTTCTCTAAGTTTGCAGACTTTAGAGGCCTTTTCTCTATGCCATTCATTTGCCAATCACTTTGGGCATCTAAGGAGGAAGTCTAGTGCATCACAGGCACAAATTTTGTAAAGATTTTCTTTTTTTTCAAAGTCTCTTGAGAAGTCTCTTTTCATTGTAACTATTCACTAATTAAAATGCTAAATTTTCTTGTGAGAGAGCTTGGGATTTTTCCCATGGTATCCCTTCTCCCCATTTAGAGCGAGGATATTTGCTTGTGAGTCAACTAATCATCTTAGTTTAGTTACTCTAGTTCTCATTTGTTAATTTCATTTCACTCATGCATGATTAGTTTCTAACAAAGTTATCACATCCATTTTCATTTTAGCAAAAGTTTGACATCTGTTTATTTCAATTACATGAGTAGTTGCATTGAGCTTCTATTACAACACATGCAATATCATTTTCTTTCAAAAGAAAGCAAGTATTTTGCACAATTGGCAAGCTTAAACTGGTTTAATTTAGCCATCTTGGTCTCACAAGTCTCTTGAGCTCTTTTCTTTATCATTGTAAGTTTAATTTACTGAGCATTCTTGTGTTGAAGAAAATTTGTCATTGACTCTATTTCTTGCAAAGCAATTGTGGACATGAGAAGTGTCGCTTTCATTTCCATTTGAAGATATTGGTATTTTTACTTAAGCATTGTCCATTATACTCAAGCACCAATACTTTATTTTGGAAGCAGCAACATTTTCTCAAGCATCTCACTTAGGCACATTTTATTACTAATTGGCATTTCCAAAAAATAACCTCCAACTTAAGTTCGTTGTATAGTCTTTAGGGACCCTCCACCCCTATTCAATCCTCATTATGAGATCCATATTTCTGGGTGAGGATGAGGTCAGGGGACCGGAGTTCAATTGAAACTTTGTTTTAGTATTCAACTAATAAACTAAACCAAGAGCATCTCTACATCATAATTTCACTTTACTTGCAATACAAGTCTCCTATGTATGCTATCTTAAATTCATTTGAGTCATATTTGAAAATATCCTCATTTTCACAAGAAGCATTTGCTTTATAGTGCAAGTATTTGGATCTTTTACTTTTGCAACAATTAGTTTTCTTGTACTAGGAATATCTTTCATTGGTGCAACTCCATTTCAAGTTTTTTCATAAATTTGTTGCTTTGATGATCATTTTGCTCATGAGTAGTTGATGTCATTTATCTTGTCGTTTGAGCATTTATTTTCAAGTACTATCTCTTTTATAGTTGCAATTGATGTTTATATGCTCATCTTGGTTTAACATTTGATTTTGCAAGATTATCTATCATTGTGTCTTGATTTCATTTTTGGGCAAGCTATTGTTATTTACTTGAAGGCATTGGTCTATACTTTGAATATATCATTGAAATTTGCTCATTTATTCATATGCTCGCTTAATTCTTGAAAACAAGTTATTTTTGACAAACACTCCACTTAACTTAATTTCCTAGAAACTCATGTTATATAACTTTTCATTAGGGACCACCCCCCTTAGCTTACCTAGGAGAGAGCTTTAACAAAGAGATTTGGGAATAGGTGACAGTCCCTTGTCTTAGTTTTGCCACCAACCACA